>PYHX02000467.1:74068680-74703680 GCA_004302925.2 Cochliomyia hominivorax
AATCTCATTCAGCAAAGCAAAATAATTTATGAAAATTTAAATTTAATTTTATAAATTTTTTTCTTATTTGCAAAGCTATGTTAGCTGAATTGTCATTTTTCCTATCTGATTCTGATTTTTGAGCAGAATACAATATTTTTATAGCTGAATTATATATTTAAAATTAATTTTTTAAAGCATTTCTTAGCACGTGTCTACAAGGATATGTTAGCTGAATTGTTGTTTCTATTATCAAATATAATTAATTTGAATATTTTCTAAGTTAGATAACAAAGATTTGTTTTCTAGTTCATTTAAAATAATTCAGCTAGAAAAATAATTTCAAAATTTAAAATAAAAATATAGATGAAAAAATTGAGTCTCAAATTTTTGAAGTTTAAAGACTGAATAAATTATTTTAATAACATTTTCAAGTTTGTTGTAAACTAAATAATTACCTTTGTATGTTAGGTTTTCCTTAGCTGAATTTAATTAAAGTTGTTAGAAGCCAAATAATCAATCACTTTTATAAGGTTTTATTTTGCTGAATTGAAGTTTTCTTATGAAATTTCTTAAGTTTAACTACAAAACTTTAATATTAAATGATTCCCCGGATTCCTAGCCTAAACGTAAGTAAACTTTTTCAAAACTATAGACAATAGCTTGCTGAATTATATTTTAAGGATCTATTATAATTCTCTATAAAACAGATCTGAATGGAACAAAAGGACATAACTTGACTTAAGGTTTAATATAATTCTTTAATCAACCTAAAAGACTCTGCTGAACTTCTTGTTCTTATAGATTTAAACACTAATTCATGTCAGTTATTTAAATCAATTCACACCATCGTGTCTTGTTGTGGAAGATGCAAATGATGACAGTGGTGGCAAGTAAGAATTGCATCAATCACACAAACAAAACAAAAGAAAAAGGACAGAATATGAATTGCACACAAAAGCAACTTATGACTGACAACAAAAAAATATTATATAAAAATAAAAAAATATCAAAAAGATTTGCATTTCCTTTTGCTTTACATTCACTTTTCTCTTTCTCCATTTCGTTTTTTAATAAATTTTTACAACTTTTATTTGTTTAAAGTCATAAAGTTTATAGAGCAAAATCCAAGGTCCTTTTCTAAATAGTTAAATAAACAATTTGGTTTTTTTAGTTATTTTTATTGTTAAGAACCTGCAAAAGGAAAAAAACTTCAATGAAATATTTTTTATAATTTGAATTATTACTTTTTTTTTCAATTATTACTTTTTCCAGCACCAGATTTGGCACACAAAATGATTTGGAAGTTTTTTATGAAAAAGGAAAAATAAATAAAATTTAAGCACGAAAACAATTTCCTTTTTCTCTAAATGACACGGCCATTTACTAAAGTAATATGTTATATATAATAATAAATTATAAAGAATATCAAATAATTAAAAAATAAATTATAAATGTCAAGAAGAAATCAAATTATAAAGATTTAATAAGGCGCATGATTAATATTAATTTTATACATTGGGAAAATATTAAGTATACGCCTCTTAGAAAAACTTTTCCAAAATAATGCTGTAACTTTTAAACCGTTAGAGGTATCTTAATAAAATAGGACATGGTTAAAGCTGCATTCCACCTACAAATGTATGTTGATCTTTTTAAAAACCGCCAACAAAATTAATTCATAAATTACAACAAAGGAAAATTTTTATATAAATAGTCCTGGTATCTCTTAATAGTTTTATATAATCATTAGATTTTCTTGAACGTATGATTAATATGTAATTAAAATCTTTGTAAAGAATATTAAGTATACGCCATCTATAAATATTCTTTCTCAAGAAATAATTCTGTAACTTTAGAAACCTTAAAAAGTGTTTAATAAAATTACACATATTTACAGCAGAGATATTTCTAAGTCTATTGGGAATTTCATCATTACCTAGGAACCTGCTATTCAGAGACATAGCTGGTGACCTTCCAAAAGCAGTGTGTTCAAATCGACCTTTTGAAATAATTGTGCAACAGCTAAATCGCTGCAAATGATCTAATGAATTTCACAGAACTTAGGTACTTTTAAATTGATTTAGAGGAGTACAGTCCTCCCTATCCGGTCAGGATCGTGATAGAAGTTTATTTATGAATTATGGAAAGTCGAAAATATTTTGGTTATCTCCTACAGTTTCAGAGATATTCAAATCTAAATAAATTTAAATTAAAAATTTACCAAATTTTGATAAAAAATCAACGTTTAAAGGCTTACAATATGTACTCCTTCACATTAAATCCAAAATAACTCACCTTTAAACATGTACAATTTGATTAAAATAGCTTTGAAATTCCAAAAGTTACATATTTCCTTCAAAAAAAACTGAGAGACGTATGATTAATATTTAATTTATATGCAAAAATTAAATATTAATTATACGTCACTTATGAAAACGAAAAATTTTACTCAAAATTAAATAAAAAAACGTTATCAAATATACGAATACATATTTTGAATACGCTACATACGTTTAATTTAATTATTTTTAATAAAAATAATATTAATGGAAAAACGTAAAATCACAGATATTATTCTAGATGTTAAAAATTTTGCATAAGACGTATAATTAATATTAAATTTATATGAAAAAATTTAATATTAAGTATACGTCTCATATGGCTAATATGAGAAATATTAAATGTAAGTATTTCAGATAAAAAGATTTATAAAAATCACTAATTTTAATCTGAATTGAAAAAAAATATTATAATACTTAGAAAATTTTTAAAAATTAAATACTAAATATACGCTACAGGCTTTAACTTAATTATTTTAAATATTTATATAAAATATGATGTGTAAATGTATGTATGTATGTATGTAGGTATGTATGAATGTACGTATGTATGTATGTATGTATGTATGTATGTATGTATGTATGTATGTATGTATGTATGTATGAATGTATGTATGTATTAATGTATTAATGTATGAATGTATGAATGTCTGGGCCAACTGGTCAAAATATAGGACATATATGATCAAGGGGGAGGTAACGCCCATACAAAGCAAATATCAGTTATAGAATATCTAAAGAACTATAACTGCAAGAGTTCTCAAATCTTGTCCCAATCAAGCGCCTGACGCATAAAATAGAATCTGTCGATATTTTGTTTATTCTTTATATCAAGGACAAACCTTACAAAGTAACCAATAAGATCCATTATTTCATTTAAATATAAAAATAATGACTTCAAAGCGTAAAAAGCAAATAATTTCATTTTCTAGAAATCATAACTCTTTTTACCAGAATTCAATCACTTAAATTCTTGTGAAATAACATTTATAATATGAAACAGAACGTTTTATTTTTTTGAAATCTTTTATTTGATTCCTTTTAGTTAAAAACGCAAAACATTTTCTTCTATATTTGTTTAACAAATTGAAAACAGTTTATTTTACTTTATTTTATTACACCCTCCATCACTGAAAAGGGTATATTAATTTTTCATTCCGTAAGTAACGGTAAGAAGGAATCACCTCAGAACTTATAATGTATATAGACCATTTGAGTCAATTTAGGTTTTGGCACGCTCACACTAACAATAATTGACAAAGCTCAACAAAACTTGTCCCAAGTATTTGCTATAGTCCTGTGAAATTTCTAGTTTTAAATCGGCAAAATCTTTTAAGTATATAAAAAGATATAGATCGACATCTGAGGCAATCAAAAATATAACTAATTTTATGACTCATCAAGTGTTCCTGTTTTATATTTAAGAGAAACTCTTATTTATTGTATACATCTGCAAGTGTATGTGCGAGGGTGTATGAACAAAACATAAGGTATTTACTTCTGACCCATTTGTGGTGGAGGGCATTGAAGATTCGACATAGCCGAATATAGCATTCTTACTTTTTGCTCTCCTATTTTTTCTAGAGATCTGCTGCATACATATATGCATACACATGTATAAAAACATACATATACTCATGCATGTATGCATGAATAAACATTAATAAAATCATAAAGTCAAATGAAAAATATTTCTGGATTTCTTTGTTGTATTTTACTCATTTTTATGGTTTTGTGTGAAGAATTTCTTTTCCGTTTTGTGAATGCAGTGATGAGTGTGATTTTTCATTGTGATTTTTGAAAATTTAAAGAAAACGATTTTTATCAAAAATTTTAATTTGTTAAGAACAAAACAGGATATTGGAATTTAGTGGAAGTTAAATATGATATAAACGAATCTACTGAAAATTCAGTATTTAAAGCTGAAATTGATTTTTTTCTGTATCATTTGAACCGTTAAGGAAATCTTATTTTTAAGATAATTTGCAGGATAACCAGCCCCTATCAAGTTAGAAACGTAGTCGGCAACGCTTCAACATCTGTCACCTTGGGTTTGTTGATTTTCTTTTTTATAGAGGACCATCTTTATATACAAAGAGATGGTCGTAGAAATAAAACAAATGAAACAAAAATGCTCTGCAAAAAATTACAGTCCTGAATACATACTAAACCGCAATCACTTTGAACCAAAATCAAGCTATAGACTAAACTGAAACTGACCCAAATTTGAACTAGATCTTAATGAAAAAAGAACCACAATTTAATATAGAATTTGAACTAGAATTTGTATTACAGTCAGAAATACATTCTAAACTAGAATCTAAACTAGATTCCGAACTAGAATATGAACAGGAATCTAAATAAGAACCTGAACTAAAACAGAACTAGAGCTGAACTAGAATTGAACTAGAACGGAATTAGATCTGAACTTGAACTGAACCAGAACTGAACTAGAATTGAACTAGAATTGAACTAGAACTGAACTAGAAATGAACTAGAACTGAACTAGAACTGAAATAGGACTGAACCAGAACTGAACTAGAATTGAATTAGATCTGAACTTGAACTGAACTAGAACTGAACCAGGACTGAACTAGAACTGAAGTAGGACTGAACTAGAACTGAACTAGAACTGAACTGGAAATGAGTTTTATTACATTTAACATTTCAAAGTGATATTTAGAAAGAAGGTTGCATTGAACCGAAGAGAAATAATGGACCGACCTCATATAGATTGGTACATCATTTTTTGAATATCGAAAGATTTACTTGTGACAAATTTTGTTAAAATAATTTTATATTTAGCACTTTTATATGCAGTTAATCCCATTCTATTGTGAACATTTGCATGGGGCCTAGTTAAAATAATAATTCCATCGTTACACATTTCAATAGGCATAGTTCTTGGCCCAAAATAATGACACTTTTCAGTCTTCAAAACTACGTACTGCATTTTGTTCACAAGGTTTACACGAACAGTCAGCCATCTAAATAAGTAGTGTGGCGGTAATCGTTGAAACGACTTAGAAAATCATTCTAATTTACAATTCATCATCGTCAATGAAATTGTAAACATTTTGAGAAAAGTGTTATGTCAGAGGCAACCAACTCTAGGTATCCACCATTCATCCCCTGTATTTACTACAGAACTTGTACTCATTCACATCAATTGGAAATCATAACAGGAATGTCCATGTGAATTTTAATTAGAAAATATTCAGTGGATTCTAAGTTACAGATTTATTTCCAAAGAAGCGCTTTCAGTCCATTGTTTCTTATTGATATTTCTTAGATACTTTACAACATCCTAGATGGTCCCGGGATCTACTCACATTCTTGTATCCATTCAATCCTATTGGAAAACATCTCAGAAATGTGTGTGTGAATTTTCATTAAAAAATATTTGCGAGGCCCTGAGTTACAGATTTATTTCCAAATAAGCGTTTCAAGATCTTTAAGTGCCATTTCTGAAATACTTCTCCGTTTATTCGATATTTATTGTACTAATAGATTCCTCGATCGTAAATATAAAAGATCTGCCCGAAAAACTCGAGGCTCTTTCAAGTAAAGCTTTAAAGCTTAAAAGCTTTTCATTTTTAAAACTCTTGAAAAGAAATTAAATTTTCTTTCTTTTCCCATTAAGTAATTTGTTTTTTGCTTCAATTTTTTTAATGTTTATTAGTACTTTTGCGTGTAACAAGTCTCTTTTATAAGTTATGAGTATCTTGGAGAACACGACAAGTACTTGAACAAAAAAAAAATAGTATCACTCTATCTTGTTTTAATAACTTTTCTACTTTATTAATACTGCATCATTATGTTTCATTTTATTTCCTTTTTTTTAATTTATTTAATTTAAAAGAAAGAACTTTAATAATGTTAAGTTTTATGATTAGTTTTTTTTTCCTGTTTCTTCGACTAACTTGAGTTTATTTTCTTTTTGCTGGTTATAGAGTTGAATGCAGGTCTATAATACAGGACAAAAAGACACCATTTCCTTGAAGTGAAAAAGAAATCTCTTGAAAAAATAAAAAGAAATTTTGAAAAGTTATAAAAAAGCAATGAATCCTTGGGAAATGGTGTATTTAATATTCGTGTCAATTTTAAGGGGTTATGATGATAGTCCTCCGCCACAAGTAAAAGTTGAAACTTAAACAAGTCTATTTAGTTTAAAGCAAATAAATAATGGTAACTCGTGTTTGGCCTTTCTTCTACGTTTTTTTTTCTTCCTTCTTTTTTGTCTTTTTCAACAGTCACCATGTTCTTTTCTTAAATAAAAAAGTCTTATTGCGTTTTGACCAAAATGTATTTATGCTGACACCCCTCCCCTAACTACAACACCATCAGACATTATAAGGATTGACTTGAGTTCAGTTTATGCCACCGTTTTATTTCCACTTTTTATTCCATTCGTTTCTAACATTTTTTATTATATTTCTATGGCATATTTCATTATAACTTCTACATGTTAAACACTGCAACAAATATCAAGCAATAGAAATTGTCGACAAAAAAAACAGTCACGTCTTTTAACATCTAAAAACGCCATCATCAAGAAGAAGATTGCACAGTGGTCTTAAAACACATTTCATGGAAATAATTCCGTTGTTTAAAAACTAGTAAATATTTGTAGATAAAATTTCACATGGACATTCCAATCGATTTGAAGAAGCACAGTTTCAAAGCATGTCCAGGGAACAGGGAGTAAAGCCTCAACAATGGTGGCCTCAAAACGCATTTTATGAAATAATTCTGTAATTTTGAAACAAGTAACTATGGAATTTCTCACAGTTACCCTTGAGGTGTTTTCCAATAGATTTAAAGGATCACAGATTCTAAGCGAGTTCAGAGGTCAAGGGGTAGACCTAAAAATTCCAACAAACTAAAGAAGACGATCGTCTAGGGCTTCCAAACGCTTTTTATTGGAAATAATTCCATAACTTTAATACTACAGAATATTTTGGAATAAGATTTCACACGAGCATTCATGAGGAGTTTGTTAATTTATTTAAATAATTACAGGTTTTAGCGGGTCCAGAAAACAGGCGGTGGACCACTAAATTTAAACAAATTAAATAAGATAATGTTACAGTTGCTTTTTATGGAAATTATTCTGTAACTTTGAAATTAGTAACTATTTTTAATTAAAATTTCACAAAAAGATTATTAAGATGTTTTTCAATTGATTTGAAGAAGCAAAGGTTCTTAGCGGGTTCAGGGGACAGGGGCTGGACAATCAAATATGGTCAGTTAAGTTATTGACAAATTAAAAAAAATATAGAATTTAATTCCTTTTTTAAATGAAAAAAAATATATTTTACTTGTAGATATTCCGTATAAATATGTACAAAAACTATGCTTATATGGGTGGTATATCTTTTATCGTTAAGGAGATATTTACACAAATGTGAAATTTTGATAAATTCTTAGTCATGATTAAAAATTTATTAATTTTTTTTTTTTTTTGGGGGGGGGGGGGTGGTTCCAAAAAAATACTATCTGAATCTTGCATAAAGTTTCAATCAATTTTTATCCAAGGATCCTAAATTTATATGAATCCATTAAAGAGATACTGATACTAAAGAAAAAATTTGATAAATTTTCGATTTATTCGGGTGAATTTTTCATATGATTTTTAAAGGCTAAAAACGAGGAATAAGCTTCCAAACTGCCAGAACGAGAATAAGATTTGGTAAAGTCTATATTGTTAACTGAACGTTCAAGATTAGCACTGCGTGGAACGCATTTTCTCGGCGGAATTAACAGGATTTTTAAAAGATGTATTTCGTTCTAGAGAATTTAAACATCATAAACTTCTCTGGACTATAACATTTTATTCATAGGTGAAAAAGAATTTTTAACGCAAATATTTGGAAAATAAATCTGTAGGGGAAATAATTCCCCACCAGCCCTATCAGAATCTAAATAATTTTAAAAATATTTTTTTTAATTTTTTAAAGTGCAAAAAACCTTCACCATGGCGGTTTACATTAAATAAAACATTCCTGAATAGTACAAGTACCTATCTAAGCTATATACTCGAAGAAATCTGATATCCCAAAAATTTAATAACGACACAGTGACTAATTTTCTCAAAAAAAGACAAATTTTTTAAATAATTTTCTTCGAATGGGAATTTTGGGTATTTGTGGCACAAAAAGATCAAATCTGTTTATGGTTCTATATGTCTTCAAAAAATATCAAAATCTTATGAAAATAGCTTTATTTATATAGATTTTATACGGGATCAAGTATTAAGAAAATTTTCACTAATTAACATGAAAAATAAAATTTTTCGATTTTTTTGAAAAATTTGTTAAAGAAATCTAGTTCAAATACTTAATTATGTACACTAAGTTAATTTTCAAGAAAATACCTTTCCAATGATACCAAATATGTATAACTATTGGACATAATCTATTAAGAATTATCAGAAACTTCCAACAGAAAATTTCTCACAGATTCCCTGACCACTGTGTAAGGACGATGGCGATGTTGATTTTTCTGTGCTAAAACTTAAAAACTTGTTTAATCAAATTGTTGTATGTTAGCAATTTTATTTCTGCGTCTCTCTCTCTCTCTCTCTGAAAAATGTTGTTGAAAAAAAGTCTCAGTATTTTTCCGTAATTTTCTTTATAATCATCATTTTATATGATTTTATACTCTTAACTTATTCAATGTATGTGTATGTGTGTGTCTGTGTATGTGTTTTGTAGTCTCCTCTATAAATTGAGTGTCTTGGCCAGATAAGAAGATTTGTTTGCAATTTTCTGTTGAAAGCAATTTAAGTCGGAAAATGTTTATATAGAAAGGGGTTTTCCTTACTTTTTTTTATTATTTCTCTTTTTCCTAATATTTTTTCCTTCCTTTTTCTATGTGATCATAATGAAAATAAGGGTCTTTAACTATAATTTGATGTATATATTTATTTATTATGAAGACAGTTACTTCTTGTTTGTTACTGTTTCCAATTTCCTTAGTAATTTTGTCAGTCATTTTCATGTGTATTTATGTAAGTGACACATCATTACTGCAGTAAAATGGAGTGTTTGTATATGTGTGTATGTGTTTACATTAAATTATTTTATTAGTCTAAATTACATAAACTACATTGCAGTACATTTTTTATATGCATCATCTTTTTTAATGAACAATAATAAGAAAATAAAATTGACTTCTTATTTTAGTTGAATTTGTTGAGAATATAACTTTTTTTAAGAGCTTTAACTTTCAGCTTTCTATTTACTTTCTGACCTTTTTGGCTTTATACGAACTATAGCCAAATCTGTTATCTTTGTTTTGCCTTTTAATTTTTTAGCAAAACTTTTCTCGTTGGGAAGTAACAGAAGTTTTAGTGAAAATATCTTTTAAATAATATTAATCATACGCAACCTGTCAAATATTTTAAAAAGTACTTTTAAGTATTTTTGTATAAGATCAATAAAATTATTTCTGTTAGAGTACAAATCTCCTTAGTAAAAATTTTAAATAATTAATATTAATCATACGCAACAAGAAAAATAAAAAAGTTATTGCAGATTTCTTTATTAAAGATCAGTATCTCCATCTCTCATTATAAAAAATATATAATTATTAAAAATACTCAAGAAGGATCTACCAATCTTTGTCATTAAAATAATAAGTAAAAAGTTGCTATAAACAAATCACCACACAGAAGGACAGACGTCATTAAAGCAACTTTGCAGTTGTTTTTAACATAATTAGAATATTTTAAAGTAAATGTGGGACTAAAAAGAAAATTGATTGATTTTAATTTTTGTGCAAACTTAAGCCTATTGAATCCTACTTGTAAAATTATTTCTGGTTGCGTATGATTAATTTTAATTTGGTGGTTATTTTTCTAAAACTAAAATAACTTCTAAACGATAAAAGCTTTATTAAATTTTTTAAAATTAGCAGAAAGTAAACAATTTAGGAAATTACTTCCAATAATACTAGCGTTTGTATAATGATTTACAAATCAATATTTCTGAGCTTGAATTTCGAATTTTTAACTCATTTATTTGCAGTAAACAGAAATTACCTAAATAAGCCTAAAGTTTTTTATTAATAAAAAGATTATTAAAAGATTATTAGTATAAAAGTGCAGATTGAGCAAAAGAGATTTTACTTCTACTTCCCATTTGACATTTATTATATCCTCTACCACCATAAATAGTGATGAGAGTATAAAAATTTTGTTTTTCCTGGGGTAGCGCTTAGAAGGATTCATATAAGATCTCAATAAAATACAATGTCTGTAACTTTTGAATTGTTTGAAATATTTTTATGAAAGTTTACATGATTAAAGACATGGTGTTTGTGGGGTGATTTTGATAAGTACAAGGATTTACAATGTCACAGGTAGTAGTAGTTCATTCTTCAAATTAGACCCTTCTGGTACGTTGCCTTTTCAAATTCGATAAAAATTCATTTATGAATTTAAACAAAAATATAAATAGAAAGTGTAAGATTGTGCATATAAATTCCTAACAGTTTATGTCCAGAATCCTCAAAAATTCTAAAAAATATTTCCTCATAACCATACGAATAAATGAATCCAAGTAGGATTAACATTAATCTGAAATGTTGGGACAAAGCACATCTAAAGACCTTTCTAAAGGTAGTGAATTATTGTTATAATTTTTTTGTTCAGTTCTCTAATTATTAATTGAATTATCGTTGATATATATCTATGAATATAGAGTAAGTAATCGCAAGGCATTATTGCAGCGGATGACCCGAATAAATATCGTTATTGGTCTCAATTTTACTTAAATATAAATATTGATTTAATTCAAAAAAACAACACAAATATAAAATTTTAAGTTCTTTATGAACATTTGACGTCAAATGAAATTTCGCCTACGTTTTCCTTCACAATTTAAAATCATGGAATTCTCGCGCTTTCATAGATATCAAACACTTGTTTAGGAAGTTTTTATTTTTGCTGAAAATCCAAACTAAACTTCCTTCAAACATTTCTTTTGTGAAGGTTGCCAAGTTTAGGTCGTCAACGTCAACATGCCTATATAGGGGTCTGTACTTCATCAAATAAACTCCATAATACCAATGTTTTTATTATGATAAATTTCATCAGGAGACTTTTAATGGATCATATGTTAGAGAATTATATCCTAAAAATCGATTTGAAAGCACTGTATGTTTTTTCCTTTCTAAATATAAAATTATGAGGTGGCCGGCTTTGGAGAGTTACTTTTTGCGCTTTTGATTTATCTGTTCAGAAACATAAGCATCACTTAAACTCAAAAACAACTCAAATTTCGTTAAATTATCTCTCACTATTCAAAAGTTACCGCATAATTTCCAAACTAAATTGATTTGGAAACTCTGTGCACTTAACATTAGTTTTTTCTATTTAAATATAAAATTTAAAAAAAAAAATTATTCCAAATTTGAAATTATTCACGATTTATTGAATAAAATCTGAAAAAAAAATATATTTCGAAAATGGATTTTAATAAATTTGTCTACAGAGAAATATCATGAATGAAAATTTGTCTAAAGTTTTCATTAAAACTGAAAAAAAATATCACAACAAGAAAAGTTTCAACCAAAAGATTGACAAGTATGATGAGTTAAGTATGAAGAATGTGAAACAAAGTTGTTGTTGTTGCTGTTGTCTGTCTCTCAACTTTACACATGACAATTTACAACAAACATGAAAATAACATTATTACATTAACACGAGGGTTGAGCAAATAAACGTTGTTTTTATTTTGTTATTGTTGTTTTATTTATTCTCTTAAAAAAGCTAATGTTGTTGTTGTCATTCTATAAAAGTTGTTGTAATTTGTTATTTTGCAAAAAAAAAACAAAGGTTGGAAGGTTATTTACGAATTTCGTTTTTTCTTCTATTGTTTCTTTCCAACCTTATTATTCTTTTATATCAAACCATCCCATCCCTGTTAAATATTAATACGTTTTTTCTCTTTTGTATTTACTCCCGTCTGCGTATACTCCTCCTTCTTCACTTTTTATTTTAAATATGGCCACATTACTAATATTAGAAATCGCTTTTTTCTATAACAACCGCTCCTTTAAATAATTTCGAAATAAAAAGGTAAAAGTAAATAAATTTATAAAAAATTGATAAAAAACACTTTTGAAAGAGAAAGTGGCGAAAGATGTAAACAGTGATAAGTTCGGTATGTTCATAATATGATTTGTTCCTTCTTTCTAGAAATTTTCAGTGAAAAAGATGTCTGAGAAAATCTACATTTAAAACAAATAACAAAAAAATTGCAAAAAAAGTTTTTTGTTTTGCCTAACTTATGCCTGCCACTGTATATTTTACTTATAGTCATAATGCTTTAATAATCTCTTAAATCACTGATCGGAATAATGTGGAATATATTAAAATGTTATACAGAATGTCTTATGCTTTCAGAAAAAGAGTTCAAAGTCATTCCGCTGTAGGAACAGGTTGTCAAGCGCAGCTATACAGTTTTATAAATTGATATATCTTTAAAACAACTGATCACATCAAATTTAAATATATGATACATGAAAGGATCTTAAACGTTCCGAAAAATTAATTTATAGTCATCGTTAAGACACAACTGTTTACTGTCATCCCCCATAATTAAATTTTTCACCATGTGGAATAAAACCACAGGGTGTAAACATAAACTATACAGTTTTTAGTTTTAGTCTTTATCTATTAAACTACTGATCAGTTCGACTTCGAATATATGAAGAGCAGGTCTTATGCTTTAAGAAAAAATTATTCATAGTTATTCCATTGTAATATAAATCGAACAACATTTTTTTAGGTGCAGCTATACAATTTTAGAAATTGATTTGTATTTCTAAAACTATTGATCAGAACAAATTAAAATGTCTGACAATATTTTAGAGGAATTTCTAAGCGTTCAAATATGTCCTCTTCAAGAAATATTATTTTTGGTCATCCTGTAGTAATAAGAATGAAAATACAGAGTGTAAAACGTAGCAGTACAGTTTTAAAAATTAGTCTGTACCTACTAAACTATTGATCAGAACAAACAAAAGTATGGGAGTATATTATGGATCAATAATTTTTTTCGGAGAATTAGTACACTTAAAAAAATTTATGAAAAAACTCGTGAATGCTTTAGAAAATGTTTCGCATACAGTAAGTCTTAATCGCTCCTTTTTTAGTAACAATTCTGTAATTCTTAAACTGTTGAAAAACATGCTCAAAGTGTTGCTGAAATGTTTCTGAATTATATTAATTAATTCCAATTTTGGATTTTTTTTATAGATGAATATAAAATTTGATAAAGAACCTGACATATATTTGAAAAACTGGAACGCATATTAAGGTATAAGATCAGGGGGAGAAGTAGCTTCCATGCAAAGAAAATGTTGATAAATAAATATCTAAAGAAACACTACACCCAGAGCTTTCAAATTTGGACCCAGTAAATTTTTCACTTAATTGTTTTACTGGTCAGAATGAAGGGCGGATAGAATCATGGGGAGAGGCGTCCCTAATCATAAAATTTTTATTATCGTAAAATACCGAGTATTCAAATTCCAATTACATTCCCAATGGTCTTTTTTTACGGGCCAAAATAAAGGACGGAAAGTACCAGGGGAGTGACTCCTCTATACAAAGCAAATAACCATTATCAAATATCTAAATAACTATAACAGCGCGATTCTCAAATTTTATCCAAATCACTTTATCAAGGAACGATTTTAATGAACAAAATATAGAACAGATAGGACCAGGGGGAGGTATACCCCCATACAAAGGAAATAATGATGATTATCGAATATCTTAACAACAATAACAGAGAAAATTCTAAAATTTGGTACCAAACAGTTTTACCGAACAAAAAATTTAGGACGATTAGGAACAAAGAAAGAAGTAGCGCCCATGCAGAACAAATATTAAATTTAATTTTAGAACGAACAGGGCCAAGAGCCTTTGGCAAAATGTCCATATCATAAAATTTCTTAATACACGTTATGCTTTGTGAAATTTCCTTCCAGATCTTGGACTGAGGAAAACGTTTATATAACTGAAGCCACCAAAACCTTATTAACCAAAATAATATAAAACGAAGCCTCGATATTAGAACCCCAAACTTCTTTAATAACTCCATGAGTTAGATACTTTTTGCTATTTTTCTAATTTTAGTTATTGTTTTTATTTATATTTGAAAAGCTCATATTTCAGAGAATTTTCTTTCTTCTTCCAAAACAACCAATGAAGCTTTAGAGGAAAAAAATTTTATTTTTTAAGCTCTTAAGTTTTCTTTGTTTTGTTTTGAATTTCTTTTCTGGAAATAAACTACTTTTTCTTTTAAGGTAAATGACACTTGTCATGTTTTCAAAATTTTTTATGCGATGGAGTAGAAAGAGAGAAAAAGGACATGAAAAAATAATATAAATAAAATGTTCTTAACATAAAAATAACATCAATATTTTTTTGGAGGAACTCAATGGAAATGTACTTAAAAGTTGGAAGTCAATTTTTAATAATTTTGACTAAAATAAATTTTAAATTAAAAGAAATTTTAAATATTTCTTCACAAATTTGCTACTACACTGTTGCATATTCCATTAAAATCATTTAATCTTTTTTCCTTTATTTTTGTTTTATCTTTGTTGTTTTCATTCAAAAGTTAAATTGAAGTTTTTTATTAACAGTATTGGTGGTTTGCCTTGTTCATATGATCAAATGTCCTTGATCCTATTATATGTGAAATATTTCTAAAAACGTAGATGTGAAAACAGTAATTTAATCGAAACAATTTCATACCATTTAAAGATGTCCCAGGGAACTCTTTTGTACGAACAAGAAAATATCGAAAATAATATTTTTCATATCCAGGGTACATCCAAGGTACAACCACTAGAAACATCGATCGAAAAATTAAACGTTTCAAAAGAGTGGTACGTAATTTAATTAATGTGTTCAGAAACCAAGAGACATACAAAATTAGCAAAAAGGAAAATTAATCTCATAAAACAACAAATTGAATTCTACACAAATATAGAACAAACTAAATCTTCCTATGACTTCCAAACACGTACCTTACATTTTACCAAGAAATCTGAGCAATGAGGCCAAAGTGTAAGACAATGTTCAAAAATCAGCATAAAAAAATCGTCTAAAACTCAAAAATATGTGAAATGGGCAGAGAAATGGAGGAAAAAATTTTATCTAACGAAAAATATAAATAATTTCGAAGGTCCTGACTCATACTCATGTTATTGGCATGATTTGAGATCATACAATTTTCGGATTTCAAAATGTAATCTCGGCGGAGGACTTAAGTTTATTCAAATAATGCCTAAAACGAAAGCAGAGCTGAAATTAACAATAAAGCGAGTTTGGGCGGAAATTGATTCCGATTTTCTTAAAAATTTAGTGGAATCAATGCCAGACCGTATTTACTTGATTAGCTGATAAACTTTAGTGCGTTTATAGAAAAATACCACTGAAAATGACAGTTAAACTCTTAAATTATGAATTACAAATGAAGTTTTAGTTTATTAAAAAAATATTTTTTGTCCACTTAATATTTTCTTGCTTTTATTTATTTTAATTAAAAAAATGTTATATGCGTTTATTAGAAGATGTATCAGTGTACAAGCAAATGTCATTTTAACTGTAGAAATTATTGGAAAACCTTTAATTTTGAATAGTGGAAGCCAAGTTAAGGTTGGTTTTTCAGCCAAATAATAAACATCTTGCACAAGTATTTGGTATCTGTGAAAACGTTATAACTTGAAGATTTAAAATTTTTAAAGAAAGAGTAAATCAAATGTCATTTGATGTCAAAATTTCATAAAGAACTTAAATTTTTTTTTTTTTTTTTTTGAAAAATGATATATTGAAACCTTAATAGAACATAAGCAAATAACTATATTTATTTAAATTTTCAATATATTTTAAATGAACTTGTTCATTAATTAGGGAATTAAAAATAATCCAAATTTTTGATACAATAACACCCAAAATCGTGATCCCTTAAAGCATTGAATTTTTTCACCAAAATTAATCACCCTGTTATTATATACAAATACGATATTTATTGGAAATTTAATTATGGTTTAAACGGACTTGTACATGATTCCACGAAATTAAAATAATTACCACTTTTTTATGGAAATACCCAAAATCCCAATCCGTTTAAAACGTATTTAAAAAATTTACTTTCTTCTTGGAATTAATCACACTCTCACTATAGAGGCGATCCGGAAGAAACTACTTTTTGATTATAACTAATAATATGTTAAGGATAATTTAGAGATGATTTTAAGTCTGTAATTTGAAAATTTCACTTTAGGCATAATATTCTTTTTCGTTGACCAAATTTGAAAAAGGGCCAGTGGGCAGGTCTTTGCCCCAAACATATCATAATTGAATTAACTTGCAGCTTAAATTTCTCTACAAAATTTAAAAAAAAAAATTAAAAAGTTCGGAAAAAACAATTGGTTGCCACCTTTTTAAAAATAAAATATATTTTTCAAAGTTCAAGTTTAAGATTAATGTAACATTTTGACGAACATATTTTTATTATATATTTTTATTATAGCAATATTTTTAGGAATTTTTAGAGGTTCTGGGACACATGTTTAAAAAATTAGAACCAACATTAAGCCCTCATATTTAGAGAACTAACAAAACAGGATTAAAAATGGGTTAAAAGTTTATTTCAGTATAAATATTTCCAAAACTGCTAAAAATAACAAACACAGGTAACTCTATTTTACAAGGATTATTTATATCTTTTATCTTAATTCATAAATGAAAATATGGCCAAATATGGAGGGTCACCCACTACACTCCTGACTTGATAAGGACTTGTTCTTCTACAAATCAACTCAAAAACACCTTAAGTCTAATCGTGTGAAATTTCATTCAAATATCTTGAACGCTTCAAAACTTATAGAATTATTACCAAAAAATCGATGTCCATACCTTTTCAATAATTAAAGTTATTTCTGACGAATTCTGTTTTATTTTAGCAAAATGATTCAAGTTCTCATTTATCATCAATAATTCTTAACAAAAAATAATTAAGTTATTTATATACTTTTTGTGTTTTAATTAAGTTTAATTAATGCCAAAAATTGCACAGTAACTTTAGTTTTCCATAAAAATATTTATTTTCACAAAATAACGCTGAGAAAATGAACATTTGGCAAAAATCACAAAATAAAGAGAAATGAACTTTTATCACTGTTTAATATTTGTTTTTCTTAAGAAATTTATCAATTAATTAAGTTTCACTTTTAATGTTTTGTCTCTTGGTCCTTCACATTACCAACAACAAATATATATATATGGATATATTTTAGCAATTAAAGTCCATAAACACGAAAACAACAAAAATAACAAAAGAAATGTTTTTATTTTTGTCATTTTCTCATTCTGCTGCTTGTTTTTTGAGTTTAGTTATCAAAATGTAATAAATCTTATATGGAAACAAATGTGGGAGAATTCTCTATATGTGTGTGTAGGTGAAAATAACCCAGCAAATATTTTAAGTATGTTTGGTGTTTCCAAATCGATAATAATGTAACTATTGAATCGTTCTAGATTTCGTAATAAAATTGAATATGGTTAGATTTGAGATATTTCCGAATCAAAGTAGAGAAATTGATCTTTATGCAAAAATCTCTACACAAGTCCTATCGCAAGGCTGGAATCATATTTGAATTGTCCTCAATATATATCCTTATCAGGCGATCTTTATAATGATCATTTCAGCGAAAATTGTCTAATTTTTAGACATTTGTTATATGGATGGGTATTTTGGGTATTTACGCACAGAAAAGTGGAAATTTTTTAAACTCTCTACTTCATGGACAATAATACTTTCAAACAAAAAACGATTTAGATACAATGTATTCCGAACTGCATCTATAAAACTAATTTCAGTGAAAAGTTTTTAAACATATTTTATACGGACTGGAATTTTGGGAATTTTTATGCGGAAAAGTGGTCATTTTTAATTCTTTAATTCAAGAAAAGTTCTAGTAAAACTTGTCATTCGTTCAAAAATTTCTTTTGCCTCAATTCTTCAATGATTTCTTAGGCGAAATTATGAAAAATCTACATAGCAGAGTTGGTCTAATTTAGAGAGTCACCGATGACGCCCCTGACTATATAACGCCTTGTACTACCTACAAGTCAATTCAGCAGCTTTTTAGCTCTAACCAGGTGAAACTACATTAAGATGTCTCTAACAGTTTAAAAGTTATAGAATTAAATCCAAAAAATCGATATTCTTCTCTTTCTTACATTTTCAACTATTTTGTTTGCTGGGTTAGAACTATTTTTTTTTGTTATGTTTCAGTAGTAAAATATTAGAAGTAACACAAAAAAAGTTATTTGTCACCTTGGTTTCTGTTTCCTATCACTCTTGTCTTGTTTTTTGTTGTTGTTATTGTCATTACTGTTAGATATATTGAGTCCTTCCTTTTGTTGGCTGTTAGTTAGATTTATATTTACCATTTTATTAGATACTTTTTTTCCTTATTTTCGTCTTTTTTTATTTTCTTACTTTCTTTCATTTATATAATATTTTTTATGGTAACTTGCTGACCTGCCCATAAACATAAATATATTTTGTAACAAATTATTAGGGTGGTACTTGCTACATAATGATTGAACTCAAACTAAAACATTGACTAAAATTAAAGTAAGATTTTGTTGTCTTTTAAATGACTTAATTGCAGGTCTTTAAATTGGAAGTTAAATTTGCCAATTTAAACCGGTATTAAACATGAATGTCATTTAATCTTAGTTTAACTTTTAATCCTTATACCTTTTTTAAGCTTCGACTATGAGGGTGTTTTAAAGTAGCCCTTGTTAAACTTCTTACGTAAAAGTTTAACATTAATCCTAGATTAACTTAAAACGATAACGTTAACACTAAAATCAGAAAAATATTAACTAAAGTTAAACATTAATTCCGGTTCAACTTTAAAAGAGATTTTTTTACCAAAATAATGTTAAAATCTAGCAACAGATTACCTTTACTATCTTGAGCCCATTAATACTTATTAATTAAGTTAATTTAACTTTAATCCTGGTTTAACTTCAAACCGAATTTTAATGTCTTATAGAGTTTAACATAGATTTTTCAGAGTCCCCAGTAGAAGTTTTTTTAAAGGTTTTTTAATTAAGATTTTTCGAATGGAAATTAAACTAAGATTAAATAATATGTACACTTTAACTTTAATTGAGGTTTAACCTCATGCGCACCTTTTTAAACTAAGATTATGGTAGTGTTTTGAGCAGTTCCGATTTAACTATTAACTTAGATTAACTTAAAATGAAAATCTTTATGTTAAAATCAGAACAACGTTAACCATAGTTTAAACTTAATTTCAATTTGCTTTAAACCAGGTTTAAAGAAAATTAAATGCAATATCAATTGATGACAAAAATCTGTCATCAAAAACTAAAGAGAACTGAAAAATTTCGATTTTTTGTTCTATTTTTAATAAAAGTTAATATTTGAGCTTTAATAGAAGTGAAATAAGATCCGACATTTACCTGAAGTTTCAGTGTGATCTTCATAAATTTATCCATAAATCAAAGAATTACAAAAGTCCCCACTTTTCCATACGAAAATACCTTAATTCCCAATTCGTACAAATCATGTTTGAAATTTTGATTCCTGTCACTACAATTATCGTCCTGTCGTTAATGAGACTGTCCAGAAGAAAATGCTCCATGGATGTATTTCTTATTATGGAGCCATAAATTAAATATAATTAAATAATTATTTTAGATCCGCAGTCTGAAAACCTTAAAAAAGAATTTTAAAATTGATAAAATTTGAGCAGAACTTATGGGTTGATATTTGTCCCTGCCTCATTCGGAATAAGTTCACAAAAATTCCTGTTAAGATTTCATTTTGAAGCCACAAAAATATAAATTTAAGAACAAAAGACTGATTTTATCAGTAAAAAAGTGTAAATATTTGTTTCTAAGTTAATTTTGGCTTGAATATCTCTCAAACTCTTAGAAATAATCAACTCATATTAACATTTTCTTATAAAGATTTACAAGGACTTTATTGCCCCACTGAGTCAATTTGAAAATAACTCAGCTATATTCGTGAGATATCTCCAACGCTGAAACATTTAAAGTATTATTTCCAAAAAAACTTTGTCGAAAGCTGAGTCGATTTAGTTCTATCCGACTGTCTGTCTGCAGGCAACATTCTCGCGCCTTAAATAATAATACGCATTTAATAAAATCCTGCCAAATTTTTGTTATTGTCCTAAGTAGTTTCCTATTTAAAACCAGCTATATCGGATCCTCAGTAAAAAAGTTATAGTCTTATATCTGAGACAATCTCAAAATTCTGAAAAAAGAACTTTTTTTAATTTTTTCAACTAATGAATTTAAACAAAAATAAACCTAAAACATACAGTTATACGTTCTTCAATATCGCGCAAAAAATGATCAATATTGGATCAATAGAAAAAGAGTTATAGGCGGAAATATGCGAAATTTCGATACATCCCAAAATCTGTTACTGATACGGATCGCAATTTTTATGATAATTAACTGAAATTTTCCAAATACATTTATTTTGATACAATAATGAACCCAAGAGAATAAATGATTTGTAAATAAATAATTCCATTGAAATTCAGCACAATGATTTTTTTTAATTATCTTTAATATATATAATTAATAGGAACGATCTCGGTCTATATTTTGCTGTAGCTCCCATAAAAAGTCCTTTACCGGAAAACAGCTTTGGGATAAATAAATATCAATTTTATTGAAATGCTGCACGATTATTTTTCTAACTCTATTTAATATAAGTTATTAACTTGGACAACCTCGGTCCATATATTGCGTTAGCTGTCATATAAGACCCCTTTTTAGATCTTATAAAACTAGTAAATTATGACCAATTCTGTTGAAATTTAGCACAATTATTTCCGTAACTGTCTAGAATATATTATATCTATCTGATCCATAACGGTACTTATTTTGCACCCATATAACAATCTTACCCGGAAAACAGATTTGAGTTTATAAAACTATAATTGATATAATCAACATTCAACATTTTTAAACTATGAAACTAATTTAACAATCATCGGCCATATTTGGATATAACTCCTTAATAATCCCACTTCCCGGAATAAAATATTAACCAATTCCATCGAAATTTAGAAAAATAGTTTATTGTCCTCAATATAGTGGTGGCACTCTCTCTTTAAAGTTGTATTGTGTGCACATCCCTATTTTTATGGATTTCTGTAAGTTTGTATGTAGTACGAGTATGTTATATTAGTATGTGTGTTCTTGGTGTTTTTAATACTTCATAATAACAAAAGTTTTATTATATTATTTTGTGGTCATTATTTAAGACTCTTCTACAAGTTTTCCAATTTCTTACTTTTTCGAAGTAATAAAGTGTTTTTGCAATATTTTAAATAAAAAAGGAAGTTTTTGTAAAAAAAATAAAAAAATATTTAAAAATTTCTATATTTAAAAAAAAAATAATAATAAATAAAAATAAAACTAAAAAAATTTGAAAATTTTTAACAAACGATTTTTTGTTTTTCGCATAATTCTCTAACTTTTGAACCGTTAGGGATATTGGGGAATAAAAGATACAAAGACATATGTTTAATTAATGACCCTCTCAAACAGGCCACCTCGAGCATATTGATTTTCTTCAAAATTCGCTAAAATAATTTATGAATTGAGAGAGAAGAACATTTGTATGTGAACAGACCTTGTAAATCTCTATAAAAAGAGCGCTTATATGTAATGGTTATTTTTTATAGCCTCAGAGATATTCGAGGTCTATTATTTACCCAGTTTTTTTATTCAAAAATAATGTTACATATATTCTGTTTCAAAAAATATTGTAACAATAATCAAGGTGCAACATATATTTTTTGTTTTGCACTTTAATATATTTTTACTGTTTTTTTATAGAAATCTTAATGGAAATGCATGTCAAAACATTTCGGATCAACTTGGGATATAGATAAGTCCACAATCCTAAATTTGTCAATGTTAAAACTAAATATTAAATTTGTTTGTAAAGTTCTCAAATTGAACAGTTGGGTTCATTTTTAAATTATCATTCATATATAACACTGATGCATATTCCTATAAATGCACTTTTTTATCAATTTTTGTTTTATATTTGCTAATTTTTTTAAGAAAGTACAGATTTATTGGTGTTCAGAAATCTATCAAGGAAACAAACTGAATTCTACAGAAATAAAGAACAAGCTAAATTCTCCTGTGACTGCCAAACACTCATCTTACTTACGAAGAGATGAAAATATGAAAAATGAAAGAAGCCAAAATCTTTTGAAATTCGAAAAGATTTCACCTTAAATGGACTGAGGAAATTTTGTCTAACGAAAAAAATAATAATTTAGAGGCCCTGATACTGACTCATGTTATTGGCACGATTTGACATCAAACGTTGTGCGGATGTTAAAGCGTATTTTTGGGCAGTGATAGTGTTATGATTTGAACATCATTTTCTACAGTTGGCAAATCAAAAATTTGTTTTGTTCCAACAAAAACGAATGGCACAATTTATAATGATTTGCTGGAATATAAACTGCTCTCTTTTTCGGGATCATTATGTAATGAATACAGCATACTTCATTAGAACTGGCCACTTTGCAATAGAGAACCTGTTGGAATACAGGACTATAAAATTAACTCAAACAATAGCAAAAACTAAAGCATAGTGAACTTAATAAAGCTTAAACTAAAAACGAAAACAAGTTTGGTTCCTGAACTCGGTTCGGTTTATGAACTTCTCATTAAATTAGTGGAATTAATGCCAGACCGATGAACCGATTTGAAATTTAAAAAAGAAAAAAAAGGTCCGTAGCTGAACAAGAACGTCTGAATAACTTTTCGCCCATATCTTGGACACTAATATCTCAATCGAGTTTATGTCTTCAAATCCAAAAAAATATATCTGATCCATTAGTAAAAAAAATAAATTTCTATCATTGACAGAATGACCAAAATCTCAAAAACATTATTTTAAACGTTGTTATTGTTTTCCTATAGTTATAAACAACAACAACCACATGAAATTAAATTTGTAATGAGAGAATTGACCATATCTCGGTGGTTTATGAACTGATTTTGAAAATGGAAAAATATTAAATTCGGGAAAAAATTGTAATCAATCAGTGCCATAACCAAGTCCATAGATCTCATAGAGGGTTCAAAGTATAGGAAAATATGTTTTTGCCTATAACTCAGTAACTAATGATCCGATTCATTTCATGTCTTCAACGCTTAAACACGCTAAATTTATTGAAATATATCGGTGAAAATTAAGTCTCTAACTATTGTAGATTTTTCAAACACTAAAAAAGTTTGAGGCACCTTAAATTTTTGCTAATATCTGAGCGATTTATGAACGAATTTCCCTGGAGTTTAATAGCAAAATTCTTCAAAGCATTTCCAATCGTTTGATATAATTATTATATATGTAAACTATAGTTCGGCTTCATAAACTTGATTCAACAAGCGGATATAGCTCAATCAACTTCTTTTTTCATACCGATCCTGAATTTATATACTTTTGGGGAGTCTAATTCGAAAATTATGGAAATTACTTTTATATACAAACTTATGCTGATTTATATCTTGATAATTAATACAATTTAAATTGAAAATTCTTATGGAAAAATTCTACATTTAAACTAAATATTTAGAACATTTAAAGTCAATTTAATTAAAAATGTTAATTATAAAAAATCAAATATAATGATGTAATAAAAAAGTATATTTTATAATTATACTTTCATACTCTCATCACATCTCATCTGAACTCATCAAATAAACCTTAAGTATCTTCTTTATCAAGTTGTAACTAAATAAGTAAAAGTGCCATATTCAGTTATGCCGAATCTTCAATACTCTACATCACAAATGCGTTTGAAATAAATACGTTATCTGATGTACATACACACATACACCCACAGACGTATACTAATATATATAAATGTTTTTCTCAAATAAAACACGGAGTCATAAAATCGTTATGTAACAAATAGGATGTAAGTATGTAACGTAGGGATCAATTTTGATGAAATTTTCACCGAATGATTCCAATATACCCTAAAGTAACATATGCTATTGATAGGGCTAGAGGGATACCCCCATATAAATCAAACATTGATTATCTAAAGAATAATAACAGCGAGAGTTCTCAAGTTTAGTCCCAACAACTTTTTCAAGAAACGATTTTACAGGACAAAACGTACCGTGGATAACACCAGGGGAAGGGTATCCTCTATACAAGGGCGATATTCTTTCCCCTAGTCTTCTGAAATCTTAAGAACTACAACAGCGCTAGTTCTTAAATTTGGTCCCAACAACTTTCTCAAGTAACTATTTTACAGGAAAAAACGCACGACGGACAAGACCAGGAGGAGATGTGTTGCCCATACATAGCAAATATTGATTTTCGAATATCTGAAGAACTATTATGGCGAGAGTTCTCAAACTACTTTCTCAAGGAGTTGTTTTAGTGGACAAAACGTTGAAAGGAGCACAGCAAGGGGAGGAGAATTGCCCATACAAAGCATTTTTTTTAGCAAAACGTTTGTCGGTCTTGCTAGTTAGTTTTATTTTTTGATTATAACTCTTTTTCCAACTAAACCGATTTTGATAATTTTTAGAATGGTAATCAAGTATATATAGTCAAATATTATTCCAATTTCATTCAAATTTGTCGATTTAAAAATGAAAATATTAAGAATTTAAAGGTCGGCCCATGTCTTTTAATATACAAAACCGATTCTGCTGGTTTTTCAGGATTATAATAAATACTTGGGACATTAGAATCTATCAAATACAAGCAGACGGACATGGCTAAATCGACCTAAATTTTGATTTGATCCAAAAATATATCTATATACATTATGGGATCTGAGATCATTTCTTCTTAGCGTTGCACACGAAATAACAAAGTTAATATACCCTCTTCATCACTTGATGTGGTGATATGAAGGAAAATAAATACAAAAATGAGATGAAAATAAAAAAACGTAAAAGTAATAAATAAATAAATCGTAATAAACAAGAGAAATAGAGAAAAACTCATACGTAAATCGTAAATAAATTTTTATATTTACGAGTTGAAGTTCTTATTTTTAATGAGTCATTCAGTCAATTATACATAAAAAAAAAATCCAATTTAATTAATAACATAAGACACTCAAGTAGGGGATGGATATAAGGGGAGGGTAAAAAGATTTCTATTGTATTATTGCAATATGGATTAAATATTGCAAAAGGATACTTTAATTTTCCTTGAAATTAAACTCTTAAATTTGATAATTTTTTATATTCTTAAAGATAAATAAAACTTCAAATAAAATATGTTCCCATTGAAGTGTACGTAGCATAGTGACAGTAATTCAAATTGTCAGTAAAGTCTTTTTACTTACACGATTACGAACAAAGTCGTTGTATTTCAAATGAACCTTATTAAATTGTATTTTCAATATCTCCAAAATAAGTTGAATTGGTAAGTATTCTAAACTCTTGATCCGTTAGAAATATTTCAATAAAAATGTATATGATCAATGTTTAGATAATTTGAAGAAGTGCCAGTCACTGGCGGATTAGTGGGGTTCTCGATGGGTCTACAAGTGTGGACATTTTTAACTTCTAAACATAAATGGACTTTCTTCCAAAATGATTTTTTTTGGAAGAAAGTCCATTTTTGTCATAAAAAAGTTCTTTAAACATTTAAGACATCTCTACCGATTCAAATCTAAGTAGTGAGACTGAAGAATTCTTAACATACATAAGGAGTGAAATCGAAAACTTGTTAACATACATATATGTTAATAAAACCGAAACCATCTGATTTACAAAACTAAAAATATTTCTATAAATAAATTTTGAACCGTTTTCGGTAACTCTTTCCATCAATGTCTTTTAATAGTGCTTTCTGTCACTATTAAAAGACATCAAAAATCTAGCACACTTTTGGACTACTTTTTTGAGTTCATCAAATCTTATTTAAAAAGAGCCCAATATTTCTTCACTGACTTTAGCTCCGGGTAGTTAAGAGGTATTGCGTCTCTTAGTACAAATGACATACTTTTGTTCTTGTACCTTGAGTGGGCTTGTTTACTATAATAAAAGAAGCCCTTTGATGTTAATGTGGGTATTTATTGCTAAACTTTTCTTCAACATTCCCTCGAGCATAAGCAATATGCTGATCTTTGACCAGGAAGTTGCGAAAAATCTGCTAGAACATTCGTTTCATCATTCATTATGCAGCAAGAATATTTTTTTTAGATAACTTGATTTAAACTTCCGTGCTCTGCAGCCGTCCAGTCAGGAAATTTCTGAGCCTTGTATGTTTATAAACCTGCATTAGCTTTAACTTTCCATACCAAAATGTCCGAGCACCGATTCCGTTCAAATATAATTAAAAGATAAATAAATTTCAGAACAATAATGTCAATAATGAATATTTTTAGTAAAAATCAACAATTTTTTTCTTCCAACTTAAAACTTATATTTCTGGAGTAGAGACTCATTAATGACATTTATTTGAAATTTTTGTAAAACGTGTATATTCTTGTCCCCATATAATGAATCAAAAATTATCCTATTTTTCCACAATGAAATGCCTAAAATGCTTATTCGTGTAAAACCTCTTTAAAAAATCTAGAATTTTTTGAATCTTAAGAAATTGCGGTGGCCTTTTCATGATTTGGATCCCATTATCTGACAACCTTGAATCTTGAACAAGTTTAAGGAATTGTTCGGAACATTGCCATGCCGATACCCCAATCGAGTGCCATTTTTGGCGCTCAGCATAGTGTAACATATTTAGACCCAAAATTTCCCGATTCACGTTCGTTTGGATTTTTTAAAAGGAACCGACTGGACAGAACGAAAACACTGTCACCTCCTTATCTTTCTTAGTTTTCGGATGCAGTCGATTTCGTTTTTTCTTCTTACATAAGACATTCCATTTGAATTTCATAGATTGAATATAGATTTACAACTGCCTGAAGAAGTTTTCCATCAACTAAAAACTGTCTCCGATTACTATTTTCCCTTATTTTTATATTCAAATAAAAATTATCGTTTTTTTCAAAAATAATAATTTAACAATTAATTTTAATTATAAACTCTTTTTTATATAAAATTGTTTATAATTTTATTTTAATATTTAATTAATAAAAACATGCAATTTAAACGCCTCTAAATCGAAACCCCTTAAGGGGTCTACAATAAAAAAAATGTATATTTTATTTAAATCGATTATTTTAAATTTAATTACTGACAGAAAAAATAAAAATTGTAAAAACGATTAAAATTATTAAGGATTTATACCGGATTCCTTCCACCCCTGCCTAATAGAACCACTTGGATGAGATTTTTGAAAACAAGAAAGTTTTAGAGTAAAAATCGGTTACCTCAATTTCTAAAGAATAAAATAGTTTGGAAAAATATCGGTACTTATTGTTATTATTTTAGAAAGAAAGGTCCTCAGATTTCTGGTACTTTTTTCGAAGTTCGAACAAGTAAGGAAAAATCAGGGTTAAAACCATAATTTCGTACTTTTTGTACCACATCTTTCAAAACAAAAAAACATGGAAATAAAAGTCAGATCACATTCGTAGCTTATCAAAAAATTAAAACTTTTATATGGTACTTTTTTGAAAATTTTAAATATTTAGTGGGTAAAAAATGTACTTAAATTTGGTACTTTTTTTCCTAAATGGATTTTTCCATTTACAAACAATTTACAAAATAACTCAAATATTTTATTGTGGAAAATTTAAAATTTACAGAAAACAATGAAAAAGTACTAAAGAACCAAAAAAAGTAAAAAGTACGAAATAGGGTTAAAAATGGGAAATTATGATTTATTTAAAATCGCCAAGAAAAATTTGATAACATTTTTAAAAACATCACTTTTTTGGTAAATTTTAACATATAAATTAAGATAATAAAATAAAGCAACAGTTGTTTAGTACTTTTCTGCAATTAGATCCATTTAGGTACAATAAGGGTAAAACCTATATTTTGGTACTTTTACAAACCCTATGCATCTTTCAAAATTTAATAAACAAAAATAAAATCATAATAAAATTCGGAAGTTATCAAAAAAATAAAAGTAAATTTTGGTACTTTTTGAAAATTTTTAAGAATTTTTCGAGGATCAAAAACGTATGTATATCTGGTACTTTTTTGTAAATAGTTTTATTATTAATTACCAAATATGATTAAAAAATTTAAAAAATAAATAAATAAAATACTTTAGTCGCATAAAATGATTTAAAAAAATAAGCCGACTTTAAAAAAATTTTCAATTATGAGGGAATAAGGGCAAAAACTATATTTTGGTACCTTTTTGTGTCCTATGTAAACTTCAAAGTAGAATACATAAAAATAATATTTGAATCACATTCTGATCATATCCAAAAATTGATTTTATATAAATTTGGTACATTATGAGAATTCAAAAGTTTAAGGGGGAAAAAAGTACCTACATTTGGTACTATTTTCGTAAATAGTTTTTCTATTTATGAACAAAATTATTTAAATATTTATTTAGAAAATTCAAAACAGTTTTATAATTTATTATGACAAAGAACCAAAACATTCAGACTTATCAGAAAAGTTATAATAAAGATTTGATACTTTTTTTAAATTGAAATATTTAGGAAAAGATCTTGAAATAAATAAATTTGAGGAGGAAAAAGTGCCAAAAAGGTACTTTTTATTTAAAATCATTAAGCCAAATTTACTATTTATTACCTGACTAAATGTCGCAAAAATCCTTTTTGGTACATTTATATGTTTCCATAGAGCCATATAAACAAAAATTAATTTAAGCCATTGTATAGTACTTTTTAAATCTTTTAAATGTTCTCTTTTGCTTTTGTATACAAAATTTCGCTTATATGGTCCAGATTGTCTGAGAATTGATAATATGGAATTTTATGGTACTTTTTCGGTTTTCCTAGTTTATATATAATTGATAATGCTTCATTGTTTAAAGTAGATAAACATTTACCAAAACGAATTTTTTGGTACTATTGTAAAATTATGTGGTACTTTTTTTGATCTTCTGATGGTATTTTACCCACAATAATCAATTATAAAATATTGTTAATTATTTATTACCATTGAATTTAAGTTCAATTCTGTAAAACAGATAAAAATTAACGAAAAGGGATTTTATGGTACTATATGAAATTTCAAATGGTACTTTTTGAATTCTTTGTTATAATTATTTGTTTCTTAAAATTCAGAAACAAATTAAATATTCTACCAAATGTACGAAATAATTTCATGGTATTATCTGGTACTTTTTTGAATTTTCTGATGGTACTATTTGGTTTTTCTATATTAAAAATGGTACTTTTTTACATTGAGCTTTTGCCCTGATCAAACAGAGAGAAAAAGCTAGTTGTTTGTAAGAAGTTTTTTCGTAATATTATCTTGTTTTATTTCTATTTTATCTTTAAGTCTGTAATTAAATTTTTTATTTAATTGTTTATAATTTTATTTAAGAAAAATACTAAAAAGTAAAAATAAATCAGACCATAAATTTAAAAACGCAATATAAACAGAAGAAGAAGAAAAATTGCGATTTAATAGTTCACTGTTTGTGTTATTGCGTTCTGATTTCTTTTTCGTTTTTAATTTTTAAAATGCAATTAAAATTGACATTATTACGTCGGTATTGTTTTCACCCTCGCATATTTGGAACGCACACATATGCAAATCCAGACATGCTACAACTTTTCAACAGGTATTATAGAACTTCTCTGAAGCTTTGCTGAAAGATTTCTCATTTTACTTATTACTTACTAAGACAAAACAAATTATAGATATGGATAATGATTTATCGTCCTTTTTGCTCTAGGTAGGAATAGATAATGATTTATCGTCCGTTTTGCTTTAGGTAGATTAACTTTTAATTGCTATTTAAATTTCATAAAATAATGAAGTGTTACGGAATATATAACTATCACAGATTTTCTTCCCAATTGCTTTAGTTTTTCAAAAATAACAGGAAACAAGTGATCATACATTTAAGTACTTCTTACTCTTTCCCTTTGAAATTAAAAATATTAAAGAAAGTTTGATGAAAGTATATAAAATATCTAAAATTTTACTTAAATATTATAAGTTTTCTGCTTTCACACAGCTTTTTTCAAAATTAACTATAATTTATCCGTTTTTTATTTTTCTTTAACTCCTTTTTATTCGATTAATTTCATAAATGAATTAATACATGTTTCGCTAAAAATAACAAATTTTATTAAATAAAATGGTATTTCATCCATTTTACTCTAACTCCTTTAGTTTTTTCTTAAAACTCTATTTCAGCTTTCTTTAAAAAAAACGAATTTTTATTACTTTTACTCTAACTCGCCTAGATTCACTTTTATTGTCAATAAAATAAAGTTATTTAATGAAAATGAAAGTAATCGCAAATTTTTTCATTTTTACTCTAGTGATCACATTTACTTCCCTTAAGCTCTAGCACTTTCTATCTTTCTTTATAGCGCATTTTTTTTTTTCATAAAATATTGTTTTCTTATGCAAAATATACATAAATGTTCACAAATTTTTATCTTTTTAACTCTATCCATTCTAGTCCTCTTTTAAATCACATTTATATTAAAAAATGTTCGACTAAATAAAGAATTCTGATTTAACTTTTAATGATAATGAATTTTCGTCAATTTTTCTATAGCTGAATTCTGATTTAACTTTTAATGATAATGAATTTTCGTCAATTTTTCTATAGCTGATCTAGTTCCCCTTTAAATCGCATTTTTAGATTTAATTTCCAAAAATATCGATTTCTGACGCAAAATACATATGTTAAATAATTAACATCATTTTTGCTCTAACACTTTTAGTTTCCCTTTACTTCGCTATTTTAATATTTTTGATGAAAAATATAAGTGATCAAAGATTTTTGGTGATAATTTGCATGAATTGAAATTCTTTTCACATGAAGTAAAAATTATAAGTGATCATTGATTTTGGTCCTTTTCGCTTTGATAGTCCAACATCTCCTTTGATTGCCTCTTTAAATCTCAAATCAAATATTTTCGTCCTTTTTGCTTTAGTTTAACAAAGGAATCTATTTGTGATGATAAAAAAGTGATCACAATTTTTTGTCCTTAACCAACACTAAGCTATTTTTAATTGTTTAGATTCGCCTTAAATTGCATTTTTCAATTTTTACAGAAAATTTTGAATTTTGTTGAAAAATATAAATGATCACAGATTTTCGTTCTTTTTATCTTAGCTCCTCTAATTTCATTTTAATCACAATTGATGGAAAATTTAAATAAAACTATAAAATATTATAAATTTTCGTCTTTTCTGCTTAAGTTTTACTGAATGAATCTCTATTTTAAGGAAAATAAAAGGGATCACAAAATTTTGTCCTTAACCAATTATAGGGCATCTTTAGCTTTTGCCTTAATTTTTCACTTGCACAACTTTTATGAAAACGAAACACAACTTTAAAGATCCCTCTGGTAAAACAATTAAAACTCGGCAAAATTTACTACAGAACAAGAGGTAAAAAGCGTCAAGAGTAAAAGAGTAAGAAATAAAAATCAACCTTCCATTTGATGAAAATTTCATGATTTTTTTCTCGTTTAACTGATTGAATGAATAGTCAAGTGGTTTTGATTGGTTCAATGGTTATATTTCTCTTGTTATAATTTTTTTTTAACTTCAATTTAGTTGTTGTAGTTGTTGTTTTCAAAACTCATGCAAACGCACACACACACATACATACATAATTTTTCACTTATATTAATACATCCTATATTTTAGTTTTATGGCGTCATATCCTTGATTATTGATTTCCGCTTGGTTTACCAACTATGCCATCTGCCCTATTTCTCTTATCCTTTTTTGCCTTTTTTGGTGCTCTTTTCTTAACTGAAAAATAACAAAAAACTTTTATCCTTCTCTACGAGAACTGTTGTTTTTTTCTTGACGCAGTTAATAAAACTTTTAATGCCTCGATATTTAGAACTTAAGAACTTATTTCATCTCATCTTGAAAAGCAAAAATAAAAGGAAAATATATGTGATTTACTTAATGGAATCTATAACAGAAAATAATGTTATTTTGTGAAAATGTCATAAAATGCATAAATGGTAAAATGAACCCAAATATATGCATTTTGGCTATAAATTAGAAATTCTATTATTTTATGATTTTTATTAGAAAATTCGATAAAACAAACCTCTTTTTTCTAAAGAAGCTTTTTCCAGATTATAATTTAATGCAAAATATTGCTAACATACCTGAAAAGAGAGAAATGAAATTGAAATTAGTTTTAAATAAAAAATATTTTGTGATAAAAAGAAAATAATAGAAATTAATGAAAATTTAGATTTCCTCTTAAAATAATGAAATGCAAAATACAAATGATCCTGGATTTTTGTACCTTTGGATCTTGCTTCTTTATTTTCGCAATAAATTATAATTTCAATTTTTTCTTCAAAAAGTGTGAATAATTGACGACAAATGTAAGTGATCATGAATTTCTATCCAACGATTTACTTAAAATATAAAAGATAACGAATTTTCGTATTTTTTGATTTAAAGCTTCTAGTTTCCTAGAAACTTTCTTAAAGAATATACTCACTTAATCGAGGTTTTTCGTCCTTTTTCCTACAACTGCTCTAGTTTCGGAAAGTTCAAGTATTTCATATAAAATCTTTTTGCGATATAAAATATAAAATATCACGGATTTCGTCCTTCTTGTAATTTAAGTTCTTCATATGAAAAGAAAACGATTTTTGATGAAAAATTTTAATAATCATGGATTTTCTTTCCTTTTGTTATATCTGCTCTAACTTCCTTTTCAGTTTTTGTCTTTCATGTAAAATTTGATGACATAAATATCGCATATTTTCGTTATTTTTTCTTCAAAACTCTTATAATTTCTGTTATAAATCGAAATTTTAGTTATTCATATAAAAGAACGATTTTTGATAAAAATATTAAGTAATCACCGATTTTTATCATATTTGCTATAACCGCTCAAATTTCTCTATAAGTTCAGGTTTTTCATATAAAAAATCGATTTAGAATTAAAAATTAAAATGATCTCTTATTTTCGCTTATTTTGCTGCAAAAACCTTTAATTTTGTTACAAATCGAAATTTAAGTTTTACTGTAACAGTTCTAGCTTTTAATATAAAAAATCGATTTATGAGTATAAATTATGAATTTTAGTATTTTTAACTCTAATACTTATAGTTGCGATGTAAATAACTTCTAATTGAAGTTTTTTCCTATTGCAATAACTCCTCTATATTAAACATTTATTCTGGCTCCATCATAGATTTTTAAACTTTTCTATAATGATCCTCGATTTTGGTTCTTTTCTATTTTCGTCATATATTACAATTTTAGCTTTGTTCTCAAAAATATAGATTTATTAAAAGAAATACAAATGATCAAGTATTTTAATGATTTTTTTCCTTTAAATTATAGTTATAGTTTTTTTACAAAAAATATCCTGAATTTTCGTTCTTTTTCAACTAATTTTATTTTCAATCATATTTTTTTATTTTCACTTACAAAAGCAATTTATGGCAAAATCTATAGGTGATGATAAATTTAAAGTCATTTAGTTCTAAAGAGCATTAAAAGTATAAGTAATCAATAATTTTCGTTGATTTTTTACCGTCTCCCTTTTTGGCTTTAATGATACAAAATAAAAGTGATCATGCTTTAACACCCTCTTATTTCGATCTAAATTTCGATTTTACATATAAAAATACTTTTTTGATGCAAAATATAAGCAATCACGAATTTTTGTTACTTTTGGCAGATTCTATTTTTATAAGAAACATTATAAGCAATTTTAGATTTTATCCTTCTAGTGGCAATTATAAACGATTTCGTCTTCTTTTGCTGTAAATTTTACTTCATCAAAAAAATTTTAAGTGAAAATTATAAGAAATCAAATTTTTTGCTTTTTTGGATAAATCATCTTTTTAATTAAATCGAAATTTCCGACTTTTTACATAAAATATGAATTTTTAATTATAAATATAAGTGATCACAAATTTTTGTTACTTTTGGCCGATTTCATTTTTATAAAAAACACTATAAACAATTTTAGATATTTATCCTCAAATCGAAACTTCGAATTTCCTCTTTAAAAAATGTTTTTAAAATGTGAGCACATATTATGTTGCATTTTTCTCTAGTTTATTTAGTTCCCTATTAAAGCTTAAAATTCTTATGTTATTAAAGCAGTAAGTATTGCAAACCTATTTTAGCTTTTTTTTACAACTTTCTGCCAATAAAATTCTCATTATTTTCTTTATAGAGAAATAAATCCATTTCTTTGCAAAATTCTAAATCTTTTAAAGGCATATTTTGCAATAAACGCCATATGTTTAATAACACAAAATAATTTCCGCTCTAGAAAATCACTCATAAACATTAAAAGTCACATTTCAAGAAATCCCACAAATTCAAGTTATAACATTTATACAATTAACGGTTCATATTATTTTTGCTTCTTTTCTCGTATTTTTGCATTTTATAGCCGTAATGGATGTAAACTTTATTTAAGGTCGATTTTTATATGTCTTTTTTATATTTTAACGATGTTTTTTTTTTTTGGTTTTGTTTTAATTTAGTGATGGTTTTCTAGTGGTGGTGTTAAAGGGAGGTGTGTAGAAGCGAAAGGGGTTTGTTAAAGATGGTGTTGTTTTTACTTTCATACCACTTCACCAGTATTCACAGCAGTAAGTATGATGAGGTCGGTTTAAATGGATGGATGGTTGGTAGGTTGGTTGAATGTTTGATTGTTGTTTTGTTGGTGATATCATCAAGGTCAATTCTAACACTATAGTCTAATACACATACATATATGTATGTGAGTGTTTGTTTATTTGGATTTTTTTTTGTAATAACAATAACGTAACATGTCCATATTGTTTACATTTTTCTATTCAAATTTTATTTATCCACCATATGGTTCTGAAATGAAGTATATTACAAAATTGATTTCATAAATTCGTTTAATAATCATGGGAGATACAAAATTTAAGTGATCACGAATTTAAGTCTTTTTTGCTTTATGACCTCAAGTTTTCCTATAAATCGAATTTTAATTTTTCATATTAAAAGAATTAAAAAAATTAAAAATAAATATTTTTTCTTGAAAAACATAAGTGATCACGAATCATCGTCTTTTTTACTTTAAGACCTCATTTTTTTATAAAACGTAATTTTAGTTTTTTATATATAAAAATTAAAAAAAAAAAACGATGTTTTAGGTAAATATAAGCAATCACCAATTTTCATTATTTTTACTCTAACCCCTCTAGTTTTCCTTAAGGTTTTAGATTTTTTAATAAAACATCGATTTGTGACACAAAATACAAGTGACAAGATTTTTATTAAAAAACACCATTTTTGATGAAAAATTAAAGTAATCATGAATTTTCATTATCTTTGTTCTAACTCCTGTAATTTTTAAATCGATTTAAAGTGAAAAATATAAAACAGATTTGTGCCCTTTTTTAAAACCTCTAGTTTTCTATTTTTGCTTTAAAAACTTTATTTGTGCTATATAACGAAAAAACACGATTTTTGAAGAATAAATTTAAGTAATTAAGGATTTTTGAATTTATGCTCTAACTCCTCTAGCTTACACATAAGTTTAAATTATCATAATAAACATGATTTATCGCCTTTTGTAATTGTTTCTTTATAAATCGCAATTATCACGGATTTCAATCCTTTTCACTTTAGCTATTCTAGTTTCCCTATATTTTCATATAAATTAAGATTTCACGGATTTTAGTCTTTTTGCAATAAGAACCCTATTTCTCCTTCAAATCAAATTTTTGATGAAAAATATGAGGATCATTTATTTTCGACTTTTAACTCCTCTAGATTTTCACATAAAAATTCAGCTTATGATGAAAAATATTACTGATCAGAAATTTTCGCTTCCTTTGAAACAAGAATTTTCATCATTTTTTCCTCTAACTTATAACATTATAAGATTAAATTTTAATATAAAAATTGTAATCACGAATTTTCGGCCTTTTCCAATTACTCCTATATGATCACGTAATTTATACGCAATAAGCTTTTCATGTAAATTAACGATATTTGGTGGAATATATACTTGATCACAGATTTACGTTCATTTTTCTTCAACACTACTTATTTAGGTCATCAATTTTCCTTACAAATTCCATTTTAAGTTAAAATTTTTTTTAAACTATAAGTGATATTGGATTTTCGTCCTTTTGACATAACTTTTTTAGTTTTTTACTGACATCGTTACTTTTGTTTTTCACATAAAATGCTGGTATTTGTAAAAAAAATATTAGTGATCACAGTTTTTGTTTTAAAAAACGTGAATTTTATTTTTTTTATGAAAAGGGTGATCATTGTTTCCCATTAATTTTGCACTAGTTCCCTTAGTTTCTTTTTAAATTGCAATTTAAGTTTTTTTTCATAAAATACTAATTTCTTATGAAACAATAGGTAGATTTCCGTTCTTCATGGTCCATCTTATTTAATTTCCTTAAAAATTAAGCAATTTTGTCATAAAATACTTTTACGAAAAAATATAAGTGATCACAGATTGTAGTCATTTTTATGGAAGCTGCAATAGTTAGCAATTAAAGTTTTTTTTTCACAAAATAGAGGTAATGAAACAATAAGTGATCAAAAAATTACATTCGTTTTGCCCTTGCTCTCTAGTTTTGCTTTAAAGCACAAAGGGGAGATCACAGTTATTTCGGCTCTAATTTCCTTTTAAGCTCTATTTTCACATTTTTAATTTTGTAATAAAATATTAATTTTTGAGGAAAAATAATAGTGATCTTACATTCTCGTTTTTGCTCTAGCACATATTAGTCTCTTTTGTGAAAAATGTGATCGCAGTTTCTCATATATTTAACTCCAGTTCCTCTAGCTCTCTTTTTAATCGCTATTTCAGTTTTTTAAATAATTTTTTCTCATAAATATGAGTGATCCCCTATTTTCGTACTTTGTACTTTTGTGTCATTTTATAAAAAATTAAAATTTTACACTTTATTCCTACATCATAGAATCTCATGTAGGGTATTTTAGATTCTATTTAACAGAATATACTAATATTTAGTTATTTTCTTCTTTTTCTCCTTAAAACCTCTAACTTTGTCATTTTTTCGTACTTTGGGGTGGCATTAAATTTATATTGATGTAAGTAAAATTATCGTTGTTGTTGTTTTCACTCCGATTATAATTCTCTTGTTGTTGTTTTAGTTTTATTATTTTGTAAGTCTTGGGTTATAAAACCAGCTGTTCGAAATGTTTGTTGTTGTTATTGTTGTTGTACTTAATACCACCAGTGGCATTATAGCGTCATTTAAATTTCTCTTCTTCTTAGTTTTCTTTTTTTTTTATTAACTTGTAGTTTTTGTAAATTGTAATCGTTTCTTGTATTTCTGTTGTTTTTATGTTTGTTGTTGTTGTTTTTGTACTAAAGTTACATTGTTGTTGTTATTGTTGTTGCCATTTGTTTGAACAACAATGATTTAATAACTCATGTAAGTAAAATAGTAAAATTGTTATTTTCTTCTTTTGTTTCACTCTTTTTTTTCGTTTTTGGTATTAACTCTTGTTTGTCAAGCATTTAAATTATTTTTGAAAAATACAAGAAATTCAATACATGATTCCATTTGATTCCATTTAAAGGGGAACTTTTTGGGGAAGATTTAGAAAGAATTGCAAGGACTAAAAAGAGAAATATTAATTAAAATTTACATTCCTCTATAAGTCTAAGGTGATTAATATAAAATAACTGAAATTAAAAATTAATTATTTTCATTCTCCATCACTATCGTTACCCTATTTGAAAAAGCAAAATTACGATTTAAATAGAAACTAGAGAAAACATAGCAAAAAGGACGAAAATCTATAATCACTTGTATCTCTCATTAAAAGTGCTATTTATTAGCGATTTAAAGAGGACCAAATTTGCTGTAAAAAATTATGAGAAATTTTCTATGAAAAGAAAATTTATGAGAAATTTTCTATGAAAAGAAAATTTATGAGAAATTTTCTATGAAAAGAAAATTTATGAGAAATTTTCTATGAAAAGAAAATTTATGAGAAATTTTCTATGAAAAGAAAATTTTTGAGAAATTTTCTAATGAAAAGAAAATTTTTGAGAAATTTTCTAATGAAAAGAAAATTTTTGAGAAATTTTCTAATGAAAAGAAAATTTTTGAGAAATTTTCTAATGAAAAGAAAATTTTTGAGAAATTTTCTAATGAAAAGAAAATTTTTGAGAAATTTTCTAATGAAAAGAAAATTTTTGAGAAATTTTCTAATGAAAAGAAAATTTTTGAGAAATTTTCTAATGAAAAGAAAATTTATGAGAAATTTTCCATGAAAAGAAAATTTATGAGAAATTTTCTATGAAAAGAAAATTTATTAGAAATTTTCTATGAAAAGAAAATTTATGAGAAATTTTCTATGAAAAGAAAATTTATGAGAAATTTTCTATGAAAAGAAAATTTTTGGGAAATTTTCTATGAAAAGAAAATTTATGAGAAATTTTCTATGAAAAGAAAATTTATGAGAAATTTTCTATGGAAAGAAAATTTATGAAAAATTTTCCATGAAAAGAAAATTTATGAGAAATTTTCTATGAAAAGAAAATTTATGAGAAATTTTCTATGAAAAGAAAATTTATGAGAAATTTTCTATGAAAAGAAAATTTATGAGAAATTTTCTATGAAAAGAAAATTTATGAGAAATTTTCTATGAAAAGAAAATTTATGAGAAATTTTCTATGAAAAGAAAATTTATGAGAAATTTTCTATGAAAAGAAAATTTATGAGAAATTTTCTATGAAAAGAAAATTTATGAGAAATTTTCTATAAAAAGAAAATTTATGAGAAATTTTCTATGAAAAGAAAATTTATGAGAAATTTTCTATGAAAAGAAAATTTATGAGAAATTTTCTATGAAAAGAAAATTTATGAGAAATTTTCTATGAAAAGAAAATTTATGAGAAATTTTCTATGAAAAGAAAATTTATGAGAAATTTTCTATGAAAAGAAAATTTATGAGAAATTTTCTATGAAAAGAAAATTTATGAGAAATTTTCTATGAAAAGAAAATTTTTTGAAAATTTTCTATGAAAAGAAAATTTTTTTGAAAATTTTCTATGAAAATAAAGTTTATGAAAAATTAGCTTCTTTTTCATAAAATATCGCTTTTTTAAATAGAAGTAAATTTTTTATTTCAAAATAGAAAAAAAGGAACTTAGTTTTACTTAATTATAATGTAAATTTACACTAAAACTTTAATACACAGTAAAGTTTTGTTTATATTTACAAAATTCATTTATTTAGTACTTCAATACGTATGAGTTATATAAAATATAACTCATACGTTGCGTTGCAATAATGATGATGAGATTGATGATGTTAAACAAAACTTTTATTAAATACACAAATACAAATGCATACAATTAAAGTAAATGTATTTGTAGAGCTTAACAAATAACAGCAAAATAAGTAAATAAATAAATATAAAATGAAATAACAAAAAACTTCGATAAGTAGAAACGCTTGTTAAAGTTTTTCTTTATTTTTTGCAGTAATTAGTCAACAAATATTGTTTTTATACCCTACACCACCATAGATGGTTGGGGTATTATGCTCGGTCTAATATTTCAGTTAACTCCCAGACAAATGTCCTCTCGGTAAGAGGTTTTCAGTGAGAGTTGATCAGTTTTTTTTCATAAGTCCCATACTAGCCCCCTTCCAAATATCATTTTGAAGGATAAATAAAAAAAATAGATATGACAAATTACACCAGGATCGGTCCATAATTTCTTCCAGTTCCCTCCAAAAAATGACTCAAAATGCCTTTTAAAATGAATAAATTTCACAAAAATGTTAGTTGCACAATAATGTGCTGCACACATATGAATATATAAGAAAATTATATTATGCGAGGGTCATTCATTAATTTAACTTAACTTAATTTATAACCAACATTGTGGTACGTAATTTTTACTTGTTTTTTAAATAAAAATTCAAAGTAAATAATAAATTTTTTAACAAAAATATCATTTATGGTTAGAAACACTGAACGTATGAGTATTAAAATATCAATCATACTCTTCATGACCTTTTTAAAATTTTTGCAAAATATTGAAATATTTTTGCGGCTTTTTAATTAATTTTATCTTTATTTTATAAATTTTTTATACCCTAAACTTACGTATTAACTATGACGTCCTAAGTGAACTTTTTACTTCTTCTTTTTCCCTCTCTCTCTCTCTCTCTCTTGAAAACAAATCAGAGCGCAAATAACATCAAATGTAAGAACATCGCAAAAAAAAAAAACAATTCATTAAGCACAACAATAATAACAACAAGAACAATATCAAGGAGTAGAGAATGACGTCATTAAATAAATGACTTTGTTAGACCCGATATTTCATTGTGACTGAAAGAGTTTTTTTTAAAAAAGCTTACAAAACAAAAGCAAAAACTTACACAAGGCTATTTTCTCATCAATCTTATATCCATACACATATTTACATACACATATACACTGAAAACAAAACAAATGTTAAATTGAAGAACGACGTCATCAATTCAAAGCCAAGAAAATTAAATTAAATTAAAATGAGTGCAAAAAACCAATGATGTATAACTTTATTTTTTGGCTAAAAAAGACGAGGGCAGTTGAAGAAGTTTTTATACTTAAAACAACTCTCAAAAACTTTTACTTAATTCTCCTTTCTACCCTCGTTTTATCTTTTCAAAAAAGAATTGCGTATTTTATTTGTTCGCCTTTCGCCATCATTTTCTGTCATTAGAAACTGTTTATTATTTTATTTCTTTATTTTATTCTCTTTTTTATGATAAAAATCAAGAAAATCTACTTTCTTCATTTTTATTATTTTCATTTTAGCTTAATTGAATTGAGTGGAAAATTTCTTCTTTCTTTCTTTTTATTTGGAGGAGTTTATTCAGTGACGACATAAAATATTTTCTTTAATAATAAAAGCGAAATTCATGTTATGTCATCATTTTCGATATGACATCGTCATTATCATCAGCACAACCAGCGTCATCTGAATATTTTGTTTTAATATGCAACATTTGTTCTTTGGAGTTATTACTTTCGCCTTCTGTGTATAAGAGTGTTTAAGTGTGTGTATGTGTGTGAGTTTTTATTTTTATTATAACTTTTCATTTTATTACTGTCAGTATGAAAAATTGATTTATAGAACCAACAAAACAAATGCGTCATAAAGAAAAATAATTTGTTTATTTTTTTCACTTACACACACAAACACTCACATACACACATACTCAATTGCATAACAAAATTTAAAGAAATTTAAAGGAATTGATTTCAGCAAAAATTTAAAGAATGACTCAAATCTTATCTTAGAAGAAAAATTTCTCATAAGCTTTCCTTTAAACGAAAGAATCTCATAAAGGATTTTTTCATAGAAAATTTACTCAATTTCTTTCGAGTAATAGAAAATTTCTCATAAATTTTCTTTTAATAGAAAATTTCTCATAAATTTTCTTTTCATAGAAAATTTCTCATAAATTTTCTTTTCATAGAAAATTTCTCATAAATTTTCTTTTCATAGAAAATTTCTCATAAATTTTCTTTTCATAGAAAATTTCTCATAATTTTTCTTTTCATAGAAAATTTCTCATAAATTTTCTTTTCATAGAAAATTTCTCATAATTTTTCTTTTCATAGAAAATTTCTCATAAATTTTCTTTTCATAGAAAATTTCTCATAAATTTTCTTTTCATAGAAAATTTCTCATAAATTTTCTTTTCATAGAAAATTTCTCACAAATTGTCTTTTAATAAAAAAAAAATTCTCTTAAATTTTCTGTTAATAGAATAATTCTCAGAAATTTGTTTCAATAGAAAAATTAACTTAAATTGTCTTTTGTAGAAAATGTTCTCTATTTTTTTTTTCAGTTGAAAATTTGCTACAAATTTTCTCTTAATAGAAAATATAGATTTTCTTTTAGCACAAAACTTTTTGCTAAATTTTCTCTTAATAAAAATTTAATTAATATCTTCTCTATATAGAAAATTAGCTTTAAATTTTATTTTAATAGAAATTTGATCTGGATTTTTTATTTACAGAAAATTTGGTGTAAATTTTCTTCCAATAAAAGTTTGTTCTCAAACTTCTCTTATTTAAAAATTAGCTTTAAATTTTCTTCAAATATAATTTTTTTGTTAATTTTTTCAAGAAATTAATCGTATTTTTTCAAAAAATATATTCTTCTTATAAATAAAAAATACAAAAAATTTTCCTGAATAGAAAATTTATTGCAAATTTATTGATTTAAAAATTTAATAAAAATTTCTTGTTTGCAATTTTAAATGAATCTAAAACCAACAAATATTTGTTATAAATAATTTTTGCCTTTTTTGCTCTTAAATTAAAATTTATGGGACAAATGACTTGTGAACTTATTTAAAACGCTCTCAAAAAAAAGAAAAAAAATATTATTTCAAATCATAACAAATATTTAATATTCTGTTCATATGAAAAAAATAAAAATATTTTATTTTCAGCATTTTTGCCAACAACAAAAACAAACAACTACAAAAAAATATATTTATAATTTATAACAGACAATCGTTAAATGCAGATGTTATTGTTGAAGTAAAACCCATAATTCTTTTAACAAAATCCACAATAAATGTCCAAAAAATTTGTCAAGAGAAGAAGATAAAACAGAAACCAGAAATAAACTTCAAAATGTTGTAAACAATACAAAAACAAATAGGAGACAGCAGAAAGGATAACAGAAGAGTTTTAAGGAGTAATAAATATTTAAGTAAACTAAATCAACTATAAAACTATAATTTATAGATTTTTTTCCATGTTTTCTATTTACTCATGAATTTTTATTATTTTCCAAATATAAGCATTTTTATCAACTTAAGGCAATTTTCCTTGTTGGTCAAAAATTGTTATTTTATGAATGAGAATTTTAATAAAATTACTTAAATAATCAAAATTTACTCCAAGTCTTTTTTTCTTTCTTTCCTCTTCAATTTTCAGCTTTTACAAGGCACAGTGTTTCCAAATCGAGTTTTTTTGGAAATAATTCTGTAATTTTTGAACCTTAAGAGATATTTGAATGAAATTTCACATAACTAAATTAGAGGTATTTTCGAGTTGATTTGGAGAAGTGTGTGTCCCTCACTATTTAGGTGTGTAATCGAAGTCCTCCTGAAGTTAGCCCTCTCGGTTATGTTGACTTTTTTTAAAAATTCGTAAAAATTTTATTTATGAATTGAGACAAAAGAAGTTTTGTATAAATATGGACCTTGAAAATCTCTTTAAAAATATATATTACATATGTGGATTATCTCTTATACATTCAGAGATATTCTCGTAGAAATAAACTTGTAACTCAATTGTGCCTTTTTTTACATTTTTAGTTGTGCAAACTTAATAAAGGTCCTTAAATTTTTAAAAATATGTCCCAGATCACCCACAAAATTCTAAAAATGTTGTTTTCATAACCATATAATTATATGGATTCGTTACTAATTTATATTCATCTGAATTTGGAACTTGGAAGAAAATAGGATTTTTTGGTATTTTTTCCAAAAAGAGGGCAACATTTCTTCACTAATAAAACAATGTTTTTGTTCTGAACTCTATATTATTTAATTTTTATTAAAAAGAGATCCTAATGGAAATACATGTGAACTAAGTCCGCATGTGTCAGGGTAAAGACCTGCCCATAAATCCTATACAAATTTGATCGATTTTAAAACAAAATTTAACTTTTTGTTCAGTTCTCAAATCTTAAGATTATTGTTATTATAGAGCCACATATGTGGGTAAAATAGTACAGGAATATTTTTGACGGAACGGTTTTTATAAAAACATGGTCACCATTTCATTAAAAAAAGACAAAATTTTAAATATGATTTACAAGGATGGGGATTTTGGGTATTTCCGCATAGAAAAGTGGGAATAATAGTAATTGCGTTTTTATGGACACATATATTTATATTATGCTGAAATTTCACATATCTTTATTGGTTCCAGTTTTATTAAAGTTATTTTTCAAAAAACCAACAAAAATTCAAAATTTCAAACTCTTGATAAATTTTGGACATTTAATAAACATCTCAATAACTTTTCTTTAAAAAATATTAATTTTCAGGTTCTTGCGATTTTACAGATACCAAATTCTTGCATTAAAGGTTTATTACTTGGCTGAAATTCCAAGCTAAACTTGACTTCCTCCAGATAAATTTAACATTTCCAAAAACAGCAAAAATTCTAAATTTTAACTTCTTTTTAAAAATGTTTGACATTAAATGACATTTCAATTACTTTTCTTTAAAAATTTCAAATCTCCAGATTCTACCGATTTCACAGATACCAAATACTTGTGCAAAGTGTTCATAACAGAGCTAGAAATTCTATCTAAACTAATAAATCCAAACACTGTGCAACATTCGTGTTTTATACTTAAAAAAGATTAATTTTGAAACATTAAGGATTTCGGAAATCAAACAAAAAAATAATACAATTACACACACATGTTTATGCCAGTATATGCGTGTTGGTATGGGAGTTAAGGAAAAATTGCATGTGTATTACACTTCATTCTATTTAAACGAACCGCAAAATATAGAAGAAAAACTACTAAAAGAAAATTGCAATTTCACACAATCATTAAATTCCTTCACACAGTTTCGTATAAATGTATATGTGTGTGTGTGTTGTTGAAAGGATTATGGGTGTATGTGCATGATAAACCTAACAACATAAATCAACATTACTAGCACAAACACACACACACTCTCATATGAATTCTCGAATATTTACTAACACTGTTACAGTTTTATATGTTGTGTTATATGCCAACATTTATCATACTTTAAAGTAAATCTTTTAAACAAACATGAGAGATCTTTATATGTATATAGAAATGTCTTTCGTACACTTACACATGCACATTACTAAAGTTTCTAAAGAAGGAACCCCCTTTTCAACATCTTTTTGGAAATATAAAATTTTAAAACACTTCACTAACTCTTCTCTGGATTACTAGGGAATAGTAATGTAATGTATTGGTCTTATGTATGAAATGTTTGGGTAAGCAAACTGCATGTTCTCGTTAAACGAAGGATACTTCCTTGCTGTGGGACTCTATAGGGATTTGTTGGTTTATATGCATCTGTATAACACAGAAAAGTCCATGTACATTGTTGTACTTAAGTTTATATGACATGTATTTAAGTGTGGCAAAGTGTGTTACTGTAATTTCAATACAGGGATTTAGTTGAAAACTACCATACAACTGTTATTATTCTAACAACAGAAATACCAAACAGTGAAGGACAAAAATAGATACAATGATTTTAAAAATTCCAATAAAGAAAAACATTTCTCTTAAAATAAAACAAACTGTATCTCTTATATAATTAAGAATTAATTGATCAAACGGTTTATCCTAAAAATAGACAAGACAAATATTTTCTCTTTCATTATTTTCTCTCAAAAATTACTCTTAAAATTGCTTAATCTAAAATGTTCTCTTAAAAGTAACATTATTTATATATTTATCACGAGATAAATAACAAAAAATAATTTATCCTTCCGTGTTTTTGCTAAAATAAAATTTGTGCAGCAATTTATATTTTTCTCTTAAAAGAAGATTTTTAAAGAGCTTTCTCTTAAAAGAAATGTATACACTTTCTCTTAAAAGAAACTCAAATTTATAAACAGTTTCTTCTTAAGAGAAAATTATATTGAAAATTTTCTCTTAAACAAATTTTATTCTAAAAGCGAAGGTTTTTTCTCTTCGAATAAAGTTTAATAAAATTTTTTCTTATAAAGATAATTGAAAAACATTTTTTCTTTGAAGAAAATTTACTAATAATTTTCTATTTGAATAATATTAATTGCGATTTTTTTAGAAAATTTTCCCACAATCTTTTTTTAGGAGGAAATTTATTTAAGTCGTTTCTCTTGAAAAAAAAAATTATTAAAAAAAAATTATATTAAAATTTGCTCTGAAAACAAATTTTTCTCTTGAACTAAATTAACCAAAACATTTTCTCTTTACAGGAAATTGATCTACATGGCATGCGAACTTCTAAAGGACAGGAAATCTTCCGGGTGTATCGGAATATTTGCCAACAGTCAGGCGGAACTGAAAGCCCATGGACTAAATCCCTTTGAATCGGACGGTGCAATATAGTTTATCTGATATTACACTAGTTTGCATTACGGCGCATAGCAGACATAGGAGCTTCCCTAAGGTTCTTCTTCTAATATATCTAACATGGAGTCAGTTGCAATTTCGCTAAGTTATATTAGGTGCAGTATTTTCAAATACTTCCTCAAATAGACCGAAGATAGATGGTCTGAACTAAGTACATGCAGAAAGCGCCAAAGAGATAAACCTGAGACACATAGCCAATATCAGAATCATAGTCTTAGGGATGTATCAAGGCTGCTCTCAGTAATCAAGGGTCACTGTATGTTAGGATGGAATGCAGGTAGTCTTGGATTTCCCTTTAATGAACATTATCGCAGCTGCGAAATTTGTGAACGCCCGGCCTTGACAATGAAAAGCAAAGGAGTCCTGGGAACTACATTACTAGACTCTGATTGTAAAATATCACAGATCAAACTAACTACCAACTTAGATAACTTACAGACCCGGATAGTTCAAGTACTTCCTCCTAGCGACAGACACACAATAGCAGCTTTATGTTTTATGCGTTGTATGGTCATGCCAAATCAGGATTATTCCGATACTACTCCACAGTTCATGAGTTTTTTTTTCACCATCTAAAGAGGCAAATTTCTTTAAAGAAAAAAATCTTTTAAAATTTCCTCCATAAGAGAAAACCTCACCTCCACTACCGAGGAAATCTATCCCAAATATACCTCTTAAGATGAAATTTATTGATTCACTTTTGTTACACACTGTAACTCAAAAACCCATTACACGTATTAGACATGTTGGCAACAAGAGCTAAAATGCAATTTTAAATAACAACACAGCTAAAAATAAGAAAAACAAGAACAACAATAACAATATTACATTGACAGTACAAATGCACTTTACATAAACTGATGTTAAAATTATTAACACAACACAAATACATTCAAAGTAATGTTATGTAATAAAGATCTTATTTCTAAAATGTTCATATGACTGTCAGTCCGACTGTCTTAATGTTTAAATGTATCCAATAACATGACAACATTAACCCAACAGTTATGATCTTTCTACTTCAATAACTTAGATATTATAAGTTAACCTTTGGTCACTTTTTAGAATACTTAAGGACACTAATGTATCAAATAAACGACTAAGAATATTTTCAATGTTAGAAAAATATATTTTCTCAGTATTTTTGACGTTAAGAGAAACTGTTAGGAAATACATGACATTTAATAATAAGAAAATCTGTTAACAAAATTACATACACATACACACACACACACACCCAGTCACTTACACATATTTATATTTAAGTGTCTATTTGTGTTGTTAAATTTAAGTAATGCAATAAATTACTTTCTATTTTATGTGCAAATAAACCAAAAAATGCAACTGTCTCTTAAATATGATTTTCTGGTTATGGTTATTTTCTCGGCAATTTTCTTTCTCTTCTTCTCCTTAAGTTTCCTGATTTCTGGTCAACATTTAGTTACACATATTTTTGTTGAAAAATAATTTTACTTACATTTTCCCCATTGAGAGTCTAAGATATTCTTTTTGGGGTTTAAAATTTTCTGTCTAAAAATGTCATCATGTAAAAAAGACAGAAATTCCGGAATTGTTGTTGGTATTTCTCATTTAGTTTGGTTTTTGTGTGTTTGTGTGTGTATGTGTTTGTAATTAGAAGAACTGATTTCTGGCTAAAACTTGACAATCAATTTATTTTTCCATTTTTTTTGCTTTTTTCAGGCTAAAACACCAACAAAAATTATCGTTTATTTTTGTATGAAATTTTTGCTAAAATTTTTAGTTTTGGTTTTGCTGCAACAGCAAAATCTCCTTTATTGTGTAAACTTGTGGGAATTTTATTATTAATTAAAACTTGTCAAATGAAATATTTGCAATTAAAGAAATATTTTGCAAAAAAAAATAAATAAATTTCGAGAAAAGAATGGAAGAAACAATCCAGGGAATTGTTTGGACAATATTTCAAAAGTATTTTCTTTTAAGAGAAAACTTCTTTTTAGAGAAAATTTCTTACAAAATTTCTTTTCAGAGAAAATTTCTCATAAATTTTCTTTTCAGAGAAAATTTCTCATAAATTTTCTTTTCAGAGAAAATTTTTCATAAATTTTCTTTTCAGAGAAAATTTCTCATAAAGTTTCTTTTCATAGAAAATTTCTCATAAAGTTTCTTTTCATAGAAAATTTCTCATAAATTTTCTTTTCATAGAAAATTTCTCATAAATTTTCTTTTCAGAGAAAATTTCTCATAAATTTTCTTTTCAGAGAAAATTTCTCATAAATTTTCTTTTCAGAGAAAATTTCTCATAAATTTTCTTTTCAGAGAAAATTTCTCATAAATTTTCTTTTCAGAGAAAATTTCTCATAAATTTTCTTTTCAGAGAAAATTTCTCATAAATTTTCTTTTCAGAGAAAATTTCTCATAAATTTTCTTTTCAGAGAAAATTTCTCATAAATTTTCTTTTCAGAGAAAATTTCTCACAATTTTTTTTTCAGAGAAAATTTCTCAAATTTTTTTTTCAGAAAAAAATTTCTCCAAAAAAATTTTTTATAGAAAATTTCTCAAAAATTTTCGTTTAAGAGAAAATTTCTCACACATTTTCTTTTAAGAGAAAATTTCTCTTTCTTAAAAAAAAAATTGTCATAAATTTTCCTTTAAGAGGGCCCATTGTAACAAATAATTGGCCATACCAAGAAGTGTTTCTCGTGCCCTGTATTTTTTTACACCTCTAACTTTCCTTTCCAAATAGTTCGATCACTGAGCTAACCAGGCTGCTTTCCTACCGGATGTGTTGAAAGATTCCTTGAAATTTTTTTATTTATGGCATAAGAAATTTCATGTGAACATTACTTGTAACTGAACCAGGTTTTCTATCTAATTAAAACTGTTCGACGTAGACGTTTGAATGTGAAGCCAACTTTTGTTGGAACCAAATAGGGTTTTGTCACTCATTTAAATCAAATTTATTGTATTCCTTTTATTATATATAATAACTGACATGTTTTACAAAATAAAACTTGAATGAAAATTTTTAACGAAGTGTGTTAAGAATTTTTTATCGCACTTCTTATAAACAAATTTAATAGTTGTCCTCCTTTAATATGCTGCGTATATTCCAAATGGCTACAAAATCATATAAATATGGATTTTGTAACTGTTATTAAAACGCCAATATAAAGAGAAACTAGACTTTCATAAGTTATGAATCATAACCTTAAAAAGCTTTGGAAAATAATTAACGAGTGATTTTTAACGAATTTTTACATACAATTGGTGTATCAGCATACTTTAGAGACCTTGTTTTAAATGCGTCCAAAATCATATAAATATGCTTTTTTAACTGTTATTCAAATGTCGATATATAAAGTAGAATTTAGACCTTCATAACCTTAGAAATCGTTACAAAATTTTTAAAGAGTAATTTTTGACAAATTTTTAAATATAAAAAAGATTCTTAAGTATATAAATATAAATTTTTGACTGCGTTATTTTAAGTGGCTTCAAAATCAAATAATTATAAAGCTTTTTAAAGTTATGTAAATGACTATACATAAAGTAGACATTGGACTTTAATAACTTTAAAAATCTTAGGAAAATAATTAACGAATAATTTTTGGCGAATTGTTGAATATAACGAAAATTATTAGATTTATAAGAATGTTATTGCAGTACTTGCTTTAAGTGTCCCCAGAATCATATAAATATAGACTTTTTTAAAGTTATTTAAATGTCGATATATAAAATAGATACTGTAGTTTCATAACCTAAAACAAGTTTGGAAAATAATTAACGAGTGATTTTTGGTGAATTTTTAAATATAAAAAATATGTTTTGATGTGTGAGAATATTTTTAATAAACTTGTTTTAATCGTCTCTAGAATCATATAAATATAGACTTTTTCAATATTATTTTAAAGGAAATTTTTAAAGTAGACATTGGACTTTCGAAAGCTAAAAAAGCTTTGAAAAATTTTAAACAAGTGATTTTTGTCGATTTTTTTAATATAAAAAATATTTTTTTAAAGAAAAAGTAATTTCTGTTTTTCATATTTTGCTTATTATTATTTTATAAAATATGATCAAAGATTTAAAATTTTCAGACCCATTGTGCAGTAGATAATTTTAACAACTGTATCTATTATTTTTATAATTTTATTTTATTATTCAAAATTTATATACGTTTTCTCCATAACCAAGTTTCAAAACCCCCTTTTTTAAAAGAGACACGTTTCTTTAATTTATATGTATGAGTTTAAGTACTCATATATGAATATGTTTGTATGTGTTATTTTATTTTATTATTAAGGGTATGAATTTGTTGTCAGCATTTTGCATATTATATAAATATTTTTTTAAGTATTTTTTTTTTTATTTTTAATGAAATATTTACCGAGGTCAGCTTCATTAAAATGTTATAAAACATATTTTTGCCTTTAACGAGATTATTGCGTTAAAGTCACGACACAAATAGCAACAACAACAAAACCATCATTATCATTAGTATTGTTGTTGTCAACTAAATATAGTAATAATAATGTTAATCATTATAAGTTTATATCAGTTAAATAGGAAAAGGAATTAAAAATTTTAGAAAGAAGAATTTTTTTTGGACAATTACAAAAAAGAGACAATTTTGAAAAAGCGTTAATTTAAAATGAGATTTAAGAGGAGTCATGATATAAAAGACTTTAAAAACCTTTTAAGTCTTTCCCTTGTAATTAAATACTATAATAACATCATTACGACAAACATCATCATCATCATTATTTTTACAGTAAAAGTATGTTTGGTATGTTAATTTTTTTTTAAATCCTTGTAGGCTCAAAATTTTTTTGTTGGAAAATCTTGTGAAAAAAATAGATTAACAACAATAAGAAAATAAAATAAACAAAAAAATTAAAGAGAATAAAAAACATCTGCATCATTGTTGTCAATTCAATTCCAACAATGAAGCATGAAGAAAAATGTTTTATTATACCCTTCACCACACGTTGTGAAGAGGTTATATTAACTTTGTCACTCCGTATGTATCAAATCAACATCTGAATCGATTTAGCTATGTCCATCTGTCTGCCTCTCCGTTGTTGGCACGCTCACTTCCACTAAAATTGTTAGAGCACAATGAAATTTACCCCAGAGTATTTGTTAAGTTCACTCGAAGAACTTTCGTAAAATTAGCAATTATAAATCGCCAAATTGTAATAAAATTTTAAACTATTTGTACTCCATTACCATTCCAAAAATTATCAAAATCGGTTCAGTGAAAAAAAGTTATAGCCAAATATATAAGTAATTTAATGACTCATTAAGTGTTCCTGTGTTATATTTAGGAAAAACTTTTAATGTATAAGTCTGTAAGTGTTTATGTGCGAAACATAACGTCTTTACTTCAAACTTATGGCGAAGAGTATGGAAAATTCGTCATAGCCGAAGTAGTTTTTTTTTATTTTTTTTCTAAAAAAAAATAAATAAAATAAAAATGGAGATACAACATCATAAAGTTACCGCAGGCAATTTTTCACTTTATTTCTTGTTGCTGCTGTTATTATTGTTGTTGTTGTAGTTGCTGTTGTTATTTTAACAAACAGTAGAAACATCTGTGGCAACAACAACAGTAGTTGTAGTAGTAGCAACAACAGCAGCAGCATCAAAACAATAATATAAAATTAGAACAAGGATAAGAATGTCACATAAGTACTTGTGAAAATTTGTATGTAACAATTGTTACAACAAAAATAGAAAAAAAATTGTTGTAGAACAAAATTGGGAAAAATTATAATAAAAACAACAAATAGAACTCGTTGAATTTGAAATGGAATAAATTAAACTGCAATAGTAGAAAAATATAAGAGAGTGCAATTGATTTCTAGAGTCATTTAACTGTGAAGGAAACATTTTACATGTTAATACACACATACATATGTAGATTATTTTCAATTTCATAAATTAAATATTTTAATATTCTTTTTTAAGTAATTTAAGACGAATTTTCAAATTGAATATTGAAATTGAAGATTAAATTTTAATTTGCCTCAAAATCGTAAAGATTTTGAAATTAAGAAAGTAAGAATCATGTTTTCATATTCTAAATTTTTTTTTAAAGATTTGCAACGAGTGATTTTTGGCGAATTTTTAAATACAAACAACGATTTTAAGCTACATAAAACTTAAAAGAAAAAAACTTTTTTTGTAATTTCGCCAAAATCTTTTAAATTTTAATTCGTTTACTTTTATTTGAATTGCACTATATAAAAAAGAGATCAAGCTTTTATAATCCTGAAAATCGTTTAAAATATGCAAACAAGTGATTTTTGGCGAATTTTTAAATACAAACAAGAATTTTTTACCACATAAAACTATTTCTCAAGTCTGATTTTTAATTTCATAAAAATTTTAGTAATACTAAATTCATCGCTTTTATTCGAATTACACTATATTAAGTAAAGATCGAACTTTAATATTTAAAAATGTTTTTTTCAAAATTTTTATTTAGTGAATTTTTGCGAATTTTCAAAAACAAAAAAGATATCGAGCAGCATAAAACAATTTTTAAAAAACCTTTTTAAAGTTCATCAAAATCTTATAAATTTTAAGTTTTTTACTTTTATTTGAATTGCACTATATAAACAAGAGATCCAACTTTCACAGTCCGGAAAATCGTTTGAAAATCTTTAACCAGTAATTTTTGGCCAATTTTTTAAAACCAGAAAAGATTTTAAGCTGCATAAAACTACATTTTACATTTCCCCAAAATTATGTTAATAATAATTTTTTAACGTTGTTTTGAATTCCACTATATAAACTTTAGATTGCCTCAGATATCGGTCTATATCTTTTATATACTGAACCGATTTAGCTGGTTTTAAATAGGAAACTTATCAGGACTTTAACAAAAATTGAACTCTGTCAGTTATTATGGATTTGTGCATACCAACAACAGACAAACAGACGGACATGCCTATATCGACTCAGATTTAGATATAATGCAAGAATATATATATACTTTATGAGATCTAAGAGAATTACTTCTTTGAGTTACATACGAAATGACAAAGTTAATATACCCTCTTCACTTTTTTAAGTTTCACAAAATCTATATAAAAATTAAATTTTTTACTTTTATTTTTGTACAAATTGCTCTACACAAGGACTTAGAACAAAAAATTCCTAACACACATATATGTTAATAGTAACAGGATGCCATGTCAGGCCAAAATAAAGTCTTATAAATGGAAGCAGTCTTTTCTGCAGCAGGAATATTTTTTTATGTTTTTGGCCTCTAAATTTTAAGCGGCCTTCTTTTGAGCCTTGTATGTCTTCAAACCTGCATAAGCTTTAACTTTTCGTACCAAATGGTCCGAGCAATGAGCTAATTGGACTGCTTTCCTGTAGGGAGCATTCTTGAAAATACTGTCTATTTTTTAGGCTTAGAAACATCATGTGGGTCGTTCATTCTACCTTAATCAGGTTTTCTCTCGTACCAAATTGTCCGAGCACTGAGTTAATCTACCGGCTGTATTGGGAACTCTTTGGAAAATGCATTCTATTTTTTCCCTAAATTTTCTGTTATATTCGAAATTTATATTTTGAAACTTGACTTTTTTTTGGGACCAAATCAATAATAAAGTCAAATTCCAAATTCAAAAAATTATTCAAAAATAAACCAAAATTTTGAACTCGAAATGTTAAAGTATTTAAACTCATGAAATGTACTGCGAACGTATTTAGGAAGGGGGACTTACAACAACAAAAGAAAAGAAAACAAAAGAAAAGAAAATTTTGGTATAAGAAAAAATATGAAATCTCAAGTGTTTTATATGCTTTGAGCGATTTTCAACATCCGCAGTTTGTTTTATTTTCTTTGTTGTTTCTTGATTTCTTTCTCTTTCTATTATATTCTTACAAATACAAAAATAACCTTAAGGGAAACCTTAGGCACTGGAACAGAAATTTGTTATGACTAAACATGATTTATATTTTAGAAACCAGGAAGAAAATTGGGAATTGTTATACCCTACATCGACGAAGGCAAGTACATGAGGGTGCGGGAAGAAAGTCTTTCCGTATAAAGGACTATTAAATCTCTGGTTATTGAATCATATCAAATTATTAACTTAAACACAAAAAGGATTATACTAATTATATATCTCTAACTTGTTGTTAAACCCTACATTTTGCTATTTATTTGAACGAAATCGTCCAGCTCCTTTGAGTCTAGTAGAATTCAGATTCTAGCTTAATTTCTAATTCAGATTTTATTTCCAATTCATATTCAAGTTAAGTTCTAGTTTAGTTCCTTGATAAGATACCAGTTAAGATTATAGTTCAGTTCTAGTTCATTTCTAGTTCAGTTATAGTTCAGTTCTAGTTCAGTTCTAGTTCAGTTCTATTTAAGTTATAGTTCATTTTTAGTTCAGTTCCAGTTCATTTCTAGTTCAATTCCAGTTCAGTTCTAGTTCAGTTCTAGTTCAATTCTAGTTCTGTTCTAGTTCAATTGTAATTCAGTTCTAGTTCAATTCTATAATTTAAAATTAATTATAATTTTGATAACAAACAATCTCTTTTTGACCTCCCATAAGTTGCCCCCTGCAAAAACTACATTAAGATATCGTTTTTCATTATATTTTTGTTATTCTCGTTTTTCGACAATAAAAAAACGAAATAATGAAAAAACAATTCATTTTAATAAAAACTTGACACACACACACATTCTCTTTTGTTTTATTTTTCGTTTAGTTTCTCTTTAAACATGCAACACTTTTTCTTCATCTGACGGATGTGTATTTAGAGGAATTTAAATTTCAAACACCAACAAAAAAACTATAATTTTTTTCAACATTCGTTTTAAATCTTTAATGTGTATGTGTGTGTGTGTATTTATGATCATCATAAAATCCAGCACGTGTAAGTGACTTTAACTCTTTTTTTTTTTTTTTTTGATATAAATATGAACTTATATATTGTGAGTATTAGTATGTGTGTAAGTTAATGTTTTTGTTTGCATGTATATGAATTTTGTGTTGGAAAAATAAAAAAACAACTGAAAGGAATTTTTTTGTTGTTTTCAAAATGTTTAAATATTCTAATTTCTGTGATGTTTTTTGTTGGTCTTAAGTAAATTTTAATAAATAATTATATGTTTTTTTTATTTCCTTCTATTTCCTTTTTTGTTTGTTTACTTTTATACTTGATATTTTTGGCAGTGTATAAGTGTACATGTGTTTGTAAGTGAGTTTTTTTATTTTTTGCCCAAAATGTGTTATAATTTAATGCAGATTTTTTATTTTTTTTTTTTTAACTGTTTTTGTTGGTTCTTTTTCTAAGGATGCATGACGACAAGCTTAAATATTTTTCGATTGTGTTTTATTTGTTTGTATGTATGTGTTTGCTGGAAATTTGCATGTCACTTTGAAGAATTAAATTGCAGAAGGAAAAAACACTTTATTTATAACAGAAGCAGAATTATATTTCAGTTTAATTCATTTCCGGTTTATTTGGAAATCCTATCAGATTTGGGTTATAAAGCATTTTTGTTGAATTATATACATTCAACACCTTAACAATAAATCCCCGAAAAGACAATAACTTTAAATACAGTCTATAACACACCCTAATGTGTTCAACCACTTAATCACCACCAAGTATATCGTAAGGTGGCAGTAAGTGCACACAAATATCCCTATTTTGTATAGAGAAGAGACTTTAAAAGAAACAACAGGTTCTTCCTAGGATGAGTAGATTTCCCAACTTCGTAAAGTGAATATCGGTGTCTGTCAGATCTCTATTTCCATGCATACAGTGTTTTCCAAACCATATATTTTTAGAAATCAAATCAGATAACATTTGAACTGTTGCAGATATCTTAATAAAATTGTGTATGATTAAAGTTAAGATGGTTTTATATTTATTGGGAGAAGTACAGCACTCTATTTGGTCAAGAGCGTAGTCAGTGACTAACCAAATTGGTCTCCTCGGGGTTGTCGATTTTTTAGAAATTTGTCAAAAGTTTAATTATGAATTGCGAAAAAAGAAATTTTCCATAAAAATAGTTCTTGTAATTCCCTATAAAAGCTATGTTTACATGAATTTGATATCTCTTACAGTAACAGAGAGAAAAAATTTCGTATGAACATGGGGCAAAAGTCTGACCACAAGCCTTCTCCAAATTTTAACTTATTTTGACAAATATTTTAAAACGCAAAGCTGAAATCATCTTAAAATTATCCTTAATATATAACGACATATAACAGGAATACACTAGAGAAGTATGTTTGGCCTGATAACCTTCAGAACGACAGAATGATTCTTTATTGAAAAGTAACATATTTTCAAAAAACTTTTTATATAAATTGAGATTTTTTAAAATTTCTTATGGAAAAATGGGATTTTGTTTTTAATTTCCTGGTTTAAGGACAAGTCTTTATGTATGTTACTTAAATTTTAAGTTAATAAATTGATTCGTTTTAATTTTTTTCAAGTCTTAAAAATAATTTTAATTAAAAAAAAAAAAAAAAAAACAGCAAAAAACAAAATTTTAATTTCAATAGAAATTGTGAATCTGACGTTTTTAGAGACACCAAACTCTTGTGTATGGAGTTGAGACCTTTGCTTCAAATTCAAACCAATCTCAGCCTCCTCTAACCTAATTTAGCTATTTTCTTTGCAGGACATTTACTAAAAATGTAACTTTAAAAAAATTTCTGAATATTTCAGACTCTGTATGATATAAGCCAGACATAATAGCATATGTTTGGTATATATTTATAAGGTCTATCAATATAAAATTTTTTGCTTCATATCATAAATTAATTTTTGAGGAATTTCCAAAAAATCACGATAACCCAGATAGATAACTTTGAAAGACGACCCCCTACCCCGCTGATCATTTATAAACCTGTAATTCACCAAATGAACCCGGAAACCTGTTACTCATACCAGTACCAAATTTTATTAAAATATCTTTAACGATTCATAAGTTACAGAATTATGTCCAAAAAATTGTTTTTAAACCTCCATGAGTTGTCATTTCCCTGTTTAAAACATTTTTCCATTTTTTTAAGAATTTTTTTCTTTATAAAATCTGTTGGCATTTAAAAAATCTCTTCAAATTATATATTTTTTCCTTCTTTTAATTTGTATATTTTTATTTAATTTCTTCTCTTCATATTTTTTTCTTTATTTTATTCCCTTTAGCGTTTTTAACATTTATTTCGCGTGAAGGACAAGAAAATTTGTTGTAACTAAAAGTTTCTTCTTTTTTATTACAATTTTGATTAAAGTCTGTAATTTGTTTTTTTTTCTTATTTTAGTTTTTTTAACCACAAGGATATTTTATTCTTAATACACCTGTCATATTCAAACTTAACAAACGTTTTTCATAAATATTTTAACACTTACACATTTACAAGGTTCCGTTTTAGTTTTTTTTTTGTAGTAAATGGACATTAAATGCTACAGGGATGTAAGAAATTTAATTTATGTTTTTTTCCTATTCGGCAATTCGTCCATGAAGCCTCAAAAAACATGTGTTTATGAATATGAGCTATTTTTTTAATAATGCCTTAAATTGGGAACTATTGAGCTATTGGAACCGTTATTTTTTAATAAAATTTTAAGTCGATATTCTCGAGGTATTTTTCAATTGATTTGAAAAGCACAAGTTCTCAGTTAGTACAGGGACCATGGGGTGAACCTGCAAAGTTGTTCACCTCAGTAACAAATTTTGAAACTTTTATTTCTAATGTTCAGTTGACCAAAAATGCTGTTAATTTGGAATTATTAAAAATTTTTATAACGAAATTACAGGCAGACATTGTTTAAGTGTTTTCCAATTGACTTGGCAATTTGCTATTGGGTCTAGAACACGAGAGGTTGACCTTATAATTTTATCACCTCGGCTATTATAAGTGATCTCAAAGTGCTTTTAGAAATTAGAGCTGCAATTTTGAAACTACTAACTGTATTGTAGGGAAATTTCATATCGACATTCTTGAGGTGTTTTACAGTTGATCTTTAGAGGACATGTTCTTAGTACGTCCGGAGTACGTAAGGTGGACCTAAAAAGTTATATAATTAACTTTTTGACGAATGATTAAAATAATCATTCTGAGAAGACTAATTTATGTTCTAAATGGACTTGATATTATTGTCCAAATCCATTAAGAAATTGTGCTCTTTTAGAAAATATGAAAAACAACGCAAAAATGTCTGACCATGTGCAAATTTATTAAGACATCTCTAAGACTTCAAAGGTTATAGAATTATTTTCCAAAACTAATTTGTAATCAGTATTTTGAACTTACAAAAATTAAAACCTTTTCAAATATTACAAAATGATGACATTAATTCCAGTTCCAAAGTTACATAATAATTTCAAAAAAAAAAGAGTTTAGTACCATTTCGTGTTATAAATAAGTTTTTCATTAACTAATTAAAAATAACCAATCTGAGGAGGCCAACTTTGCAAGATCACATAATATTCCCTTGACTATAGCAGGGCCTCTACTGCTACAAAAAATTTGAAGTAAAACCAAACTTATTTGAGGATTTCAACAGAATTATTTCCAAAAAAGTTACAGTGAACAGCTGCACTAATTTCTATGAAATTAAAACTTTAACCCAAAAAGAAATATTAATTAGCTTCACACTATTCCACTGATCAGGGTAATTTCCCAAATCAGTTTAAGGACAAGGGAGCACTTATCTTGTGTAAGTTTATTAAGATAATTTTGAAGATTTTGAAATTTACAAAATATTGAAAGATGTGAAACCTTTTAAGCACTGTTTTGAAGTTACCGTGAGTAGCTGTACCGATTTCTACAAAATAAAAACTTTAATCCAAAATTACGGAATTCTTCAAAAAAAGCGTTTTAGTACTACAATGTGTCATAAATTAGTATTTGAAGAATTCTTGAAATATAGCATGAGAAGTCCAACATTGGAGGAAAACAAACTAATTCTCTGACCGAAAGGAACCTGACTTTACCAAATCAAATTAGATAGATCTGAGCTCTGACCAAGTAGTTCATAAATTAATGAAACAATCAATCTAAGGAGACCAAACTTGGACCCTGATCTATAGAGGAGCTACACTGCAACAAGTTAATTTAAATATTACTCTACTCTGACCATATGCAAAGTTATTAAAGCTATAAAAGATACTGAATTATTTCCACAAAATCCTTTGAAAATTGAGAAATTAAAGTCTTAATCCAAAAGGAAATATTAAGTACTTTCAATGTTATGGAAATATTTGGAAAAAATGTTCTGGTATGTGTTATAAAGAAGCCAGGAGCTCAACTTTGGAGGAGCACACACTATTCCCTTGACCAGTGACGGACCTGAACTTCTCCAATTCAACTTAGTAACATCTAAGCTCTGACCATGCGCAAATTTAATCCAATATCTTCAAGATTTCCAAAGTTATAGAATTATTTTCAAAAAATAATTTGAAACCATTGTTTTGACGTTACAGTTAATTACAAATAAAAACTGTTATTATTTAAGATTTAAGTTTAAAAAAATAAACTTTATGTAAAAGAAGAAAGAATTTTTTTATCAAAACAATTCACAGTGGGGCAGAATCGATTTATTTTGGATATAAATCTGTAACATTTGATCGATTGGATGGATTTGTTTGAAATTTAACAAATTGATAGCAGAGGATGTTAACACTGAAAGTCTATCCCCATAGAGACTCCATGTACGGCGTTTAATGGGTGCAAATTGGAGTACCTTGAACACTCAATTTTGAAAAAAAATAATATTCGAAGTGTTCACCTTTACACCCCCATAACTCCTTCCATTCAGATTCTATGGTATCCAAAATTATAATGTATAGTCCCTGCCCCATTGTGCAATCTACGGAATTTCTTAAATATTTATTTTATTTTAATACTTACAAAATATTTGATTTTTTTATATAAAAATCATAAATCTTCATTTTTCATGTAAATATTTGAAAAAGGATTAAATTAAGTATAATTACCTGAAAAGAAAATAAATAAAAGTTTAAAACTCTTGTTATTATTTGGGATAAAACTATTAAATAATATTAAAAAAATATTTACAACAATTTAAATAAAATATATTAAAATTTTTGTTGTTTAATGCTTCAGGGAAACTTTTTTCTTTTATAAAATTTTTATTAAATTTTATAAAAATTAAAAAAAAACACAAAAAATGTTGTTTCTCTTAAAAATATAAAATAAACCTTAAAGAAAGTGAAGAATATGAAATATTATTTATTATTGGAATTAAACACCAGAACGACCTTTCACAAAAATAAAATGTTTAAAATTTAAGAGATGTCTTCCCTCTTACGACCTTTTAAAGAAACAATTTTCCTTTTTTTTTGGAAAATTAAGAGGAGAAAATAAACTTTTTCTCCGGACGAAGAGGAAACAAAATAAAGAAGAAACCCTGCTTGTCAGTGTGTTAATAATACAAAAAACAAGTAAAGATGTTATAGTCGACTATGTTATACCCTACACCACTTTGCTGGACCTTCTGTCCGGTAAAGTAGTGCCCTAAGAAAGTAAGTGGAACTAAATTTGAAAACTTTCGCTATAAAAGCTTTTTTGGATATTCGATAACTAGTATTTGCCTGGTATTATCCGGCCTAAGTTTTGTCCAGTAAAACAGTTCCTTGAGGAAATTGTTGGTACCCCTCCCCCTTGTCCTACCGGAATTTTAATAGTCTATGTTACTTTCGGGTGTATTAGGATTATTCTCTGAAAATTTCATCACAATTGAGAGTCTATATGTTACACACATACTTACATATATACACACATCCTATTTTATACATATAAATTCATGCTTTTTAAAAATAATTTTTTCTGTAGGATTACATGGAGGTTCAAAAACAAAATATGGACTGACTCTCGTATAATTTTCGGCACCACCCCCCCCCCCCAGCACCAATGGTGGTGTAGGGTATGGAAAGAAACAAATACAGTAAAAATGAAAAATTATTTAATGCCTTACAAACACACACACTCATACGCTTTCAAGACTATTTTACCCACATCTACATTTAAAAATGTGTAAACAGGGAGTTGGAGCAAAATAAAGGAAGAAATATTAATATTAAAATATTCACATAAAACATATTTTTTCTTTTTTTATTTTTCTCGAAAAAACATCATCTTAATATTTTTTCTTTAATATTTTTATATTAATTTGGGTATTTTTTCTTTTTCTTCCAGTTTTTGTCTTCCTTTTTTACTTACTTTAATTTTAATATTTTTCTAACACACAGTGTTTCCTAATCACGAGTTTTCGGAAATAATTCTATAATTTTTGAACCGGTAGCAATATTTTAATGAAATTTGATATGATTAGAGTTAAGGAGTTTCCTAATTGATTTGTAGGAGTACAGACTCCTATCTGGTCAGGGGTGCAGACAGTGAGTTTTCAAAGTTGGTCATCTCGGCTATATTGATTGTGCCTCTAAATAAGACTGAAAAAATTATTTATGAATTAAGAAAAAAGAAATTTTCTATTTCTGCAAGTAGTCCTTAAAAATCTCTATAAAATGTACAGTTACAGGTGAGGGTTATCTCTTATAGTATCAGAGATATACCAGTCGAAAAGTAGAAATGTATGAAAAATAGCTAAATTTGTTTAGAAACATCATAGTTAAGATTGGATTTTCAGTTGAGATATATATTTCTTACACAAGTATTTGATATCAATAAAAACGTTACAATTTCGAGGTTTATATTTTTTACAGAAAAAATTAATAAAAATCTATTGAATATCAAAAATTTATAAAAAAAATGAAAATTTTATATTTCCATATTTTTTTGTGAAAATTAAAATTATTCGAACTATAATAAAATGGAAATGAAAAACGCTTTTTACACAAAGTTTCTGTATGATATATATGCGCTTATCAAGTAATAAGGAGTTTAAAAAAATTCCACTTTTCTTCATCAAAATACTCAAAATCCCAATCTGTATAAGAGAATTTTTGGCAAATTTTTGAAAAATCAACATACAACAATTTTGAAAAGTTATCCACTATGCCTCTGACCAGATATGGGCCTACACTTCCCCTAATAAACTTGAAAATGCCTCAGCTTTAACTATATGGAATTCCGTTAGAATATCTTTAACACTTCAACGGTAACAGAATTATTTCCAAAACACCCCAATTTGGAAACACTGTGTGATAGGAAATAAAACGGACAATATTTTTTGTTACATTTCCAAAAAGGAACACCAAATAATAAAATTCCCTTTTTTCTGGCTTAAGTATACAATAACAACAACAATGTTATCAGTATAAAATAAAAAACAGAAAAAATGCGAAAATCGATAAGGAAACAACCCAAAAAAACGGGAAGAAAATTGAAATGTTACAAATAAAATTCATAAAATAAAAATATAAAATACTTTTCTTTATCTATAAAGATACAAAACTCAAACACACACACACAAGTATTTATTAATACAAATACACATACAATAAAAACATTTAAATACACATACAAAACAAAATGTGGATTTTTATTTCCCTAAAAACAAATACAGTGAAGCACAGAAATAGAGGAATATTTTAGAGACAAATCAAAATCTGATATTAATAGAAGCTTTATTATCCTTGTTAAATAAATTTCAAGGGAATTTATTCCCGCTATTTGAAATTAAACACGAAATCCGTTAAGAACAATAAAGTTAAAAATTAACATCGGACATAACCTCAAACTTTTATCTAAGATTGTTAAGGGATTTATTTTCTATGAACAAACATCTTGGAGTGCTATATTCTGCTATACAGAATCTTGAATATCCTCCATCACACATATGTGTGTAACAGGATCGAATCTCACACAAGTCTTAGTGACATCAGAGCTGTAAAACTTATTTCCAGAATTCGGTTCAGATATCAAAAAAATTTTATTTGAATAATGATTTTGACCTAAATTATCGAGAACTATATTTTCAAAATATTCAGTCTATTTTCCGTTTTAACTTTCAATCTAAGATATTCATTTTTAACAATCAAATTCCTTTTTCACTGTTCAAAATTTTTTGAAAACCTAAAAAATAATAAAATAGAAAACAACAACAATTTATATTGTTATTTTAATGTCAATAATAAAGTGCACAATAAACATACCAAATACACTTACATACACATTCATACAAACATAATACTATCCAAAAAATATAATACAAATACACAGACACACACACGCACACCTATAAATACAAACATTCAAACAAAACATTTAAAGGATAAAAACATTGTTTTATTTGTTGTTGTTGTTGATGTTGTCACAATCTAACTGTTATATTATCTATCAATAGTTATTGTTGTTGTTATTGTGAGTAAACTGTTTATTATTGTTGTTCTTGTTTAAGAATATGTTTATAACTAAATATATGTGTGTGTATGTGTTAAGGATTTTTTCTTAAATATGTGTGTGTTTGTTTATTTTATGTCAATGTTGATAGATTTTAGTATTTTATCAGTTTCATTTTGTTTACATTTAAATGTCATAAGAAGGAACACACACTATGCTACGCCTTAATCATCTCTGATTATACCCCCGATATCTTCTATAAGTTTTAATCAGATCTAAAGACCAGATTATAGTCGAGTCTGTATATCAGGCTACAGTCTAGGCTATAAGTTAGTCAATAGTCTGTCCCATGAATTCAGCTATAGTCCTGACTACAGATCAGCTGTAGAATTTGTTTAGTTCAGTTCTAATTCAATTCTAAATCAGTTCTAGTTCACTTCTTGGTCAGTTTTAGTTCAATTCTAGTTCAGTTCTATTTAAGTTCTAGTTCGGTTCTAATTCAGTTCTAATTTTGTTCTAGTTCAGTTCTAATTCAGTTCTTATTTTGTTCTATTTCAGTTCAAATTCAGTTCTATTTCAGTTCTAGTTCGGTTCTAATTCAGTTCTAATTTTGTTCTAGTTCAGTTCTTTTTCAGTTCTAGTTCCAATCTTTGGACATTTTAAATTATCCTCAATTAAACACAAACATCCCTCAATTTTCCCTCTTCTCCGATCTCTTGCAGATAATTTTTATTTTATTTATTACCTTTTTCCAGATTATTTGTCAACAAAAAAATGTTACAAAAAAGATAACAAAAATATAAATAAATTTTCCACAATTTCTAGAATCAAAAATAAAGCTTCAGCTAGAAAAGAAGTGTGGAAGGAAGGAAAAGGAATGAAAACTCTATGGAAAATCATATGAAAATTTATGAAAGTATAAATGTAACCTTGAAATTTTAATAAGACAGATTTTTCATGTTTGTCGTTTTTATTTTATTTCTCTTTTATTTTGTTTATTTGTATGAGAAGAGGCAAAATGATAACAACAACAAACAGCCTTCAACACATTTGTCATACGTTGCGTATGATTATTATTTATATTATTTCCATAACAAAATTCATATTGTATCCTCTATGTATGTGTTTATTTTTTATAAGTATTACATACATAATTAAATTATATTATGTTTGTAAGAGTTTTATAAGAAAATTATATTTTTCTTTGTGGAAAATTTGTTCACCAAAAAGAGGGGAACTAAACGATTAAAAATGTTTTATCAAATAAATATGAATAAAATAAAAACATGTGAGCCAACTGATTCGAATTATTCAATAATTTAAGTGCAGAAAATGTCCATAATGGAACTGAAATAGAAGTGAACTAGAACTTGAACTAGAACTGAACTAAAACTTAACTGGAAGTGAACTTTAATTGAACTAGAACTAAACTAGAACTTGTTCAATCCTAGGAACAAGAACTATAAGTAAACTTTATCTGAACTATAATTGAACTGGAACTGAATTAGAACTGGACTAGATCTGAACTAGAACTGAACTGGTATACAGGTTAAGCTATAGCCTTGTTTCTCAATATACCTATAGGATGTGTATTAAATTTAAGCCTGTTTACAAATTCCTTGTACTCCTCTACGTATGATTAACATTAATTTATTAGTCATGATATCAGATACCACACAGCGTATAAGTATTGTTTAATTACAAGATTTAACCACATAAACCATACGCACACATATACGATATTGACGCTAATAAGGCACATATTATGTAAATTATGTTTGATTATGTGTGTGTGTGTGTAGGTGACTATATATGCTAAAACATATATCAGTATATTAAACATATTAACCAACACTTAAGCTTGAATTGACATAACAAATTAAATAAACATTAAAATAATGCTTAAAAGGCGTTATTCATTTTCTCCTCACAGACCCCTTTTTTGTGATAATTCCATCTTTTTTTCTCATTTTTATTAGCTAATTAAGCTTAATTTAATTATTTTAAACATTTTGACTTTTACTTCTTTTATTGTTAATTTTATATTTCCGAAATTTGTGTCTTAAATTATTTACACTTCATTTATTCTCATTTCAAATTCAAGTCACATACACATACAGAAAAACGCACACACACACACAGAATCATAATCAAATAAGGAATTAAAGGAAAATTTAATAAAATTTTCTTAAAGACCAAAATATTCGAATCTAGAAAATTTTTATTCGCTTTTTTATGTATTTTGTTTATTAAATTTTCATAATTATTATCAAATTATCTTATTACAACTGTCACTATTAAATATTTTATTTTAACAAAATTCATAAATATTTATATTAAAGAATTACGCACACATACATACATATATATATATATATGTAAATGAATAAAAATCGATAATAATAAACACATTATTGACAATTTTTTATAACTTTGTAACTCTTATACGATGCCAAAATACTTATAATACAGGAAACATAAAAAACAGTTGCACAGTGTGTACAGATCGATTTTTTTCATACCCTGCACCATCAAAAGTGGTGAAGAGGTCATTCCGTGTGTAACACTAAGACGAAATTATGTCAGACCCCAAAATGTATATATATTCTTGCATGAAATCAAAATCTGAGACGATATAGCTCTATCCGTCTGTGTGTTAGTTTGCCTGTTTGTTGTTGCACGCTCACATCCACAATAATCGACAGATATCAATGAAATTTATCCTGAGCATTTTTTATAGTCCTGAGAAGTTTTCTATTTAAAACCAGCAAAATCCGATTGATAAGTTAAAAGATATAGACAGATATCTGAGGAAACTTTTTACTCTATTAAAATCGGTTCAGCAGAAATAAAATTATTGCCAAAAATATAACACACACTACGTTTTCCGTGTTATATTTAAGAAAAACTCTTATGTATTGTATACATCTGTAAGTGTATGTATGAGTGTGTATGTACGAAATATAATGTATTTATTTCACAAGCATTTGGAATGGAGGGTATTGGTAATTCGGCATAGCCGCATAGCATTCTTACTTATTTTCAAATAACTCTGTAACTTTTGAACCGTTAGAGATATATTAATGAAATTTAACATGCTCAGACCTGAGATGTTTCTCCGTTGGTTTAGGGGAATACAAGCCCCTAAATTATCAGATGCGTAGCCAATGACCCTCCAAAGTTGACCACTTTGGGTATGTTGATTTTATAAAAATTCACCAAAAATCTATTTACGAATTGAGAGAAAAGAAATTTGATATATAGATAGTCCTTGAAAATGTCTTACATATTTGGGTTATCTTTTATAGTTTTGAAAATATTTAACCCGAAATATATTACTCTTAATTTGGAACTTCAAAAAAAATAATGATTTTTTGGATTTTTACAAAATGGTGGCAACATTTATCCTTTTATTCCATAGTTAATAATTTTTATAATGGTTTTGTAAAGAAATCTTAACGGATATGCATGTAAAATAAATCCAAATGAGATTAGGGCAGAGACCTACCCACAAGCCCTAACCAAACCTTGCCAATTTTTAGAAAAAATTGTCAATTCTTTTATTAAATTCTCAAATCGCAAAGTTGGAATCATCTTTTAATTATCCTTAGCATATAGCCATATATGTAAGTTAAACATATAAAGAGTATTTTCTGGCGGATGGACCTTGTAATGACAAGGCGATCATTTAAGTGAAAAAAGTCAAATTTTTAAAATTGATTTAAGCGGATTGAGATTTTGGGCATTACTGTATGAAAACTTGGGAATCTTTTTAATTTCCTGAATTATTGATGGGTTTATATAGATCATATTGAAATTTCAAATAAATATCGTTATTAGTTTAAATTTTATTTAACCTAAAATAAAAAATTTATTTTTCAAAAAAACAGCAAAAATTAGAATTTTTTAGTTTTTCATAAATTTGTGATACTAAGTGACATTCGATGTAGGATTTCTTTAACAATTTTGAATTCCTCCAAATCAATTCAGAAACACCTTAGCTCTAACTATGTGAAATATCACTAAAATATCTCTAACGATTCAAAAGTTATAGAATTATCTCCAAAAAAACTCGATTTGGAGACACTGTGAGTTGTATATGAAGGAAATAATAAAAAGACAACCAAAAGTGGAGAATGTGGTTAAAAGCACTTAAATATGTATAAACAATTGTTCAATATACAAACATTTCAACAATATTAATTCGACAGTTGTACTCATGTTTGTTTCGTCTTTATTACTTTTTTTATTTACATTTTTTTCTTGTCATTTTTACTACGTTTTACTAACGAGTAAAAGAAAAAACGATGAAGGAGAGTAAAACTACAACAACAAAACAAAAAAGTGTAATAAAAGAATATTATGTCATTAAACTGTTTAAATTGTATATATATATATGTATGAGTGTCAATACTACAGTATTGGTTCAAATTATAGTTACAGTTTAAAGAATTAAACATATTAATTTTTTTCAGATTTTTCACTAACAAGTGTTCTTATTGTTTTGTCTCAGACTGTATGTATATATACATCAATATCTGTATGTTTAATATATGGAAACGGAAGGATGTCAAAAAGAAATAATGAATAAAGCCGTTAATGACCCAATGGTAAGCGAATTAAAGTTTTTTTTTGTTTGGTTTAGTCTGGTAGAGAATAATTTCCTTAAATTAAGAAATTTTTAAAAATTTGTAAAAATGACTTTAATTCAAATTTAATAAAAATCAATTTAAATAAACAAATTTATCACAAAATCAAATTATATTTAAAGTAGACAAAGATTCCGACTACAATATAGTCTATAGACTCTAAATAAATATATATCTCCGACTTTTGTCTGGCCTATTTTTCAAAGTAGAGTCTAGTCTATAGTGTAAACTAAATATAAAAATAGGATCTAGTCTATAAATTAAACTTTAGTCTATAGTTTACTATATAGTCTAAATTAAAGTTCAGTGTATAGTTCACACTATAATTAAGACCAAACACGTTTACATTTTAGTTAGAACTACAATTCAGATTTCAGTTCAATATATAGATCATACTACAGTTCAAATTGTACTTCAAATTTTAGTTAGAACTTCAATTCAGACTTGAGTTCTGTCTATAGATCATACTATAGTTCAAATAGTATTTCAGACCATAATTCGGCCTATAATTAAGCTACAGGTTTGTTTATAATTTAGACCATAGTTAAGTCTATGGTTTAGACTATAGATCAGACTATAGCTTAGACTATACTTTAGACTGAACTGTTATTCAGATTATAATTTAGATCAGACTTTAATTGCGTCAATGTATCAGTCTTTAGTTCAGTCTTTATTTCAGCCTATAGTTCAGACTATAATTAAGCTAAAAACTTAGATTAGAGTTCAGACTATAGTTAAAATTCCAATTTAGGTTATAGTTCATGCTATAGTACAGTCTATAGTTCAAACAATAATTCAGTATAGTCTTCAGGATATAGTTTAAAGTATATTTCAAACTATAGGTAAATCTTCAGTTCAGACTACAGTTAAGCCCATAGTTCAGGCCAAAGTTCATACTGTCGTTAACACTATTGTTAGGATTATAGTTCAGTTTTCAATTCAGGATATAGTTATGTCTTAACTATATATTCTATCCTGCAGTTAAGATCATAGTTTAGCGCACGGTTCAGATTGTATGCAGTGAAATAAAAAGTGTGTAACAAAATTATTAAATATTTTCAACAAAAAACCCAACTTGATCCCTCAAAAAGCTCCGGAAGAATTTTTCCAAAACCTGGTTCCTGAAAAAAGTATGGTACACATGATGTTAGCTCAGTACTCGAACAATTTGGTACTCAAAATTTAAGAGTTAATACAGGTTTAAAAGCATACAAGGGTCAAAAAGTTTCTAAAACTGCTCAGATATTGAAGTCAAGTTTTCTGAAAAAATATTTTGCTGCATAATGGACTAAGTAATGTATGATCTGGCAGATGTTTCCCAACTTCCTGTCCAAAAATTTTAGAACCCAAAAGCAGTCAAGATAAAGAGATAAAAGATAAAGTTCTTGGTATGACAAGCAATATACAGTTACGGAAGCAAAATCATTTGCTACACAGTCACTATAAATACTGAAATTTACATCAAGAAATGTTTACAAAAAAAAACTGTTTCCATTCATAAGACTTCATAATAGGTCCACTTATTTTTGGCCTGACTTGGCATCCTGTCACTATGGGTAACAAGCCCTTCAATGGTGCTAGAAAAATAATGTGATATTTGTACCAATAAAGACAAATTCCATAAACTGCCCGGAGCTAAGTCCAATGGAGAGATATTGGGCACTTGTTAAAAGAGACTTGTTCAGATTATAGTCTAATTATAGTTCAGACTACATAGTCGCTGGCTTAGACTACAGTCTGCAGTCATATAAAAGTTTCTCTCTGCAACTCTGTTGCAAAAAATCATATTATTAATAAATTATGATTATTTATGTTTTTTTACACTCACTCACATACACGCACACACACAGACATACACAATTAAATGCAGCCATAAATAATTGTAACAATTCAGTAAGTGAATGACCATAAATAGTAGAGGGAGCATTACACTGGTTCTTGATTATGAAAATTTTTTTGTTTGTATGTGGGTGCATAAATAAACTTTAAACGGAGTAAAGGGTGTCATATATGAATGTATGTTTGGGTTTGTATGTATATGATTTTTATATGCTTGTGATTGTTGTAAATAGTGGTCAGTTTTGCTTTATTTAATATATAAAATTTTCCTTGTTGTTGTTGCTGTTGTTATTGTTGCTTGTTTGTTTAATTTTTACAAATACAAATCGGGGATTATGTTTGTGGAAATATATAATAATTCTGTTTGTTATTGTTATTATTATTGTAGTTGTTGTGGTTAATTAAAAAGATAGACAGTGATAGTGGCGTTGATCTCTTGCTGTGAGAAAATTTGATTTATGTGTTCAAAAGCACAAACAACAACAACAAAAATTCATTTAAAAACAATTTATAAAAGTTATGACATAAATATTTAAATCTTGTGGTTGGTGTTGTTGTTGTTGTTGTTATTCTATGCATAAATAGACTTTCCTATGAATTAAAATTAATATATACTTTTCAGATGACCCAGTACGGGTTGTAGGTGTTAGTTGAAGGTATACCATACATACATACATAGAGGGTTATGAGTTTATCAGTGTACTCATGTTAGAACAAGGCAGGGATACTATAAACTAACTAGACTCTATGGTAAACTATATAGATATTGTTTATAGCTTGTTGAGGAATATTATAGTCTTGTGAACTATGGGTCGCACGTTTTAAGGTTTGAAATTCCGGAATCTTAGAAGAGCTGGCCTTATCTATGAGATTTACGCATGTGACTCTTTAAAGCAAGAAAATCACAAAAACATCATATGAAAACCGGGACAGTCAGGTAAATGGTAACTGAAGCTTTAAATCCATGACACTGTCTTTTGAGAGATCAGAAGGATGTTTTCTATTATGAGGTACTGAAATCAAGATTGAATTTAAAAATTATTTATGAACAGTGGATGGGAGACTTTGACTGGGAGACCTTATAGCATAACCCTTAATCTTTTTTATAACTATTTCTTTCAAGCGATATAGAATGCTCTTAGTGCTCATCTCAGTACCAGAAATTGATAATATTCTACAATTTTTTGTTTGAAATATCTAGAAAATAGCTAAATTTGACTAGAGATTACTTAGTTTAGATTTGATTTTTAGCCAAAGTATTAACTTCTAACACAAGTATTTGGCTTTAATGAAAATGTTAAAACTTCAAGATTCATAATTTTTAAGGAAAAAGTAAGAAAAATGTCATTTGATGTCAAAAATTTTTAAGAACTTAAAGTTTCGGATTTTTGCTGTTTTTTTTAAGTAAAATAAATATTTAAACTTTTATAAAATTCAAATGAATAACGATTTTAATTTTTTACTTCAATATGATATACAAAGGCTTGTCACCAAATCAGAACACAAAAAAATTCCACTTTTCCATTAAAAAATGCTCAAAATCCCCATCCGTATAAAACGTGTTGAAAAAGTTTACTTTTTCATTAAAATGATCAGTCAATTGTTATTAAGGGCGTCCGATAAAAATACTTCTTGAAATTTTACCTTACATATGTAGCTTTAGAAGAAGTGAGATCGAAAAAATTCTTAACATACATATATGTTAATATGAAATTATTATTACAATTTACCAAAAAAATAATAAATATTTTATTAGATAAAATTTTGAAAATTTTTTGGGAAACTCTTTCATAAACGTTTTCACATTTCTTGTGCTCTTCAATTTTCTTTTAACAAGAGCCCAATATCTCTACACTGGCTTAGCTTGGTTTGGTTTAAAATCTACCACACTTGTGTCCAACACATTTCTTGCTCCGGGCAGATTGGTGGATTTGGTTTGATACAAAAACCATATTATTGTTCCTGTACACCTCAAGAGCATCTTTAACATAGTGACAGGATGCCAAGTCAGGCCAAAAATAAGTGGTCACATTATGAAGTCTTATGAATGGAAGTAGCCTTTTTGAAAAATTTCTTTGATGTAAATTTTTTCTTATTCAGTTGCATCTTTTGCCGCAACAGCATCATGTCATATCAAGTACTTTTTTAGGGAAATTTTGACTGCTCTTAGGTCCTAATCTTTTCTTTAACATTCCCTCCAGCATCAACAATAAAACTTGATTTCAATTTCCATACTCTGTTTTTGGTCTCTAAATTCTTAACAGGACTTTTTGGGTCCTGTATATTTTCAAACCTGCATTAGCTTTAATTTTTCGTATAAAACAGTCCGAGCACTAAACTAACCCTCCTGATTTCCTACCGTTTGTTTGGGAGCTCTTTTGAAAATGATTTCTTTTTTGGTTTTAGAAACATCATGTTTAACACTCCTTCTATCCGAGCCAGGTTTTCTATAATCAGGAAAATTCTTTCAGTACTTTTTAATAATATTGGAAAAATTTGATGACAGACCTTTGAATGTTTGGTCAACTTTTTGTAGGACCATGTTGGGTTTAGTTGAAAATTTATAATTAAATTCGATTTTATACATACAAAATTTATTTTGCCTCAATTTATATGAGTTTATTACGAATTAGAAAAAAAACTATCTGAGATGGCCGAATGTATAGGATCACCTATTACAACACTCACCAGTAAGGGATTTGTAATCCTCCAAATCAATTTAAAAATACCTCAGTGAAATTTCATCAAAATATCTCTAAGAGTTCAATAGTTACAAAATTATGTCCCAAAAACGAACGATTTCGAAACACTGTACATCACTTGTTATGTACATTATTACATTTTGCTATTAAAATGTTCATTATTATTAATAATTTTCTCTCGTAATTATTATTTTCATTTGCGGATACAAAACAATAATGATGATTTTGAAGCTTAAATAATCTATAGATGTCACTGCAAACAAAAAAAAGTAACTGAAAATGACAACAACAGCTATAAAAATTGCAATTCCAATACCTACACACTCACACACTTATACTCACAATACAAAAGCAACAACAGTAACAATATTAAAAATTTTATATGACAGTGTCATTATAACAATAAAGCAATAATATGACTTTTTTATTTTTAATAATGAACAAAAAAAAGCCAATGAACGATCTGATTAAAAACTGAAATCTACAGAAAATGAGTTTTTTCGAAAATATAACAATATTCGCAGAATTGTTATCACTAGGCGGGGTTGTTGATGAAAATGGCTCATTTTTATTTCTCTCTTTAAACTTCTATTCAATAATAATTAATTTTTCCATTTTTATGCAGAAAAAGAAGTTTTTTATTAAAATTCAGCAGAATGAAATTAATAAGACTACAATATAATACAAATATTATTATAAAGACTATAATATAATATAATAAAAATATATTAAAAATTACAAAAAAATCACAGACTGAAGATTTAATATCTTGTGAAATTGACAAGCAACATTAAATGTCATTGTCATTTGATGAAAAAAACTATAATTTAAATTAAGCGATATCTGATGAAGAGAATGATATAACAACATTTCTAAATCTCCCATCATCACAAAAGGTGAAGGGAGAGTATCATCTAAGATACTTTACATCAAATCAATAACAAAATCGGTTTAACTTTATTCGTCTGTTTGAAAAATTCTCAGGTCAACAATATGGATCAGATTCTAACGAAATTTGACACGGATGTTTTGGAATGGTCCTCTACAGTGTGCTATTTAAAACCAGCTATATAACAACACCTTCAGACCTCTAATTTCAGAGGAAAAAACTTTTTTTTAAATTTTCAACAAATTTACTCATAAAATAGAAAATCAATAAAATCGGATCAGTAGGAAAGAGATATATAGAGGCTAAAATATGTAAAATTTAAAAACTCCCTAATATCCGTCTGACCACAGTATATCGGTATTAATAGCTCTCTTGATATAACTCTCATTTAATACCCCTTTCTGAAATTAGGTTTTAGGCTTAAAAGGTTCTTCAATATGAACCGAAACTATAGAAATTCAGACAATTTTCTAATTGTCCAAAATATACATATGTAACAAATTTCATAAGTATCGTTCCTCATTACACAATGGCTGCTTAATAAGGGCCTTTTTAGAAAAATGATTTAAGCTAATAAAACTCTTAAATGTTGAAGTAATTCAATGAAATTCGGCTACATCCATTTTGACTTATGACTTTCAAGATAATCAGTTCATATTTACTAAAGCTCTCATGAAAAGCCTCCATTCTGAATTTATTAAAGCTTATAGAACTTTAATATCAGCACAACTCAAGCAGATATTTCCATATTTCTAGAAAGACCTTAAGAATTACTAAGATTTTGAGAGACTCTGTTCTACAGAAAACTCTCATTTAGTAAGGTCGATCGAAACCTCTCATCCTCCTTTTCTAAGCAGTTTCCAACCGGTCTTTCAATATGTGACTGAGAAGAATAGAACTTCGTTTTTAGTCTAACAATTTCATCATTTTTGGTCGATTGTCTTCTTCAAACGAAATTGATGTCTTTGTACAGATCTCTCAATGATCGCCTGACCCGATTTCTTAACAAATAAACGAATTTAATTGATGGATTATTCAAAATATAGTCCATTGTTAGTCAGTTATAATTTTTGGATACTAAAGAAAATTGCATCGACCAATTTCAACGGCTCAAACTCAAAGATTTACCATGCGATGCAAAGCTTATTTTTGCCGAAATAGAGCATCATTTCCGACATGCAAAATTGCCAACTTCAATATACTTTAGTTCATATTGAATCTAATTTCAATATTTTTAAACACAGATAAATAAATGTTACTTCTATTTGCGTTGCACTACAATATTCCTCTTGTAACGCTAATTCCAATTCCCCATTTTTAACAGTTCCATCTGACTAGTCCTCTTTCTTTCCCGAAAAACGTCGACACTTTTGTAATGATTGAAAACTATATTTTATTTACTCTTTAGCATCCATCCAATATTTAATTACAAAAACAGATGTTAACCGTCCATTATACCATATTTAGAAGTTACACCTTTTATACCGGTTATAATTGCTTTCGTTCCAAGGACAATGTAAAGCTACATAGTTTTTAACAAATTTTGTATGAAAAAAAATCTTAGAGTGAAGTGAATGGATTTATAAAATAAGGCGAACGATTTTATGTATCTGAAGATTCATTAGAATTTTCGCCAGTAAAAAAACACTTCAACACTGCATATTGTGTGTGACCTTGGACTATATGGAACTCTATTTAGATAAACCCGACTCTCTCTCTCCCTTTCTGCTATTTAAAATGAGCCTTCATTTCTTTCAAGTAGGATAGAAAATATTGACTGATATCTAAGCCAAATTATAAATACGATTGGAACAGTTTCTGGTTCATGCATACCATTTCCCAGTGTCTCCAAGACTACTTTAATGAACTGTGAAAAAAATACGCAAATTCTATATTGTAGAGTTCGAATACTGACCAAATAGCAATCAAAACACTAGCAGATCATCTTAAAAACTTACGTGATACTGATCACGTAAAATTCAATAGTGATGCAACGATTAAAGGATGGAGAGAGAGAGGAGAAAGAGAGAAAATAAAAAATCGTACCAAAATATCTTTTGCAGGACCAAAGACTTAAATATAATTTAACACTAAACCAAAAAAAAAAGATAGTAAATATAACAAAAAAGTTTGAAGAATTGAAGAAAAATAACTTAAATATCAGCCAATGAAACCTTTGTTCATCATAACGAAAATTTTCGTTAATTTTATGTAAATTCTTTAAATTGACGAAAAATAGTCAATATGCCTATTTGAATTCGTTAATAAAAATACGGTTAATTTGAATAAATATTTTTCAATTTAAAAAAATATTATTTAATTTGAATAATACATTATTCAAATTGATAAAAATAAATTCTTTATTTATATTTCAATTTTAATTTCTTATTTAAGTTAAATTTACGAAATTTTAATTGAATGAAGGAAATAATTACTTAAAGTTGTTGTAATAAATTAATACATTAAATATAAAGGACCAAGGGAAGGAATACTCCCCATACAAAGCAAATATCGATTATAAAATATCTTAAGAACTGTAACAGCAAGAATTTTCAAATTTGATCTCAATGACTTCCACAAGGAACTGTTTTACTGGACAAAATGTAAGACGTATAGGATCGGGGAGAAGTAGCAAATATTGATTATCGAATATCTATACTAAATACAAAATTTGGTCCCAATTTCCTTTTTTAATTTATGTCGATTTGTGAAATTTCTTTTGAGATCTGGGACTGAGGAGAATTTTTGTGCAGCAAAATGCTCAGGGTAACACCAAGTTTTAGATAAGAATTAAATAGTGTAGAAAACGTAATGGGCAACTGAAAAGGACGATGGTGAGCCAACAGGCTTGTATTTCAGGTGAAAAGTTATTAACATGTTTGTTGATCAGCTGATCTTCCAGTTGCATTTCAATGAATTTATATGAATGAATAAAAAATATTACATTTTTTTGTTATATTTCATGTAATGAAATTTTTCATTTGACGAAAAAAATAGTAAAATTAACAAAAAGTTTATTCAAGTTTACTTCAATTAAGTACGTAGAATTGAATAAATTTGTGTGTTATTTTACTTACGATGCATAACAGCCGTTTTAACTTAATATCTGTTGATTTAACATATTTTTCGTTATTTTTTCAACGAAATTTTATTCAAATTAACATTTTTTCGAAAAAAAAAATTTGATTAAATATTCTTCAATTTAAAGAAAAATTATGTTAATTACAATAAAAATCTGTTTATTTAACACCCTTTTTTCGTCAAAGTTCTATGAAAATTTTGCGACATTTGCTTTAGAGTAGAAATTATATAAATCGGTAAAATAAAGTGTAAAAATATGTTTCATTATAAGTCCCCCACATCTGAACAATCGTTTGTAGAATAAAACACTTTTTTTATTATTTTTCAAACTGCATGCAAAAAAAATCGTAAAAAGAATGTTTTCAAACAGACAATAAAATATACAAATAAATCATCAGACAGAGACCTGGACAGATAAGTTATATATATAACATTTGTAACTGTTTTTTGAGTGACATTTTTAGTGTCTCTCTGTCTGTCTGTCTGTCTCTCTTTATTTGTTTATTTTACTTTTTTAAAAAAATATATTTTGTGACTGCAATATGTTTTAATTTCCGTTGCAGTTTTATTATTTTATTTAAACATATGAAATTTTATGTATAAACTGAAACACTGAAATATTGTTCATGTATTTACAAAATAAACATTATTTTTTTTCATGACGGAAATGATATGTTTAACTGTTAAAATGCACACAAAAGTTGAAGAAGAAAAAACTATAAAATTCATATGAGTTGTAAATGTAATTTAAACAAAAATTTATTTTTTGTTTTTGTAGTTGTAGTTCCACTCGGTCAGAAAAATTTAGACGAAGAGAGAAATTAGAAAGGAAAAATCGTCTAAAGTCGAAGTTTTAAAGATATGTTATTGAAATTCCACTTGAATAGAGCTGAGGTATTTCCAAGTCAGATTGGTGAAGCACAGGTCCCTATCTAGACATGGGCATAGTCGGCTACCCTCTAAAGATGACCACCTCGGTTATGTTAATTTCTTTTGTCACTGAAATGTATGTAAAAGAGGTAAATTTGACTAGAGGAAACCTAATTTAGGCTGAATTTTCTGCAAACATATACATTTATTACCCAAGTATTTGGTAGCTATGAAAACCTTAGAACTTGAAGATTCCCATTTTTCTAAGAAAAAATAATTTAATTAACATTAAATGTCAAAAATGTAAGAAAAACGTAAAATTTTGAAAATTTGCCTTTTTGTGAAAAATAAAAATAATATTTGAATTTCAATAATATTGAAAGCAATAACGTTAATTAATTGAAATTTCAATATGATATTTACGAATTTGGCCACAAATCAGAGAGTTAAAAACTTTCCCACTTTTCATTCTGGAAATACCCAAAATTCCAATCCTTGTAAATTGTCTTCGAAAAACACTTTTTTTCATTATAATGATCGGAATGTCATTATTAGGGCAGTACAGTAGAAAATACTTTTTGGATGTTTACCTTATATATGCACCGATATATAAGAATAATTCAAAGATTTTACCAGCTTTACTATTTGAAAGTTTAAGAAAACCATTTAAAGTTTTTTTCTTAATTAACAATGTTTGGATAGGGCTTGTGGACAGGTCATAGCCCCAAATTCTTCCAGATTTAGATTACGCATATTCCAGTTAAGATATTTTTATAAAGATATAAAAATTATAAATTAAAAAAAGTTGTATTAATCAACAAATGTGACCAACTTTTTGGAAAAATCACAAGAAATTAATTTGTTTAAAGTTCCAATTTTAGATTAAAATAACATGATAAGGGATTCGTATATTTATATGGTTATTACAGTTATATCTTTATGAATTTTATAGAGAATCTGATAGATATTTAAGAAAAAAATTTAGGTCCTTTATTAACACCGCTAACCTCAAAAAGTCTTCAAGACTTTAAACAAGGCTAAAATTTGGTAAAATATTATTTCGACTTGAATATCTCTGAAACTATAAGAGATACATATATATACATATTTTTATAGAAATACATAATATATAGCGCTATCTGAACACAAAATTTCTATTCTTTCAATACATAAATGAATTATTGGCGAATTTTTAAAAGAATCAACCAAAGTGGCCTAAATTTCAGGGTCAGCGATTACGCTCCCGAACACATAGGCGCTTTTACTACTCCAAATCAAGTCAAAGAATTCTCAATTTTAATCACGTAGAATTTCATCAAAATATCTCTAATGAATTACTTCCACAAAATCGCTTTGAACTCACCCACTGCTTTGTGGTCAACTTTGGATGATCACTGTCTACGCCCTTTACCACGTAGGCTCTATTACTCCTGTAAATCACCTCAGAAATACATTAGCTTTATGAATGTTAAATTTCATAAAGATATCTCTGAAGGTTCAAAAGTTATAGAATTATTTAAAAAATCGATTTGGGCACCCTGTGCTATATGGTCAACTTTGGAGAGTCACTGACTAAGCCCTTTACAATATACACACTTTTACTTCTGCTAATCATCATAACTCAGCTCTAATCATGTTCAATTTCATTAAGTTATCTCTAGCAGTTTAAGAGTTACTGAATAATTTCCCAGTTACATAAAAATGCTAAATAGTCAACTTTGGAGATAAACAGACTACACATCCAAGTAGATAGAGGTTTTTACTTTTTCAAAGCAACTCAAAAACACCTTGGCTATAACCATGTGAAATTTTATAAATATATCTCTAACGGTTCAAAAGTTACAGAATTATTTCTAAAAAATATTGATTTTGTAATACTGTGCTATATGGTCAAGTTTGAAGGTCCACAGACTACGCATTCAAACTGATAGGGCTCTTTGCTTCTCTGAATCAACTCGAAAACACCTTGACTCTAACTAAGAGAAATTTCATTAAAATATCTCCAACGGTTTTATAGTTTTATACCATTTTAAGAGTCATTGCTTCATTTTTATTTTAATTATTAATTTCTTCTTCCATTTTTTTCTCAGTGTAAAAAATAGCAAAATTCAATTGTCTGTAAATGTAGCATCAGCAAAATTTATAATTATTTTTTTTTTTTGTTTGAATTTCTATTCTTTTTTGTTTTTCTCTCAAACAATTAGTTTCCATTCAACTAAATGTGAAATTGTTTTAATTTTGTTTTAAGTTTCATGATTTTTTGTTTTCCTCTTCGTTTTTTTTATTTTTTCCAATTTTCAAAACAATAACAATGATTTTGATTAAATTTTAATTTAAAAACAAATTTATTGAAAAACGCATTTATCCGGTGCGCTTTGCTGCACAAAAATTCTCTTCAGTCCTACAACACATGATGTGTATTAAAAAATTCTTACAGCAAAAGATTTTGCGAAATCCCCTGATTTTATCCGATCTAAAATTTTTCTATAAACTTGTTTTAAAGTAAAAGGATAAAATGTGGACCAAATGTTAATACTTTAATTTAGTTTTGTAAAACAGTTTCTTGAGAAAGCAGTTGGAACCAAATTTAAGAACTCTCGCTATTTTAGTTCTTTTGATAATCAATAATCAATATTTACTTTATATGGAGGTGTTTCTTTCCCTAGTCTTCTCCGTCCTACATTTTGTCCAGTGTAGCAGTTCTTTTAGAATGTAGTAGGGACCAAATTTGAGAACTCTCGCTGTTATAATTCACAAAATATTCTATAATCAATGTTTGCTTTATAAGGAGGGGTACCCTTCCCATTGGTCCTATGAGAATTTTGTATATATTACTTTCGGATATATTTCATCAAAATAGCAAAGCCGTTTTGCAATCTTTACGTTACAAACATACACACACACCCTATTTATACATATATTTATTCAAATGAATAGATATTTATGCATTTACCCCCTCCCCCATTTTACTGGATCTGTTAGAGAAATAAATTTATTATTTATTTCGGCCACTAGAAAGGCATCACATGTTGTCATATGATTATTGTGATTTATGAATATTTCGTTTTGAGATTTTTTTTGCGTTTGATTTTCAAAAATAATAAAAAGATTTTAATACTTTTTGTGGCATAAATGTAGCATACAGATGTGGTTAGCGATACTGTAATACAAAATAGCAATAAATAATCGGAATAGACAATATTAGGCACCAACAAAATATAAAAGTATTTCGATTTGAAAATTTTGGACTTTATTAAATCGCTTTTTACAATTAAAATTATAATTTTTCTTCTTAAGAGAAAAATCATTTTAATTCCTAAAGATCAGACTTCCTGTGTAGGTGGGTCAGCTCTGTTGTTTGAATATTAGAAACTAGAAATATATCACATCAACCTACCATAACAAAAGCCCGCAAATTTGTAGCAATTCTACGAATTTAACACACTTTTACATCAACAAGAGGATTTTTCAAATTAGTTGGATGTTATTTAAACACAGACACATACATATGTATATTTCTATGATTGTGTTGAACAAACGCGTTTTTTTTATCAACAAGACCAAAAATATAAAATTTTTGTGAAAATAATATTTTATTGTCATTTGTTTTTTTAAGTTTTTTATAACCTCGAAAAATAAAACCCAACAGTTTTGACAGAATCTCTATAGTTCCAATCTTTCGCTTAAAGTAATATGATCTCAACGCATTCTTTTAACATCCCTTCGAAAACTACAGCAGCACTATGACGACTTCCTTGAGCGACATTACACTCTGCATCCTTGCAAGATCAATCTCAAGTCCTCTTCAAGTCTATTTCAAGTTCTATTCCAGTGATCGTTGTTTTTCATTAATTTAGAATTAAAAAAAATATATTCTAATATGCAAAACAGTTAAATTTGACTGTAGGAAGTCTTGTTCAGATCGAAGAGCACTAAATATGTCCAGATAGTGGCCGGTACTCAAAAGCACTAAATTCGGAATGGTCTTTCTTATCCATATATAAGCGAAAGGTTCCCTTTCTTCATATATCGGTATAAATAACGATCTGCTCAATCCAATGTCAATTTCTCTTTCCATCTTGGCTTCTTTAAAGACCTATTGAAGTGCTTTTCGTCGAATACTCTTCATCAATCTCCTCTCAAGGATATAAACAATTGTTTTCTGAACTCCTTTCAGTGAGCTTTTCGATATCTGACGAATTGATTTTTTAGTTATTAATCTTCAAAACATTCAGATTTCCTCGTCTTCCTTATGATTCGGGAGTTCACCACTTAAAAGATCGCTGAACTGTATTTGTCGTGAACTCTTTGTGAATTTAATCAGTGAATTAAATATTAAACATTTTCAGAACATTTGAACTACGACCTGTAGTTTCTATACACCTTTTAAGAACCTTCACTTGCGAAACAACTATGTTCAAAATCATGGAGGTCGCAGAAAGTCAACACTATTCATTCGCTTTCCAAAATCGATTCACTGTTTTGACTCGCATACTCCAGAATATTTTGATGACTTTTTCGAAGTTTTTGATGAAACATCTCTTAACTTATCTCCCAACTAGTCACTTTAACCGGGATTTGGCCAAAGAGATAATCAAATATCTTATCACACATCACAATAGGAATACTAGTGCTCATATGGTACCCGCGTACTCTTCACCATGTTCTGATTGTATCTCATCACTTAACTTAATAATTTGTGTCAAGAGTCTAAAAATAAATCAGGCCTGGTTGGGATAAAATAAATTGTCCAACTGGAGGCAATGAAATGTTTAAATGTGTGATATCTGAAAGTATCCAAAGGAATTCTAAATGTCTTTGCAGAGTGTATGATAATTCCACAAACACATAAAAATATTATTTTTATGACATTTCTCTCAGTTTTTTTTTTTCGAAATTATTCTCTTTGAACTTCTACTTTCGAAACTGTAGGAGATTTTTCAAATACGAATTTGTTAAATTTGTTATTTATTACAAAGATCCACCACTACAAATCATTTGATGTTACTATAACTGATGCTGGTACTTTTTTTTGTACGATGTTGGTGATTATGATGAGGGTGTCTATTTTCCTTCTTGTCTAGTTTTTTTCTAATTATACCCCTGTTTATACCGAATTACATTTTGAATACATATTAAACTGTCAGATCTATATTCATGATACTTATGTTTACAATATGTTTATACTGATACACTTTTGTATTAACTGTCATAATGGTAACTGTAAAAGAGGAACAAGTGTTAGATTTGAAATAGTTTTTTTTTTATAGTTTAGCTAATATTAGTTGAGTGATCATATACCGGATTATAAATATGTATTTTATACAGATACGTTTTATGCTAAAGTACATAGTTAACCGGAAAGAGAAAGAGAGAAGTAACAAGAAAACCAAGAGCAGAGATATTCATCACTCATTATGCCTTATTTTAAAGCAAAGAGTTTTATCGTAGAAAAACTCTGTGTCGATCGCAAGAAATGGTAGTTAGAAGGGCTAAGGTCTGAGCGATATTGCCGATAATCCAAAACTCTCCATTCACGATTATCCTAATAGCCTTCGACCGATCATGCAGCATATGGCTGACCATTGGCACAATGCAATTTCTCCTCATTGACCTTATATGAATCAATGGTCCTCCATACATCTCTCTTATTATCAACTGAAGGACCAAGGTCTGAGCTATATTGGGGATGAGCTAAAGTTTGTCATCTATAGTTTTCAATCTATAATTTTTGACCGATCTTTTAGCTAAGCATTGTCACAATCCAATTTGTCCTCATGTCTAATCGATTGACGAAAAAGTGATCGGTATACAGTTTTTCGTCAATTGATCTCATATGAATCAATGGTCCTCGACACATCTCTCCTATTATCAACCGAAGGTCCAAGCGCTGGGCTATATAGGGAATAAGCTAAAACTTTTTTCTTATAGTTTTCCTTACAACCTTTGACCGGTCTTTTAACATGTGGCTGAGCGTTGTATTTTTTTTTTTTGATGTCTGATCGAATATATCGATCAGTTTTTCGTCAATTGATCTTATATGAATCAATTGTCTTCGATGTATATATGTATAAGTGATACATTGTATCATATGTATGTATGTGTACATATGTATATTTATATGTATTTTTGCACCGATAAAGATTTCCAAGGTATTTTTGAACTGAATTAAAATATTACAGAAGCGTAGAACCCTTCAAAATTGGCCGAATAACACAGTCTTTCCAAATTGACTTTTTCGAAATAATTCTGTAACTTTTAAATCGTTTAAGATAAATTGAGAAAATTTCACATGGTAGGAGTTTAGGTGTTTCTGATTTGAATTGGAGAAGTACAGAGTTCTATTTATTCAGAGGCATACTTAGTGACACACCAAATTCGGCCACTTTTGTTATCTCAATTTTTTTTTAAATTCTCTAAAAATACCATAATCCATGTGTTCAAATTTGAAAGGTGACTGTCTACGGCCTTAATCAAGTAGGAGTCTAAACTCCTCAAATTCATCTCAGATATACTTCAACTTTAACTATGTGAATTTTCATTAAAATATCTCAATTAGTTCAAAAGTTACAGAATTATTTACAAAAACATCGTTCAGGAAACACTCTGATACCTTTATATGTATTTGATTTTTAATTTTTTGTTACGTCTGGATTGTTGTTGTAGAATCCATCATTAACTTAAATAAACTGTTAGTGGATCGTATCATCATTATTCTCATTTTCAGTTTTTCATCTTCGTTTTACCGTAAAGTAACAAATATTCTAATGAAAAGGAGCGCAATTTGTTGTGAAAAATACTTTCACTCATACAGTAAAAACAATACACGTGTATGTGTAAGAGTATCTTTTATATTACTAATACATGTAAAGATTACTTTTTTTTAAAATTTGTATATGAAATATTAAGAACGTTTATAAAATAGATTTGTAAGGAGTGAGATCGAACAATTCTTAACACACTTTTTTCGATTAAACTTTTAAGCCAAGTTTTTTTTCTTTCGATGGATTTACCTTTGTGAAACATGTCAGTTATGAGTGAATGATCAGAAAACAGTGCGTTGCCACAAAACCCACTTTAGTTATACAAAAAAATGTATCAAACATTCAAACGTCTGCCGTCCATCTGTTTCAAAAATTATTAAACAGTACCGGGAGGACTTGTCCACTGATAAAAACCCTGATTCAGGTGGAAGGAATGGTTCACATGATGTTTCAAAAGTCAAAAAAATAGAAAGGATTTTCAAACGAGCTCCCAACACATCCGATAGAAAAGCAGCCCGTTTAGCTTAGTGCTGGAACTATTTCATACGAAAATTTAGAGAGATATTGGGCCTTTTTAAAGAAGCTGAAACCAGTGGAGAGATATTGGCCTCTCGTTAAAAGAGAATTGAAGAGCACAGAATCCTCTAAACTACCTGGAGCTAAGGCCGGTGGATATATATTGGACGATTGTTTTAAGAGAATTAAAGAGCACAAAATAGAAACGTACTTTACAAAACGCTCATAAAAGGGTTTCCAAAACAGGTTCAAAATGTCATCACTTGTAATAATAATTTTACTCAAATAAAAAATATTAAAAGCGAAAGTTTACTGAAATTCGTTTTTATTATGTATGTTAACAATTTTTCAATCTCACTCCAAATGTGAATGTAGCTGTATACCTACATAAGTATGTGTATGTAATCTTAATAAATGAGTATCTTAAAGATACATATGTATTTAGATTTGTATGTATATTTTTTATATACTTGTAAGTGTATGTTTGTATAGGTGTATGTGTAAGCTATTAATGTATTTATCTTATTTTTATATTTACATTATTTTATTATTTTTATTTTATTTCTTTTTTCTTTTCGTACTTTTTTTCATATTTTATTTATGCCAAGTACTTTTTTATTTTATATTCATTTTAGTACTTTTTACTTATTTTCTCGTCTTTTTTCACAAATTTATGCTTTGAGAATTGTATTTGTATTTAAGTAAAAAACAACAACAACATTTAGTTCAGTAGGTCGTTATTGAGTAACAAAAAACTGTGTTTAATTTTGAAAAACTTTTGACAAAATTTGTCTTCAAAGAAATTTAAGATAATTAAAAAATTAAATTAATTTTGAAAAATAAAGTGAGAAAATAAATAGGAAATAAATTTTTGAAATTAATTTCGAACTATCAAATTATTTCGTTGGTGACTAATAGATTTTATTTTGTCTTCTTTTTTGGAATTTTAAACAAGAAAAATTTTTAAAATTTTTAAATCATAATTTTTCCGATACCCGGGACACACCCGGTTCTTCTTTAAATCAATTGAAAAGCAACTCAAGAATGTTCAATAGTTCCGAAGTTACATAATTATTTCCAAAAATATGCATTTTGGACCACATTTATAACCAACATTGCAATGTTGGTTATAAATGTTAGTTACAAAAAAGTAATGAACTACCATCGTATAATTTGATTTGTCTAATTTAACAATTTACAATACCAACGTAGTTGTACTTTAATGAACTTAAAACTTCATTCCGGGAAGGCATGTGTGTGGGAGGTACCTTAAATATTAGATCGAACATGGCCAATCAACAGGTTTCGTCCTTGGATTAAATTTTATCAAGATATCTCAAAAATTGCGATCTGTGTTCACAACGTTTACAAGAATAACCAGCCAGACGGACGAACGGAGATTCTTAAATCGAATTAGAAGGTGATTCGGAGTAGAACAGTTTACTTAAAGTGGACGTTGTGTATTTTTTCTGTATGTTACAAACATTAGCACAAACGTATAATACCTCAACCACCAACGATGTAAAAATGTTAAACATAGACAGTTCTTTCATTAAATTTCACAACTCTAAATTTCGAAAATTTTCGAACATACATTCGAATTTTTAAAACTGATACTTTCAAAAAACTTCAGATAAATAAAATAAATTAATTAAATTTGAAAAAATATAAACAAATAAGAAATAAATATTCGAAATTATTTTCGAAAAATCGATAATGATTTATTTAAATAGATTTTAACATTTTCTGGAAATATAAACTAAATATCTTTTTTTAAAAATTTTGAAGTTCGACATTTCGATTTTTTCGAACATATTTTCGAAAAAATCAAAATTATTTCTTTTGAGTGTTAAAAAAATTAAAAACTTTTTTTCAATTTACATATTTTTATAAAAAAACGTTTTACATCGTAAATTGAGTAAATTTTATTTTGAAACTGAAACCTTTAAATAATTTTTGAACACAATTTCAAATGTAATTTCTTCCGTAACTATACTTATTTTAATAAATTTAAAAAATTTTTAATACATTTCAGAATTCAAACATTCTTAAATTGAATTTCGAATTTTCGAAATTATTTGATACAGTTGTACTTCTAAATTTTAATGACGTTTTAAGGAATTTCGAAAAATTCATAATTTTTTTAATATTTTTTTTTTTTTTTCTTACTCAAAACACAACTTCGAATATTTTTTACATGTCATAAAATTTTCGAAATTGGTTACTTTTCGTGATTAATTTTTTAATATAAAAATCCATATTTTGTTGAATTTGTCTTTCTAAAATTTTAAATAAATAATTTATTTCAAATCTCTTACAACAAAATTTAAATTTCGAATATTTATTTTACCTTCGAATAAAATTATTTAATATAAAATATAAATAATTTCATGAAATTCCAGAAAAATTCAACTTTACAATGAACAAAAAATAAAAAGTTCGAAAATTTAAAATCATTGAAATAATTATAGAATAAAAATCCTATTTCTTGGATTTTTTTTTTTAAATATATGAATTTCGAAAATTTTCGAAATTAATTTTGAATTTCAAAAATATTAAGAATAGAATAAGTTAGCGCTAATTTTTTATAAAAAATATATTTTTTACTGTTCCGGATTCAAAATATGAATTTCGAAATTAATTTCGAATTCTCGAAAATTTTAAAAATGGAAATTTTAAAAAGCAAACTCAATAAAACCAATTTAAAGTTGTATTTAAAAAAAATTATTTAATTTATATCTTTTTCATAAATCCCATGTTTCTGTTACTTTTGCTATATGACTATTAAAACTGTGTATCTATTACAAATTTTATATAGTTTAATTATATATTCATAAATGTATATATATTGAAGTGCGTGTCATTCTATATAGAACACGATATATAAAATATAAACTAAAATGAAATATGAGCAAAAAAACTACTGCACTACACGTGAAAAGTATAGAAATTAGGGAACAACAATGCAAGAACAAAATAAAAGATATTTTACTGGAGAAAAAGTAATTTCTAGGAAGTAAAAATCATTCCTTCTATAACACGATGAAGTTAAAGCGATTTTATTTCCTCATATAAAACTTGTATTATCCCATATAAAGAAGAACAGTAGTCCAAAAGCGTCTTTATTTCAGAAATTAGTTTGTAATGTTGAAACTATTGAATAGTTTTTAATGAAATTTTACACAAATATTTCTGAAGTATTTTTTCATCGAGAATGAAAGAGTTCATGTTCTTATTGGATCCAGGAAAATAAAGATAGACCTCCAAATTTGGTCACCTCGGGTATTAAATAAAAATTTTGGAATTTTTCAAAATATTTATTCAAGAAATTTTGTTCTAATATTTTTAGTCATACAGATTATCATTTCAAGTAATTACCTTTACAATGGTATCAAACACTTATATAAATCCTTTACGAAATTTATTTAAATCTTAACTGAAATTTGTCTCCTCCAATAAAATGTCCACTTTTTTCATATATTTTTATGATAAATAATTCGGTTTCAAAATGATTTTTTGGAAATAATTCTATAACTTTTAAACTATTAGAGATATTTTTAAAAAAGTTGACATGGCATGAACTAAAGTGTTTTCAAATCGATCGGGAGGAGTACAAGACTCTATCTAGTCAGGGACGTAGTGGGTGGCCCTCCAAAGTTGGTCATTTCAAATATGTAAAAAAAGCTAAAAATTCGTTTATAAATTGAAATAAAAATAACTTGTCCAATGTGACCAAAAGGAGGATAAAGTAATAGTTTTTGAGAGGCAATATTTAAACTAATTTTTAAGAAAAAATTTTCATTATTAACTTGTATACCCAATAAAATATCTGGTATTGAAGATTTATCCAAATTTTTTTTAATATTTTTGAAAATTTTTACCGAAGTCAGAAATAATATCCTTTTTCCACCTAATAGTTTTTTATCTGTATTAACAACAATAAAATAGTGAGCTTAACACGGAAAGAAGAATACAAACAGAGAAACGATAAAAAAGCACAGCTGATGAAGAAGGTACATAAAAAAAACTAAATAAAATATTAAATAAAACGCAAAAAAGCTGAAAACAAAATATATTAAATCGACCACAGACAGCACGTACCAATACAAATAGTTACAACTACTTAAATATTAGGGAGGCTACATTTTCGAAAAATTTGTAAGAAAGATTAGAAATGAAAATTAAAATCTGACTGCAAAATTATTTAATTAATAAATTTTTTAACGAAAATTTTATTTGTAAAATTACAACAACAATAAATGAGTCCCCCTAATATCGCTATATACATGTATTTACTAGTTTTTTCTTTTCAAAACTAAATATCTTTATTTGTGTATATCTGTATTTGTGTATCTGTAGTATAATTTACTTACAAAAACAGCAACAACAAAATATATATTTAAGTATCATTTTACGGTTTATTAGTAAAATATAGTCGTACTCATGTATATGTATGTGTGCATGTATCTGTGTATATGAACGAACATAAGTAAATAACAAGGATAACAACTTAAACATTTAAAATGTTCATCTTTAATTTTGCAACAAAATCACAAAAAAAAGACGAAAATATTAAATCCCAAAAAAGTACGCAGCATGTTTGCCTGGGAAAAATGTTTCATTATAATATAATCATTTCAAGATCTGCGATTCAGTTTATATTTCAAATATAAGTGTTTTCAAATCGATTGTTTTGGGAAATAATTCTGTAACTTGTGAAATATTAGAGATAACTTAAAGAAATTTCATATGCCTAGAGCTGAAGTACTTTCGAGCTGATTTGTAGAAGTACAGATCCCTATCTCTTTAGGGGCATAGTCGGTGATCCTTCAAAGTTGACTACCACAAATATATTGATTTTTTTAAATTCACCAAAAATTTCTTCGTGAATTGACACATATTTCACTAGAGGGAGCTTAATTGAAGTTTAATTTTCGGTCAAAATAAAAAAAAAATACAGACTAATTTGGCAGTAATGAAAACGCTGAAATCTAAAGATTCACAATCTTTTTAGAAAACGGTAATTGGAATGTCATTTAATGTCAACAATTTATGAAGAACTAAAAAATTCGTATTTTTGTTTTTAGTTTGAAAAATAATATAAATATTCAAGCTTCAAAATCTTTAACGACATTTATTTGAAAATTTTAGATGATGCATATGGTCCATAAAAACCAAAATAAAAAATTAGACTAAATGTTCACCCTGTCATTGTAAGGAACATCCGGTAGAAAATACTTCATGGGTGTTTACTTAGCTATAAATAAAAGATAATTTTAAAATCATTCAAGCGTTGCGATTTTGAGAACTTAATCGACATTTATTATTATTTTTTTTTAATTAATCAATTTTTGTTAGGGCTTGTGGTCGGCGTTTGGTAATAGAGTGAATATCACTTAATATTATGGCAAATTCATTCTAAATTTTCGATTTGAAATTGACAATTTTACGAAAGTTTTTTACTTGAACTTAACGGCTGCCTCAGATATCTGTCTATATCTTTTAATTTGCTAAACCGAATTTGCTAGTTTTAAATATAAAACTTCTCAGGACCATAACAAATGTTCAAGTAAAATTTTATTGAGCTCTATTAACTATTGTAGATGTGAGCGTGCCAAGAACAAACAGACAGACTGACAGGCAGACAGACGGACAAAGTTAAATCACATCAGATTTTGCTTCTTTGCCGATCTGAACCATTCGTTATTATTTAGGATCGCTTCAGCAATTAAGGAGTTATTGCTTCAAAGAAATATAATCTGGATTTGATAAAAATAATATTGACTATTTTCTACAAAAAGATCAATTCAGTTAAAAAAGAAATATAAATCAAGAGCATACAAGCGTATAAGTTACATTATTCAATTATATTAAGTATACGCCGTTGAGATGTAAACAAAATATCTAAATTTGACTGGATTTCAAGCAAAGATTACAGAGGTATTTGGTATCTAAAAAATCGTTCGAAAATTTTGATTAAAAATTTATTAAAAAAGAATAGTAAATATGTGAGATATTTTTAACGTTTCAACAGTTTAAGAAAAATTTACAAATAAAATAAAAAATTGGCAAACTTTTTAAAAATTAATATACTGAGATGGGAAACTTTAAAAGGCCACCCACTACTCCTTTGAATAGCTGGAAATCTTCAACAGTTTAAAAGTTTTTCTTTTTTTTCTTAAAAAATATTTTAATGGAACAGCGTAACATTTAGACGAAAGACTGAAGTTATAGAAATTAATGTAGAACCTTTCCAAGCGGATGTACTTAGATTTTTAACCCAGAAAACCTTTCAAGAAAGAAAATGTTATTTTTCAAATTATTTCTATTTTTATTGTGAAGAAATCAATTAAAGTGACAATTTTATTTTGATGAAAAATTTAATCAAAATCCAGATTTTTCTTTTTCTAAAAATCATTTGATGCCATTAATCCCGTTAACAAAAACAAAGCAATTTTTTAACTTAGCTGGAGACGGGAGCATCCAGAACACAAAACCAGAAAACTTTTTCAGTAAGAAAAAACTGAAAAACAAAAAATCATTTTCTTTTTTGTTGCATTAAGAAATAAAAACATAATAAATAAATAAAAAACAAAGCAAAGAAATGAAAATAATGAAATGCTTTTGTTTTTCTTTTTCCACCATAACAAGAAAAACAAAAACAATGAAAGAAATCTATAGAAAATTCTAAGAGAAAAAACAAGCACAGTGTGTCCAAATCGATTTCTTGGAAATAATTCTTGAACTTTTGAACCGTTAGAGACATCTAAATGAAATTTCATATAGTCAGAGTTGAGGCGTTTTTGAGCTGATTTGAAGGAACACAGGCCCCTATATAATCAGGAGCGTAGCCAGTGTCATTAAAATATAAGGAAAATAGTTAAAAAGTTAACTAGAGGAATCCTAGTTTAGTGTGGATTTTCAGCCAAGATATAAATTTTAATACAAGTATTTAGTATCTGTGATAACGTTAGAACTTGTAGATTTACAATTTTGAAAAAAGGAGGAAATAAGACTTAAATTGATATCAAAAATTAGTGAATAAATTAAATTTTCAATTTTTTTAAATTAAATTCATATTTGCACTTTTATAAAATTGAAATGAATAACGAAATTTATTTAAAATTTCTAAAAGGTGTATATTAACTTTTCGATGATTGAGGGAGTAAAAAAAATCCCACCTTTCTATACAGAAATGCCCAAAATCTCAGTCCTTATGAATCGTGTTTGAAAATTTGTCTTGTTTCATTAAAATGATCGCCTCATCACTACAAGGGCCGTCCTGCAGAAAATACTTAATGTGTGTTTATCTTACATATGTAGCTGAATATTAAGGATAATTAAAATATGATTCCAGCTGGGATATTTGAGAGCTTAAAATTAACTCAAAATTGAATAGGGGTCGTGGGCATATCCCTGCCTCTATTTCGTTTGTATTTAGCTAACATGCATTCCCATTAAGATTTCTTTAAAAAGCAATAAAAAATTTAAAGTACAAAACAAACAAATGCTTTTAAAAGTGAATAAATGTTGCCACCTTTTTGTAATCGAAAATCCCGAAAAAATATATATTTATTTAAAATTCCAAATTGAGACAAATATAACTTTTAAACAGATGCATATATTTATACAGTTATTACACCAAAATTTTTCAGAATCTTATGGGGAATCTGGCACATAATTTTAAAAAAAATTAGGACCTTCAGTGAGTTCGCTATTCTAAAAAAAAACTAAAAACAAAGAGGGCTATAAATAGGTCAAAAATTTATTTCGGCTTATATATCTCTAAGGGACAACCCAAACATATAGATGTAGACAAAATTTCTTGTCTTTCAATCCATAAATGGATTTTTGTCGAATTTTTAAAAAATCAACATTCTCAAGGTGTTCAACTTAAAAGTGTCGCTGACTACGCCTCTGACCATATAGGATCCTGTATTCCTCCAAATCAACTCTGACACACCACAGCTCTAACTATGTAAAATTTCATTAAGATATAGCTAACGATTTAAAACTTGTGGAATAATTTCCAAAAAAAAATCGATTCGATCACACTGTGTAACATCTTACACTAGTTAACTAACACACACATACAAACAAACAAACATAAAAGAAATAATTGCAAAATCACTTACATTTTAATTTTTGTTGTCCTTAAAGGTTGTGTTGATGTCTCTTTCAGAATTCAGGACTCTCTTAGTTTTCCTTTTTTTTTAACAAAAGTTTTATGGCTCGTTGACTAAAAGTGTGTGTGTGTACAGGTATTTGACTTTGAATCTTTGACACTGTTTTTTATTTCTTTTGTTATTTTTTATTATGATTTTTATAATAAAATATTTTCTTTTTATTTTTTTTTTCTAAAATTATTACTTTTTTTAATAAAAGTTTTTTTATATTTTTTAATTTATTTAAAAATTTTATTAATTTTTTTATGTTTTTTTTATTAATTTTACCAAAGTTATTTTTTTATTTCATCTGCAATTTAACACAAAAAAAATATTTTTTATTAAATATTTTTCTTTAAATTTAAAATTTTCCAAATTTCTCTTTTTTATCTTATTTTCATTTCATTTTCGGTTACTTTAATTGAAAACCATTTTCAACCTAAAGAAAAAAAGAAAAAACCTTTCACCTTTCAAAACTTTTTTTCCATCATTACTCAAATCCTTAATATCTTTTATGTTGTTGTTGTTTTTATATTATTTCAAAAATCTTATTGTTGTTTTTGCTTGTTTGTTGTTGTTTGTTTTCTTTTTCATATAATTTCGTTTTAATATTTTAATTATTTTGCTGCGTATTCGAACTTTTTAGGGAGTTCAAAACTGTTCAACGTCTCTAACTAAACTGATTCGTAAAATCCATAAGACAACATCTTTAAAACTAAATTTAAATCTGTGATGAAAACTAAAAACTCTTACTCTTCCCTATAATAACAATTCGTGTATATACCCGACTAACTTTCTCTCGCTCTCCTTTTCCCTCTCATTATATCTATTGAGCGAGCTGTGATTATCTCTCCCTTATAAAGTATGTGTGTGATAAATTTTCGTTCTTTGTTAACTGTTATACAAAATTGTGATTCTCATTTCTTCAATTTCCCTTTAAAAAATGAGTGAAGCTTTCTCTTTAAGTTAAGCTTTCTCTTTGCGGAAAAAGCTTTTTGCCATTTTGCTCCCAAATTTGTGTCCCCTTCAAAAACATTATTCTACCTGGTTTATAAGTTTGTTTACTTTTTGCCTTTTACTTATTTAGTTGTTGTTCTTGTTCTTGTAGCTAGAGCTTTTGAGGGCCTCGTGTTTGTCTTGTATACTTAGCTTAACTTTTCATTGTTACATACATATATACATATCAGGTACTTGTTAATATTAGTGAGTAAAACCCAGCAAACAGTTTTACATAAATTGTGAAATTATTTAAAAATATTAAACTTTGAGAAAAAATTTACTTAACGAATATTTAAAAAACTTAACGAAAAAATTTCAAACTTAAACTTAAACTTTTTGCATAAATTGTTTGTATAAATTATTACTAATTTTTATTGAAAAATGTTTACTTTAAGAAGAATTTAAAACTTAACGAAACTTTATTTTTAAAATTAAAAATATTTTGAAATTTATTTCTCTATTTTTGTTATAAATAAATAACAAACAATTTATGTCTTTAAAAATATTCACCTAACGAAGTAAAAAATAAACTTAACGAAGCTCTATCTTTAAAACTACAAAAGCTGAAAATTTATTTTATGATTTTCTTTTTAAATAAATTATTAACAATTTATTAAAAAGTCTTTACTTGACGAAGGCTCAATGAAACTTTATTGTCTAAGAATACTAACGATTATGTTTCTTAAATGTTTGCTGGATTATCTTCACATATATTACTGTTACATATTCTCATACACTTCTCTATTATTTTATTTTGTTATTATTTTTTTATTACTTGTATCTGTGCAAAAATGTTACATACGTTTAAAATCCGTGGTCAAAGATGAGAAAGATGAATAAGTCATGCTCTTTGACTTTGTATAATTACGTAGAAAAATTTATATTTTTATTTAAATATTTTTTTCGTTAAGTTGAAACTCGAGGCATATGTGAAACGTAATGATTGGAATTTGTTATTAATTTTAAAACGTTTGATTATGACAAATTTTTTTCTGTTCTTCAAAACTTAAATAATATTAATTAATAGCGAGTTTTTTAAAATTTCCTATAAAAAGAGAATTAATCGAAAATTTCCTATAAAAAGGGAATTTATCGAATATTTCCTATAAAAAGGGAATTTATAGAAAATTTCCTATAAAAAGGGAATTTATCGGAAATTTCCTATAAATAGGGAATTTATCAAAATTTTCTAATAAATGGGGAATTAATCAAAAAATTCTTATAAACAGGAAATTTACCGAAAAATTCCTATAAAATGGAAATTTACCGAAAAATTCCTATAAAATGGAAATTTTCCGAAAAATTCCTATAAAAGGGAAATTTGCCAAAGATTTCCTATAAAAGGAAAATTTACCGAAAATTCCTTATAAATAGGAAATTTGTCGAAAATTTTCTATAAATACGGAATTTATCGAAAATTTTCTATAAATACGGAATTTATCGAAAATTTTCTATAAATACGGAATTTATCGAAAATTTTCTATAAATACGGAATTTATCGAAAATTTTCTATAAATACGGAATTTATCGAAAATTTTCTATAAATACGGAATTTATCGAAAATTTTCTATAAATACGGAATTTATCGAAAATTTTCTATAAATACGGAATTTATCGAAAATTTCTATAAATACGGAATTTATCGAAAATTTTCTATAAATACGGAATTTATCGAAAATTTTCTATAAATACGGAATTTATCGAAAATTTTCTATAAATACGGAATTTATCGAAAATTTTCTATAAATACGGAATTTATCGAAAATTTTCTATAAATACGGAATTTATCGAAAATTTTCTATAAATACGGAATTTATCGAAAATTTTCTATAAATACGGAATTTATCGAAAATTTTCTATAAATACGGAATTTATCGAAAATTTTCTATAAATACGGAATTTATCGAAAATTTTCTATAAATACGGAATTTATCGAAAATTTTCTATAAATACGGAATTTATCGAAAATTTTCTATAAATACGGAATTTATCGAAAATTTTCTATAAATAGGGAATTTATCGAAAATTTTCTATAAATAGGAATTTATCGAAAATTTTCTATAAATACGGAATTTATCGAAAATTTTCTATAAATAGGGAATTTATCGAAAATTTTCTATAAATAGGGAATTTATCGAAAATTTTCTATAAATAGGAATTTATCGAAAATTTTCTATAAATAGGGAATTTATCGAAAATTTTCTGTGGAATAGAAAATTTTATCGAAAACTTTCATAAAATAAAATTTATCGAAAACTTCCGTAAAAAGAAAATTTATCAAAAATTTGCTATGAATAGAAAATTTATCGAAAAGTTGCTATAAATTGTAAAATTTTGAAAAATTTCCTTTAAATAATGACATATTCGAAAATTTCCCTTAGTGAAATTTTAGAAAATTTTTAAGTATTAGAAAGATTTTCGATAAATATCAAAACTTTCCTATTAAACGAGATCCTTTCGAACAATTTGTAATTTTGTAAAAATAGTGAAACTTCTTATAAAATGATCTAAAATTTAAAAATGTATTTATTCTTCCTATATTGTGAGGAGCAATATGCTTCGCATCCACCATTTATAACTTTCATACTATTTTTAGTAAAAATATATGCGAACTAACTTTAAGTCCATTTTATTGAAATATATTTTGTATTGAAACTTATTTTGTCTCTAAAAAAGTTCTCTTAAATCCATAATTTAAAGAGTGACAGACGTCAAATCTTTACTTCGCAAAAAACAAATACTCCATACATCACACTATGGGACAGAATTGCAAAATTATGAAATTATTCCATATTTTAATTAACTTAATCTTTTCAAATTAAATTAGTTTTGATATAAAAAGATTTCGATATTTTTAAATTTCTATAATTTAATGACGAAACATTTTCCTCTCCCTCAACCCATTGTAATTTACACAATCTTCATATTATCTAAGTGAAATTTTATTCATATATTTAAGTTACTCACACATACAAATTCATATGTTTATTATTTTCACTTCATGTTGTTGTTTTTTGTTTAATTACTAAAGCAAACAAAAAAATTATCTACGAAAATTTTTATAAAAACAAACAAACATAAACTCGTAGAAAATCCTTTAGCTTGAGGATCTCTCGAAAATGTTAAATGAAACAACAACAAAAAACAACGAAAATAAAGTGAAAATTTAGAATTTACTTAAGTAATTTTAAAAAATCTTATCAGAAGGGAATTTTTTTTAATTTCCTAACAATAGAGAATTTGTCGAAAATTTACTATAAATAGGAAATTTATCGCAGATTTTGTATAAATAACAAATTTATAGAATTTTTCTTATAAATAGGGAATTTATCAAAAATGTTCCTATAAATAACAAATTTATCGAAAATTTCCTATAAATGGGGAATTTATTAAAATTTTTCTACAAATAGAAAATTTATTGACAATTTCCTATAAAATGTATTGAAAATTTCCTTCAAATTGGGAATTTATCGAAGATTTCCTATAAATGAGGAATTCATCGTAAATTTTCTATATATGGGTAATTTATAATAAATTTACTATAAAAAATTATTTATCGTAAATTTCCTTTAAATAATTTATCATAAATTTCCTATTATTAAATAATTTATCATAATTACCTATAAACACGAAATTTTTTGTAAATTTCCTATAATGATGAAATTTATCGAAAATTTTCTTCAAATAGGGAATTCAATAAATAGAGAATTTATCGCAATTTTACTATCAAAAATTATTATCGTAAATTTCCTTTAAATAACTTATCATATATTTCCTATAAATGGGGTAAATTCCCCATTTATAGGAAATTTCCTATATTAATTTAATTTATCATAAATTTCCTATAAAAAGCCAATTTATCGTAAATTTCCTATAAATAGGTAATTTATCGTAAATTCCCTTTTATTAGGAAATTTATTGTAAATTTCCTATAAAAAGGTAATTTATCGTAAATTTCCTACAAATAGGTAATTTATCGTAAATTTCCTATTAAAAGGGAATTTATTGTAAATTTCCTATAAAAAGGGAATTCATTGTAAATTTCCTATTAAAAGGGAATTTATCGTTAATTTCCTATAAAAAGGTAATTTATCGTAAATTTTTTATAATAAGGTAATTTATCGTAAATTTCCTTTTAATAGGCACTTTATCATAAATTTCCCACAAATAAGTACTTTATTGTAAATTTCCTATTAGTAAAGAATTTATTATAAAAAGGTGAATTTCCATTAAAAAAGGTAAATTTCCTTTAAATAAACATAAATAAAAAATTTATAAAACATTTGTTATAAATAACAAATAAAATTATAAATCAATCGAAAGGAAATTTCCTATAAATACAGTTTATCAAAAATTTCCCACACATTAAAAATATTTCAAAAATTTCCTATAAATTGAAAATTTTTGCAAAAAAAAATTAGAAATTTACTAAAATTGTGTTTTTTTTTCGTTTTTTTTATAAATTTGAAATTTATCGAAAATTTCTTTTAAATAAGAAATTTTTCGAAAATGATAAATTTCCTTGATAGAGGCGTATGAGTAATATAGTTAAATCAATATATTAAGTATAAACACCAGTGTTCAAAAATAATTAAGAAACATTATTCAAAATAAAAAAAATATTAAAATTTTAATTACAATATTAATTTAAAAACAAAACTTTTTATTTAAACTTTTAATTAATAAACCGGAAATGATCTATTACCGCCACGCAACACCGAACAGAATTCATCCCCATTATCCTTTTTTATTTCTTTCAAAACAAAATAATAATTTATAATAAATTTAAACTTAATTACACTCATTAAAAAACAACAATTTCCTTAAAGTCATCTACACAAACGAATTCTCTCTATTACAACAAAAAACGAAAACAAATTTATGACTTTCAAAATTTATTTAAACCCCAAAATAAATCAATATTAAACATAAATAAATTCCTTTCAAAAAAATTATTCATAAAGACTTTACTTATTTAATTTTAATAAATTAAAACAAAATTTTAAAGTAATAACTTTGTAACACACTGTAAACATACAACACAACAGACACGCACACACACACACACTCTTGTAGTATTTAGTATATAACAAACAGGAATGTATACAGAGAAAGAAAGCACCTGATTCTTCTTTTACCTTAAAAAAAATAAATTCATTTAACAACAACAATGAAAAAATAATAACAAAAACAAGGTAACAACTACAATAAAAATAGACACATGAAAATTTTAGGTAGATTTTTTATTGTGGTATCATCACAAGATTTTTACCACCACATACATATGTTCAAAATATACTCTCTCTCACACACACACATACACACATTTATCTATAAAATTTGTAAATTTAAATGTTTAAATGTATTTGTGGCATTTTGTTGTATAGCAGAAATAAAAAATATGGTGAGAACATGTTAAATGTGCGGTTTCGAAGTCTAATGAGATTCGGAAGAGATAACGAAAGTTTCAAGAAACATACAAAATCATAAATGTTTGAATGTTTTAAAAAGATGGGAAATGTAATTTTACAAAAAATTATCTAAATAGGGAAATTTATCGAAAACTCTCTATAAATATAAATTGGGAATTTTCTTTTAAGTCAGGGTTTTTCGAAAATTTTCTAAATTGAAAAGGAATTTATCAAAAATTTCTTATAAGTTGAGATCTTATCGAAAATTCGATAAAATTGGGCATTTTTCGAAAATCTCCTAAATTGGGATTTATCGCAAATTTCCTATAAATTAGGAATTTATCGCAAATTTCCTATAAATTGGGAATTTATCGCAAATTTCCTATAAATTACGAATTTATCGCAAACTTCCTATAAATTGGGAATTTATCATAAATTTTCTATAAATTGGGAATTTATCGAAAATTCCCTACAAACTAAAAGTTATCTAAAATTTCCTATAAATTGGGATTTTATCTTAAATTTCCTATAAAATAGGAATTTATAAAAAATTTCCTATAAATTTGGAAGTTATCAAAAATTCCCTATAAATTAGGAATTTATCGAAAATTTCCTTCAGATTAGGAATTTATCGTAAAATTTCTTATAAATTGGGAATTTATCGAAAATTCCTTACAAATTGAGTTGGTTGGGAATTTTTCGAAAAATCCCTACGAATTGACAGGTTATCGAAGACTTCCTATAAATTGGGAATTTATCGCAAATTTCCTTTAAATTTGTAATTTATCGAAAATTCCCTACAAACTGAAAATTTATCCTATAAATTGGAAAAAATTAAAATGCAATTTGTTGGAACATTTTTTTAATAGAGAATTTATTGAAAATTCTCTACATAAACTGAATTTATAAAAAAATTACCATAAATCAGTATTTTACGAAAATTTTCGGAAATTTCCTATAATTTTTGATTTTCTTTAAATTTCCTTGGAAATTATTGAAAAATCCCATACCTGAAGTATTTTTCATTCACAGACACAAGCACGAACACATCCACAATAAACAAAATAACAGGATACCCGAACCAAGAGATTTAAGTATAAACAAGAGATAAAAAGTATTCTACAAAACTGAGAGAATGAGTGAGCGAATTAAACAAAAAAATACAAATAAAAAATAACGGAATAACAAAGAGTAAACAATTTGATACAATAACAAGAAAATCAAAATAATAAAAACAACAACAACAGCAACAAGATATTCCAAAAAATACACTCACACACTGACACACAAATAAAACAAAAGAAAAATTATACAAATAAATAAAAATATCGATCACACATGCAAAGACACAATAAAAAATAAAAAGAAGAAGAAGCAAGAAAAGTAAACGGAAAAAAACCCGAGCAGTTCATGGAGCAAAAATACCATAAAAATAACAATAACAAGTACAAAAAGCCTAGCAAAGGAAAACGAAGAAAAATATACCAAAAAAAAACAATAAAAAATGCTTTATTCGGCTGTGCCGAATATTTTAATACCCTCCAGCACAAATGTATTTGAAGTAAATACTTTATGCTTTGTACATACACACTCACAGATGTATACAATATATAAAAGTTTTTCTTAAATACAACACAGGAACACTTAATGAGTCATAAAGTTTTTTGCTATAACTTTTTTTCAATTGAACCGATTTTGATAATTTTTAAACAGAAATAAAGTACATATAGCTTAATATTGTGACAATATTCCAATACTTTACTTACATTTAGAAGTTGTCACAGGTATCGGTCTACATATGTTTTAATCTACTAAACCGATTTTACAGGTTTAAATAGGAAACTCCTCAGGACTATAACAAATTCTCAGGCCAAATTTTATTGAGCTCTGTCAATTATTGTGGAAGACAGACAGTAAGACAGATTCAAACTTTGATTTGATATGTGAATATACATTATGAGATCTGAAATAATTCCTTCTTGGCGTTACACACGGAATGACAAAATAAATATACCCTCTTCACAACTTGTGGTGTTGGATGGTATAAAAATAATTGTGTTGCAGCTGTTTTCAGTTTTATAAGACAACAATTGTTGTATCTTCTTATTTTACTGCTGCTATTGATGGTGGAACTGTTAGCTTTCCCACCTCCCTTTAAAAGCTGACCAAAAAACTTAGGTATTTAGTTAATAATAAATGTGTGATTGTATTGGAAAAGTAATTGTAGTGGAATGAAAAAATCCTTGCCATATGTTTACTACACACAAACACACTCACACATTTTTACACACATACACAAATATTGTTAAATATTTAACAACGAAATAAATAAAACGGAATTTCTATCAAAATGAATTTTTCTTTTTTAAACCCTAAAAATATGCTTTAGATTTTTTCTATTTTTTCATAAATAAAAAGAGAAAAGTTTTCTTTACATTAAAAGAAAAACATGAATTTTTAATTGTTTTGTTTTACTTCATTTATTATTTTTTTGCTTAATTAATTGTTTATATTTAAAAGCTTTTTGTTTGTTTACTTTTATTAAAAATCTTTTTTAATAATTTTGCGTTTTTTCTAAACGAATTTTCTCAAATTTCTTCTTTTCAAACACTTTCACAAAAAAATTTTCTTTTTCACTATTTCTTAACAAAATTTCTTCCGTTTATGAAAAATTATAAACTGACCGCTACGAGAGAAAACTCACGTTAGAATAACACCCGGGATAGGATTTTAACAACAAAACACACAAAATTTTTGGTAGACTTTCTTTAGGTATTTTTTTTTTTCATAGGTCTCCTCTAATCATCAGCAGGCAGGCAAACACCAGCAGCAAGAAAAATTATTAACTAACACTCACCTCAATCGTCACATTAACTCATACATATACACACTAACACAAGTAAGTACTTGTTTTAAGTTCTTTAAAATACAAAAAAAGCTTTTCTCCAATTTAACAGTTAAATAAGTTTCTCTCTTTACTTGGTCTAAACAGAAAGCTTTATTCCCATATTTTCTCATGAGCACCGGCCGGAACTTTTACCTTAAATATCCTTTTGTTTTCATTTAATTTCAGCTGTTTGAAAGGCTTTTGCAGAAAGCTTTTTTCTAGCTAAGTAAAATATAAACAAAAGACTGGGACCATTTATAGGGTTCTTTGGGAAAAGGTTAAAATTCCTTAAAACGAAATTTACCAAAAATTACTTAAGAATAGAGAATATTGATTTTAGCGAAAATTCAACATAAATAGCGAATTCACCTATAAATAGTGAATTAAGGGAAAATTCAATATAAATATTGAATTTTCGGGGAAATTTCCCTATAAATAGTAAATTTAAGAAAAATTCCTTATAAATAGTGAATTTAGCGAAAATTCCCTAAAAATAGTGGAGTTTTTGAAAATTCCCTATAAAATGTGAATTTAGGGAAAATTCCCTATAAATAATGAATTTAGGGAAAATTAACTATAAATAATGAATTTAGGGAAAATTAACTATAAATAGTGAATTTAGGGAAATTTCCCTATAAATAGTGAATTTAGGAAAAATTCCCTATAAATAATGAATTTAGGGAAAATTCCCTATAAATTCCCTATGAATAGTGAATTTAATGAAAATTCCCTATGAATAGTGAATTTAATGAAAATTCCCTATAAATAGTGAATTTAGGGAAAATTCCCTAATGAGAATTTAGGGAACTTAAGTTGAGTAAGATATTAGAGCCACAATGACGTGGTCCTAAACACCAAATGCGTTCTATTAATTCCTCATGGAAGAGTTTAGTTATTCCCTATAAATAATGAATTTAGGGAAAATTCCCTATAAATAGTGAATTTAGTAAAAATTCCCTATGAATAGTGAATTTAATGAAAATTCCCTATGAATAGTGAATTTAATGAAAATTCCCTATGAATAGTGAATTTAATGAAAATTCCCTATGAATAGTGAATTTAATGAAAATTCCCTATGAATAGTGAATTTAATGAAAATTCCCTATGAATAGTGAATTTAATGAAAATTCCCTATGAATAGTGAATTTAATGAAAATTCCCTATGAATAGTGAATTTAATGAAAATTCCCTATGAATAGTGAATTTAATGAAAATTCCCTATAAATAGTGAATTTAGGGAAAATTCCCTAATGAGAATTTAGGGAAAAATCCCTAATAGGAATTTAGGGAAAAATCCCTAATAGGAATTTAGGGAAAATTCCCTAATGGGAATTTAGGGAAAATTCCCTAATGGGAATTTAGGGAAAATTCCCTAATGGGAATTTAGGGAAAATTCCCTAATGGGAATTTAGGGAAAATTTCCTAATGGGAATTTAGGGAAAATTCCCTAATGGGAATTTAGGGAAAATTCCCTAATGGGAATTTAGGGAAAATTCCCTAATGGGAATTTAGGGAAAATTCCCTAAAATGAATTTAGGGAAAATTCCCTAAAGTGAATTTAGGGAAAATTCCCTAAAGTGAATTTAGGGAAAATTTCCTAATGGGAATTTAGGGAAAATTCCCTAATGGGAATTTAGGGAAAATTCCCTAATGGGAATTTAGGGAAAATTTCCTAATGGGAATTTAGAGAAAATTTCCTAAAGTGAATTTAGGGAAAATTCCCTAAAGTGAATTTAGGGAAAATTCCCTAAAGTGAATTTAGGAAAAATTTCTGTATATACAGTTAAGTTTTCAAAAATTTCCTGCAAACAGTGAATTTTCGAAAATCCCTATTAATAGCGGATTATTCAAAAATTGCCTTTAATTAGTGTATTTTTCGAAAAATCTCTATGAATTGTAGATTTTTCGAAAATTCTCTTTAAATATTGGAAACATACTGGAGTTTTCGAGAATTCCCTATAAATTGTGAATTTCTCGAAAATTTTCTCTCTAATCTTTTTTCTAAATTTGTGACCAAAAAAGAACTTAATTTCAATTCACTTTAAGTTTGTTTTGTTTTTTATTAAATAAATTATTTTACATTTAAAATGTCAAATATTTTTTTAAAAAATGTTTCCCGATATACAATCTTTGAACACAACATTTCTATTTCTTTTTACTTAAAGTACGTTGTTTCTCTGCATGTTCCACCACCTTTTCATCCACATGTAGACCTTTACGCCTTCTCACACTATCCATATAGAGTTTAGCACGATTAGCTGAATCGGCTTTTTCGCCAAAATGCATAAATTCCTCCTCAGTTGTGGGAACCCAAAATGGATCGATATCAATAATTTCCCAATGACTGAACATAAGCTGGGGACAGGCTAAACCGGATGTTTGTTTACGTATTTCTTGAGCAAAATTAAATGATTCAATTACGGGTAAAATTGCGGTAACCGAAAAATTACCCGAACCATGTGTTAAATCACCAGATAAAATCTTACCATGACGTCTACCAATGACAGCGTACATTTTACCCAAAACTTCTGCATTAACCACAATATTACAACTGTACATGGGACTTACTAAACGTTGAGGTTGATTTTGGAAGGCCTGGCGGCAAGCTTCTTTAGAGGCGGTTAAGACTTGTCCTGAGAAGGGACCATAAGCTTTTGAGTTTAATTCATCAGAGAGTTCTACTTGCCATTCTAAAACCATAAAGCACAGCCCTTGCATGGGTTCCTCACACAAAGGACCCGCTGAAGTGGTCAATTGGAAACCATTGACAAAGGAGCTGTTGTAATCACGTCTTATATCTGATTTTTTATTTAAATCCAAATCATCAATTGAAGAGTTCGCCAAAGGCCACCAAAAATAGGGATGTTCATAATCACTTAAGTTGAGTAAGATATTAGGGCCACAATGACGTGGTCCTAAACACCAAATGCGTTCTATTAATTCCTCATGGGAGAGTTTAGTTAAACCCTTGGTATCGAAATCTTTTAGAGCTAAACAAAGTTGTGTTCTAATTTGTTGTAGTATTTGTTTAGTTTTTTCCGAAACACTTGAGGTTTTCGAAGTAGTGGAAAATTCCTTAAAAAAACTATGATATTTTTCCAAAATATCTACCACTGCCTGAGGCAAAGGCAAAGCTATAACTTTAAGTGTAGACAATTTATTTAGGGTAGGCATGGAGACAATTTTCTTGGTAATATCTTTATCTTCTGATGTTTTCACTATAGCTTCATTGACCATATCCACCGTGGCTTCTGGTACTATGGTTTCACGGAATGATACAATGGGCTTGGAAACACTAATTTTTATTTTTGCATAATTTTCTTCTAAATCATGAACGCACTTCTCGACATGAACTTCTCCCAAAGTGGTAATAACATGTTCCCCTGTAGGCTCTACAGATACTTGAACACAAGCATCAGCTTGATTGAGCAATTTGAGGCCTTTTACCAATTTAGGCATTTCGGAAGGATTAACAGGCTCTATTGCTACCCGGAAAATGGGTGTAGCCATAACACTAAGTTCACTAAAGGATGTACAGTACATGGTGTTACTTAAAGTACCAGTTTTAATTATATCTTGTTCCAAGCCTCCTATACCCACAATATTACCAGCGGGAACTTCATCAAGAGCTTGTAATTCCCCACCCATAAACAGATACAAATCTCCGATTGTAACTTCATTTATGTAAGGGGATTCCAAGGTAAGAGAATCCTTGTTTCGGGGATCATGTTTGGGTGCCAGACAAAATAATTTCATGCCTTTCTTTAGGGTGCCACTAAAAATGCGAGCAAATGCTATAAATACAAATTCAGGTTTTTCTTCTTCCTCCTTTTTTTCCACAGCATTTTCTTTATCCTCTTCTTGAGCGTTCATGGGTGGTCATTTGTTCTACGCCGGACGTAATACCATCCACTTCTGAGTTTTGGGCCGCCATCTGTTTACGCTCTTCTATACGTTTGCGTACCTCATCACGTCGAGCCTGCAATTCTTGGTCAGTTAAACGTTTTGGTTTATTTTGTGGTAAATGAGTTACATGGATTGGAGCCATTTTAGAAACAAATACTATAATATTTTCCGATTGAGCATCACATTTTTTAAAATCATTTATTAAGCATAAGGACTCGTTGGGATAAGTATTCAAATCTACATTTTCAGGATACAATAAACGTTGAGCCCTTTCATCATTTATGGTATTAGGAGCCGGGACATGTTTTACCACCATTTCCAAAATTGTGCGATCTATAGGTAACCATTGACCAAGTACTGTTTTTATTTGTGCTTTAGGATCGCCTACACGTAAATCACGAGCCTGCAATTTAATGCCTAATTTCTCGGCGATTAAGGGAATTTTATCCTTATCTTTGCGCACTGCTATGGTATCATACAAACTCCAAATATTCTCCAAAACAAATTGTACAAACATGGGCTTTTTAGCTTTCTGTTGGGCGCCCAGCACTGCACATTTCTTTTTGGAGTTATAATAAAAATCACCCCAAAGTACTTGTTCCAAATCTGCCACCGACATTCCCAATCTTTCAGCATAAGTTGTAGCAAAATCTCTAACACCAAATGCCCAACCATCATAGGCCGAGCAGAAAACTACATTACCGGTTGCAGGTGAGAAATACAAATGTGAATCATCACTGTCTTCTAAAGCGGATTCATAATTATCTTTGTGTGTTATATCCTCTTTAGCCAAAACATCAGAAGCAAATATACTACCCAAAACAGCATTGACTTGTTCCAAAACCTGAGTTATATGGAAATAAGCATCTAAGGGCTCCATTTGTTTTTCCAAAATCAAACGATCAATTTTATTTAACACCAACACGGGTTTTAATTGCTCAACATAGACCTGTTTCAAACAGGCTCTAGTTTGGGGGCAAACACCCTCTACTACATCTACCACCACAATAGCACCATCACATAATCTTACTGCTGTAGACACTTCACTGGAAAAATCTACATGACCAGGAGAATCTATAAGATTGATTAAAAAGTTTTTATGTTCTTCGACACTTTGGTAAAATAGCGATATACTGCTGCTTTTCATGGTTATACCACGTTCTTGTTCATCTTGTCTATTATCCAAATAGCGTAATTTACCAGCCATACGCTGAGATATAATGCCATTACTGGCCACCAAAGAATCGGCCAATGTAGTTTTTCCATGATCAACATGGGCCAAAATACAAATATTACGAACACGTTCAATATTCTTTTGTAAATTTACTAAATCTGATGTTTCAACGATGGGCATTGCTGCAAGTGAAAGTTCTCCTCTACGGACACGGAACAAAAAAGAAATTTTTAATTGAAAACAATTTATTTGTAATGCGGCACGTGTGTTTATGTTTTGAAAATTGTTTATGAAATTGCTCAGCTGTCATTTGTTTATATTGTGAAATTCATTTTTAATGTTTAACATTCACAATAGAATGTAAACAATATGTTTAGATAACATTGTTGTCGACGTAAAAACTGACGGCGTTAAAACTGATTTTAATAGGCGGAATTCTCGTTCGTTCAATTGAAATAATATTTAACTTAAAAATAATATAATGCAGATATTTTTTAAATCGCCGAAATGATTTTAATGAAACTCGGTATATCGATAGAGAAAGAGCTGAGCTGTCAATATTGGGTCATATATGTATTCAAATCATAGGCATTTTATAATGAATAAATCTTGACTATCACGCCGAAGAGGAACATATTCAAATTATTAAAAATTCCTTGCTCTTAATTTCGGTATAATATAATTTCGGGTGTAAAAAATGATTGGTTTCTTTTGCCGCAACTGCATATTGCATAACAATTTTTTTGTCGTAAACTTTCTTCAAAATTCCCTCGAGCATTAGCAAAATAAATTTTTGTACGGAAAGTTACGCAAAATCTGGCAAAACATACATTTCATTTCCCGTGCTCTGTTTTTGGCCTTCAAAAATTTCTGTCAGGAACTTTTTGAACCTTGTATGGTTTGAAAGGTTTTTGTATGACTAACAACAAACAGACGAATATAGCTAAATCGACACTAATTTTTATTTGATGAAAGAAAATATATACATTTTGGTGTCTGAGATGATTCCTTTTTAGTGTTACACACGGAACGGCAAAGTTAATATACATCTTCAATGCTAATCAAATAATACTTGGGTTGAAAGATTCAATAAGAAACGTGTGTTAAAAATTTTTCGATCTGACTCCTCATCATCAAATTTAAAATTTTAGTAAACATATTTATTTAACTTTTTGTGGTTTTAAGAAAATGCGATAACGATAAATACCCGGAATGTATGCATACACATGTTAAGAAAATAATACCCTGGTATATAAATTTTCTAGACTAATATGACATCATAAAATTTGCAAACTAACAAAGATAAAAATAAATGTTTAAAAATGCTTATAAAACCATAATTTACTTATAAAAAATAATAATTAAAAAAAGAAAAACGATTTCATTTTAAAGAAACCACTTTTTATACCCACCACACCACAAGTGCTGAAGAAGGAATATAAGCTTTGTTATTCCTTGTGTAACACTAACAAGGAATCGTTTCAGACCCCATAATGTATATATTCTTGCATTAAATGAAAATCTGCGTTGATTTAGCCATGTTCGTTCATTTGTCTGCCTGTTGTTGGCATGCTCGGGGTCTTAGACGATTCCTTTTTAAATCAAATCAAAATCTGAGTCGATTTGGCTATTGTTGGCACGCTCACATCCACAAAAATTGACACAAGGAATGACTAAGTTTATATACCCTCTTCACCACTTGTAGTGGTAGAGGATCTAAAGACTAAATAAGCACTTGTTTAAACAAATTCATTAGTTAATAATATTATTTATTAATTTAATTTTTAACATTTATATATAAAAAACTTTATTAAGGTGTTACATAATAATCAATAAACTAAACTTTGAACTAAAATAAAAAAATAAAAGAAAATTTAAAAAATGCATTTCTTTTAAACAATAAAAAAATGAAGAAGACTTATTAAGATTCAAAATATTTAGAAGGGGGATTTGCATTCCATCATAGCTTTGGCACAATATGCTGGGAATTGTATGCACTGCAGTAAAATATCGGTGATAGACTGAAAATATTTCACAGAAAACAATGAATTTAATTTTGATACAAAAATTCTTAAAAAACAAAACGAACTTACCGATAAACCGGGAATGCAAACGACCACAATTAATAAAATAATGTAGGCAAAGGCACAGAAGAAAGCTACAAAGAAGGAGATGAACCAAAATACCAAAAACCAAAAAATAAACCAGATTGGATTGCCCATATTTGTGCTATAACGATCATCATTAAAAATTATAAGCAAAACAAAAACAACACACGAGTCATAAAAACAATCTCAAAAAATACGATAACAAAATGTAAACAAATAAACAAATTGTTGTTATTGTTTTTCTTTTCTCTAGAAACGGAGTATTAAGTGTTGTCAACCTTTAAAATTGATGACGAAGTTTTGTAAATATTTATAATAAATTATCTTATCAGTAGTTCAAGACATATTTACTATGAATTTATAAATTATGGGATAATGAAATGAATTTAAGAAAGAGTAATTTGAAAGTTTAATTGTTAGTTTTATTTTTGTTTGCTTTACAAAGAAAAAATATCAAAGAAATTAGTTTTTTATGAAAAAGTCCCTTAAGTCATTACCTTACTTAATAAATGTAAAATTTAAATTTATATAAAAATAACTAAATAAGAGTGATATAAAATATTGTTCGAAACTTAATTATCGTTTGTTCGCTGAAAGAAATACATTACTAAACAAATATTACGTCCACCTTTAAATATACCGTTCGACTCAAGTCGACTTAACAAGTCTCAATTTGTGAGATATCTTGATGAACTTTTGTAATTTTTCTAGGATGTGAACTCGGAATACTGAAAGCTCAGTTTGTAGATAAGCCGCCACTTAAAGTCAAAGCAGGAGAACTTTCTTGGCATTTTTAAAAGAAGAGTTAAGAGACGGCCTTTCAATAATAAGCTGGATCTGATGAACTGCTTAAAATCATCTGTTCTAATGAATTTTATGCAATCTTTGCCCAAAAAGTACGCTGAGGTGGTAAAATAATTAGGACGTACTTTATAGAATTTGATTCATTATCACAATTCTCACACTTAATAGAGATTTATGGTGTTTAATGTTATTTTCAAAATTGGGTACTGTAGGAAATTATGGAACGATCTTTGTAAAATTTAGTAAGAGAATCAATAAATCACAATATTAAAACTTTTCTAAAATTCATGCACTTTAAAATGATTTCGGAGGAAGGTCTGAATGGAAACCACATATAAACCAACATTCTTGACCGACATTGATTTCAATATCTATGAGGATTATGAATTTAAAATTTTGAAGGTTTCACAGCGTTAAATGGATAACTATCAGGCCAGACGAACTTGCAAAGATTGTTTAAAATGCTTTTCTGAAACACTTAGAGTGTGTATCACATAAAATACGACCATTTGGTGCACAAAATAATGTCTTAAATATTCCACCATTAAGTTATACAAATTTTACAGCGAAAAAATTACGAAAAAATAAATTTAACTTAACATTGACAATATTAATGCAAAATAACACAAATATTTTTTATATGATTGAATAATTATGTCATAAATACCAGGGGCATTCGATTACATAATAATAAATCAAATGAATCGTAACAAAAGAAAAACGCTTAATTGTTTGAAATCATCTTTAAGATTGACAACACCTTAGTTGTTCTTTTCCATATGAAAATAGAGAGAGAGCGAGAATGAGAGTAAAATTTAATACAAGTGAGAAAACTATTTAAATAATTTGTTTGTTATTTAAACAAAAAAAATATCTTGAAGTTTAACAAAACACAAACAACAACAAATGCATTTTTTAATACAAACAATTGTTGTTATTTTTTGTTACTAATTTATAGCTGAATTTTTATTTAACGAAATGATTTTTTTATGGGAATGTTATTTTTAGTGCGTGACTATGAAATTAAAGTCGCAAAATTATTTAAAATAAAATTAACAAAATAAACCAATAGTGAAAAACAAATTTATTAATTAGGAATATTATTTTGGATAACAATACAAGCAAAAAACCAGCTGCCAAAAATGGGAAACTATGGAAAGTTGTAGATATTAATTAAACCATATTAGTAAGAAGTATGAATGAATGATAAGGTTGACTAAAGTATTTTCGCACTATAATGTACGGTGGTTCCAAAATGAGATTTTTGGAAATAATTATGTAAGTTTTTTTCACCCTTGGTAATATATTTATAAAAGTGATTGCGTCTAAGCTACTTTCGAGACGATTTAAGGGATTAAAGTTCCTCATTTGGTTAGAGGGAGAGTGATAGTCTTTGGCCACTTGGGTTTGTACATGTCTGTGCAAAATGATTTTAGATTTAACAATTTAACCATTTTTTTAATTTCTATTAATTTTGTATAAAGCAGGTGTTTAGATCTTTACAGATTTTTGAAAAAATAACCTTTAAAGTGAGATCAAGAAGTTCGTAACACCCTTTTTTCATTAAATCTTTTAATCCAAATATTATTTGATTTTTTTGGATCAAGTAACTTTGTTGAACATGTCTGTTATTATGTTTATTGTCAAACAAATAAATATATTGTAAATCTGATCAAAAAGTACCTGAGAAGAACGCCAGTAAACAATTAGAGGCTAAAAACAGAGCACAGAAATTGATGTCTAGTTTTGTGAAAAAATAAAAAAAATATGTTACTGGTGTTCGTGGAAATACTGAAGGAAATTTGTATTACCCAAAAGCAGCCAAAATTTCGCTAAAGGTTCATGGTGTAGCAAGCAATATGCAGTTGCGACAAAAGAAGTCAATCATTTGTTACAACGGGCTCTATATATACTAAATTTTTCATCAAGGAATGTTAACAAAAAGTCTGACTTTTCATCTTGTCGCTATGGAAATAAGTCCTGGAGTGGAACAGAAAGAATAATGTAGTATTTGTACCAAGACAAACCCCCAAACTACCCGGAGCTAAGGCTAATGAAGAATTATTGTAACAAAAATTTCTATCAAATCAAAAGTTTTAATTCTATCAATTAAGTGGTTTAGTTTTTATTAACATATTTGTATGTAAAGAAAATTTACATCTCACTCCTTAGTCCTTGCTTTCCAGCTTTCAAATAAGATTTTAACAAAAAAATATTTTTTTAATATTGATCACTTTAGTATAGATATGGTGGTGAGGTCATTGCCCCAGACTCTTCTTCTCTTTAAAAACATAGAATAATAAGAAATGTTGTTGGTCACAGACTATGCCCCAAACTAGCTGGGACCCTGTAATCCTCCAAATAAACTCAAAAATTCCTCAGCTTTTACCAAATTAAATTTCATTTAGTTACAATTCAGTTTTTTTTTTCTAAAAAAATCGTTTTGGAACCACTGTACAATGTGTCATACAGTGATCATGACATACAATATCGATTTTTTTATTTAGAAGTTTATTTTATCAGTGAAGAGAATTTTCTAATTATTAAGTGATAAAGAACTTAATATTTTGTAAAAAAATACTTTTCTTAAAATTGAAATAATAAAAATGGGCGGTAATTAAAAAATTCTTTGAACATGATGACATCAATAGGATCATAAATATTAATATATTTATTAATAGATCTTGAGGAATAAATAATTAAATTTAGTGTTAATTAAAAAAACACTTAATTAAAATGAAAACAAATAAAATTTTATTTAAAAAATTCTTTTAGGAAAGTAAACAATAAAATGATCGGAATTTGCTTTGAAAATCTTTGAAAATATCAAAAATTCTGTATTAAAACTTTTCAATATTCGTTGAAGAAAAACTAGTTTTTCTTTAGGTTTCTATTTTCATGTGCTCACTCACTTGTTTGTCATTCTTTTCACGTTTTAACGATTTTTCTTAACATTTTTTTTTTAATTTTTATATTTTTCTTATTTACGTCATCAAAAAAATAAAAACATCTATTAACAACAATAACAACAATTTGAATTTTTTAAAGAAAAGTCACTGTACTTTTTTTATTTATATTTATTTTTTGTTTGTTTAGATCATCAAATATTATACAAACAATTAAAAAACACTAACCTTCTACAAAATTTCAATTAATTTGAAATAAAAAAATAATCTTAAATATTTAAACGTCTTGTTGTAACTGCTTGAAGTAACGAACTGATCGTATAAAACAAGTGTCGTATTAAAATGGATATTGAAATAGTAGAAAATCCCCCCTCAAAGAAAAAACTGATAAGAGTGCATTACTGTACAGTGTACACTTAATCAACGATCTCCCACTCTCACAGAGAGCATATAATTCTCCCAATTTATTTTTTTATCTCCCATTACGCTCTTGTTAGCTTCCATTATTTGTATTTGTTATTAATGTTAAATAAACATTATCAATCTTTATTGTTTTTTGGGTATAAAATGGTATTTTAAAGATTTTTTTTTAACTTTTCGACAACAGTAGAGACGACTTTTTAACAGTTTTCCATTTTGATTAATAATACAAAAAGAGTTCATTTTAATATTTAAGATTAAGTTTTTAGAAAATTTTCAAAAAAAATCAATTTGAATTATAAAAAATGGCTACCAAACTCAAAAGTATTGTTACATTGTTATGGAAGCCCTTTCTTAAGTCCTCTGATAGTTTTTAATGACCTCAATGAAATTTGGTCTAAGCATTTCTTCTTGTCTTCAGGAGATTCTAAATCGATTCAGTAAATTAAAAGATATAAATCGATATCTTACTTATTAATGATTTTTCATCTGTTATCGTTTCAAACAATTGTTTATACCCAACACTACCATTCTGTGTGCAACGCCAAGAAGGAATCATCTGACACCTCATAAAGAATATATTCTTGCATCAAATCAAAATTTGCGTCGATATAACCGTCTGTCTGTTGTCGATTCGCTCAGATCCATAATAATTAGCAGAGTCCAATGAAATTAAGTCAAAGTATTTGTTATTGTCCCAACGAGTTTGCTAGTTAGAACTATCAAAATCATTTCAGTAGTAAAATAATTTGTAGACCGATATCTGAGATAACCTCTATAAACTGAAAGATTTAAACAACGAATATAGATATACAATTTTTATGAAATTTGGCAATCTGATATTGATTTTAATGAAAAGTGTTACGCACTAAAAATTTTTCTGACTAAAGCAAGGAAATATGGCACAATTATTATTGTAAACTACAAAATTTGAGGATAGAGCACAGTAATGTTGTAGTCCCCATCAAACAAAACTTTTAATGTCGCATAATTTGAAATTCGGTGCTTGGATGGACTGCGTAATTTTAGGATAGATCTCGTGGGAAGGGTAATTTTGGGATCGGGTTCGTGATGCTGTGTATTAATCTGCGGTTTCAAAACGATTTTTTATTTAGGAATGAGATCAAAAAACACTCGCAAGTTTTTCATTTTAACCTTTCAATCAAATTTTATTTAATTTTTGGTATGCCAAGCAATATGAAGTTGCGGCAATCTTAAAAAAAAGACTTAAAGACTTCATAATGTATCCACTTATTTTTTAACCTCACTTAGTATCCTATTACTGTGGCAAACAAGCCCTTAAGAGAGTGAAATCCTCCAAACTAAGCTTAGGCCAATGGAGAAATATTGGGCAACTGTTTAAAGAGAACTGAAGAGCACAAAAAGGTATCAAAAAGTGTGGTAGATTTTAAACGGGTATAGTTTCTGTCACTTTTCGAGCAAAGTGACAGAAAGCAATATAATAACTTTAAAGGTTCAAAATGTAAGTTTAGTACTTTCACATTTATTAACATATATGTATGCTAAGAACTTTTCAATCTTACTCCTTACATGAATCTGTTAAAAACTTTTTCTAACTTTACAAATTTTAACAATTTGCATATATTTTTGATTTTTTATTAATTCTGTCATTAATTTTTATTATTTTCTGGAGAAATCATACATTTGTAAAATATATATAAAATAGCATTAGACAAAACTCTTCCCACAAGCCTTATCAAAAGCTTTTAAATTTTAAAAATAAATTCTACTTTTTTTGCAAACATTAACATTTAATGCCTATTTCCATTTTATGCTTATATTTATGTTCGCGACTGTATTTATAACATATTTCTATTAGCAGGGACATAAAATAATTTATTTAACTAAATTAAAACACAAAATTAAGCAACTTACCATTGAATTACGTTATTTCATAAAAAATGTACGTGGTTATTATGTCATCATTATATAAATTTTATTAATCACAAAACTAATCAAACCACAAAATCATATATTTTTATAAAATCATTAAATATTACTTTTAAACATAAAATTTAATTTTATTTTTAACATTTTTTCAAGAATAATTTTTATTTTCTATTCAATTTACTTCTTTTCACTTTTATTATAAAAATAGTACCATAATAGGTACACTATTACTCAACACTATTACACTTCAAAACACAACAAAACTTTTTATGAACTTGTTGACATGTATGTGTATGTATGTGACTTTGCTATTATTTTGCCACTCTTTTTTGTAAACAAACCAGATATTTTTTTATTTTAACAAATTCTAATCGAAATTACACACGAAATATAGAATATTAAACCTTTTTAAATTATTTTATTTATTCTTTAAACAATTAATATTATTTTTATGAAAAATATATTTTATTTTAATAATTTTATATTATTAATTCTTTTTGCAAGGACAACTAACTATAACAACAACGTGTTGAACTTCACGACGACCGGCCATTAACTAACTTAAATAAATAAAAGAGAGTTTGTTAAACTTTATTGGAGAAAGATACAAAAGGTAAACAAAGGAGATGATAACAAGAGAGTTTTAATTTGCTAAAAGTAGTATTTTTGTTTAACTGTGTGAGTATTGCAAAAATTGCGTTATTGACTAAATTATAATTTTTTCCAGATTTTAAATAAATAATAAAAAATAAATAGAATAAAAAGTGATATTGAAAAAAACTATTTTTATTTATGGTAAAAAAAATATATGATCTTTTTACAATTTACCACGATGGGTGTTTATGTTATTATGCGTTTGTGCAGATGTATGTAACAAGCGGAAGAAATAGCGCTACTAGCACTTTTAATTATGCCGTCGTAATTTAAATTACTTCCTGGGTGCTTCCCAGTACACACTCGACATGCCGAAATTTTAATAACATTTTGTACGTATGATTCTTTTGAATTAAGGACAAGGTGAATTGAAATTGGTAAAGATCACACATTGTTTAAAAGAAAGAATGAAATGGAAATTAATTTGTAACTTGCGAACGGTTAGTCCAATGAAATTTCACATAGTGATTGCCAAGGTAAACCGTTTAGAATTTAAACTTTGGGTATCTAACTGGAGATGCTAAAAAGAGTACCAAAGTTGGACACTTTGGTTAATTAAAATGTTTAAAACTGTACAAATTCAGGAACAAATTAGGATCCATACTCATGGGTAAAATGGATGTGGTGAAGAGGGTGTGTTTACTTTATTATTCCGTGTGTAAAGTTAGTTTGGAATTATCTAGGACTCCATAATGTTTATATGTTCTTGCATTCAAGTCGATTTAGCTATGTGCGTCTGACTGTTTTTGGCACGCTCACATTCACAATAATTGACAGAGCTCAATAAAATTTTGCCTTTGTAATTCTTATTGTCTTGGGAAGTTTCCCATTTAAAACCAGCAAAATCGAATTAGAATATTAAAAGATATAGACCGATATCTGAGGCAACCTTCAGTTTTCAGCTAAGAAATTTCATTAAATTTCCGTTTATTTATCAAGAGATTAAATTTTCAAATGTGTAGAAAATAGGTAAATTTAGCTAGAGAATATTAGTTTAGGTTAGATTTCAGTAAAAGGTAGAAACATATAAAAGCATTATAAGGGTCCTCCGACAGAAAATACTTTTTAGGTGCATACCTTATTTATGCAGCTTTATACTGAGGATAATGTAAGAGGGTATCCCTTAACGATTAGAGAACTAAATACGAAAATATAAATCTGAATTAATTAATTTACCAGGTCTGGATAAGACTTGTGGACTGAGCTTTGCTCTAAATTCAAATTTAGTTATCACGCATTTCCTTGAAGATTTCTTTATAAAACTGTTAAAATTATATACAGTTCTAATCATAAAATAGTTTTATCAGTGAATTTTAAAAAATCAATATACACGAAGTGTCCAACTTTAGAGTATACCAGATACAGTTTTGCACCCACCTAAATGTACTCAAAAACAGTTCAGCTCTTAGCATGTGAAATTTCAGTAAGATATCTCTAAAGTAATAAGTTATAGAATTATTTATAAAAATTAATTTGAATACAGTGGATCGCCTTCATAAAAATTCCACTTCTGGAAACTACCTCAAATTTATTGCTCGATTAAATTCAATAAAATTCCAATTAAAAAATTTCAAAATCATATTTTTTAGTTTTGAGTGGAAATTTTGTAAAATTCTACAATTTATTAAAAAAAAAAAAAAGTCAATTTTACATTTAAAATTTTCGCTTAGCGATGATCATAAGTCTTTGCAAGCAACTTAAATTTATTATACAAGAAATTTTATTAAAATTGTGAAAATCTGACAGCTTTGACCTATTTATTGGTTCTATATCAAAATCCTTCGTTGAGTTGGTAACGTAATGTCAATTTTGTTTCTTAATCAGTTTCCTCTGTAACATTCGTTCCATTATATTTAACAAAAATTTACAAACGTTATCGTTTTTCTGAGTGGTCGGAGTTGTGAATTACAAATGAAATGAAAAATCAAACACTTTAAAATTAGTGAATTTTTCATTTGCATTTGGTGTATATATTTTTTGTTTGGGTCTAAAGACGTTTTAAGCGAAATAAAAATCCATTTTTTAAACATCTCCTTTGAAGAATAGAAGAAGAAGTTTGAACTTCATCTTTCTTTTTTTGCTAACGTAACTCTCAATTGAGTTCTCTGGGTGGTGGACCACGAGGTCTTAGAACGGTATTTAATAGATTCTCTCCCGGTTGATTTTTAGGACGAGGAGTAGGAGTCAAAGATCTAGTATGAGGAGGAGCCTCTTCCTTCTTCTTAACAGCCGAGGTAGCAGCACGACGTTGACGAATTTTCTCTTCCATGCGTGATGGTACCATGAAACAATTCGATTCACGGTAAATAGGTTTGCGACGATCATTCCAAGGGAATTCCCATTGTATGGGATTAAAGTCACGTCTCCAGGGACGACGAGGTTTAAACCAATAGTCACAAGTCCAATCTTCTTCACCATCATCATCAACATCCCTATAAGTTTAACAAAATTAAAAAATTAGATTAAATTATAAAAAATTATTAAATCTTAACTTACCCTCTAACATAGACACGCACATAGCGACCAGTTTTTCTAAACAATTCCAAAGCCTCATTAAATGTCAACTCTAGAGCGGGAGTATCATTGATTTGAGTTATCTCATCACCAATGCGCATACCAGCACGACGAGCCAAACCAGTTGGAGTTACATTCACTATGGTCAAGGGTTCGAATTGATCAATACCACCCGTAACTTCAATGCCCCATAAAGAGTCTACGAAACTCATAATCCGACGATCAGTTTCCAAAGTATATGTAATACGTAATTGATATTCAACATTATCAAAGGCATCGGAGGTATATTTCGGAATTCTACTTTTTGATTCAATCATTCTATAAATAAAAATAATATAAAAATTATTATGTAACGCATATCATTTCTTAATATTTTGAATCCACAAACCTGTGTTGTATATAATTTAAAGATCCTTTTTTTGATTTTTCGAAGAAAAAAACTGTACACTAATGACAATTCAACAGTAGAATTTTTCTTACACCTATCGCACGCGAAAGGTTTTGATAGTAAAAATTTCAACAAAAGATGTTTTAACTTCTTTTGTGATAAATCGCTAGTTGCGGTCTATTGGTCCGTACAACAATTCGATTAAAATTCAATTAAATTTTTTACACTTTAGGTGGGTGATATTTATACTTATTTTCTATTTTTCAAAGATTCATCAGTTTAGTGATCAATAGTCTTAGTGATCGTAACAATACATTGACAAATTCATGGTCAAGATAATCTTTTCCGATTTAATTGTCATTAAATCAATGTAACGTCATTGATTTATTTTAAATGCATCATTTGCCAAATTGTAAAATAAATGTTGGCGGAAACTGGGATATTGAAACGATTTTGAAATACCCTTTGTTGATCTAAAGAAATTGATTTTTAATCAATTTTTTTTAATTCCATTATTTTCCTCTGATAAGTTTTTAATTCCTAAAAGTTTTGAATATACACTTATATCCTACAATCTTAATAGGTGGTTCCATGTATACTAATCGACTCAGAAACTGTTGCTGAGTTGAAATGTATGGAAAACAAGGAGTGAGATCGAAAACTCTTAACATACATAAAGTATATTTTATAGTTTTAACCTTTTTGAAAATCCTTCCATTAACGTTTTTATAGTGTCACTGAGTCCATCTTATTTTAAAATCTACCACAGTTTTGGACACCAAAAGCGTAACAAGAGCCCAATATTTCTCATTTGAACTTAGCTCTGGGCAGTTTTGAGGATTTGCCTCTCTTGGTACAAAAATCGCTTTATTTTTCTTGTACCACTCAAATGTCGGGTCAAAAATAATGGAAACATTATTTTTATAAGTTTCGGTATTTAAAGAGCCCGTTTTGCAGCAACGTCAAAATTCTTGTCATACCTAGAATTTTTTGGGAAATTTATACTGCTTTCAGACCCAAGCTTTTCTTTAACATTCCCTCGTTTATGAGCAACATAAAATGTTTATCCAGGAAGTTGGGAAATCTGCCAGAACATACCTTTCGTCATCCATTATAAAGCAGGATTTTTAATTTGACTTCAATTTCCGTGCTTTGTTTTTGGACCCTAAATTTTTAGCCACGTTTCTCTCAGGAACTTTTTGAGCCTTGTACCTTTTTAAACCTGCATTAGCTTTAACTTTTAGACTAGCACTAAGCTAGTCGGGCTGCTTCCCCACCGGATGTATTGGTAGCACTTTTGAACATGCTTTTTTTGGAAAAATCCCAAAAATCCTTTTTTAAGTTCCAACTTTTAACTAATAAAACTTTTTAACAAATTGATATATTTATATGGTTCGAACCTGTTTCATGTTTATTATTATTATTATTATTATTATTATTATTATTATTATTATTATTATTATTATTATTATTATTATTTGAGCTGTATTAAGCCCATTAGCTTTAAAATGTTTATAGAGATTTATAAGGACTGTCTATATACGATATTCCTTTAATTCAATTCATAAATGAATCCAAAGTATCTCAAACTTTGGAGGATCTTCGGCTATGCCCCTGAACAGATAATAGTCTGTACTCATCTTTATGAATCTGAAAACGAAAAAGTTGCAAAAATATTTCCAAAAAATGATTTGGGTACACTTACGTAGTGAACACCTCAATTTAAATTAATTTAAACCAATAACGAAGCTTTTCTGTAATTGGTTATGATCGGTTCAATATTTCATAAGCTCCCAAGACAAGTGTTCCCTGGAAATGTGATTTTTAGCGTCATTAAACTCATATATATGACTGAGATTTAAACAAAAATTCCTTTTAAGCACAAAATTTTCCACAATTACTATACAAATTGTGCACGTTATCCTTTAGAAATTACTAAATTGTTAACCCTCATATTATTGGTTAGTAACGAATGGAGGATCAAAATTGTGGCCTTCAGTAGAGCAGAATAGCTTGTGGTTCTCTATTACGGACAATGGCTTGTTTATACTCTCGAGCAAGATGACCTTGGGAATGTTTATCTAAGATCGCTATTTTTTCCTTGAAAGTACTAGCTGGTTTGCAGATCACTGAGCAGCGAACTGTCTACTAGGGTAACCCAATGAGACAAACTGCACAAAAATATAGTGAGAGGTATTATGTAGACCCATATTTGCTTTAAAATTCAAGTTACAAATACGTTATAAGAAATCAAATTGTCAACTTTTAAACGCAGAGTGCAACATAATGATTTCATTGAATATTTCTATATTTGTTTTAAAAATAATTACTTTTGAGGGACTCGTTTAGGAAGTTTTCTTCTTGTGTAGGAACTAAATTATTTACTATATATTATTTCCCTTGTACTACTTTCATTTAGAAGCATACACGAGGGTACACAATTTAAAATTGTTTCTACTATTTGAAAATATACGAAATGTTATTACTAAATAATAAACTTAATATTAAGAAGTGAGATTGAAAAATTCTTAACACATGTTTTTCATAAAAACTTTTAACCCAAGTGTTATTTGTTCCATTTTTTGATCAAGTTTAATGTTGATCTGTTTAAAATCTAAATGACCAGGAAAAAGTGCGTACTAAAATTAATAATATTTTCAACAAAACCCAATTTGGTCCTATAAAAAGTTGGCCCGAAATCAAATAAATGATATTTTTGTATACCCAAATATGCACAGAAAAATTCCAAAATTGTGATTTTTTTTATTTTGGTCTATAAAGTCCTACAAAAAGATAATACCACATGTTTAAATACACATTATGGCTTTCAAAACTGCATTCGGTTTTAATATTCAGGCTTTGGAATTTTAAAACATATAACCTAAGTTATTTCAATATCGCATTTTATTTTAATAAACTGGCCAGAGGAGTAGTGGGTGCCCCTACAAAATTGCCTATCACGAATATGTCGGTTTATTGAAAATTCGTCAAGTATTCATTTACGACATGGGATAAGAGAAATTTTGAAATTATCAACGCGAAATAAATTTTGAACGCATTTTTAACCTTGTTTTATTTTTGACGCACAGTGTGTCCAAATCGATTTTTTGGAAATAATTTTGTAACCGTTGAATATATATATTAATGAATTTTAACATGTTTGGAGCTGATGTGTTTCTGTGAAGGTGTACAGATCCCTTACTAATCAGGGGCGTACAGGATGATTGATTTTCATTTTTTAAATTCACCAAAAATTCATTTTTGAATTGAGACAAAAGAAAAGAAATGTATTTAGAAATTCTGGTAGTTTCAGAGAAATTCAAGTTGAAATAAATTCTTAACCCATTTTTACACTTTTATTTTTTAGTTTTTTTTTATATATAGCTGGGGGTTAACATGGGTTCAAAAGTATTTTACCAATTTATACAATGTTCTCAATAAAATTCTTAAAAATATTGAAATAATTATGATGTAAAGATATGGATCTGTTAAAAAGTAAAATTAATCTAAAGTTGCAATTTGAAAAAAATAAAATAGATTTTTAATTTTTTTATCCATTTTAATTTGATTGAAGTTTAAATTTATCAAAAAAAATAATAATAATAATAATAATAATAATAATAATAAAGGTCTTTATAAATTTTTAACATCAAATCATTTTTTAGTGGTTCCCAATGAATCATATATTTTTGGCGAATTCAAAAAAAAAAAAAAAAATCATCAAATAAAGACCAGCAACTAAAACTCTGGATGCTGAAATCCTCTAGATCAAAAAACCCTTCAGCTATAACCCTCGTCAAAATTTATTAAAATATCTGTAGCGTTTTAAAATTGACATGATTTTTTCCAAAAAAAGTATTTTCCTCTTAATTTTCAAAAACGCAATTAATTAAAAAATATTTTCTCTTTCCATTAAATTCCTTTTTATTAATTTATAAATTTTAAAATGCATTTTGTTTTTTATTCTTTTCAATTATTATTCGAGAATTAAACAGAATCGTGGAAAAAAACACAAAATCTAAGGGAGAAAAAAGAAAAATAAATAAGACTTAGAAATAAAATTTCGAAACAATAATTGGAGTTTATTAAAATTAAGGCATTTAATACGAAATTATATATTAACATAAATTCAGTTTCTTTAAATTGAACTCCACAATTAAAAGAATTGAAACAAAATCATTTTTAAAGACTAATTTGCGTTGTTTTCTAAATTTTTTTTCAGTGTTGTTTTTTCAATTTTGTGTTTTTTGTAGTTGTTTGCTTTAATAACATATCAATTTCATTATAAATCTATTTTTAAATGAATTTTTATTTGTGGCATTTTGTGTTGTTGTTGCAGTAGAATTACTCAAGTCTTGTTTTTAAATTTAAAATAAAACTAATATGAACGATCCTCATTATCACACTATTCACGATGCAGTAAAACAAAAATGGCTAAAATCGATAAAATTGCCCACTAAAAATAAAATAAGAAACAACATTAAAATAAACATAAAAATTTTATTTAAGCAAATATAACTTACTTTGACTTTGGGATATTCATTCATAAATATAGTTATAATACCAACATAGGGCAGGAACCCTCTGGCACGTCCCACGATATCCTTTTTCGTCAACCACAATTGACCGGGAGCATATAAGCCTCTGTCGTCCACATTGTTATTATCACCTTTGGTTAAAAATTTAACAGATCCATCGGCTCTAAAATTGGAAAATCATTTCATAAAAAAATCGTATTTTATTCAGACGTTTCAATATGATTCCTACTTTTCATGCAGCTTTATTACACGATGTACAATGGGTATATCTCTACCCTCTACTTTGAAAACAACAATTTCTCCTACACGTACTGGTTCCTCTTTGTAGTTGGTGAGGAATAAGAGATCACCTCTGTGGAAGGCTGGTTCCATACTACCACTTAAAACCACCACAATTGGTGATTCACTACCAGTCACCACCATTAAACCCTTCCAGATCATTAAGGCGGATGAGACAATCATAGCAAAGCTCAAAAACTGATACAGGGACTAAGAAAACAAAAAACAATCACAAAAATATTCATTTTTTAAGAAACATAAAGTAACGCAAATACACGTATGCACTTGTGTGTAAACATGTCCACACTTGACATGTCTTTTTTGCTTGACTATATTTGTTCGAGTTTTTGTCTTTTGAGTCTTCCAAAAAATAACCTACCTGACGTTTATTCATACGCTTAAAGTCCTGCACCATTTCATCGATTTGTAATGTCTCAGCTAAACCCATTTTGTTGTTTGTTTATTAATGGAATACTGTCTTAAAAATTAGTATTTTTTCTAAAGAATTTTAATAAAAATTCTATAGCTTCTTGCAAAAGTTTTTGTCTTGTAAAAGCCGCTTGTTTTTATACCACGTCAACTGACAGTGTTGTCAATGTGTCATAAAATGAATTTTCATCTCCTAAACAGAGTTGTATTTTAAGATAAATAGTAAACAATGATAAAAAGGCGAATTCGCTATATTTTTAATGAACATTTCTTAAAGAGCTGTTACAGTGCGAAAATATCATTTGTAATATATTTAAAAACGTTGAAAAGGGTAAAATTTTTACTTTGAAATATATTTAGCTTCAAAACTTTAAATATATGACCAATCTTGACATAGTTTTTATGCTATAGCAGATCCAAATTTTAACAGAATTTTTAAATATGTTTTATTTATGAGAGCTTATGACAAAACTCTGTAAAAAAATATTTAACAAGTAAGAATGCTCTATTCGGCTAATCTTCATAACACACCATCACAAAATAGTCTGGTTATGTATCGTACATACATAACCACATCACTCAAGAACAAATTAAAATTTAAAAATTTTTCTTAAATATCGCACAGCAACACATAACTGGTCATAAAATTATTTTTTATATATAACTTATTTCGCTTTTGGGAATGGTCTCCGAGATTTAGTGTACTAAAGACTCGATAATATGCAATGTATGTTTTATATTATTAACGCATCAGAGGCAAAAGAATTTTTTAAATTTTTTATCCTGTATTCTATTACAACAGTACCAATATCTCAAAAAGGCATCGATACAACGTTATTCTCATTTATATCGAAACTTGTATACAACACTTCAAGCTTACATATGTTATCCATGTCACGCTCTTAATCCGCTTCGTACCAACAATATGGAACTACAAAAATTATAAATTAAAAATTTTCCAATAATTGGTCAAAAAAAGAGAATTTTTCCATCGTTTATCTTTAGTATTTAATGGGTTAAGATTATAAAATAGGTATCAAGTGAAAGCTTGAGGTGTTGTCAACAAATTTCATTATGAATGAAAATACCGTTTATCTTTTGCAAAAAATTCATGGTAAAAAGAGAATTTAACGTTAATAAATTATTTTGTTTATGCAATAATATATTTGTTGTAATTATGCATCCACCTTATGTGAATCGGCCATGTCTTGTTCCCATAACATTTGTATTAATATTACTTATGGCATCACTGTCTTACACATGCTGTTAATTATTGTGAATCATTGAATTGCACTGAAAAAGTGTTTATTCACAATAGTTACGCTGATTTTCACAACTATAAAATTATTTGCATTTAACACACCAATGTGGTTTCAGATTTTTTAAATTTTTTATTATATCAAAGAAAAACTATATAAAAATATAGCAAAATATGGGTGATAATAAATTATTAGATACAAATCAAATTGTTAATGGCTTAGCGGTGTTATTATCGTTTTTTGTGGGCTACAAATATGCCCTCAAGAGACACGATATTAAAGAGAATGAGGCTAGTAAAAATTCAGATGAACTGGGAGCCTCCGGTTCCAGTGAATCAACAAAAGATGAACCGGTACAAGTTTAATGTGTTTTCCCTTTTCTTACACATAGTTAATTAAAAAATATTTATATAATTTTAGCTTTTCAGCAGTTTTAGTTTTAATTACAAAATGGTGTTAGTAGTACGCAATGACTTGAAGATGGGTAGAGGAAAAGTGGCTGCTCAGTGTGGTCATGGTGCTGTGGGTGCCTACCAAAAGGCCGTTAGATCAATGCCAAGTGTTGTGCGTGCCTGGGAGAATTCGGGCTGTGCAAAAATAGCTTTAAAAGTTGAGAGTGAAGCAGAAATGATGGCAATTAAAAGAGCAGCAGAAGCCAGGGGTTTGAATACCTGTTTAATAAGGGATGCTGGTCGCACTCAAATTGAACCTAATTCCAAAACTGTTTTAGCCATTGGACCAGCAGCGGTTGAAGCTATTGATCAAGTAACTGGACATCTCAAACTACTGTAATTTTTTTAAGATTTCATCATAATAATTCATCTTATACTCTTTATATAAGTTTAGCATTAGTCATATTTTCTTCTTAGGATTTTCTAAAAATTTTCAATGCAAATTATTTAAGTCGATAATAGTTTGAAAAAAAAAACGTTGATTAAAAAAATCAAGAAAAAATTTTAAAGCCGACTTTATTTTTACTTTTACAAAATATTGTTTTTTTTAAGAATGAAAAATTAAAAATAAACACACTAAAATCTCAGCCAATCATCATCGTTGTTGTCATCATGATGTGTAGACTGATTTTGGCTTTGATGATGTTGTTGCTGTTGTTGTTGGTTTTCCATATCTAAATAAGGCTGCATATTTAATTGATCCTGTTGCTGTTGTTGCTGCATTTGTATATCCATCATAGATTGTTGTTGCTGTTGCTGCTGCAGTTGTTCATCATCCATTTGATCATTGAAGATTTCTCTTTTCACTCTAACATTACCATCGTCCTCTTCATCACTTTCCGATATGGCTAAATCATCATGAATACCCATATTATCATTAGAACCCATCATTAATGGCATTTGATGCATATTTGATTTGTTATCATTCATTGCAGGCATATTATCATGTTGTGCTTCATCTTGTTGCAAAAATTGCGACATCTTAGAGTCTTGTTGTTGTTGTTGCTGTTGATTGTTTTCATTATTGCCCAAACGATTGTGCATTGTTAAGAAATCGGATGGATCATAATTAGGATCTAAATCCATGGAATCATCTGTAAGAAAGAATAAATAACGTGTTTTTAATATAAATAATCATAGGAGTTAAGACCGATTCCTATAAAATAAAGAAATAGAGGAAGACACAAAAAGAAAGAAGATAAAATGCACAAGGAGTTAATGGAAGACCAAATACCAACGCGTCTATGAATTCTTTTGATAAGAGTTGATAAGGTTATCAGACTCTCTTACCCATCCAGAATTTGCCGGCCTAACAACTTCACTTTGTATGTTGGAGTCTTGTATAGTGACAAAGCACCATTAAGATTCTTTTAGCATACCTTAGACACACTGTGTTCACATAAAGTAATATATCTGCGGGAACAGATCCATTAGGTTTTACAGTCTTCTTCCTCATTTGTGATGTACCCAAGGTTAAGAGGAAAAGTAAAAGAGTGAATAGAAGCCCAAATATCAACGCGATAAGAGTATGTTTGATAACAGATCCTATAACCCGACTTAACAAGATGCAAATCAGTTGTTTTACAATACAACAATGTCTACCTTGTGACTAATCATCAGGCTCTTGCCGTTTTCCTACATTCCTTTATAAACACTGAATATATGGTATTTAAGTGCCGCCTGACTATAATCACAAATTTTGATCTCTGTACATACAATCGCATGTTGCATTACCAGACGTCTATATTTCTTATATCAACCTGTACCAGATCGTCTCCTGTTTATGTGCTTACACCCATTTTGATCCCGTCTGTAATGACCAAATTGCGAAAATTTTCTTCGATCCTACTCCAGCTGTCTCCTTTCGGTATGATCACTTCCAAGATCTCCTTGAAAACAAGATAAGTTCCTATATAGTATGATTTATTGAGCCCCAACTCCCTTAAGATTCTTCACGGAATTTAATATTCGCCACTGGCCAATTTTTCTCCGATCTAAATAGACGACCACATAGACAAAATGGAGATTTACATCAAAAAATGGTTGAGTGTACTCCTAAGAATGTCCCTATAGTGTCTAAGAAATACATTTTTGACCCCATTGCCTCCCACCATATACACCATAACTGCCGAGGAATAACATTTGCAATTTTGGTTCGAAAAAATTTATCTATATCATATTTTGTCGAGGTATCTTTAAAACTGTAACCTGTAGAGTTTTTACAAGATTACCTAGACCAGATAGTCAGCCAGGCGAACATCTATATGGGTGTAGCGTATAACTGTAGCTGGGATTTATATTATTATTCGCTTACCTTCGCCAATTTGTGTGGGTTCAATCTTCATTTCGGTTTTAATATGAGCAGCATCAATGAGTTCCGAACCATCCTCATTAACACCAGAATGCAAACGTTCACTTTGATCCAAATAACTAGAGGGATTATTTTCGTCTTCGGAAACCTCTTGGAAGCCATCCTCCTCTTCATCTGTAGAACATTGTAGGTCTGATAGTAAAAAAGAAAGAAGAAAACAATTAATAAGTTAAAGAAAATCCACTTTATAAAATTAAATTGTATATAAAAAACATTTATATAACAGTTACAACAAAAATAAATAATTGTATTATATATTTTTTATGATATAAATGTTTGAAAAAATATACTTATATACAGTATTGTTCAAAAGTTAAGCAACCCACTTAGTACTCATAGTCGTTTACTTATTAATCAACTTATAATCTACGTTCTAATAATAACAGTAAAAAATAAATTCTAACTCTTTGGTGAAAGTAATTAGAAAACATAATTAAAAAACGCTGTTCAAAACCTGAGCAACGTTAAAATTGTTCCATTTGCAGGAAAATAAACTACAACGACTACAAAGTTCTAAAGAAAATGTTTTTTCGATTTTAATTGATACAAAAAAATTGTTTATGTTGATTTTATGCATCTTAGTTGTACCAAATATTCAGAAGTCAGCTATGATGCGTTCGTGATCCGAGCAAGTTTTTAAGCCAAGAATTGTTGAACGACAGATCAAGAATTAATTTACCAAATCATTTGAACATTAAAAATCAATAGTTTCGATACATACAAGATGGACCAAAGTCGCTGCCGGTAATGCCAGAGCTTACAATAGGAAAACCGTAGATTAGCAAGGTGAATCAAATGTAATACCCTTCTTTCCCAAAAGAGCACATCAATAAAGGATTAGACTTTTGGGATAAGTTAATATTCTCTGATGAAAGCAAAATTTTCTATATATAAATCAGACGGACGTATTTTGACATGGCGACTGATATGTTGAGGCTTTGCAGGACAAACATATTCAGTTTAATGTTTTTGTTTTTTCTTGGGGAAAAACTGTTTTTCGTGGAAATGCCAACTGACTGTTAAACATGGGGGTGCTGGTGCCATGGTATGTGTTGTATGTCGGCGGCTGGGATAAGAAAACTAGTATATATCGATGAAGTAATGTACTAAAATGTTTATTAGAAAATCTTTAAGGATAACTTGCATAAAAGTGCTCAAAAACTTGGCATGCAATCCGACTATTTCCCACCAGGACAATGACCTAAGCCATGTCAGAATTGTACAAAATTGATGCGGAAGTGAAGAGAAGGGAGAAAGCCTTATGCTCCATATTCAATTAAATCTTATGCCAACAAATATGGTGTCGTTAATTGCATCATAAATATGATGATGATGGAATAATAGACAAAAAAGTTAATCTTAATGTTTTAAAAGAAAAAGTTAAGAAGAATTTAGCACACAGATCACGATATTAAAATAGGGATTTCATATCAAATGACATATTTCTCGTTCAATTTTTACAGTCTCCAAACCTAAATCCCATCAAACACTTAAGAAAAGATCTTAATAGAAGATTAACCCACCGAAAACTACTATAATTTTCAACATTTTATGTTATTATCTTCTTCCTTCATATAATTTTCAATTTCTGTCTATATTTATTTCCGAGACTGAGTGTCGACATCTTTATTACGAAATCGTATACAATCGGTGTACAAAAAGTCCACAGAGACGGTAAAAAACTTAGGATATATTAGACGAAATATTAAATGTGCTTAGGTTTTGAACACGTATTATTTTTATTTGATTGTTATTACTATATTCCAAGAATGATCCCAATATACGTGAAAGTAACAGAGTAACATATATAAAATTCCGACAGGACCATACAAAGCAAATATTGATTATTGAATATCTAAAAAACTATGACAGTGAGAGTTCTCCAACAACTTTCTAAAGAAACTGCTTTAACGGACAAAATGTAGTTAGTTTAGAATTAAGGAAGGAGCAACCCCCTTGCAAAACAAACAATGATTATCGAATTGTTCCCAATTACTTTTTCTATGAATCGTGATTTTTGATTTTTGAAATTTCTTTCGAGATCTAAGACTGAGGAGAATTCTTGTGCATCAAAGCGCACCGAGTAAAAGCTGATAGATTAAAAAATATTATAAACTAGTGATTGAGAGAAACATTTTCCATTAATCTATTAAAAGAGACGTAAAGAAAACAAAGCAATGAGTACTTACTGGAAAAACCTATGCTTAAGTTACGAACTATACTGTATATTATATACAAATTACAGTAGAGTATAAAAATTATAAATATTTTACATTTATGTTACACAGAATTTTCATAATGAAAAAATTGTCAATTTTTCAAAATTCAATTATATTTAAAAATTTTATAATTAAAAGAAAAAAAAAAGACCAAAAATATAATAACAAAATAAGATTAAGATAGAGGGAGTGTGGGGGAAAAAGCTTTAATTGAATATAACTTAGATCTATATATATATAATACAAAAATGAATGATGGGAGATTAATTAAAGCACAAAAGACAAAATAACAAAAGAAAAAAGTTGAAATTTAAAGAGAAGAGAACAAAAAGTGTGAAAGAAAATGTACACAAAAGTTTTTTATTTTTTTTTTAAGTGACAATAAGTGTGTAGATAATATTAAAGTGAGTGTAGTATATTGTTTAAGGTAGCTAAAGAAGAGAGTTAAAGAGTTATGGTGGCATTTTTTATTATTATTATTATTGATTATTAACATTAATTAAGCATAAGATTAGAGATTAATTTGAGTTTTGTTATTTGCAAGTAAAAGCAATAGTTATTAGTCTTACCTTCTTCCAGAAAGGAGGAATTATGTGGGTTACTTATATTTGAGGCTAGGCTGTCCTTACGGGGACGACCACGACCACGTTTAACAGCATTCGGATTAAATTTAACTAAAAGTATAGAATTTGTAACGCATATTTGGTTTTGGTTTGATTTTTGGCTTTTTTTTGTTGTTGTTGATGTTTTTGTTTTTGTTGCTGGTTTTTTTTGTTTCTCATTTTTATGTGAGATTTAACAAAAGTTTTATTAATTAATTATTATTTTTTTATCGTTTGCAATTTTCAAATGTTTGATTGATTTAATTAATTTTTTGATTGTTTGGAAGGAGGAATAAATTAAAAGAAAATTTTGTTTTTTTTATAATTTTACGAAATATTACAACAAAAGAACAAACAAAATAAATATAATTGAACGGAAGAGAAAAAAAAAACAAATAAAAAATATAAAAAATGAAAAAAATAAACAAATTAAAGAAAAATTTAATTTTTTAATAATTTTAAGGAGTGAGATCGAAAAATTCTTAAAACACGATTTTTAATTTGATTTTTTTGGTTGTTGTAACTGTTCGACTGTCCACCATAAGTTCAACCTTGAGGAAAAACTTTTAGTAGATACAGACCGAGTGTAATTCAGTTCGTTCCGGTGCGTAGATCCAATTGTCATGACGTGTTACGTTTGCAAAACATGTTAGTTTTTATGTTTTATGTCAAACAAATAAAAATGTTGTTAAACCGTTTAAATAAGTGACCGGAAAAAAGTCCGCACTAAAATTATTAAATATTTTCAATAAAACCCAACTTGGTTCAACAAAAAAATTTACTATCATTCTCAGTACCGGGCGAACTTATCCGTTCTTTTTTTAAATGGTTCGGGTAGAAGGAATGGTCTACATGATGTTTCCAAAGCCAAAAAAAAAAAAAACAAGTAAGAATTCTATATTTGGCTATACCGAATCTTCAAAACCCTCCACCACAAATGCGTCTGAAGTAAATACATTATGTTTCATACATACATATTCATTTACATATAAGCGCATACAATATATGAAAGTTTTTCTTAAATAAATATAACAAAGACACCTTAATAAGCCATAAAATTACTTATATTTCCAAACCGATTTTGATCATTTTTGAAATAGTAATGAGATACATACAGTTTAATTTTACAGCAAAATTTCATTCAAATTTGTCAATTTATAATAGAAAATTTTACAGATGTCCTCCTGAATTTAGAGGCTGCTTCACATATCGGTCTATATCTTTTAATATAGGAAACTTCTCAGGCTTATGGCAAATACTCAGGACAAATTTTAATTGAACTCTCTCAATTATTGAGGAAGTGAGCGTGTCAAAAACAGACAAACGGACATAGCTCACCCAGAATTTGATTTCATACAAGAATATATATGCATCATGAGAATTTAGATAATTCCTTCTTAGAGTTGCACACGGAATGACAAAGTTAATGTACCTTCTACACCACCTGTGGTCGTGGAGGGTATAAAAATGGAAATAATTGTTTAGGAAACTTTCAACACATCCGGTAGGAAAGCAGCCCAGATATCTCGGCGCTTGGACTATTTGGTACGAACAGTTGCTAAAATATATAAGTCAAATATAGAACACGGAAATTTAAGTTAAACTTTATAAAAAAAATATTCTTGCTGCGTATTGAATGGATTTTCAGGCAGGTTTTCGCAACATCCTGGCCAAACCGAAATTTACTTCTAGGAAAGTTTACAGAAAAGACTGCTTCAATTAATGAGATTTCTTTATGTGTTCACAAATCAGTGGAATGACTTGGCATCCTGTAAACACCAAACTGCCTGGATAAGGGATCTTTTTAAAAAAGAATTAAAGAGCATTTAAGAATTTAATCAAAGTTTAACTTCCTGTTCGAGCAAAGTGACAGAAAACACAATTGAAAGGTTTCCGAAAAAGATTCAAAATTTCATCACTAATGTTTAAAACTATAAAACTATATATTTTTGTAAATTTTATAAAACTTTTTCAATCACATAAAAAGATTGAAATTACAATTTTAATTTTCTAGTTTCTTTTTAATTAACATACATGTATGTTAAGAATTTTTCGATCGCACTCCTTAGTCAATAAGACAAAAACACAACATTGAAAATATTTTGTTTCTTTTTATGTGAAAAAAATATTTTTTTTTCAAAAATAAACACGAAAAATTGTTATTTGAAAACGATATTTTAAAAATATTTTTTGAAATCGTTTTTAATATAAATGGGGAAAATTAATTGATGAATTTAAATGCTTTTTTCGATACATGTATTTGATTTACAAATAAGCAAATACTGATTTCATACGATTTTCAAATTATTTAGCATTTCCTCATTACAACTCTTCACAAACTTTGATTATCACGCTCTGGAGAAAATAATTTGTTTAATTTTTGAAAATAAGTTCGAATCAATTTCCATCACATACAAAAAAAAGAACTCATTTATGAACTATTCAATATCGAACTCATAAAAAATTTCAATTGATTTGGCCATAACTTGTAAATCTAATTTTCTCCCTCCTTAAAATTAAAAATATTTTTTATTTAAATTTTATTTAAAAATTTTCAATTTCGAAATTAAATTTCATTTTTGTTAAAAATATTTGCCCTAATTTTTTTCAAAATTTAGTTACACCGAATATCTAACAAATATACAGTATTGTTATTGTTCTTGTTGATTATCAGGGACATAAGTATAGGAACATAATGAAAAATAACACCAAAGAAATAACCGAATTATCTATTTTTGTATTTTTTTTTACTTTCAAATGAGAGACAAACGACGAAGTAGAATATTTCGGTATGTGGCTTATTTACTTTCTTTACTAAAGTAGAATTGTTCTGCATATTTTCTGGCAAGTCGTTATGTTTCAATTGATGTTGCTTTAATATCATTATTGTTTGATATCTTACGTGTTCGTACACTACGATCGAATTCTTTCCACATGTGTCACTATTGTCTCTCTCTCATCTCCCTCCGTACCATACTTTTGAACACCCTTTTGTGCTCTTAATTATCACTTAACAAGAGCCCAATATCTCTCCACTTCGGGCTGTTTGGAGTACTTGTCTCTCTTAATACATTGTTGCCCTTGTACCACTCAAGAGTATGCATCCCATAGTGACAGGAAGCAGCCTTTTTAATGAAGCAGCCTTTTTTAATGGAAATTTAGGTATTTATAAAGTATGTTGTAAAAAATGATTGGCATCTTTAGCCTTATGGTACTAAACTTTTCTTCGATATTTCCTCGATCATCAGCAATAAACAGTTTTTGACCAGGTAGTGGCGAGAAATCTGGAAGAACCATACATTTCAGCATTCAATATGCAGCAAAAATATTTTTTGAAAACGACATTAATTTCCATGCTCTGTTTTTAGCTACCAAATTTTTGGCAGCGTCCCTGTCAGGAATTTCTTGAGCCTTGTATATTTTTAAACCATCATTAACTTTATCATTATGTACCAACTAGTCCAAGCGCTGTGCTAACCAGGCTGCTTTTCTTACGGATGTGTTTGCTTCTCTTTTGAAAATACATTCTATTTTTTGCTTTAGAAACGTAACGTGGATTATTCCTTCTACCTGGACTAGGAAACAGTTTGACAGCAAAGCATTGAATGCTTGACCAACATTTTAACGACCAAGTTAATTAACAATATAATCTCCGAACAGTTTAAGTGTGCACTACCTTATCAAAATCTTCATTTATTGTTGTATGAAGCTGTGTTGATGTTATTTTTGGATCAATTTTAAACTTTCATACTTTTTTGACACCTTCTCTTCCAGTTAACTAACACTGATGTCCACTCTTCGTTTACGATCATCCGAATACTAAAACTAAATGCTACGATTTATTAAATCTCTATCACAACAAAGATTTGCCTTGATTATGCAGATTTAGTTTGGAAATTGTTCCATTGAAAACTGATATTTTTTATATTTCTTTGTTATTGTTTTATTTCTTTAGATAAATCAATTAGTTTTTTGGTGTTATATTGTACATATACGTATGTGCATTACTGTATAAGACAAAATGGCTTTCGAAAAATACTTTATTTATTAGAAATAATAAATTTTTTTACAAGTAGTTTACTCGATTTATTTTGAGCATTTTCAAATTTCATTGGAAGTTTGAAATTATATTGAAAATCTGAATATGTAAATTAAATTAAATTCGATCATTTAAAAAAATTGGAAATATTAAAAAAACGAAAATTCGATATGAAATTCGAAAATTTTTTTAAATTCGTTATTTTCAAATTTTTGTTTAATTTTTAATTTATTTTATTTTTAACATTTACAAATTTCATTCGATGTTCAACAATTCGAAATAGTAAAAACAAAAAAAAAAAAAATAAAAATTCGAGATTAAATTCAAAAATTTTCTTCATTTCGAATTTTTGCTTAATTATTTAAAATGTTGAAAATTGGAAAATTTTAAAATTTGACTCTTTGAAAAAATATATTTTTTTATTAATTCGAAATTTTAATTTTCAAAATTAAATTCGAAAATTAAAAAAAAATCTAAATATTAAAAAAATGAAAAATTCGATATTAAATTCGGAAATTTTTTAAATTCGTTATTTTCAAATTTTGTTTAATTTTAATTTATTTTATTTATATTAATTCGAAAATTTTTAAATTCGTTATTTTAAAATTTTGTTTAATTTTTAATTTATTTTATTTTTAACATTTACAAATTTCATTCGATGTTTAACAATTCGAAAAAGTATAAACAAAAAATAAAAATTCGAGATGAAATTCAAAAATTTTCTTCATTTTGAATTTTTGCTTAATTATTTAAAATGTTTGAAATTGGAAAATTTTAAAATTTGACACTTTGAAAAAATATATTTTTATTAATTCAAAATTTTATGTTAATGTAGTTCAATTCGAACTTATACGCAAAAATATATTAATTAAATTATATTTGAATTTTTAGTTAATAATTTTATTTTGTAAACTTTTTAATTAATAAATATTCAAAACTTATTTAACTTCAAAACCTTCCCACATAAATTCACTTTTGAAAAATAAATCATTTCGAATAAATGGAAAATATATTAATAGGCTACAAAATAATTTTCTTTGGCAAGTGTTTGTGTTTTTTTTAATGGTTGTTAGAAGAAAATTAAAGAAATCGAAATAAACTATTAATTTTGGATTAATTTAATACCTAATTCAGATGATGATTAGTTTTGTTTTATTGTCTTTTATTAAACAAAATAATAATTAAAAAAGAACCAAAGAGTGTAAAATAAAATTTAAAAAAATTAATAACAAAAATAATAAATGCTATAAGTAAATACCGCAACCCATAAATAATAATTAATAATAAAAAAGAATTTGTTAAAAAATAATTAATTAATTAAAAATAAAACTAATAGGCAGCATACAATTGAAAATTATAAAAAAAGAAAATCAAAACAAATTAAAAAAAATAAAAAGAATAAAAATGTTCGCTATATTCGGCTTGGCCAAATAAATCAAAATGTACCCCTCATCATAATGGATTTGGAAATAATAGATTAATGTGTAACATGAATTAGAAATTCTAACGTACAATCGTGGATATAGAAGTATAAGCACAAAAATGAAATGCGAATTTTCAAGTATTGCAATGAGATCGAAAATTCTTAACACACTTTTTTCATTAAAACGTTTAACCAAGAATTATTTTGTATTTTATTGATCCCTTGTTACCTTTGTAAAACATGTCAGTTATTATATTTAAAGTCCAGCAAATGAATATATTTTTAATCTGATCTGAATAAAATGAGTGACGACAAAAAAGGACTTACTAAAATTATTAAATATTTTCAACAAAACCCAACTTGGTCTTACAAGAAGTTGGACAAGCATTCAAGGTCTTTCGTCAAACTGTTTCCAATGATACTAAATAGTTCCTTGAGAACTTGTCCGTTAGTAAGACATTGTACAGGTAGTAGAAAACCATGATCACATGATGTTTCTAATGCCAATAAAATAGAAAGTATACTTAAAAGAGCTCTTGCGTATTCTGTCGGATTTTTTGCAAATTATTCGTTAAAAATTATTTGTTGCTAATGCCGAAATTTGACGAAAAGTAGTAAAAATTTCCCAAAAAGTGTTGGTATGTCAAGAAATATGCAGTTGCTCTGAAATAGGAACCGCTGTTTTTAATTTATAAACTGATACTTTGAAGACCGAAAGAAGTTATTAATGGATTACCAATCAAAATAAAAAGGCTACATTTCCTACCAAAATCCAGCCATTTTAATTATTTTTCTGTTCCTTTGTACAAGTCGATAATATTTGATGTTAAATTCTAAATTACACCCTATAAAGTTGCTATCTGTCAATAAAATATAGAAATTGAATTTTGCAATACTTAGAAATTTACATTTTGTACCTATACTTATGACCATGACTGTACAAATGAAATAATTTTTCTGTAATCTTACTTAATACTTGTTCATCATCATTGTCATTAGTTTCATTATATCCATATGTATTAAGTATACTAAATGATAAATCAATTTGTTCCATTTCATTCTGATTACTTTTATATTCTTCTGGTACATCATCATCATCATCAAAAATATAATATGGTGCTAATTCAGCTTCTTCAGCTTTTAATCGTCTTTGATTTGCATATTTATCATGAAAACGTTTTTTTCCTCGATATTCCATGTTTTTGGTACGTTCTTGAAAATGGTATTCTTCATCTTTTCTTCGTAAAGCAATTCGTATTCTATTTCTTTCGCGATCATATAAAAGATTCTTTTTACGATATATCCTTTGAGCTTTCTTTGCTTTAAGCCTACGCTGGTTATATGATTGTTTTTTAAGTTTAGGCATAATTTAAGACTTCATGGTAGTTTAAATTGAGACAAATTCCTATGAAACTTAAATTAATGTTTGCAATTCGAGTTTTAAAAAAATAACAACATTTCGAAGAGTTTTCCATTTATGTTTACACAGATGTACAAAAATCACCGTCATTTTAGTTTGAAGTTAACCTCTGCATAAAATAGTTATGATATGGTTTATTTAAAATGCTTTTTAATAATTAATTAAAATAATTTTTTTTCATTAACCTTATTAACAGAAACAAGTATTTACTATTTTAGTTCAAATTTCTTGTGGACAAAAGTCACAGCAACTGCATATAAATATTAAAGAAACTTTAAGAAATTTCGCTTTACCAACATTTCTGTCTAAATTCGTGTAATATTGTAACTTCAAGACTGATCTGTCAATGTGCAATGTTAAAGTAAATCACTCCGTCCTGTACGCTGAGTGCTAAATTCTGGACAGTATAATGTCAGAGTTTACAGAAAAAACAGCAGATTAGCAATATGAACCAGATGATATGCCTTTTTTGTTATTAGAAATATAGAGTATTCATTGTTTTTTAAACATGGAGAGCTTTAAACATTTTATATGGTAGATGACGGTGACCTTTGTCTATGTGTGTATATAATTTTTAGTATTCTAAAACTAATTCCAATAAACTGGTCTTTGTAATAACAGCTTTTTTATTAAGAAATAATAAACAAAATATTGACTCTTTAAAGTTTAATAATTTTTACATATAATGGAAAAACTGTAAATTTGAAACAACTTTTAAATATAGTCCCGAACAAAATTATTGGTACCGCAACCATTTTATGTTCTATCTTAATTTTCTGTCATTATAAAAAAAATTTAGAAGAAAATATCGTTAATTTGTCGGGCATATTCATTATTTTTGGGTTTTGAAAAATCTAAAGCGAACATTTAAGAAAGTATATTTTTCTCGAAAAGAAAAAAAACTATCGATGCTGAGCGAATAATAACACTGCATCTGCATAACCAAGGAAAATCATATGCTGAAATAGGTCAAATAATAGAATGAAGGCGTTACACTATTGAAAGCGTAGTGAATCGTTTTAAAGGATAATCAAGTTTCTAAATTTCGAATAGAACCGGACGACTAAAAGTTTTAACTCTCCTCGAAAGTAATCAAATTGTCCGAAAAATTAAACACAATTTTTAAAAACATCTGCCGATAAATCACTAATCTCTTCCATAAGCCAAATTAAGCGTTTCGAGTTTACTTTCTTCCGATGAAGCAATCTAAAACAGAAGTTTTCTCTTAATGTTAAATACGGCGGAGGTGGTGGTGTAGGACTGTATGTTATCTGCGGGTGCCGGTGAGCTGGTTTTCATTTACGGCATTATCGATAAAGCAGTTTATTTAAATATTTTAAAATAAAATGTACGGAAAAGCTAAATTTACAAAATAGTTTCACATTCCAACAAGACAACATCAGCCCATGATGTGTTTGTTTGTTAAATGTATACTGTGGCTCATGTCCCACCGCACCCACCACAGTCCATTTAATGCTAAAGCATTTAGATAAAATTATAAAGTAAAAAGGCTACTAAGTAGTGAAAAATTACATTAATGTAGTGTAATATATACATATTTTTTATTAGCAGTGTTAAAACTTTTTTCAACAAAATCGATTAATTAAAAAAATATTTTTGAAAAAACCTACTTGCGTTATTTACGACGTTGGTGAAGGTTTATTTGTGTGACAAGTTTTTAAATGGATAAAAATTCGAAATAAATAAAAATAGACTTGCTGTGCCAATACTTTTGTTCGGAACTGTATTTAAAACTTATTTAACTTTAACTTCAATTAGTAGAAGCAAAAAATGTAATTATATTAAATTAAAGTAATTTGTTATTTTCTTAAAATCTTACATTTAATTTTTACAAGAAAAAAAATAGTTCTGTATTCTTTAAAATTAATTTGTTAAAGAAGTTTTTTAATCACCGCCGTTGAAAATAAGTGACGACTAAGATTTTAATTTTTGGTTTGTTTACATTTTGTTTAGCAAAATAGTGATGTGAACTTGTAACAAAATTTTATATCGCTTATTTCAATTAATTATGATGAAGGGTATTTCATTTTCAAAATATTCATATTTAAAGCATTTTTTTTAAATCTAAATTCGAGTAAATCTAAATGAAAAGACATAGCAACATACCTTCTTCTACTGTGTCACGTTGTTTCCGTGGTCGTCCACGACCACGTTTAATATCATTAGGTGGTGCCATATCCGGAGTTTGTGGTGTTGGCGTTTGTCCTGTTGTCAATGATATGTGACCACCAATACCACGCTGGAAGGATGCAACCGATGATGCTGATGTTGTTGGTCTTTCATTACCTTCAACATCAATAAAATCATTTTCGGGTGTACTAGAGCGACTTGTTCGCACATAATCATAATCTTGATCGTCTGCATTCCAGGTATCATCTAATTCGGCATCGGCTCGTGCACGTTCTTGGACTTTGGCAATATTCTGTTCTAATTGTGAACAATGTTCAGCCAACTGCAAAAAATGCAAATATGAAAAAAAATTATTTCAATTTAATAATGAAATCTTATTATTTTTACCTCTTCTAATTCAGTTCGTGCACATTCCAAAATATGTTTGGCATTTTTAGTAAAACGAGATTCGCTGCCATTATATTGTTCACAATTGGTAGCAATCAATTCAATATCAGCCAAAAATTCAGCTCGTGAATGATAACGATGAGCTAATCATTTCATTTGTAATTTTAATTAAGTTTTTAAATCGTAATTGCTTAAGAAAAATGTACTTACCCTCAACATTTTTACCAATCGTTTCCAAATCCATGGGTCTTTTTATAATTGTATAATAATCTTTGACTTGTTTTTTGTTAACAGGTTTAAGGAAAGGCCAACTTTCTTGCATAAGTTTAATTTTACCATGTAATTTTTCAAATATAAATGATAGAGCCACTTGATCATTATCATCCAGTAGGGGATTAATAGCCTTTTCTAAACGCATAAGTTTATCTTCTTTTTCGGCTAATAAATCGAAACAACTTTTGAGCATACGTTGTGCAGCATTGGTGAATGAACTATTGGATCCATTGTATAAAGTTGAATTTTCTACAATTTGATTTAAATCGGCTAAAAACTCTTCACGACTATGATAACGTTTTTGTCTTATATTATCGCGCATAGTTTGTAAATCCATGGGTTTTGTAACAATGCGATAATAATCTGGTACCAACTTAAATATTAAATAGATACAAGTGTAAATAAAAAAGAAACAAGTTTTGAAATGTAACTTTTTATTACCTTAGCATTGACCGGGAACATAAAAGGCGTTACGTCTGGCATGGCGCGTAAATCATTTAATATTTCTTCTAATATGGAAGATAATACTACAACAGGATCAGTTCTTCTTCGATTAGCAGTTTTATTATGTCTTTGCAAATAATCACAGTGTATATCACTGGCCATTCTTCTTTTCTTTTTACCCATAACATCTTTGGGCACTTTAAGTAGTAATGCTTTTTTCCGTCCTCCATCATCGTGGCGTTTTAGTAATTTGCTGCTTAGTGTTACTTTTGTGCCATCAACATTTACTAAATCATCTTCTTCCACATTCTTTTCTCTTTCGCTCTCTCGCTCTGGCTCCTCTTCAGGTTCTTCGGCTATAGAAGCATTCATGGAAGATGTGGGAGGTCCTTGAGTGCCTGTGTAAAGAGGACAAGCTTTGTTGGTACGCATATGGCCAACCTGCCCGCAGGCGCCACATTTCAATTTCAAATCTGGTTTTAATTTGAATTTCTTTCTCGAGGGACTAACTTCTTTATGACTATTGTCACGCTCTTTATGTGATGAACTTTGTGATGTCTTTGGATCACCCAAAGATGTTGGCATACCACCAGGTTGTAGTTTTTGATTTTGGGCTAATTGTGCCAAACGTTCTCTTTCCTGATTACGTTTAATACGTCTCAGTTGCTCCTGTATCCTTCTCTTTTCACGTTTCATTTCCTCCTTTTGTTGTTCATCCAAAGTGGCGAATTGTTTTATAAACTGTTCATCCTTGGTGGTACGTATTTTAACATATGCATCTATTATGGGTTGTCGGCGTACAGTCTCTACACGCGTATATTCCTTACCCTCGGAATCTTTAAAGGTACGAGTAATTTTTAATATTCGTCCTTGATTTGAATTTTGTACTTGTTGTTGTTGACTGTCAGCATTGCCATCTTTATTTTTATCTCCTTTATTCTTATTGCCCTCTTCATCTTCCATAATTTTCTTAAGCAATTCTTGTCTTTCTTGCTCCTCTCTTTCCATGGTCAATTGTGTTGAAGTTTTTTTGTTGGATAACATATTTTCCAAATTTTTACCCAATTCTTCTAGATCAGATTCTTCAGAGGCAGATGATTCATCTTCATCTGTGGATAGAACTTCTGAACTGGCCAAAACACGATTTTGTAAATCAAATATACGTTGACATTCTTCCTTGTAACGTTCTTGATGTTCAGCTATTGAGAAACGATTACCACGAGAGAATTTATCCATGCCTTGTTCACCAGCTTTCGCTTTTTCGGTTGATAATGTACGAACAACATCAATGACTTCCCAACGGGAAAGTTTTTTGATTTCCTCTTCCGGAACTTTAAATTTACGTAACAATTCTTTAGCTCTTTGAAGGGGAAGTCGACGTAAATCGGCATCGGTACCGGTAACAGTACGTTTAGGTTGTGATTCTTGTTCTTCTTTAGTTTGCTAAAAATATTTATAATAAAATTTTAATACGAAATTCTCTGATTCTTTGCGAACGATAGATAAAACTTACAGTCGGTTTATTTGGTACACGAACATATGAAAAACCTTCCCCACAACCCGTAGGATCAGCAGGTCCAGTAAGTTGTAATAAACATTTACCACGCATTGCTTGAATGTACGCTCTATAAGACAAAAAAGTTTGTAAATGAGATTATTTTTTCTAATCCGAAAACTATCAATCCTCTACCTTGTTGTATTCCAAGGAGCTACTTTAACTTCATCATCCAGCTTCAGTTGAGCTTCTTCATCATCATCTTCTTGTGGAGCAAATATAAATTTTTCACCATAACCAGCATCCTTGAAAATAAAACATATCGTGACTTTAAAAAGAGTTTTTGACTAAATCAAATGAAATCTTACCTTTAATCGCTGTTCTGCTGCTATCATGCTAAAATAGGCACAACATTGTTCAGGTGAAACCATAGCTCTGATTTCTTCTTCAGATGGCAAACGAAATTCCGGTTTTATGACCCACCAATTTGAATCCATGCCGGTACGTTTGAAATCAGCACATTGTTTCAGTCTTTTACGTATACTACTTTCCGAATGGGCTGGAAATGCTCGTTTTATATCATCCATACGAATACGTCGTGGATTGTCTGTACTTTTCCAAAACAAACGATAAATGAATACTTGCAAAAAGTCTCGCGTAAAGTTGTTAGCTCTTTTGGAATTTGGTCCTGGTACTTCATATAAAGGACATTCTTGTCCCACCGTAAAGAGAGCATTAAACTCTCTTATCCAATAATTATTGCGTGTACGAATAACCAAGAAATCGGTATTATTTACATTGTGCGGATATATGGGAGCACGATACATGTTATTTTCTAAGGCCTGTATACATTGGCCCGGATGTAAAATACCCAAAAATGGACTAGTATGAGCTATAGCAGTTTCACCATATTTAAAATCTTGTGGTCCATTATCTTTGGTGGCTTTACGTTTGTAATAATTTTTAATTTTCGAACACATACCAACTTGATTCATTAACGGTGGATGTTCCTCGCAGAATTCGACCAATATAATATCACCATCTTTGCCACTTAAATCTTCGGGGTTACGCATAAAGAACACATCACCACCACCAGAGGCAATACGTTCAGCATCTCTCTGCTTGGCTTTTTTAATAATATTCTTAAACAAAGGTAAAACGGGATGTGCTATAGGTTGCGATAGAGGACCATACGAGTATTTCTTTAATGGAGGACGATGAAAAGCTCGTAGTTTTATAGGACCCATATGAGTTGGTATAAATGGAGATCTAAGTTCTACTACCGGGGTAGAGTGTTGAATTAAACTGCCACCACCCACTTTCAAACGTAAAGTTGGCTCCGCCTTAGGCATGTAATAACTGTCATTTGAGATGTTAAACGGATCTCTATCAGGAGACTTTGGTGGTGGCGGTGGAGTATCTTCAGCTAGGACATTAATGACACCAGCTTTGCCCAATAGAATTTTAGATTTCTTAACATGAGGATGTGGTATTTTAATTTTAGGTGGTGGTCCCGTGTTTTTATTAATTTTCGAGGGATCTATATCATCAGGAATGCCCAAAATAATATTCTCATCATTAGGATCCAAAGTAAGAACTTTAGGTTTAGGTATTTTAGTCATTTCCTCAGCATCCCATATAATTTCATCTTCCCATTTGCTATAAATCAATTCTTCATTTTCCACCGGAAAAATACTATACCAAGTGTCATCCACTGCTTCTGGTGGTTTGGTGGGTAAACTGTACAAAAATTAGAGTTTATTAAATTTTTTATTATTATTTTTTTTCTTTTTCCATAAACTTACTTTTGATTTGCTTTTTGTTTGCTGGAAGAACTGCTACTTGATCCCGTTATTTTACCACTTGTGGTTCCTGTTACTGGCAATGTTTTACCAGCCGGTGTAAAGGCTCTAGAGCCACTTGAAGGTAACCAGCCAGCAGCATTTGTTTTTGAATTTAATTTTTGCAAAACTTTAGCTTTAATCTCATTACCATCCCAAACAACCTCATCCTCCCAATGCAACTGGGATACCATTAGAAAAGCATCATCGGCCAAAGGTTCTTCTTTCACTTCCTCTTTGGGCTCTTCTTTTTTAATATGTTGCATACCTTTACTATTTTTGGGCTCATGTCGTATTTTGAAACCGTAATTAAAACCATCACCCGAATCGGGCACCTCCAACATATCATACCAAATTTGAGCGGGTCCATAACGCCAATCTGCTATTTTGGGTTTATTTTCATTATTTTCACCACTTTCTGGTTCATGCTTAACATCTTCATCATTAAAAATACTCAAGAGTTTATCTTCATCATCCGATTGACATTGGACAGGATTTGGTTCTGGACCATAGTAAATACCAAAACCTTTTTTGCGTGGTTCTTCGGAATCACTAGTGGAATCTGATCCGGGATTATGAGTTTTAAGATCTCGTGACTGTTTGCGCTTGCGTCTTCTTTTCTTAACATGACGCCAAATCTGAGGCAAACTTGAAGGTTTTCCGGGACCAAACAAACGAGAAAATCTTAAAACTTTATCAGGCCTAAAATCGGGAAATAATTCTCTTACATCCACATTGGCATATTTAGAAGGCAACATATCAGCCAAAGGAGTATCCAATTTACGTTCAGGAGCTAAAATTAACATCATATATAAAACACTTCAGACATCTTTAAAAAAAAATTTACCTTTTTCGACTTTTATATCAGTTTCCATACCACTATCCGAACCACTTTTGTTTTGCATATCATTTGAACTTGTTCTTAAGGGTATGCTAGGTGGAGGCATAAGTTCTTTATCATCTTTGCCCACCGTTCCAGAACATGTACCAGCCTGCACTGTGGAGGCTGGTATAGCTTCCTCTAAATCTTGCAGGTTGCTACCAGAATCGGGTTTATCATTATCCTTCTCGGCAGGTGGTGTTTTAGGACAATCTTCAGATAATTCGTTTATATCCGAATAATCAACTGCATCAGCATTTTTAATTATTTCGCCATTTTCATCTTCCTGATCATCTTTTGGATCTAAGAGACCTGATTTTAAAGCATCAAAATCACTCATGGGTTTTTTCGCTTCTTCTTCAATCTTCTCTTTTGCCTCTTTTTTCTCATCCCCGTCGTAGTCATCATCAATATCATCTTTATCTATGACTTCATTTAACATTGAATGTAAACCCATTCTTGAAAAGAGGTTTTGTAAAAATGATGGAATTTTAAGAAACGGACAATAACTTACTTGGCCAATGAACCCAAATGCTCTTTAAATTCAGAATCAAAGCCACCACCGCCATCATCATCCATTAATTTACCCTCTGAATCGATATTACCAAAAAGTATACCAGTTAAATCCATACCAAAACCTCCTTCTCCACCTTGTTGACTACCATCCTGGCTACCGCCATCATCATGACTAATGGAGCCCTCATCATCACTATCCGTATCCATAATTTTTTTAATGCTTCTTCTTGTTTTTATGGAGTTAAGAGGTAGCAATATATTTGATTATTTTTCCACTTATTTTCTAATTGTATTCAGTATTTTATAATATATTTATATAAAAGATCTGTTAATGATCATTTTGCAATAGTTTTTATTAAAAAAATATATAATTAAATTGCTAAAATTTGCCGATTTTCCATAAAATTTAGCAGTACGCGGCGTCTTTTTCACAATTTACAATTAAAAAAAAAACTAATGAAAATATTTTACTGTCAAATTTTTGACATTTAGACAAAATGGGAAGAGTAATTAAGAGTATTACAAATGAAGCGATTTTTATATTTTAGTAAATATGTTGAAAATTTTTGACGCAGTTATTTTCAATGAAATTCTGTTCAATTTTGAATACCCACTTAGTACCAAGATATGGAATTACAACATAAAAAAAATCTCAGCTTTCACTAGCAAAAATTTATAAATTAAAAAATTTATTCAATTCAAATAGGGTTTCTGGACAACAAATTCAAATATACCGATAATATTTTATTAGCGCAGCTGGGTTTTTTATTATTATAGAGTAGGATGTTTAAGGGTGAAGAAAGTTCGCATGGAAATAACCTTTAGAGAAAAATTGATCTGCAAGTCGAAACTTTGGGACCCAACATCTTAAAATTATCAGATAGCGGAAAATAATTTTATGTCATTTATTTATATTCCAAATAGTATTTATATGAAAAAGTTAAAAAGTCAAATGCGAGTAAATTGAATTTTGTTCCATATGATGTTTTTAAGAACGACGCTGATTAAGAACAACTGCTGATTGAACGCCGATGATAATTTTCTTCGTCTTTGTTTTAATCGATTTTGTTGACGTTTCTTTAAAAAAAATATGACAGTTGTTTTTAACTTTTGGCGTCTAATTTAAAATATTTTTTTAGAATTAGAAAAAGCAAAAATTATTTATTAAAAAATGAGTAAATATGATTTTGCAAGACGTTTGAAACGTATGGTTCATGAGGGATGTGAAGTCCTAAAAATTGAAACGAAAATAGCCCATAAAAGCACCAAATACTATGAACAAATATGTAAGTAAATATTTGCAAAAATTAATAAAAAAAACTAATTTTATTTACTTAAAAGCATTCTTTAAAACTACTTTGGCCAAACAAGAGCAAGAATTGAAAAAATATCGGAAAGAAGTTAACAAATTAAAACGTGAAATTCAAAAATGTGAGAAATATAAACAAAGCCAAGAAGATCTTTTATGTAAAAGAATACAAGAAGTGGAACAATTGCAAAACACCTACCAACAGACTCTACAAGAACAAATAAAACACAGACAAAAGGCACTATTGGAAATGGAATGGTTAGATTTTGTTTATTTTTTTTTTAATGTTATTATTTGTAAGAAAAACATTTTCATTTTACTTCATTTCTATAGTGTACACAGCATTAAAAAAGCTACTCAATGTTATATCAATTTGGAGGCTTTACCTCAGCTTATACAGGGTGTTACTATATGTGAAAAGGAATCATCTAGTGAATGGAAACCATTTCGTATTGATCCTTCTAAACATATGCAACAAGAAGTGCAAGATCTTATTTGGCATGAAACACAAGTGGATTCAGTTTATCGGAATACTTGGGAAAAATTAATATTGGGAGATATTTTACAAAATATAAGTAAATCAGATGAAATAGATGCAGAAAGTGGTAATATTTCAATAGTTATAAATTGACTTATTAATTTGGTATTTTATTATATAAAATATATAATTAGTTATTAGGGATAATTAGTTGATAAAAATCGTTTTTGTTTCATCAAGGATTTTTACTAAAATTTAACCGTATTCATTCGTTGCTATTGCTCCTACTTTTAAGAAATAAATTTTGAAAAAAAATTTTTTAAGCCTCCAAACTTACTATTGATTTGCATTATGTTTGCTGGTTGAACAGCTACTTGAGCCCGTTATTGTTTAAGTCAGTGCTAGTGCTCTACAGCGTCTTGAATACAACCGGCCAGCCGCATTTGTTTTTGAATATAATTTAAGAAAAAAAACTAAATTAAATCTCATAACCATCCGAAAAAACTCATCTTCCCAATACAACAGGGAGATAAAAGGAAAAGTATTATTGGCCAAAGTCTTCTTTTTAACATTATAAATATCATGTTAAAAAGAAGACTTTGGGCATAGCGTTTAAGTATATTACAAGACTTTTAATTTTCGTTAATATAGTTTTCTATTTAGGCCTTTTATAAGCTAAAACCAGCATTCCGGGAATTTATTCGTATACCTTACATAGACCGGTTAAATTGTCTCAGAAAGGTTATACTTATATAGTATAGATAAATCGTTGAAAGTTGTTGTTGTTTAACCGTTGCTATGCATGCTTTCTTCATATATTCCTAGATCTATAACATGCCACCAGGGGAGATCTAGTTTTTTTTTATCGGAATTACTCAAACCATTTTACAAACATTAGGTATAGTTAAATATTCAACTCCCGCTCACAAAGTTTCTTTATCATCGCTATAGAAATTTCTTCGGACCCAAACGCTTTCGAAGATTAAGCTGCGTTGATGGCCTCTGCAACTTCATGTGTGTGAACAATTGTGGTGAAATGCGGGGGTCATTACGGATATTCTCCCAGCTGGCATGAAGTGAGCGACGGCAGCTTTAATATTTTCTCGGAATTTATTCTCGGTAATGTGTACAGAGGGGATAAAATCGACTTCGTTTGTGAAAATTTCAACTTGTGTGGAGTGAGAAAATTGTAGATTTTGTGAGATGACCACTTGGTGTTGAAACGGTGGAGATAGCTTAATAAAATTTAACAATGCTTTGCCCTAATATTCAAAAGTTACAGAATTATTAAATAAAAACATATTTGTTGTTATAATTTTTATCTGAATAAATATTCAAGCTTTTTATTTATTTTTTTATTTAATTATTATAAAAGAATTTCCACTGTAACTAAAACACTTTATTTCCTTTCTTCTAATTGCACCCAAAAATCTTGTGGTGACGTTATTAAACCACTTAGGTTTGTACTTAAATCTGGTAGTTTATCCGAAGGACCCAAAATAAAATTGAAATTTTGACACATGGCCGTTGTCATTAAGAAGAGTATATTTCGGGCAAAAGTTTCTCCAGCACATAAACGTTTGCCTTAATTAAAAAGAGAATATAAATTAAACTACATTTTCATAATAAAAATTTCCAAATACTAACCTGCCCCAAATGGAAAAGAGACATCTTTTTTTAAACACAATTTTCCTTGATCGTCTAGAAAACGTTCTGGTCTAAAATTTTCTGGATCACCCCAGACACGTTTGTCATTGTGATAAGCATATAAACTGGGAACAATTAGAGTATCCTAAGAAATATAAATTATTAATCGGTTTTTCAATGTGCAAAAAATGGTAAGCAGCAACTGGCTCCCATACTTACTTTCGGTATTTTATACCCAAATAATTCTGTATCACATACAGCCCTGTGCAATACATCAGAGGGTACCAATGTTTCTATTCTTAATATTTCTCTTATGCAAGCCTCAGTATAGTTACATGATTTTCGATCTTCCAATGTAGGTAAACGACCACTACCCACCACTTCATCAAGTTCGTGTTGAATTTTCTTTTGAACTTCAGGATATAAAAGTAAATATTGTACTAGAAATGCTAATTGTGTGCCCACAGCTGTAAAGGCAGGAAAGGAAAAATCTACTAAGCTTAAAATGAATTGATTTTTCTTGAAGGATGTTGTCTCAGCATTTCCTTCCATTTCAGCTTTACGCATTTCCTTAATATACAAATCTAAAAAGTTGCGTTCACTACTTTCATCGTAGGTTTCTATGTAGCGATCAATAAAACTCTCTAAATATTTATACAAAAATACATTTGCCTCCATAAGCTGTTCGTAATTGCTCCATTTGGGAAATATATGTCGTATCCAAGGCATTATACCAATCAATTTACCATAATCATCAGCACAGCGCTGAAATTGCATGCCATAACGTACAAGTTCCCAAAGTTGTTCTTGTTCATTACGTGGTTTTCTTTCATTGTACATAATATGAAATACGCTATTGGCCGAGAAGGGGCTAAAAAAATAAGGCATCAATATGCGTAATCCACCCTCTTTTACATATGTCTTCTCGTGATCATATTTGGGACCGTGGCGCATTAAATCCAACATATCGGAGATTTCCTCTTGTATAACCATTTCCAATTCTTGAAAACGTCGTCCAAAACCAAAATCTCTTAGATAACGTAAAATGAAACGTCTTTGTTCTTTCCACAAAGGACCATCTTGAAAGAAAATACCTGAAATTTTTTTAAAAAATATAAAATTTATTTACTAAAAGCACTGGACAATATTTCCCTTGTAAGTACTCATTATCTTTTATGTTCTCCTTAAATAAATTAATGGACAAATAAAAGTGAAATCAATGGTTATGTCACCAGTTGGTTAGATGGCGAATATGCTAACAAGGTGAAGTCATATGAAATATCGACCGCATCCTTCTGGACAAAGCGGGCGATATTTGTGATGTGCTGATTACTTACAAGCTTATGGGCTAATGGCTTATGGTCTAATGCCTTATTTGCTGACACTAGTACAGCAAAGTTACTGGTCGCTCTTTTCCTTGATAGTGACGAGGAAAATAAAATTTCTTTTATTTCCATCTACCGTCAGGGCCAAGAGAAGGACCAATGATTATCTGCTATACAGTCTGTCACGGCAGATCCTTTTCTCAACTAACAAGCAATGGAAAGCCAGTTCGGTAATAGACAGTAAGACTCCTCATAGAACCAAACAAAGGATAAAGACGAAAAGAGACTCCGCACATTTCTCGAGTAAGAAAAATAGGTAGAAGTAGTAGGAAACACATAAATAGGTTACAACGGTTCTACCAATGCTGTTCTGAATTATCAAGTCCCGCTGAGTTAGACTTGTGTGCTAAAAGGCGCAGAAAAGGACAAGATAATCTTTTAAAAATACCGTTATCCAGTCATAAACAGTGGCAATCCAGATGTAAAGATCAGTCCTGGACTATGGCTGTTGGTGAATGGGAATGTTTATTTGAACAATACCATAGAGACCCTTTAGCACTTCAAAAGGGAGAACTTGAACACGAAGTTAAACTAAACTTCAAAAAAGCAAAGTGGAAAAGAACACAGACATCTATTCTAACGAATCTTACCTCTGTCGAAAACTGCACTTTAAACAAATCCCTAATTTCTTATGAGCTTAACAGTGAATATGTCAATTAATTTTGTTTTGTCTTTTAAAGAACACATATAAAAAATGACTCCTTATTGAGGAAAAGTTGCTTAGAGTTTGAACAATACTATATATGTGTGTGTGTAAATGATAATAATCATTGATAACTTTACCCATAAACATTATTATATTTATTTTAAATACAATTATTATTTGATTTTTAATCAATGAGAAATGAAACTGCAAGTGTTCAAATAAAGAATTTTTAAATGATTAACTATTTACAAGAAAACAAACTAAACAATATTTATTTTAAAGATTTATTTAAATAAATTATACTGATTACTAAATAGTGACCCATATAAAGTTGAAGATAATAATGAACTTCAAGTATTTTTACATTCTTATTATTTTAATAATTATGTAACCCTTGAACTGGAAATCTACACAGATGACTCTTTATTGAGGAATTTAATATAGTTATATCTTTCAAGATTCCAGATGAGTGTAATAATCTGCAGGCCGAGATTGTTGCTATCAACTTGCTGAGGTATTATAGAATATAAGATCGAGATATCATAATTTTTGCCGTAATTCAGTATATTACGAGTGTCTACATGACTTCGAATCTTGTGCGGAAATGTCGGATATCATTTGAATATATCATCTGTGGGGTTTACCACTCATCATTTGTAAGAGAAGTCATAGAGGACAAAGTCTTTGTTGCGGAGCAACATCGATTAATTAACTATCGTGTTTGATTACCAGAATGAGATTATCACGAGATGTTTCCTACTCAATATCTCGAGAACTCTCTTGAGGAATATCTACTTAAATAACACATGGTTGCCAAATTCAGCTTTAAGAACTGTATCGGGCTGAATACAAATGTCCATAATACAACATCTACATGAGAAAACGAACATCACACTGCATAATGAACATAATAAATTGCTTAGAAAACAGTTCTTTCTTGGATGTCATCGAAGGCATTATCCTAACTTTAGTATAACACAATAAGAGTTAATCTCAAGAAATATTAGAAAAGATCATCGTATGTGCAAGATCCTTTTGGTCAGAATTCTTATATAGCAGCTTTGAACGACATTTGCAAAGATGACACAAATTACGTGAAGGTCGAACTTGGAGTCCACCCACCTCTGTTCAAGTAGAGCAAAAGGCTAAATGCCGTCCCTAATTTTAACAACAACATTTGTTTAACTGCCTAGTCGGTCCTACTACTCTTAGACCAGAAAATCTATGGACTCATCCTAGAATACTTCTTCCTTTGAATAACTTTTATAGCAGTTGCCAAAAATAGGAGGAGAATGATGCGTGGATACGCTTCTTTGGCGGCGGATTGCTGTTATCTCTAACTGATGTGAGGAATAGTTTATCCAAAATTGCGGTATATTTCTTCACAGTTTATTTTCTGTCTCTTTATCTAGATTCTTAACGTTACTTCTACATTTTTCTGAGTACCGGGTAACTATCAAATTAGAGGCGTTAGCGGGATAATCTATACAAATACAAAACTTCCTTGCTCTTAATTCATAAATAATTAGATAGGTCGTTAGGCCAACTTATATAAATATCCGTAAAATATTTTTAAAGAGGTTTGCAAGGACAATCATAATTCAAAATTCCTCAATTCATAAATGAATGTTAACGATTTAAAAAAATCAACATGGCCAACTTTATAGGTTGGCCGTCTAAGCCTTAGAGCAGAAAGGTGCCTATAGTTATCCAATACAAATCGGAAACACCTCAGCTCTTATCACATCTATTAAAATACCTCAACGGTTCAAAAATTATAGAATTAAAAAACAAAACGATTTAGAATCGATAGGGAAAGAACTTCCCATGATTCAAAAATTGCAGAATTATTTGAAAAAGCCTTTTTCGAATCATTGTTAGATCTTAATTTATTATCTTAAGATTCCATATAATGCAAATATAAAGCAAAAATTAAATTAACTTACCTGCACGTTCCGTATTTGGTTCACGCATTCTATTAAGATATATATCAGGGCGACCATCATAATCAGAATTATTTAAAATTTCACGTACACCCTCAGCACAATGAACAGCCACAATCGGAAATGGACCCATATAAAAACTCACAATATCAGTTTTATACCATTTTGAAAATTTTAAAACACCCTTATGTAAATATTTAAAATCCGCTAACATCATAAATAAATAACTACCAAATAATGGTATACGAGGTGGCCCTAAATTAAAAGTGAATTATTATTGTATTTTATTTATTTATTTTTATTTTTTAAATTATAAGAGTATAAGAGTTTATAGTCCTAAATTAAAAGTGAATTATATTTAATTTTTTTATTTATTTTTTAAATTATAAGAGTATAAGAGATTATATTTTCACTTTAACTAACCGGGTGGATAACCTTCTGGTTTATAAAAACAATACTTATATGAAGCATATAAAAAAATTGTTAAAAAAATACTTATTAATATCAAGGTTAACATTTTAAACGTTGTTTTCTTTTTTTGTTTTTAAATTTAAATTTAGAAAAAATTGAAAATCACTTAAATTCTTTTTTTCACAATTAACTTTTTTAATTAAATACGAATGAACTTCTCGCCAGACGATAACTAAATGAAATGAAATTTATTTGTGCCAATAGATTTTGTTGTTTGAGATTATTATTCTTTTTGTTTATTCAAAAAATAATATATATATTATTTTGCGAATAAAACTGAAAACGGAGATAATTTTATATTTTTATGCGTTTAAAATAAAAATGCATTTTGTATATGTATTGAATATTTTTGTTAAAATTTTATTTATCTGTTTAATTATGGTTCATAATAATGTTTTTATACATATTTGTCATTATTAATCAAATTATACAAAATATAAGAATGTATAAGGAATATTCCTGGATATATACTCATATATGTAAACACGTGCATCTTGTGTATATATAAGACACAGTGGTTCCAAAATTATTATTATTATTTGTCTCTTATTAAAGAAAAACTTTAAACTTTTGCCTGAGAAGAACTAAGATAAAACAAATAAAATTAATGGTTATAGGAATATGCATAAGTGTTTATAAAAATTATATACGTTTGCATGAGAGAGGGAATTAGAGAAAGGCCACCTACTACTTCCCAGATCAGTCTTTAAACATTCAAAATCAACTCAAAAACAGCTATTCAAATCATGTTAAATTTATTAAGATGTCTCCAATGGTTCAAAAGTTTCAGAATTATTTTCACAAGAATCGTTTTAGAAACACTGTTCTATGTGATAATTAAAATCTATAATATTTATATTATTTGTTTGTATCACTTATCTAAAGGTATAATAAAAATAAAACCTCTTAGACTAATGCCCATATAATGCCTTCCAACAACAAGAAATTTGAATGATTATATACGAAGTATGAAAACAAAGTCTGAAATTTTCGTAAATTATGACAAATTTTGTGAAGAAACTTTTTTTCAAGAAAGTAATAAAAATCTAATTAATTATTTTTTTTTCATAATTTTGGTTTAATAATCATTCAAATGAATAATGTACCCAACAAACCAAAAGGCTTTAAAATAAGTTTGTGACAAACTTACTAGTATAAGCATAAAGGCTTGCAAAAGTGTTATGATAACTGCTGTGAAACACTTGCTAACAATAAGTTTATTAAGAAATTTGAACCCTTGCGGTAATGTTATTAGTTAAAGTATACAAAAAGCTTAGAAGTGCAATTAGTAAATAAACTTACATGGAAATAGTTTTTGAAACATGATTGAAGTAGGCTTATTTTCGTAATATTTTTATAAGCTTAGAAGCACAATTGATTTATTTATTATTTATTTTTGACTTCACATTATCTTCAGAACTTGAAATCTCGTTTTCACTTCACTTCTCACTTTCACTATCCAAATTTGCATTACTAATTTTGGAAGTAATCTGACTGGAACTGCTTGGAACTTCACTCAAATTACTTATTATTATTACAACGTATTTTATTTTAATTGCCATTTTCTAAACACAGATTTTATATTTTTAATATTTTAAATTACACGTCAAAAATGGGCCTTTTTATAAAAAAAACACACTTACAAAACTATTGCGAGCATTAATCTTTTACAATCACATTTGTAAATATTGTAATTGCAACAAGTGAGATCAGAGCTGGTAAGAGAGTGTATGGTGACTCTGAGACGGCTAATGGACACTCACTCGGCCATATTATGGTGTCGACGTGATCAGCAATGAAGTGGCTGATGGGATAGCTTGTTATGGTTTCACACTTGAAGTGTGGTTTCTTTTTAGTTTTTTTTTAGTTTAGTGAGGTTTTGGGAGTGCTCAGCGATAATGGGAAAATATGAGTGACTGTAGAGTGTCGAGGTCGCTCTAGCCGAGTGTTCACTCTACACGAACGAACATCCTGCTGAGCGCTGACAGACAGTGTCCAAGAAGAATCATAATATTCTTTACTGAACTCTATCGGAACGGAGCATTCGCCATAAAATGGAACTCGAGCAATTCGGGTATTTGTAGGATGTGCGAGGATGAGGATGAGCTGAAGTCAGTGGAACTTTGTAAATGTCCTTGACTCCAGCAATTTCTGGATGGACTGGATGACTTAGCAGTCTTAAAACTGAGAAACCTCATTAAGCTCATCCTGAGAGTTTGCTGGCTACAGGGGCCGAAAAATATACATGATTGATAAGTTGGGGGATTAGTTTTGTCTCTTTTCTTCCCTTTCTTTCTTTTCTTTTCTTCAATTCTTTTTAATGAATCAGTTCACACTTGATTTTCTTGTTTTTCTTCTTTCTCCCTTTTGTCGTTTTACGTTCTTTATCGGATTCCTACACTGTCCTCGAGTTGGATGAAGAGATCACAATGGATCACAAGGTCACCGAATGAAGGTGTGCATTTTAATGTATTGATAATGCACATCTGTGTATGTATGTAACATATGGACTCCAAAACTTATGGGCCAATGCTGATGAATTTTTTACCAATGTACCCAGAGTATATTTGAAGCATTATAATTTCGGAAACATGCGAATTTAAATGATGCGTTAATAATTATCTTGGAAATTATATATTTTTTTATTAATATTAATTCTTTATATTTATCAGTTTATTTGTTTATATATTAATTTGATTAATTATTTAATTATTATGTTTATTATATTACCTTCAAGATTATATTGAGAATTTTATTTTTACCCAGATTTTTTTGCTGTGTTCCGTAGCATATTTCATATTTCATAAAGTGAAGTTTTCGATAAAATGAAGAAGAAGAACAAAATCAGTTCCATCCCACGCGATTTATTGGATAGCAATTCTGTAATCGTTGAAAATACCTACACCACATTGTTGGTTATTAATGGTAACTATCAAAAATTGCTGATCGACCCTCGTATAAATATATTTTCTAATTTGTGCTTTAAAGTGCAATATATTATGGTGCTAATATATATGTATAATTTGTGAGCTTTGAAAGGACTTCTTTTAGGGGGATAATGGGGAATGAAATTATGTACCTACGAGGGTCGGTATTTTTTCCTACATCGATTTTTGTTTTTATTTATTTATTTTTATGAGATTTAAGTCGTCAAAGTCTTATTTTTAAGGAAAGTTATATGGGACCTATGAAAATAATAGGCCGATCCTCGTATAATTTGGCACATAATTTTAGAATATATTATTTATTATTCATTTGGGCCAAATTCGCTTTATATTCAAAACATTTATGACCTTAAAACCCCATTCCGAGTAGAACATTTTTATGGGGACTAGGTAAAATAATGGACCCATAATGACCAATTTCAATATGCATCGTCCTTGGATCAAAATAATGACACATGTCTAGTTTCATCGAGGTATTTCAAATTGCCACCTGCATTTTGTTCACAAGATTTACATGGACAGCCAGCCAGACGGACGGAAGGACATCGTTAAATCGACTCAGAAAGTGATGCTGAGTCGAATGGTATACTTAAAAGTTGTGGTAGCAATATTTTTTCTGGAGGATATAAAACATACCAGACAGGATATAATAAGTTGTGTGGAGACAGAACACATTCCTGTAGAGCACCTTTTATTGCTCTACGAATGACTTACGTCCACTCAAGTAATTCACAATCCATCTCTTCAAGCTGTTCGGTAAAGAAGATTGTATGATGTCCTGGAAGAGAACTTTATGGCGGTCAGTATCTAAAACTTTTTATAGTTCAAATACTACAAGAATCGTACCTTCGCACGGTCTCTGTTGGTTTAAGCATTGTCTTTTGCGTAATCGATTCTGGGAACGAGCTGCTATTAGATGACAATTTTGCTGGGAGAGCATGAGGAGCCTCAATAGTCTTCGCAACTGGTGATAGGAGAGAAATCGACTTGTAGGTTTGTCTCTTGTTCGTGTCAATTCAACGCTTCTGATTGGCAGGTTGAAAACTATCAAATATTCAGTTTCAGCAAAGATATTCTGACGGCGCCAATTACTTTCGATGATTTAGTCTCTGGTGGCTTCTGCATCCTCATGTGGGGTGAACAATTATGGTGTGTCCGTGACTGAAAGTTGTGAAGTTTGCGAAAAACACTACGCTTCACCCTATCTCTCTAGTTGTTGTTGTTGTAAAAGCTGGCTTGACAGTCCTTAGCCGATGAGTTTCGGTTTATTCCGGTGAGAAGAATCGACTGTCGTCTCACTACTCCGGCTGAAAAATGCAGGCGTATTACGTCTATTCTCCCAGCTGGCACGAAGCGAGCATCTGCTGCATTGATGGTTTCAAGTTGGATTTGACAGTGCATCTCTGAGGTCTTCTCCGAGTTATAGTTATTGTGATTGAGGTGAGGCTGGGTGTGTTGTTGCGTAAGATTCATTTTGTTGCTGTTAGTAGCAACAAGTGTGAAAAATTCTGCCGTCCACTCCCTGTGATGGTTCCTGAATAATTCCTGTGGTGCCAGCAGTTCATTGCCAGCATTACAAGTTAGTTGGGTTGAAATATAGTTCTGGAACACCGTGAAAAACAAGGACCAGGATTTTTTTCACCGGCATAGATAAGTGAAATTCGTAGCAGCATTGCCGGAAGATGTTGCTCCAAAACAACTGGAATGGGATGACAGCCCTTGGCTTATTAATTTCGGATCATTTCGGTGCGAAGAACCGGCTGTCGTGGGAATGTAATTTTGTTCTAGACTTCGCTGGTGAAAGTTTGAATTCACTGAAGATTTCGTTGAGATGACCACTTACTTTGGAACCAATGAAATTTAACTCCAATATACCTCAGCTATAACCATGTTTAATGTTACTGAAACATTTCCAACATTTTAAAAGTTACTGAATTATTTATAAAAAGTCGTTAGGGAATCACTGTGCTTGCGTCCATTAGTGTTTTACTATTTAAAAACATCAGAAAGGAAGCAGTTTTTCAAGTATTTCCGTATACGTTTGTTAATGAATTTGTAAAATTTATATCAGGAAACAATAGCAACACATTAAAGGAATTCTTAACATACACACACACAAACACACACAAGTATACACATGAGTTCTATGTTCATCTTATGAATTTTATGAAATTTATTAGGAAAACTAAAAAACTTTAAAAACATTTCCAGCGTTATCACTACTTATGTTTAGGAATTATTTAGGTTAACATTGATAGTAATTAAAACAAGTAAGAATAATATATTCGGCTATGCCGAATCTACAATACCCTCCACAAGAAATGCGTGTGAAATAGATACGTTATGTTTTGCACATACGAAACACGTGTGAGTGACATATATACTCACAGACATATACTACGTATATAAAAGTTTTTCTAAAATATATATGTATGTACGTATTATGTATGTATGTATGTATGTATGTATGTATGTATGTATGTATGTATGTATGTTTGTATGTATGTGTGTATGTAACGTATAAACTCTAAAACGGCTGGGCCAAATTTGATGAAATTTTACAGAATGATCCTAAATTACCCGAAAGTAACATAGAATATAAAAAAAATTCGATAGGACCAGGGAGAGAAGTATCCCCCATACAAAGCAAATATTGATTATAGAATATCTAAAGAACTATAACAGTGAGAGTTTTCGAATTTGGTCCCGAAAACTTTTTGAGGAATTGTTTTACTGGATAAAACGTAGGACGGACAAGACTAGGGGGTGGGGCACCGCTTATACAAAGCAAACATTGATTATCAAATATTTAAAGAACTATAACAGCGAGAGTTCACGAAATTGGTCTCGACAACTTTCTCAGGAAACTGTTTTACTGGTTAAAACGTAGGACAGATAAGACCAGGAGAAGGGTATCACCCATAAAAAGCAAATATTGATTATCGAATATTTAAAGAACTATAAAAGTGAGAGTTGTTCAATTTTTTCCCAACAACTTTCTCAAGGAATTGTTTTACTGGATAAAAAGGTAGGTATCGCCCATACAAAGCAAAATTATTTTTAGCAAAACGAAGTTTGCCGGATCTGCTAGTGAATGATAAAATAAGTTATATTTTTAGCTATAACTTGTTTTTACTGAACCGATTTCGATAATATTTGGAACGACAATGAAGTACATATAACTTAATATTATGGCAAAATGTCGTTCTAATAAATCGATTTATAATTTAAAATTTTATGAAAGTTCATAGCTTGAACATAGAAGTTGCCTCAGATATCGAATACTAAACCGATTTTGCTGATTTTATATACGAAAAAACTTCTCAGAACTATAACACTCAGGCTTAATTTCATTGAGCTCTCACAATTATTGCAGATGTAAACGTGTCAACAACAAACAGGCGGACTTAGCTAAATCGATTGAGATTTTGATTTACACACGAAATGACAAAGTTAATATACCCTTTTCAACACTTGTGGTGGTGGTGAAGGGTATTAAAATGAAGGACTTTTTAAAAATCTCAAGTTTTTAAAAAATCTAAATAACAAATTAAAATTTAAATTTCTTTGTTCCATTTTAATTGTTGATTTCTCTCTTTTTCTTATTCTCTTTTTTTAATTAAAAACACAATAATTTAGAAATTTTGTATAGTGATTTATTGAATATATAAATTAATTTGTTTAATTTGTAATTAGTACAAAAAATTATTTAAAATTATTTGACACATTTTAAGCTTAAAGTATTACAAATTGTTTTTTATTTGTAAAAATAACTTATTTTAATTTAATAAAATTTTTATTAAATAATTGCAAAAAATTAAAAAGGAACTAAAAAATTAAAAAAAAATATTTTAATTTAAAAAATACTTTAGCATAAATAATTATTAATTAAATGGCAAGAATTTTTCTTTCAAATTGTATTATTTTTCAAATACAAAATTACATAGATTTTGTAAAATTTTTTTTATAAAAAGTTTTTTTTCGATTTACTTTTATCAATCTTTAGATTGTTTGTTAAAATAGGAAAATATAAAGTTTTTATTAATTAAATGAGAAAAGAAAAATAATGTTTTTATTACAATTTAATAATACTGTAATTCTATGATTAAAATAAACATAAAAGTGAAATTTATAGCTGTCGAAAGTTACAAAAATATATTAATTAATTTAAAATAAAATATTAAAAATTAAATTGATCGCTGTTGAGTTATAAAAAGAGCAGTGTTTATATACTTTTTCGCCTTGTTAAATTTTTTGTTTGTTTGAAAGTTCAGAGTAATTTTTACTCTTCATATATCTTTAAGTATCATTTATACAGCTGCGGTCAAAATAATAGCACAACTCACATATCATATCTTGTGTTTTTGTTCATGAATATTTTATCTACAAAGTCCCGCAATTTAAAGTATATTCCCTAAGAAAATGAATGCATTTCTTTTTAATTAACACGAATATTCCAATGACTTTGATTTTAAAGACAAAATGTCAAATTGGGATCTCTCTAAATAATAGCATCACTTCTATTACTCTTGGAAAAAAACCCATAAACAGTCCAAACAATTGTTATAACTGTTAAACTTTAGGCCAAGGAATTTGGCAACCTCGATTGGTTAGATCTACAAATCTTCAGGACAGATTGAGGTTAGATTGGACTGGCAGTTAAATAAATGTCGTCCTTGAATACATGCAGGACATAGGTTTGATGCGGCACGGTCTATACGTGACTAAAAGGCATTAAGCCTGTTGCTCCATCCGATCTCAGTTGTGCCAGAACTAGCACAACATTCATACGTAACTTGAAACCGCGGAATTAGAGGCGTCTCTATGAATGTCATTCAAAGCTGTCATATACGAATTCTGATCTAAACACTGTACTTCCGAAAAGCGTAAACTCATTCAAAAAGCATGGCTCTGAAGAAAAAATCTTATGCCGAAATAAGAAATATTATTAGATAATCAAATAAAATGATTAGAAATACCATAACCTATAAAATTAAAACTAGAAAGTTGAAAGAAAAACTGTGGCGACTTCTTTAATGGTTCATCGCATATTACGTTAAATAAGGAAGGCAATATTTAACTCAACTGCAGGGATTAAGAAAGTATTATATTTGCCAATAAATAATGAAACTGTATCAGAAGGCTTAGGGGATATAATTTGAAAGCACATAAACTTAATTGGCTTGACATATTAAAAAAGGTGAGTAATATTCTGTGGACCGATAAGTATAAAATGTTTTTTATTTGTAAGGAGGCTTCTAAGCAAGAAATATAATAAAAAATTTACAACAAAAACTTTCAAACACTACGGTTCTAGTGTTATGGTATAGAGATGCTTTTCGTACTATGGTGTTGGACACACTTATCGCATTAAAACTGTGATGTATGTGTCAGAATATGTGAAAATTTTGGGTCATGCAACAAGACAGCGCCCCGAAATATATCAGCAAAACAGCTAGAAAGTAGTTTCAAATTAATAGTCACTGTAATGAAATGACCTTCCCAATGTAAATCCAATCGATAGTTAGTATTCGACGTATAATAAAAGAGGTCGGTAACCAATAATAGTAATCTTTTTTTTTTTATTTTTTTTTTTTATTTTTATTATAACCGACCGAGTGGTGCTACTATTATGACATCAAGTTTTATCAAAATTTCTGGAAAAAATAAATTTAAAGTTACATAACGAATACAACATGTTCTTCTTTCTTCTTCTCTGTCTTTTTAACTTTTTTTGATTTTATTTACACCATAAAATAAGAACAACTTTTAATTCAAATGTCTTTTATGACTTATTAAAGAAGACGTATGTATATGGTGATATTATTTTGACCGCATTTGTAAATACAAGCTTTCGATATGAAGTTCCAGCTTCTTATATTTAAACAGTAGAATAAAAGATACCGTGCGAAATTATCGTGCGTTTCATTGTAAATTTAAAAAACCTTCCTGTACTTAATATATTTTTTGTATTTTGCTCGTATGTGAACATATTGTTTCAATGCCTCCTGATTTTTTATTATGAACGGATTTGTAAAAAAATATAAAAAAGTAAATTTCAAAATGATTCTTTCATAAACTAAAAATTCTTGAATACTTTTAAAATTAAAAATAAATATATTATTAACAATTACATTTTGCTTGCAAACATATGGAGTGAGATCGAAACATTCTTAACATACGTTTGTCATTACAACTTTTTACCCAAGTATTATTTTATTTTATAGTGTTTAATGTCAAACAAATGAATATATTGTTAATCCTGATTAACATCTAAGTGACCAAAAACTGTTCTTAATGTTATTAAACAGTTCCCGGACATTTTTGTCTTTCGATCGAAAACTTGGTACAGGTAGGAGGAATAACTTTATTTAAGAGGTTTAAACCAGAGCACGGAAATTGAAGTCAAGTTTTTTTTAATAAAATAATGCTGCATAATGGATGGGATGACGAAAAGTATGTTCTGGCAAATTTATCGCAACTTTTATGTTGCTGATGTTGGAATGAATGTTGAGTAAAAGTTTAGTATCCGAAAACAGTTTCTCAAAATGTTGACTGCAATTTACTTCAAACTGCCTGGAGCTAAAATCAGTGAAGATATATTGGGCTTTTGTTAAAGAGAATTAAAATTGACTACTTGCAAAGCTCTATAAAAACGTTTATGGAAGGGTTTCCCGAAAATAATTCAAAATTTCATCACTAGTGATTAAAAATATAAAAAAGTTCTCTCGTAAAATATTTCTCCGTTCCCAGCGTCAACCCAGCAACTTATGTATCAATCGGAGGTTTTTTCCCAAGAAACATCAATCAGATACAGCCGAACTATTACAACATAAACTATAAACTTGTATATTTAGTGGTCTTGTTTTAATTACCATATCACTCTTTTTCTGAAAGGTCGTCTTAATAAAAACAAATAATTTTTTTCTGTTGAGGTATTTTTAATTTTTGATAGAAACATATTTCTTGGAATCCATGAATGAAAACTTTAAATTTGGTTATTTTTGCAAACGCTTACAAAAAATCTACAATGTAAACTTAACAACTACCGATGCACAACCGGAATAATGCTTGTCACAATATAATTTTGTAGAAATACTGCCTGATATATGAACGATTCATTCATAAAAATTTGCCAGATAATAAAATACATTATTTACAATACTCTACTGATGTTAACTTGAAACTTGTGAATTTTGAGTTATGACGACCTTGCAGCAAATGAGTTATATATGTCAAGAATTTTTCGATATCACTCCTTTCATACACAGATGGACAAAAATCACTGTCATTTGACTGATATAAGTTTAAAAATGTCTGTGCCCATAAAACATGACTTGTAAAAATAGTTGAATTAAAATTGTTATCATGTTAATATCAGGCAAGAACACTATCTGTTCGAGAAACGAGCAAAATAGTTAAAATAATTAAAAAAAGAGACTAAAACTGCATCGTCCAAGTATATTGACAGTGTTGCTTTTTCGCAAAAGAGCATATCAATAAAGGAATATGATTTTGGGGTATTTTCAGTCGACTGTTAAACATGGTGGTGCTGGTGTTATGGTATTAGTTTGCATGCTGTGGGCTGGGGTTAAGAAATTAATATTTAATTTTGTTTAAATTTCCTTATGGTTTATTTGTATAAACTTCGCATTGAATCTGACCATTTCTTTTAGCATAACTTATGTAGCACTCCTTATACCATTAAAACTCCCCCTCAGTTAGAGGAATTATAGAAAATTGTTCCAGAACAGACCAAAAAGTTAATAAATTCTAAGCAAAAACCTTTCAAGAAATTATTAAAAATAATGACAAACATACCTCATATTAAAGTAATAATAGTGTTTAATTAACTTCACCTGACAGTTAATTTTGTCCAGTAGTTATATGAATAGTTTTAATAAAATATACTTTTCGTTTAAATAAACCATTTTTATAATTCTGATGTAAAGGAAAGGAAACTGATTATTTAGAATATTTTAAATTTAAATAATTAAACAATATGTACTTAAGAAAACTACTTGAGGACAAAGCTCCATTTTCTGTAAATCCTTTTAAGTTTAAGCTGGCAAAATATACTATATGTTTGTGTAAACACTGCTATTTTATTAATTTATATGATTTTAATATCAATAAATTAATTATTTTTCTTTTTTGGTTTTTTGGGATTACGAGAACGAGACTTAGCTTTACATAATGGACAAATGGGAGCATTACGATGTATTTGTTGATGGCATGAAAGGCATGATTTCATGGGAGGCGGTTGTTGTCTTAGATTAACATTAAAATCAGAACGAAATGTTGGATGATGACCTAAACCTATAGAGGGTGCTTGTTGCAAACGACTGGAGGGTGGTGGTGGTGGAGGTGGTGCTGAAAAATCACCTTTACCCAAACGTACAGATGCCGAAGGATTTGTCCCAGATCCCGGTGGAGCTGGTGGCATAAAAGCATGGCCCCCAGAGGGAGGTGCACCCGAATTCGAACCTACACTATTGGGTGCCGAAGGTGGTAGTGCGGTAACCGTAGCTTCAGGCATTAAAGGATGTCTAGGATGTGGTCTAGCCAAAGAGGAGCCTGGGTCGATGAGGCAGCAGCGGCTGCGGCAGCACTTTGAGCAGCCACCTTTCAAAAAGTTTGTGGGAAAACGATCTTTTGATATAGGACTACCCTCTTCTTCGTGTAAATCTCTAAGAGGACTTAAACCCAAATAATCGCGACGCATATGATCTATTTGATATTTTAAAGCTAAATATTCCTCATAATGACGATTGGCCATATCCACAGAACGTGTTTGATTCTCTTTTGTTTGTTTAATAATATTTTCCATATCATTGATATCGGCATGAATTTGACGCAGTTCTTCCACATGAGACATTTTCTCCTCCAACAAATGTTCCAATTCTTTGCGATATTCATCCAAACATTTATCTTCATCATCACTTAATTTTACCTCTTTAATAATTCGTACTTTTAGCTTTTCCAAAGCTACAGTTTTATCTCGTATATCTTTTATGGCCTCTAATTTGGCATAATAGTGTCGCTCATTGGAGCTTGGTAAATCTGCAGTGGTGGCCATTTTACCGAATCTCTTGCTATTGCTTTTTGTTGTTTTTTTTTCTTCACACTTTTGTAACAACTTCGCTTTGGTCTTTATTTTTAATTTTTTTGTTAGATAAATCACTCAGAAATAGTTTATAAATTTTAATTTAACAATAAAAATATTTATTGTTTCCTTTTTAATAATTTTAACATACAAAATTTGTATTACTTGTCTATTTTTATTAATAAAATATTAATTTTCTTGTACAAACGTCTGGATTTTACTGTTTTTTTACAATTTCTTTTTCACTTGACTTTTATTGTGTACATTTGTATATACTTTCAATAAGGTATGTTCAGTAAATGCTTGTTTAAAGGTATTGATTTTTAGTGTTGCCACATGCTTAAAATAATCTGTTTTTGTTTAAAAATTTATTCAATCTATATAGCTTTTTTCTTTTTAAAACAATTTTTTAGCTTAAATTATACGATATGAAAGCTCTTCGCATAAAAACTATATCAACTTAAAAATTTTCCAAAAGTACTAATATCTCAAAAAATCATCGATATAATTTTATTCTCAATCTCAAAAAAACTTTTAAAGAACACTTCCAGCAAGAAAAACTAATCTTTACAGAAATATGGTTCTGCATATCGAAACTTTGATACCATCTATCTCGAATATTAGAAAGCTGAAACAATGTATTGAGTTTTCTTAGTTCAGTTATAAAAATATATTCAAACTAAATGATTAAAAAAATAAAATTTTATTATTCAAAATAACTGTAAATATTAATTTGTAGTCTGGCAAGTATTCCTTATGGACTCTTAAGTTAACCATTCATTGTGAATGTTAGTTTCTATTTCGCAGTTCTTATTAAGTTATCTTGTTTTGTGTTGATTTAGTGTGAAATAATTTTTTGGATTTATATTTATGTTTGTGAACTTAATAAAAGTGTCCATTAGAACTATGAGTAGTGAAAGAAAACTTAAAGAAACTTTGGCGAAAAAACTGAGTGGCAAAAAGATTCCAAAAGCCACGCTACAAACTAAAAGCGAACAGGCGGTAAGTGATTTTTGAATTTTTTTACAATATAATAATAAGAAAATAAGTAAGAAATGTAATAATCGGCGTTGCCGAATTGTAAATACCCTCAGTAGGACTTTTTGAATATTTCGATGGATTGCTACACCTTTACAGTTTATATTTTCCCTATGAAGTTTATTGATATGAATTTAATATGGTGGACACGAAGCCATCTTAAAATATTTTCTAACAAAACTATTTTGTGATATTTACATATTTTTAATTATTCTAATTTTTATAGAGATCTATAGTTGAGGGCCTACAGGCAAATTTCGCAAACGCAATTAAATTTAAAAGTTTTATAGGTTCGATATTTTAAAAGTCTTTTACACAAAGAGTAGACATTTTTATCCGCTTTGCGATAGTTTTCGAGAAATATGGAACTGAAGTTTTGATATAAGAGCTCATTTTTTTATTTTACAATTAATGTATAGTAACAGTATGGATATTGTTTGAAAGATCTTAAAGAGACCTTCTAATGAAGTGTTATATGAATTCAATAATGTAGGAAACTAGATCTTATTTCGTGTATGGTCGTTATGTGACCTCTCCAATGATGTATAAAAAGTTTTTAATTATTAAAGCTTGAGACCTTGAATTTTTACAAAAGTGTAAATATCAAAAAAAAAAAAAAAAAAAAATATAATCTAAAACATATATATAGAAACGCCATATCCTTAACCTATTTAATTCCAAAGATATGAAACTACAAAAATTAGTAATTTTGAGAATTTCACATTTTTCATTTCCAATAATTTGCAATTTTAAATGCACAGATCTTTTAACCGAAGCGGAATTTTAGATATTTTAGCAGAAAAAGATCGAAATTTTTAAAATCATTAATTTTAAGTCCAATCTATTTGGTATTCATTGGGTTAAAGTATTGTTTAAAATTACATCGATATTTTCGAAGTTATCGAAAGTTTTTTGAAATGCGTGTGAAGTAAATACATTATGTTCGAATATATACAATATATACAAGTTTTTCTTAAATCCCTCTTATACATAATTTTTCTTATACCTCATTTCCATTCCCAAAAATTATCAAAATCGGTTCAGTAGAAAAAAATTATACTCAAAAATATGACTAAATTTATGAAGAAGTGAGATCGAGGAATTCTTAGGATACAAATATGTTAATAAAAACGTAACCAATAAACTTTAACTTTTTTATTTCATTGAAATTATTATTAAAATTTCATTTTTTTAAATTTTAATCACTAGTGAAACCCTTTTTTGGAAACCCTTGACCTAACGTTTTAATAGTCACTTTGCACCAATAGGTAAACCATCTCCGTGTAAAATTTACCACACTATTGAAGATTTTTTTTTTTTTTTTTTTTTTTGTTCTTCAATTCTCTTTTAACAAGAGCCGCCCAATATCTCTCCACTGGGTTAGCAGTTTGAATGATTCGTCTCTCTTGGTACAAATACTTCAAGGGCTTGTTTACCATAGTGACAGGATGCCAATGCAGGGAAAGAATAAGTGGATAGATTGCGAAACCTTATGAATGGAGACTTTTTTGTAAACATTTCTTATGTAAATTTCGGTATTTATAGTGCCCTTTTTAACAAATGATTGGTTCCTTTTGCCGCAACAGCATATAGGAACCATAATGGGAACTTTTTGGGAAATTTTTATTGCTTTTGGTTACTAAACTTTTCTTCAATATTTCCTCAAGCAGAAATAACATAAAATTTTTGACCAGGAAGTTGCGAAAAATCTACCAGAGCAAACATTTCGTCCTTCATTAGCCAAATATGTTTGTTTTAGAAAAATTTACTTCAATTTCAGTGCTCTGTTTTTTGCTTCTAAATTTTTAACAGCGTACCTGTGAGGAACTTTTTGAGCCTTGTACTTATTAAATCTGCATTAGCTTTAACTTTCGTAGCAAATAGTTCAAGTACTTAGCTAACCGGACTCCTTTTAAAATGCTTTTAATTTTTTTGGCTTAAGATAGCTTATTTAAAACACTCCTTAAACCTGAAAGAGGTTTTCTATCAATGGAGAAGTTTTCCCTGTAATGTTTAGTAACATTGGAATCAGTTAGTAGAACACAGTTGGGTTTTGTTGCAAACATTTCATAATTTTAGTGTGCACTTTTTGTGGTCTCTAGGGTGGGTTGGCTACCATACCAAAAAAAAAATGGTGCGCTTGTCAATTATATGTTTGCCATGCTCCAAAACATAGCAATTTTTGTTTTTATTAAATAGCGCTTCCATTATAAGTCCCTTCGGAAGAATTTCTTTATTGTTCTTTATGATTTAAAACTGGACAAAATGTAGTCCTTTGATAATTTTTATTTTTCAGAAATATTTTATTTTATTTTTTAGAAATACAAAATTTTAGTTTTAATAAAAAACATTTGTTTAGAATCTTACGATCTCACTGCTTATATAGCTCAATGCAAAATTCTATTCTAAACTGCTGAATAATATTTGATAATTTTACAAAAGTTCTTCACATGCCTTAAACCGTTTTTTCAGGACAATAACAAATTTCATCATTGAGTTCTGTCAATTATTGTAGATATAAGCGTGCAAACAACCACTAAACATATAGACAGACATAGTTTAATCGACTCAGAATTTAATTTGAGGCAAAAGTATATATACTTTATGGGATCTTAGGAATGAATGAAAAAGTGTGGTTATGGATGGTATAAAAATAATAGAAACTGGTTTAAATTTTAATGTGACTAATTTCTTAAAATAAATGTCATATTGTTCCTTATTTAATTTATATATCAAAACATTGTTCGTTTAATACTTAAGATATATTGGCAACCTTTGAAAGATGAAGAGCTCTTTCGATTGATATATAAAAAATGTTATTCATAAGGAAACAAAAAGCATTAATTAGTACATCATGTGAAAGCTTATAAGAACTAGTATTTAATGTCATATCTCGTCTAAATTGTCAATATTAAAATTCATTTGACACTTTTTCCTTTAGAGAAGCTCAAGGTCTTTCAAATGATAACCATATTAACAAAGTACAAATCAAAATAATTTGATTTACATATCAGAATTTCAGGATTCTATATCTTGAATATTTAAGTTTAAAATAATGCGTTATATATAATTTTTCAAACTTAATGAATTTTGCAATCGGACATAAAATGAAAAACAATAGACAAGACAGATTTAGAGATAACTAAATATAGATCCCAATATTTTTAGGTTTTAGTGATTTTCTTTCAAAGTTTTAAGTTAAAAATTTATACATTTTAAAGGAAAATAAGTCACAATTGTTTAAAGAAGTTAAAAATAATGAAAAACCGAATAAAACTAAAGAAAAAGTGAAGTTGGATAAATTGGAAAATATTGAAACAAGATTGAAAACTCCAAAAACGGAGCAAGTAAAGAGTGAAATCATTAATAATGAAATCGAAGTAAATAAAATAAAACGTACAACTTGTAAATTAAAAAGAGAAATAGAAGATGAATTAACAAAACCTTCATTGGATGTTCTTAAACCAATATCTGAAAAATTACCAAAAGTTTCTATTAAAAAAGAAATTCCCATCAAAAAAGAAAAATTATCCAAAAGTAATGAAGTTAAGGCCGAGCCTGAGGAGCAAAGACCCTGTAGTAGTAAAAAAATTAAACAGGAATCGACAAGCGATAAATGGGAACCTTTAAATTGGCAAGCAATGTTGGAAAATATACGTCAAATGCGTGCGAATGATAAAGCTCCAGTTGATTCTATGGGCTGCCATAAATGTGCTGATGAAAATGCCGATGAAAAAGTATAAAATCAAACATTTCTTTATACAAAAAAAACAAAAGAAACTTGATTAAACATTTAATACAATTTTAGACTCAACGTTTTCATAAACTTGTTGCTCTTATGCTATCAAGTCAAACCAAAGATGAGACTACTTATCATGCCATGTTACGTTTGAGAGAACACACTCTAACGCCAGAAGTTATTTGTAATATGAAAGTAAATGTTTTGGAAAACATATTACATCCGGTATCATTTTACAAAGTAAGCAAAGAATGAAACAGTTAAAGAAATAACAAAATGAAAAAAAAACTCCAATATACAATTTATTTTACTTTAGAACAAGGCCAAATATCTTCAACAAACTGCTAAAATCTTAATTGAAAAATATAATTCCGATATACCAAATAATATCAAAGAACTTGTTGCCTTACCCGGTGTAGGACCCAAAATGGCTCATATTTGCATGTCAACAGCATGGGATCAAGTCACTGGCATAGGTGTTGATGTTCATGTGCATCGTATTTCGAATCGTATAGGCTGGTTGCCTAAACCTACAAAAGAACCTGAACAGACTCGTTTAGCTCTGGAAGCTTGGTTGCCATCACATTTGTGGAGTGAAGTTAATTATTTGTTGGTAGGATTTGGTCAAACCATATGTACACCGGTAAAACCGAAATGTAGTGAGTGTTTAAATTGCGATATTTGTCCTTCAGCTACGAGGTTGGTAAAAAAGATGTAATTGAGTCGAATGAGGAAATTTCAAAAATTTGCGATAAAGTTAAATTTAAGAAAACCAAAATGAATTTATAAAAATGTTCAATGTTAAATTTAAAATAAAAATGCATTTAAAATTACATCTATTAGCAGTGTAACACATTTTCGGGTACGAGGGTGGTTAACAAAGAAGGTAATTACATTAAATAATTTTTAAATTTTTCACCAAAAGTTAAATCCGCTACAAATACTATTTTCTACAAAAAAAGTCCATTAGTAACAAAAAATTGAATTACATGTTTCACTAAAAATTACATTTATTACTAAAAATTTTATTATTCACTATAAATTTAAGATTTTACCACAAATTTCATTTTCTACCTAAAATTCCATTTTTCACCAAAAACTTCATTTAACTTCATTTTTCACCTAAATACAATTTTTCACCAAAAATAAAAATTTTCACCAAAAAAATTCCATTTTTCACAAAAAAAAAATACATTTTTCACAAAAAAAATAAATTTTTCACCAAAAATTAATTTTTTACTAAAAATTTAATTTTTCACCAAAAATTTATTTTTTACTAGAAATTTAATTTTTCACCAAAATTTATTTTTACTAAAAATTAATTTTTCACCGAAATTTTATTTTTCACCAAAATTTGATTTTTCTCCAAAAATTATGTGCAAAACCTAAAATTGACTAATGATTCCATTATACACAAAACTCTATAAATAATGCATGTATTCCACTGACTATAACAAATCCTTATCGTTGAACTTCCTAATAATATTGGACGTACTTTCTTTGCAATTCTCCGTCATCTTCCTTATGAAATTGTACCCCATTTTGAAATCTATTTTTCCCTTAAACAGGGCCTTTTCATATTGATCTCTTATGTGGCATTTATATTACATCATCGTGGACTGGCTCCCAATACAATTTTTGGTTTCTAACATCTTTGTAGCACTTCAGTTTGAACTGATGCCTATATTGGTTTTAATTGTAACATTGAGCTAACTGGTAGGAAGCTCCCATACAGTTGTGCTTCGGAATGGATTTCTAAGCTCATTAAACTATTCAGACCCATTTCAAAAAAAACCCTTTAAAGTGCACTCTCAAAAAATGTTGTTGGTATTTTTTAATTAATATTATTAAACAGTACCGAGAGAACTTGTTCATTGATAATTCAGGTAGAAGAAATGGCCCACATAATGTTTCTAAAGCAAAAAATACTCAGACTATATGGTACAAAAAGTTAAAGCTTATGAAGATTTAAAGACATTCAAGGGTCAAAAAGTTTCTGGCGGGAAGTTTCAAAATCTAGAGCCAAGAGGAGAGCACGGAAGTTGAAGTCAAGTTATCTAAAAAATATTCTTGCTGCATAATGAATATCAAACCTATGATCTGGCAGATTTTTCGAAACACCCTGATCAAGAAGCAATATGCAAGAGAAGCCAATCATTTGTTACAACGAGCTCTATAAATATCGAAATATACATCAAGAATATTTACAAAAAGGACTGTTTCCTTAAGCTTTTATAATGTGTCCAATTGTTTTAGGCCTGAGTTGACATTCTATCACTATGATGAACAAGAGAGGTAAATCTTCCAAACTGCGCGGATCAAAAGCCTGTGAAGAGATATTGAGCTATTGTTAATAGAGAATTGAAGAGCCTAAAAATGGTATCCAAAAGTGTAATAGAATGGATGCAGACCTTTTTGTTAACATTTCTTGATGAAAATTTCGGTATTTATAGAGTCCGTTGTAACAAGTGATTGGCTTCTTTTGGCTTGCTGCGGGATATCTCTGAAAACGCTTTAATTTTGTTGACTTTAGAAACGTCATATGGACCATTCTATCTACCTTTAACGCTTAATAACGTTGGAAACTTTTTGACAGTTGCTTGGCCAAATTTTTGTAGGATCATTTCGATCCTTCGGTTTATTGCAAATATTAAATAATTTTATTACGTACATTTTGTTAGTCACTCATTTTAATCAGATTACAAATTTATTTATATGTTTGACATTAAACATAACAAGTGACATGTTTTACAATGTTAAATCGTTCCCACGACAATATACGTTCCGGAACGATCCGTGTCACACTCGGCAATTGTATGAACCGAAATTTTTCCCCCCAAGAAAGAATTATTATCGAATTATTATTTAATCAAAAGAATTAAATAATATTTGGGTTAAACGTTTTTTATGAAAAAGGTTTGTTAAGAATATTTTGATCTTTCTCTTTAATCGGATGCAAATCTTTAATTGGTCGCTGCTGTGCTCAAAGTTGAATCCAATCTTTTTGTAGTTTTTAAAGGGAGAATTTTAGATTTTGGACAGCGAAATTTAAAATTTTTCAATTAATTTTTATTTAGTTTTGCGATTATAAGCATATTTTGAAATATTTTGCATTAATCTTTTTAAAGAGAACATATAAAGTCCTTACTGCGGAATAGTTTCCAAACAACACTTTAGACAATATAAAATAAAGTCATGAGCCTTAAAATATTTTTCTTGTAACTAGAATTTAGCAAAAATGTATAAAATAATTTTCTTCATTTAATGAATTTAAATAAAAACAATGAAAATAATGAAATGTAACTGATGTGGTTTCCAAGTGATCATTTCACTGAAATGTTTCTTCCAACTGACGTTTTTTGGAAATCAATTTAACTACAAATATTTCTAGTTAAAGGACTTAACTTGTTAATTATAATGATATTTTTTAAATTGGTGTCTGCTGAAGTTCCACGTCAGTTACAGAGGGTCAACTGAATTCTAAACTAAAAAATATATTAAAAAAATTAATACCACATGATTAAAATTTTATTTAAAATAAAAATATTAATGATTTTATTTTTTTTATAATGAAATGGCACTTAAAAATATAATTAATAACTGATAAATTTATAAATGATTTTATATATGAACATTTTAAAACTAAATATTTCTTATGTAAAATACAAATAAAATACATGATTTTTTCAATATAAATTTATTTACGAACATTTTTTTTCAAAGAACGTTAACAATTTTATTGGGAAAACAACTTAAAATAATAAAACTACACTTTATAGAAATGAGAAAAAATTCCATTTCGGAGAATTTGAATTCTCCGAAAACTTTCAAAATTTTGTTAGAAAAATGTAGTTTTTTTAATTAATATTAAAATTATTGAAATCTAATTGGATTAACCATTTTTTTGTAAATTTAACAATTATCCTTATGAAAATGTTTCTAATTAATTTATTATTTTATATATTTTTGTTTGTTTTTTTAAGAAATTTTATCAATATTAAAATGTATAAACGTTTTTTTTTAACTCTTAAAAAATATTCGATACTTTAACGATAAACTACACATCAATAAAACTGGCATTAGTTTCAAATATTTTGATTACGTTACATTTAGTAGTTTAAATTTTTTAATTTAAAGGACATTTTTTTAATTAACGAGAATTAAAAATATATATTTTGTTTCTTATATTTTTCATTTGCAGATCTCAAATACAAATTTGTTTGTTTTTTTTTATTTTGACACAATTTTTCAAGGACGCGATGGGGATTTTTGTTAAAATGTTGTCAATTGAAATTAATAAAAATAATGCTCGTTATTAGTTACTCGTTCTAAAACATAAAATTAATACACAATTGAGTTAAACACAAATTACAACCAAAACAGAGATTCCTGTACAATGAAATTGAAAAGTTAGTTTTTAATTAATTTTAAAATTATTTTCCATGGAATTATTAATCCTCAGTGACCAACGACACCAGTGTCATAAAAATTAAAAAAATGTCATAATAAATAATCACTTAAGTCCAAAGTTTAGAAGAAAAGTGTTATTGAATTAATCACATAAAATCACACATGTTGCAAAGAGGTTAAATAAATGAATTGCCAATTGTAATAGGCTTTGCCCTTCGTCTAAAATAATTAGATGTAACAAATTTCATCAAGATTTCTTGTGATTTGCATTTTGATTACAACATTAACAAGATTCGCTAGGAGGACGGACATCTTTAAATCGTATCAGGATGTTATTCTGTTCAAGAAATTGTGCAACCTCTATTTGACGAATTCTAAAAAGTCTTCCAAACTTTGTTTGCTTTATACTTTCTCTTAAGTAATCACAACATTAAACAGGTCTAGCAATACGCAAGGACATATTTAAAGAAATCAGGTCGTAATTAAGACATTGTGTAACCTCTGTTAGGTTTTTATTTAATATGGTCCACATGCAGTACACAAGTTAAGGACCGTACAATCAATACACGACCATATATAAGTATAAAAACATATTAGTTAATTGTTATTATTGAGGTTCTGGCTTAACTCCAGGCCTAGAAATTGTGCCATTAATATGGGATGAGTCTATTGTGTCATGTGATCCTTGGAACGGTCAATAGGATATCAGTAGGCATTGAGCCTGTTGCTCCATTCCGGACGTAGTTGTGCTCAAAGTACTCTTGTAGACCTCGTCACATTCTGTTCTATGTCTGCGATTGGAGGTGGGCGCCTTCCAAGTACTTGAAACCATGGAATTTATACCGTCTCTGTGAATGTCGTTCAAACTTCAATATATGAATTCTGATAAATAGAATATTGCACATAACTCTATTAATATATTCTGGGGTAACTCCAATTGTGTTATATTGAAGTTTGGATGATGCCGCCGATGACATTTAAGAGGGAACTGTTTACTAAGAATTTCATTATGTTCAAACGAACGAAACAAAGAAACCAGTAGACATCGAGCCTGTTGCTGCGTTTTGATTGCAGATGTACCAGAACTACACTTGTAAACCGCGGTAAATTTTGTCTAAAATAGATAAAAGGTGACTTGAAATTACGGTATCTGTGGTGGCTCTGTGAATGTTGTTCAAAACCAATATTGATCAAATGGACAGAACGTACTGCTTACTAAGCATTTCATTTTGTTTCTTAATCGGAAGGATCTTCGTCCACTCATGTAGATGTTGTGTTGAGGACACATTTTTTTTTAAGTTCCCTACAACTTATCATTTAGCAAAGAACTACATCGAGTATAATGTCTAAACTTTAACTTATCTTCTTTCCCAGATGGTGAAAAGAATTTCTACGACTGCTGGTTCTCTTCATCATCGATCAAGAGCCCAGTAATCCCAACAAAACAAAAAGAACATGATATGCTTGATGCTACTAACTACAACAAAAACAAGGCTTGTTCTTCGCTCTACGATATTTTTCAAATATCATTTCAAAAACGAAAAGTCTAAAACGGTCAATATGAAAGGAAGAGCTATTGCAAGAGGATGATTCCTTGACAGAAATCAATTTAAAGAAAAGAATTAAGTTTAAAAACTAACTTTTCAATTTTATCACAAAATCAAACATAAAAATTTTGAATACAAATACAATATCATGAGAATTTTTTTATGTTAATAACAACATACACATACATATATAGTCCTTTTTTAATCCTTAACAACTCAATTGAATTTATTTAATTTCAATTTTTTTGTAAAATTTATTTTCGTTGCTTTTCTTTCATCGTAACAACTCGTTTTGTTAAATTTGTTCGTTTTGTTTTTTTCTTTTGTTTGTTTTATTATTTAAAAATGTGATATTCGTATACTTCCTCGTCCCTCTCTTCCTCGTTCTGCCGATAAAACTTTTTTACGTTTTCTGATTAAAGTATTATTGGAATTTTTAAACTATAAATCCGTTATGGGTCCAGCTACACTTAATTTAACTGGTGATGACGATGATGATGAATTATTTGTGCCACTATATTGATGTTGTTTTTGTTGATGATGGTGATGATGTTGTTTTGTCCATTTATGATTATTTTTTGTATTAGTTGTTGTAGTGTTAGTAGTAGTAGTAGTAGTGGAACGTTTAGTATTTTTATTTCCTTCACCAGTAACACTACCACTACCACCACTACCAACATTATTACTACAATCAAATATTTTATTATTATTGTTATTTCCACTACCATCACCATTTGATAATTCTTGTTGTTGTTGCAATTGCAGTTGTTGTTGTTGTTGTGGACGATTATCATTGGCCTTAGAGGATGGGGTATGTGATGTATTAAGTTGTAGACTTTTAACCAATTTCTCAAGTCTAAAATTGAGATTAAAACAACACAAAAAAAATAAACAATATTAAGGTTTTTTTTTAGAGTGAGTTACAAACATACATAGAATATTCTAATTGTTATGTTACTTTTATAAGGATATTTTGTATAGAGAATTGTTAAGTTTTTTAAAGATTAAATAGAAACTAAATACTTATTCTCTTATAAGGAGTGAGATCGAAAAATTCCTAACAAACATATATGTTAATAAAAACGAAGACGATAAATTAGCAGTTTTAATTTTTTTGATTTGATTGAAATTATTATTACAATTTACAGAAAAATTGATTATAGTTTAAATTACTGGTGATGAAGTTTTAAACCTTTATTGAAATTCCTTTACCAGCGTTTTGATAGTGTTTCCTATCACTTTGCTCGAACGGGTGATCCAGCTCCGTTTAAAGTTTGTGCTCTTCAATTCTCTTTTAACAAGAGCCTAATATCTCTATACTGGCCTTAACTCTGGACATTAATCTTCTTGTAGCACTCAGAGGCTTGTTGACCATAGTGACAGGATGTCAAGTCAGTCCAAAAATAACTAGACACATTATGATGTCTTATGAATGAAAGCAGCCTTTTTTTGGTAAACATTCTTTGATGTAAATTTCTGTATTTTTAGAGCCTGTTGAAGTAATGATTGGTTTCCTTTGTTGACACTACTTATTGCGTTCTGTTGTTGTAACAGTTGGAAATAAATAGTACATTTATAAATTTTGGTTCATGTTGTTGCTCAACTCCAGGCCTAGGAATCTGACAACCTCGACTGGTTGTGTTCATATATCTTCAGGACAAAGTGAGGTTGGATTGGACTGGCAGTTGAATAGATGTCGTGTGGTCCTTGACCACATGCAGGACATAGGTTTGGGGTGGCTCGGTTAACATGTGACCAGAAGGCATTGAGCCTATTGCTCCATCCCGATCTCAGTTGTGCCAGAATTACTCTTGTTGAGCGCGGCAAATGCTGTTCATTGTCTGCAATGGGCGGTGGGCGGCCTCCTAGCACGACTTTCATACGGTAACTTGAAACCGCGGAATTTGAGGCGTCTCTTTAAATGGCGTTCAAAGCTGTCATAAACGAATTCTGATCCAAAGGATCTTGCATATATCTTTGTATGCTATATTCGTATATACGAATATCCTTTCTTACCTGCCTCGGCGGTAACTCCAATTGTGTAATATTGAAGTTGGAATGGATTCTCCGATGACAACCTAGAACGAACTGCTTACTTAGCATTTCATTATGTTCCTTATTGGAAGAATAGTTGTCTCCTCATGTAGGTGGTGAATTGAGGACATTTGTATAAAGCCCGTTATGGTTCTTAAGGCTGCATTTTGACGGAAGAGAGAAGTACATACGTTTTGTCATTCATTATGCAGCAAAAATTCATTTTTTAAGAAAACTTTACTTTTATTTTCGTACTCTAATATTTAACAGTGTTGCTGTCAGGAAACGCAATAGCTTTAGCTTTTTGTACCAAGTTAACCGAATTGTTTTGCTATCGAATGTGTTTGAAGCTTTTTTTGAAAATGGTTTCTATTTTTTTGGCTTTAGAAACATCATGTGGACTATTCCTACGACTTGGTACCAGGTTTCCATCAAAGCACAAGTTCTCCTGGTACTGTTTAATAACATCGGAAACAGTTAGACTGCTATACTTTGAATTTCTGGCTTACTTTTTGTAGGATCAAGTTGAATTTTGTTGAAATTTTAGTACGGATTTTCTCATTTAATCAGACTAATAATAATTAGATTAATAATATAACTGATGTATAATAATGGTAACTTGATTAAAAATAAAAAATCAAATAATATTTGCGTTGAAAGTTTTAATGAAATACGAGTGTTTAGAATTTTTCGATCTCACTGCTTAGTTACTTTGTAAATGTAAGATAATTAAAGTTTATTTCTGATTTAAATAAAAATTTTTAATGTAAATGTTAGTTTCAGGTGTTGTTGACTGTAAATTATGTTATTTAACCAGGTGTTAATAATAAGTGAATCTTGTTGCAAAGTTATGTTTTTTGCTAGATGTTAACTGACAAAATATTATTAAATTAACACTAATGAAATAGAAATATTTACTTTAATATTTGGTTAACAATTTTAAATTATCATTAATATTTAAAAAATTTAATGCTTAAGGGAGTTTTCAGATAATATATTCGATATATTGTTGTATTCAAATTTGTACGTTTGTTAAAGTTCTATTTTTAAAAATATTCTAGAATATCAAGGGAATTTCTTAAAACCAGTTTAGGATTGGTAAATTGATAAGATTGGTTAGAGGAAGTCAGGCAAAAGGTATAAACTTCTTACAGAAATATTTGGTATCTATAAAAATTAGGACTTAAAAATTAAAAAATTTTAAAGTAAGTGAAACGTCATTTGAACTCAAAAAATTATAAAGAACTAAAAATTAATAATTGTTGCTGTTTCTTTTAAATAAAAATATATTCAATCTTTAAACTTTATTAGTATTGAAATGAATAACGATTTTTTTGACATTTCAACATGAGACATAAGTATTGGCACAAAAAGAGAAATTGACATAAAATAATTATTGTAAAATTTAGTACAAATAAAAATTCGTTGGAATTCAATAGCAAAATTTTTGAAAGCATTTCCTATCGTTTTATATACAGATCATATGTGTTCGGCATTGGTTGGTTGCATCAACTTGAATTCAACCGACACAAGGACGAGCATTGATACAATCAATTTTTCTTCTCACATACCGTTCTAGAATGTATATATACTTTTGGGATTCTCAGATGAATATTGTGGAAATTACAAATGTACATTTACCCTTCTCACCTTGTCAGATGAAGGGTATAAAAAAGTATTAGTTTCGGCGGGACAAATCTGTTGTAACGAAGATGAAAATCTTGTTGAATTCTATTTTCTTTTCATCTTCTTCTTGGCATGGAATGTACCAACTTTGTTGTGATAACTTCTCCAATTTTTCTGCAATCTTCTAGGAATGCTACTTTCAAATCACGTTTACTTGACATCCTTCGTGTTCGATGAGATTTAGTTCTAGAGATAAATGTGCAAGACATGTGCAAACCACATCTTCACTTCGTGAGCAGAATTATTATCGTGCAGAAATGAGAATGACTATAGTAAATTCAATATTTCTACACTCTTCATAATATTTTCCTATAAAAAATTTGGTTAGTTTAAGTTGGAAGTCTCGTACCCATTGCCGTACACCTAAGCCACTGTTTCGACACACGTTCAATAATCAATTGAATTCCATATCATGTACGAACTTCCTCAATATCGTCCAGGTTACTCACCTTAGTTGTGTTAGAATTCTGAAATCTCACAAATGTGAAGGCTGGGCAATGACAGAGGAAGAGCTCCATCGTTTAAATGTCCCCCAAACATGCCCCTTATTTACTGTCATCGACTGTTTAAGAGTGTCAGAAGACTCTGAAATTCTCAAGGGTTTCCTCTCATCTGGACCTCACCAAAGTATCATTTTAATCCTGGCAACTGCTTTGTTGTTTCTGTGTATTGCATACACCCACTCTTTTAGCCTCGTTTTTGGTATTCTTGGAAGAAGATCTTCAGATCCTTACAACGCAGATTTGTCTGATTCGCTTTTGCTCAGATTATGGTTTATCTAATCGTATGTACTTTCACTTACTCAATGTTTTGAACTAGCCATGTAGACAGCAGCCTTATATCTAACCCAAATTTTTATCAGTTGGATGTAGAGCATTCTATTTGGTGTTGTATCACATTCTTCGAACATTTCTTTAAATTATTAATATGACATGCAGCCCCAGACCATTACTGTTAGACCTTTGCAATAGTCTAGAATGTCCATCAGGACGGAAAATATTAAATTACTCTTATTTGAGAAGAACATCTCAGAACACCCATAAACTATACATGACTCACTATTTGTGATTTTCCGAATAGTAAATCAGCTGCCATTTACCAATTCTCCAATATCTGCAATATTTTTACCTTGATTTCGTTGAGTAGTTGTTTCGCTACTTTCAATTTCTTTAACGACACCGTAACGGATATTGCAGATTTCATAGAAAGTTATCAGACGGCAAAAAAATGCCGAGATTTGAAAAATTGTGCGTATAGTTTTGTATTGCTGAAAACATATATTTTTCCACTTACTTCATTTTGTGCCTAAACTTATGTTCATGACTGCATATAAACATGTCCATGAGTCAGAGAGTTAAAAGAGGCAATTTTGTAGAGTCACCGACCTCAAAATTTACTCGAATACACTTCAACTCTAACCATATTATTTTATGATTTGTCTAGCGGTTTAAATGTTACAGAATTATTTCCAAAAGAAAATTCTATAAAAATATAAATTAAAATTGGATTTTTTTTAAGGAAAACATCAGTTTTCTTTTGTTAACTCAAACTAGTCCTTTAAGAAATTTAAATAACTCTTAAACTATTTATGTACATCCCAATTAACGTTTCTGTTGTGTCAAATAATTTTTAGTTCTTTGTACAAAATAATTATGTTGAAATATTGGAAATTAAAAAAAATATGTATATGTATATATATAAAGGTATTATTTATTTAAACCCACGCTATAATACGTTCATCAGCATCTTTACGTGCGGCTACAGCTTCTTTCAGTTCTCTGGTTAAATCCTGTGCTGTTATATTGCCGACTGTTGCTGAGCCATTATCTACAACATGATCACACTCATCCGATGATAATTTCTTTATTGTTGATTTTTCTTTTTTACGTTTAATCTCATCAGTTGGTGATGAGACTAAAGCAAAAGTTGGTGGCGACATTATGGGACCAATTTTATTATTTGGTATATTACCACCATTAATGCTACCACCATCGGAACTAGAAAATGAATTACGCATTTCGGATGTAGCTCTTTGTTGTTGTGCCGTTACCGATGCTATATCGGCTGTTGAAGTAGTAGATGGTGTTTCTACTATATGTAAAGGTTCTTCTTCTTGTTCATCCAATGAAGATGAGGCTGGCTGATGATGTATGGTACCATAATGTAGATTCATGGGTGCCGCTTGACTACGACGTGAATGTGGAAATGATTTACGTGTTCGTAAAGTTTCATTCTCATATATAATGTCCGGAACACTACGATTATTATAAAGAGCAGCTAACATTTGACGCATATACTTATTTTCAGCCTCTAAATGATTGAGACGTTTATTGGTTTCTTTACGATCTACACGTAAGTGATGGACTTGTGACTGAAAAAAATGGAAATTATTTATTTACTTAAATGATGCCTTTTTGAAAATGTAATTTACCTTTAAATCTTCTATGTCCCTCATCATTCTTAAGTTTGATTCATTCATAGACCATTGTCTCTCCTCCACCATGGCTTTGACACGATTCAATAAAGCATCTTCTCTAACTCTGGCTGCATCTTTAACTTCTCTTACCACATCAGTCATCATGCCAGGCGTATAGGCACCTATAAATAAACATTTTTCAAAAATAATGTTATTTTTTGCAAGAATTTGTATTTTGGAATCCTTTTTTTTTGCTGTTTATTGTATTCTTACAAAAACGCACCTGAATGATATGATGGCGCTGGACTTTGTGTACCAAATGCACTGCCAAACACCATCGGTTGACTATGGGTACTTAATCCACTTATGCTATCTCTACGGTGCCTCATACCCAAATTGGGAGCGTGCTTTAAAACTTCAATACAAACTAAAAGTTGTAAACACCAACAAAACAATGTACAGGAATAAAAGGACAATACAAAAAGAATATATCGAAAAAAAGAAGACAAAAAAATAAAAAATAATAATTAACAAAAATACAACAAATAAAAATTATTTAAATTACAATTTTTATACATACATTTTTTTACATTTATTTATGGAGAAGTTTGTTATTAGAAGATACATAGATTTTTTTCAGTTACAGTTAATTATTAGAAAGAGAAAATAGAGTGAGATTGATAGATATTTTTTACATAAATAGAAAAAAGGAGATAATATTAGAATTACAATAAAAATTACAAATAAATAATAGTTTTTTTTATAATTATAATACAATACTTGTTGATTTTATGTGTAAGTTTGGGGGAGAATATTGTGTAGGGGAATCAAAAATTAAATACGAAGAGTGACAGGTTTAAAAGAAAATAATTAACTAAATAAAGAATTTAATAAGCTTTGCTCCTAATACATAGTTTTTAATTATAACTGGAGATAAAGTTTACATGTCAGCTCTATTTTTAGATCAGTAAAAAGGTTTATATAGTTGACAATAATAGTGGTTAATTGAAAAGTTCCCAATTATGAATTTTACAGAATCAAAATGGTATCAAAGTTCGATATTGAATTACGTTTATAAACGATGCGCTATAGTTCTATGTTTAAGCAGAAATTTTACGCCTCACGTGCATGCTATCCAGAACAATATAGACGTACAGCTGAAATTCAATCTATTATTGTCAAGTCTTTTTGGATAATTGTGATTAGTTCACTACTTCAACTGCATATAAGTGTTAAGAACTAAAAGTTCATAGATGATTCGCTATAGTCGATGTTCACTAGACTCCCAGTCTTAATGGCAACTTAGCAAAGTAGTTTGAGGACTTATACCGAATTAATGTAAAATTATTTAATTTGTTTAAGTTTCATTTGAGAATTATGATAAGACTAGGCTACTTCTTAGGCCTAAGGCTTACATAGCAGAGATATTCCGAAGATACATGCTATTCAAGATAATCTCTCGAAAATTAGGGAATTCAATTTGATGAGGTCACAGTATATTTGGGAGACAAGAACTGACTGCTTAATTTAAAAGGCCATATTTTATTCATCATAGTTGGATAGGATACTGGGAGTGAGAAGGACTGTTTTAAGGAAGGTAGTTGGATTAATGACGGGACATTTAGGGAAGATGATGGTGAGATGGGACTTAAATACCTCCAATAATTAAGGATCTGTGCTATTGAGGATGGAATGGAGTCATTGCTTTGTACATCGGGGAAGTGTAAAGTGGACAAACCCTGATTGGGTTAGGTGAACTAGCAATTATTGGCATAGATAATCTAGTAAATATCATTCTACGGTCAACCTGTCTTACAGGGCTAGGAACTGAACAGAATTAATCAACTCTTTGGGAATTTTTTGTATTGAAACTCGGTCCTCCATTTAAATGTGTGTCCTACAAATATTATTTGTTCTATCGTTATATTTTCTAAACTCCTTTTTAGCAGATATACTGCAGATATTTTTGTTATTCTCAAGTTATAATGAAATTTATTTAACATTTGTTTATTGAATTATAGTGGATAATTGGTGTGTATTATTAAGATTTAAAGTATATTGAAAAGTAGCAATGAGCCACAATAAGAACAGAAAAACTTTTCACATTACACACATTGGGGACTTTAGGGCATTCGAAAGTCGCAGAACACCGGTTGCGTCCGATACCTGGGGGAGGCACAATGATCGTGCTTTGTGTTTCAACAGAAGTAAACAAAACATGCTATTTTTGCAAAATTTATGAGACTTCATCTCAGAATATGTTTCATAAAGAATAGAATTATTCTGAATTAAAACAACAAAGTTTATTTTAAAGGAAAAATCAATTTTATTTGCTAAATACGAAAAATTTTTAAACTTAAAAAAGTTCGAGGTGGAAAGAGTTAAAAAAGCATCCTATACTTTCTTGAAGGTACCAATTTCCAAAATCGCAAAAATTCATTCATGGCACATAATTTACATGGGTTTAGCTTCGTTTTTTAGAGCTTAATGTTATCTATCGGTATTGAAGTCTGCTTAATAAATTTATTAATGATTAATGAAAATGATTTTAGAAGTCTTATCCGCCTTTAAATATAGACGAATTAAATGAATCCCAAAATTCGCCAGGACAACACTAAGAACTCAATCGATCATATTTGATATTATTGTTATAGTTTGCGACAGAATTGAGTAATCACTGCTTGTAAATTTGTAGTAGATTCTTAAGGGAATTGGATTTAAAATATCCTTTATGTCGCCTATATTTCAAACTATTAGTGTATTATTTAAGCATTAAGGTAAACTTTTTAATCATTAGATTTCGTCAGTTTAAGTTTTCATCTTACTTTTTTTAAACAATTTAACTCGTATTACTTTTTTCAATAAACTAATGATTTTAGCTAAATTTGTGTTGAATAAAAAAACATTTAGTTATTTATTTATTTCATTCACACTTATTAAAAAAACTTTGAACAAATTTATTTATTTAACAAATATTTTCTCTTTTCCCAAAAATAACTCACCTTTTGCTTCATGTAAATCTCGACAGATTTTCGTATTTGTTTCGTGTAACAATTGTATTTGTTCCATTAAAATATTAAAGAATTTATTATTTTGATCGACATCATTGGGTAAATTATTGCGACGATCTGGAGTATTTTGTCCACTTAATTTTGAATCATTATCTGAAGGATTCAATAAACAAGGATCACTAAATCTAAAACTAAAGATAATAGAAAATTTAAATTTAATTTTTAATTAAAAATATATTATATATATTGACTTACCCTCTACTTATATTAGGATTACTACCACTACCATCTAAAACATCAGTTGAATTATTTTCATGTTCGGACGAATTACCACCACCACCGCCCATTATATTTACCATTGGTGGTAAACTGGCAAAATCTTGTGACCCATCATTTTGTGGATAATAGCCACCGCCAACGGGTGGAAACATCATGGAATAGCGATTATTAAAGGAATTGGTTGAATGTTTCATAAAATTTGGCATGTTCTGTGTGGGATAAGAAAAGTATAAATTAAATAAGTCGATATAAAAATCTTTTTTCTTAAATATGCTAAAATTACTATATGATTTGTATTAAGTCTTTATCTAATCTAATCCACTTGTAGGAAACTGAAATTCTTTTAATTTCAGCGGACAGTTTGCTTATTCTGCTTTTTCGATTTAATTGAATTTTTCGTGTCCTTTTTAAATAAAGATCAGGACATAGGGAAAGTATGTTTTGTACAGATGTTTGTAATGGACCAATTACACTTTCAAGTGTACCCCGAATCACATTCGTCGATTTAGCTATTTCCATCCGACTGCCTATGTAAAAATCAAGATATAGACCGCAGTTTTAAAGTTTTGTTGGCCTAAGTAATTTAGTTTTTATTTTATTTTTTACGAAATACGGTTAAATAAGGATTTTAATGCTCCTGAACAATGTGGGAAATTTTGCGATTATTGAACCGTAATCGTAAGTAATATATCGTAACTCCAATTTCGCACAGTCATACTAATAGTGAAAACTTCCTTCATCTCATTATAGCAACTATGCAAGTGCAGCTATGAGTGGTCAATTTACTGTGATTATTTTAGAAACCGACCTCCTGACCTATTCTCTACTGAAGTAAGGAGCTGTTGGTCCTGTAGGTATTATACAAGCTGATATGGACAATACGACATGTTGTCTCATTGAGCAATATAATCTGTGCTGTTCTGTATCACAACATTTAAAAGTTTTATAGCTATTAAGAATGTCCTATTAAGAAGATCCTCGAAATGCAATAGAATATTAGATACAAGTCACATATAAAGTCGTCCAGTTTTCATGAGTGATGGTAGTTCCATCTGCACCATAGATGAAAGTGCACCTAAGAGAAAAATATTGGTGTGGGCAGATAGGAAGGTTGGGAAGAGGAGACTCTTAAAAAAAATTTAAAAATGGTTTGGCTTGCAAAGCCTGGGCAGTTATATAGATAGATGTTTCACCGTTTCGGTGATTTACAAACATGCACAACATTGTCGTTGGTAACAATTATTCGACTAAGATGTTTGCTGTACAGCGGAATGTTCAGTAATGACATCCATCATCCTACTAAGCTTATTTATCCTTAAGTTTAGAATATCCATAATCTTCTTTCCCTTTTTCATCATACAACTCTGTCGCCCACTCCCGTAGCTTGACTTTCATAATGATGAAAGACATTAGATTTTCAAAACTCACAATCGGCAAACATTTAGCCTCGTTTGCTAATTTGTCTGCCTCTCCATTACCGATCAAATCCTCATGGCCTAGTACGAAGGTGTTGTATACCGTTCTATTTGGGGAGGAATAGTTTACAGCCTAATAAGTCATATCCTAAGATACCAATGCTCGGATTGATCTTTGGCAGTTGATAAAGATATAAGGATTTCTGTCTACTAAATCAACTAATTTCTCTGATTCTTCCATTGCTCAAGAACGTGGACAGAGATCTGAATTATATATTTTCTAGGACTTGATCCTAAATCACTAATATTCATTCGAAAAGATCGATCATCTAGCGAAAATTTAATAAAGTCACTGAAATCGTTGTGAAATATTAATCGTTTCAATTTTGAATTCCCATACTCTGCTCATAAATATCAGATTCTTCTACATTTGTTTTAAACTTTTCCTTTTAATGAATCTTTTCCAAAAAACATGAACTCATTGTTTCTATGTTTTATATATAATTTGATTGTACATGTAACACATATACATATATATACACTCACTCTTTGAAAACCTTGACTGAAGGGAAGATTATTAAAACTATTGTTATTTGGCATGTTGTTGCTAACATTGTTCATGGGATTTGTTCTCATTGCAAACTGTTGTTGTTGTTGCTGCTGCTGCTGTTGTTGTTGTTGCGACTGTTGATGTTGTTGTAAATTAGCCATATTAAAAACTGATGGCATATTTTTTTGATTTAAATTATTAACCGACATGGCAGCTGCTGTTGCTGCAGATGTTGCTGACATTATATTATTACTAGATGGATTATAATCTAGAAATTCTGATGATGATGATAATTGTGTTGTTGAGGCATCCTTTAGACATGTTTCTAGCCAAGCATCTAAATGATCTTTTGAATAGCCACTATTAACACCACTTATACCACCAATAGTTGTTGGTATTATGGATGAGGATAATGTAGTTGTTGTTGTGCCAGCAGTATTGCGTGATTTTAATTTCTTGCGTTTTCCCACTTCACTGATTGTAACTAAAATTAAAAAAAAAACATTGAAAAATATATTAATAACAAGAGTAATTAAATAAATATTTAATTTGTTTTCATTAACATGTAATAAATTAACCAACGAAAAAAAAAATAATGATCATTATTAGTTTTGGATTTTATTCAAACGTTTAGTTTAAGTGTTTACTTATTATTAAAATTGACCTTGATCACTTTTTATATCCGCTCCACTTGTTGTAACAACAAAAAGACTTTGCACAATGTGCTATTTGCAATTTTAGTAATAAATTCAATTTTCAATACAATAGAAATTGAGAAAAAAAACATTTAAATTAATTTGTTTTCATTTGCAGTTTTTTGGCTGTACAGTGGTTCCAAAACGAGTTGTTTGGAAATAATTTAATTATAGAACTCTGGACGTTTAAAGATATCTTTCATATAATTACAGCTGAAGAGTTTCCTAATTATTTTTTGTAATAATTCATTGACTTTTGAGAGTACAGCTGCTAGTTTAGGAATAAAGTGAGATTAAAAATTCTTATCTCACATTTTTCATTGGAACTCTTTACACAAGTATTTGAGTTTTTTTGATCAAGTTATCTTTGCAAAACATGTCAGTTATTTTGTTTAATGTCAATATTTGTTAATCTGATTAAAATGAGTGACCAGAAAAAAATGTATACTTAAATTATTAAATATTTTCAACAAAACCCAACTTGGTGGTACAAAAAGTTTCCCAAACATTCAAACTATTTCCAATGTAATTAAACATTACTGGGAGAACTGATCCGTTGATAGAAAATCTGGTTAAGGTAGAAGCTAATAAAGCCAAAAAATTGAAAATTTTCAAAAAAGTTCCCAACACATGCGGAAGGAAAGAAGCCTGGTTGGATCAGTACTTGTATTATTTGGTACGAAGAGTTAAAACTTTTGTAGTTTTAAATGTTTCTAAAGGTTCTTCCTGACAGTTTATGATGTTGCTAAAAATTAAGAGGCCGAAAACAGAGCACGTATATTGAAGTCATTTTTTCTAAAAAAATCTATATATTCTTGCTGCTAATAAACTGTTCTTGATTACGAAACGTATGTTCTGGTAGATTTTTCACAATTTACTGGTAAAAAGAAGGTTTAGGACTCAAAAGAAAACAAGATTTCCCAAAAAAGTCTTGGCAATCAAGATGCAGTTGCGGCAAAAAACCAATCATTTGCTGCAACGGACTGCTTGCATTCGCAAGACTTTATAATGTGTCCACTTATTTTTGGCTTGACTGTCACTCCTGTCACTATTTTAAACAAGTACTTGAGTGGTACAAGAACAATTATGTTCAAAACCTTCAAACAGCCGGAGCTAGACCAGTGAAGAGATTTTGGACTCTTGTTGAAAGAAAATTGCAGAGCACACAAAATTTCACATTACTACAGCTTAAGAGTTTTTTAATTTATTTATTTTAATAATTCAGTGAAGAATTAAGAGTACAGCTGCTGGAGAAAGAAGTACAGCTGCCAGATGAGGATGGACATTTCGGGTTTAATGAATTATTTTAAAAAAGAAAAAAAAATCGTTTTCGAATCTCTGTGGTTTGCACTATGGTTCTCATCATTATCATCACAATACAAATACCACTTTTAGTTTGTTTAAATGTTTTAAGTCTTTTGTATTTTTAAAATATTCTATTTCCGTTTCAATCACATCATTATTATTTACGGATGATTAACTAAAGAATCTATTTCGATTTCAATATTTTTCTATTATTCTACAAAAACAATTTACATACATTTTGTAGTTTTTTGTAGAGAAATCAAAAACAGCGATTGAATTAACTTTTTTTCTATTTAATAAAGATTCAATTGTTTAATGTAGACTAAATGTAGTCTCTTTTTCTTGTTGATTGAATTAAAATGGAATGATGTCAGGTTTTAAAATTGTTTGAATTTTTTTGCTATAAATTTTCACAAAAAAAATTAATTTAAATTTTCATTGCACTTATCACTTTAATTATTTTATCTCTTCTAAACGTTTGTCTTTTTAGTTTTTTTTTTTTATTAAACTAAAAATTGCATCAATTTAAATTTAGTTTTAATGAATCTTTCCGAGTTAATTTAGCGACTAATTTGTTGTTTTATTTTTTAATATTCTGAAAGAGACATAAAATCGTCATTGAAATAAACGTAATTTTGCGGTGTGTATTTTTTTCAAATATATTTATAGATTTGAATAAAAACTAATGCTACAATTAGCAACATTACGGCTTTTAAATACCCTACACCACCATACCGCTTATTGTATTTTTATTAATATTTAAGTCCATCTTTTTGTCTGTTCATTGAAGCTAATAAAATTTGCAATATTTTTTTTGTTAGCATTATTTGTTCCTATACTTCTTGATACTTGAGCTTGACATAATCGTGAATCTAATTGTTCCACTTTTAAAGGCAAAATTTCTGGAGAGATATTGCTGAACTTTTAACTCCAAAGAACTCGATTTATGCCAAGAAGAGTAAAGATGTCGTTATAAGTATATTTTTCTGATTTTTTTTTAATTTCATAAAAGCTTTGAACTTCACGTTTATCAATCATATATCAATGTAAAGCTTACATTCACATTATTTAATTCGATCTAAAATTCATGAAAAAGGTGGAGTTCAAAATTTGTTTTTCTTAAGTTTTTCATGTACAAAATTCACTGGGATCAAATTCGGATTTTAAGATTCGAATGACCGGATATTTAACTAAAAAGTGAGATCGAAAAATTCTTAACATACATTAATGTTAATAGAAATGAAACCACTTCCCTCACTGGGATCAAATTCGAATTTTAAGATTCGAATGACCGGATATTTAACTAAAGAGTGAGATCGAAAAATTCTTAACATGCATAAATGTTAATAGAAATGAAACCATTTAATTTAAGTTTTAATTTTTTATTGAATTGAAATTAATATAACAAATTTTAAAGTTTGAATCACTTGTAATGAAGTTTTTTAATTCTTTTTCGGAAACCCTTCCATTAACGCTTTCTGCCACTTTGCTCAAACAGGAAGTCCATCTCCATTTAAAATCTGCCACACTTTTGGACCACCTTTTTTGTGCTCTTTAATTCTCTTTTAACAAGAACACAATATCTCTCCACTGGCCTTAGTTCCGGGCAGTTTGAAGGATTTGCTTCTCTTGGTTATAACACATTTTTGTTCTTGTACTACAAAGGGGTTTATTTCTTGCAGTATGCCAATTCAGGCCAAAAAAGTGTTCTTTTGAATGGAAGCATCCTATTTTATAAGCATTCCTTGATGAAAATTTCGATATATACAGAGCTCGTTGACTTTTTTTCCGCAACCATCTGCATAATGCTTGCCAATAACTTTTTGCCATATTTTGACTATTTTTGGGCCCTAAACTTGTCTTCATCATTCCCTCGATCATCAGCAACATAATATTCTTGATCTGGAAGTTACAGCATTTTTTTTAATTTGACTTCAATTTCTGTGCTCTGTTTTTTGCCTCTTATTTTTTGCAGCGTTCCTGGCAGGAACTTGTTGAGTCTTTTTTAAACCTGCAATAGCTATAACTTTTCGTATCAAATAGACCGAGCACTAAGCTAACCGGGCTGTTTTCTTACCGGATGTGTTGGCAGCACCATTGAAAATGCTTTCTATTTTTGTTTTTGCTTTGGTAACATCATAGTGAACCATTTCTTCTATCTGGAGAACGGACAAGTTCTCCTGATTTAGTTTGATAACATTAGAAACAGTTGAATGATTGAGCAACTTTTTGTAGAATTAGTAAGGCCCTTGAATAAATATTCCCTACCTCCTTTATGTCTCTTATCTACTTACGATACTTAACCACTTATTCAAGTTAAACAATTTCATTTGAATATTGACTTGACATGAATGATTCATTAAGAATAGAAAATTAAATAAAATAAAAATACAACTAAAACTGGCAGAGGCAGCAGAGAAGGCGATAGAATCAAAGCAGTTAGTATCGCATATGAAACAGTTAATAAATACATCAATATGAGGGAAAAATTATACTCATTTATTTGGTTGGTGTGTTAAGCCTTGACGAAAGAATGCTCATAGAAGACTTGAAATTATGGAGAGCGAGAGAGAGAGAGAGATTTTAAGCCCACATTGACATATTTTTGCTAATTTGTTGTCTGTTTTTGTTTTTATATTCTCAAAATACCAGACATTTCTTGCGTTTTTTATTTTTGGTTTAATGTAAAACAAACTCAAAAAGTAAACAAATTCCCCTTGAGTCATCATCCACACCTTATACCAACCACTATTGGTCGCCAAAGACCATAAAAAACAAGTAAAAATGTTATAGTCGGTCAAGCCTGACTATGTAATACCCTATACCACATTGTTGGTTATAAATGACAATTACGAAATATTTATGAGCGACCCTCGTATAAATGGCTTTTGCTACTTATGCTTATGTGTGCAATAGATTTTTATGTGAAATTTATGCGATTTAAAAGTATTTTTGTTCTGGATGGTCATATTGATGTTACAAGAAATTATGGCCCGACCCTCGTATAATTTCACACAGTGATTAATAGTTTTTATTTTGCCTAATTTAAACTAAAATTATTATAATATCCAGGATTTATGAGTTTTAAAATGATATTTGGAAGGTTGGTTGTAGGAGACCTATCAGAAGTGATGGACCGATCCTCCTATAATTTGGCACATAATTTTAGAATATCAAAAAACCTCTTTTCGGTTAAAATTGTTTTATATTTTAAAATTTTATGGACTAAAAAACCCATTCCGGGGGCAGAGCGTTTATATGGGGCGTATATGATATAATGTAATCTTAGGCTAAAATAGTAATAGTAATTTCAGTAAAATAACTTTAAAACTGCGATCTGTACTTTGCAAACAAGCTTTACATACACAGTTAGCTGGACGGATATAGATAAATTGATTGAGGAAGTGATTCAGAGTCAAACTTAAAAGTGGTGCTAACACCTCCTTTTTTGCCATGCGATTTTCTTGAATGTAATTTGTAGTAAATTTATTGTAATTTTTAGTTATAATAATCAAATATTACAAATATTTATTATTGATATCAATCCGGCAAAATTGATATTTTGTTTAGATTAAATGACAGCGATGAATTGGATTTGCTCAGTGTAACTTAATATTAATAAATAAATAAAGTTGTTAACGAATAGATTTTTAGAAAAATTTAAGATTGTTTTTGTTCAACATTAAATTGTTATTAATATTTTCATTTGTAACTTGTACAAAGTCCAAGTAATTTAAATTTAATAATATTAACTACTTTATAATTTGATTACAACTGGAAATATGTAATTTTCTGCTCAATTTGATTTGAAATTTTGCATTACATTCATAAAATTATTAGTTTTCAGCATGAGAAAACTATAAGTTTTGTCATATTAAATAATTTAATTCACAGTGTAATTAGGAAATCATATGATCGTATTTAAATTCTCACGATAAAACATGATTGATTGGCAATGATAAGTGAGTTAATAAATATTTGTAAACATAAAAATATCAAGAAAAGAGGAATAAAACTTAAATTATGGTAGTTAATGGTCTAGTTGATTATTTGACAGGTTCGTCTAGATGTCAGGAGAGAGTGGAGTTTTTTATTTTGGTTTCGATAAAAAATTGTAGTTGCAATTTTGGAACTTTTGATCTGCTTCACAGTTTTAGTTAATTTTCAGAAAATCTTTAAAAAATCCTTTAAAATAATAGACAAAATGGTTTAAAAGTTACGAATTAATTTTCCAAAAAGGTAAAAAAAAGCGAATAGAATTAGTACAGCTGATTAACAGCTTTTCCAAATCTCAAAAATGTTTAGTTTTTATTTTGGCTTAAAAAAAAGAACGAACAATTTGAAACGTAAATTTTTCAAAGTTTTCAAAACTCTAATAATTTATTTAAAACTCATTTCATCTTTGGAGGACAAACTACTGTTACTGTGATTCAGTGGATGCCATTATTTAAGAGGGAGATATTTTACAACATGCTTTTGTTAAAAGAAAGCGATTGCTATCGATAATTAGTGGCAGCTATCGGCATCAATTTGCACTAACTCAAAAAAAACCTGAGAATGATGTTGATTTTAACTCAAATAATAAGGACATATCTAGTCATTCGAAGCAGTCTGAAGATGAGGAATTTGGAATATTATTTGACAAAAATTGTAGTTGAGTGACTACCCAGCCTTTTTAAAAACAGTGTAATAAATTTATTAGAAAAAAAATCAAGTTCTATGTTAATTGAAATTGTGAAACGTTGAGAGGTGAATTTGCATATCGAAAATTATATTTAAATCCCCAAAAAGGAGTCACTTTTTTAACTTCTTGTTATTACTGATAAAAATGGATACCTTCTCTGATAAGCAGAAAAAGTCGTACGAAATATCCACGAGGAAGCAGAATATATCTAAAATCCAACCAAATACAAATGCATAAGAAAGAGTTCTTAAAATGTGCTCAGACGATCAGAGGATCCTATACCGAAGACCACATATACAATTAAAGAAACCAATTAACGAAAATTAACCTAACACGACTGCATTTTCCACGTGTTACAAGACTCCTTATAAACTATTCGAAAAAGACTGTTTGCTAAGTTTTGTGCTATTTGAGCTAACGAAAAAGCACACGAACTGCCTGGGATTTTTTCGGGAATGAAAATCTTTCCATCCTTATGCTCCTTTTTTAAGATAAGTATAATTATGATGGGAATAACCTAATAAATATGAATCTGGTGGATCCATTCAGACTCAGCATCTTTGGAATGCATAATATGATAAGTATGGTGAATCACTTCTTGGGATGGAGATGTTTTGCAGAATTTTTTTAATATTTGCATTAAATTTCTTTCAGACATTCACTGCATCCGAACTTTTAATCCATAGTTATTACTGGACTCTATAAAGACAGCTAAATGAAAACGAAGACAATAATGTTAGAGACAGGGTGAGTGGGTCTTAAATAAGGAATCATAATGGTAATCTGCAAACTATAGATATATAGTTAGTACGTAAGCAGGGATCTAAAGATTTGATCTCTATCTCTTTAAGGGAGATTAAAGTCAATAATTAAAATATACCAGATCATGGTAAAGCTATAGATTAGATTAAAATTAATGAACTAGAAAATGTTTAATTGACCGGTAGCTAATTTAATGGCAATGTTATAGTCAGATCTACAGATAATCTGTAGGCCAGATCTATATTTAATCTATATGACCGACTCTTGAAAGATAATCTATAGAATTGGCAATAACTTATCGGTAGACCTGACTATAGTTAATCTATAGGCCAGAGCATTAATCTTAAAAACTGACTTAGATTAATATATAATCCAGACAATTTGTAGCATTGATTGTAGTCAATCCATAGTCTTTAAATTATTCAATCTATATTCCACTTATTAGTCAATCTAGATTTAATCTAGAGTACTAGATCTAATTAATTTTTTTTAATGTTCGTTATGATCAATACAATTATGCTCATATTTCTAGCAAAAAACAATGTAAAACTTAATTTTATATGAATATCCATCATGAAAAGATTCGATCATCAATTGTCAAATTATTTCAACTATTTTGTCCCCTCACTCCTCGCCATTTCGAATTGCTTACAAAACTGTAATGGATTAAAACATGTTATAGAGCTTGTTTTCACCAAATGTAATCGATATATAAAAGCATTTTGAAATTAAAATAAACTACCGTTAAAACCCCAATTACGTTACATTCATTCATACATTCAATCATTTCCCCTCTTCAGCAAAATTATAAATCAAACATCAAACGCATTTTTTGTCCAAATTCGTGTGCTACTAAATTCAATTTTGTAGCTTAAGAAGCAAAACAAGATAAACAAATCAACAGAAAAAGGAGAAAATCTTAAATGAAATCAATTTTAATTTCTTTTCCTCAATTCCGCATTTAAAAGATAAATCAATTTGTAACGGTTATAAATATTTTTAGATTTAGAGTACATTCATATGACCTTCCATGACTTCTATAAAAAGAAACGGTCGTTTTTAAATAAAACGAAATAAAAATATTCAATTTAATCGTTAAATGTACACAATAAAAACGCACATTTTTTTTAAATGTATGAATTTATATGTACACATATGAACATATGTAAGGAGTGAGATCGAAAAATTCTTAACACACGTTTTTCATTTAAACTTTTAACACAAGTATTATTTAGTTTTTATTATTATTTTAATCTGATTAAATGAGTGACCAGAAAAAAGTTTTGTTTACACTTTTTTACTAAATATTTTCAACAAAATCCAACTTGTTCCTACAAAAAGTTCTCCAACCATTAAAAGTTTGCCGTCAAACTGTTTCCTATGTTATTAGTACTTACAGAACTTGTCTGTTGATAGAAGTGAAAGGTCTATATGATGATTCTAAGGCCAAAAAAATAGGAAAAATTCTCAATCTATCCGATAGGAAGGAAAACAGTCTGGTATGCTCAGTGTTCGGACTATTTGATACGAAAAGTTAATGTTTATACAGGATTAAAAACATACAAGACTCAAAAAGTTGCCGACATGAAGCCTGCTAAAATTTAGACGCCAAAAACAAAGCACGAAAATTGAAGTCAAGTTTTCTAAAAAAAATATTCTTCTCGAGGGAATGTTGAAGTTTAGGATCGTAAAACAGTCAAAGTTTCACAAAAAATCTAGCTATGCAAGCAATATACATTTGTGTCCAAATACCGAAATTTACAGTAAAAAATATGTACATAATGCTTTTATTCATAAGACTTCATAATGTGTCCACTTATTTTTGGTCTAACTTGGCATGATGTCACTATGGTAAACAAACCCTTGAGTGGTACAAGAACAATAATGTGGTATTTGTACTAAGGGAGGTTAATCCACCAAATAGCCCGGAGCTAAGACCAGTGAAGAGATATTGGACTCTTGTTAAAAGAGAATTGATTAGCACCAAGAGCACCAAAAGGTTTCCAAAAGTGTGGTATGTTTTAATTGTAGTCCTCGTTCTGTGTATCAAAGGAATTTTCCCCAAGAAATAACTATCGAGTACAGCCGAACTGTTACAACAACCTGTTTGTGTAAAGTGACACAAAAAGGTTCAAAAAGTTATCACTAGTGATTAAAATTAAAATAAATTAAGTTTAGTATATTTGTTTTCATTAACATTAATGTATGTTAAGAATTTTTAGATCTCACTTATTCACTCTTTATATATTTATTATGTATATCGGCACCATGTGCGTGATAGACTCAAGAATAAAACCCAATAAAAATTATAAATAAAATAAGATAGAAATATATTTAAAGAAGAAGAAGAAAAAGAAGAAGTAACGTGGCGGCAGCATTTTTTCCATTATTAATAGATTTTTCTTTTAAGGAGAAATCATTTTCTGAACTCAAAAACGAAATTAATGCATTTACTTTATTCATCTCTGTCCTCTCTGATATTCTGTGTTCTGCTTTATTTGGTTTCATTTAAATTTAGAATTGAACCGTATCACCAAACAACTCTAGTGATTATAGAGATTCTAGAATCCCTATTTATTTAATGTCTGTCTATAACTGATAAATCACCCCTCCTCTTCAAAATTATGCTATTTTTCCTGTATTACACACAAGTAATCTTTTTCTTTTCTTTTATTATCTTGTACTTTCAATGAAGGAGACATAAAATTATGGCATCGTGGCGGCAAAAAGTATAGAAAAATAAAATCATTAACAAAAAACCTCATTTTGTATATCAACACATTTTATCTTTTAATGAATGAAATATCTTACATATATACATATTTTTAATGAATGAACATATTTATTGTACATGATGGTGTTTTATAATAAAAAAAACATATATAAAAAAAAACAGAAGTACTTATAGAGGTCTTTGGATCATGTTTTCCAATTTAATAAAGATGAATGATAATTTTATTAAATTAATGTTACAAGTTGAAACAGATCGATTTGTATTTCTACAAAAGTGAAAAGTGTTTTAAAGCTTAAGATTTTTAATTGTTGTCGATAATTTATAATTTTTTTTTAAAACTTTCTAAATATTTGAAAATTTAATTTAAAGATTTTGATTAAATTTTAGGTTAAACTATCATTAAGTTTATACTGTAGTTAAACTATTGGTCAGATAAAAGTTTATCTACAGCCCAGACTAAACTTAATCTAAAGATTTTAAATCTATAGAACAAATTATAATAAATCTAAAGAAAGACTTTATTTAATCTACAGGTCAAACTACAGTTAATCTTTAGGTCAGACTGTAGTTATTATATAAATCTATATACTAGTCTATAGTTCATGTATACGCCAAAATATACTTCATCTTTGGGACAGACTGTAGTTAATGTACAGGTTAAACTATATTTAGTCAATAGTTCAGATTGTTGTTAATCTATAGGTCAGACTGTTTTAAATATATAGACCAAACTAAAGGTTATCTTTAGGCCAGACTGTAGTTAATATATAGCTCTAAAGTTATTTTATAACTAGAGTTAATCTATAGGCAAAACTATAAATAATCTATAGATCATATTGATCTTAATCTATAGGCAAAACTATTGGTAATCTGTAGACCATACTGTAGTCAATTTATAGATCAAACTATAGGCCAGATTGTTTTTTCTATAGACCAAACTAAAATTGACCAAACTAAAATTGAACTATAGTGCAGACTATAGTCAACAGGCCAGAGTTTAGTTTATTTGTAGACCAGACTGTTTTAGGAGGGAGATTAAAAAATTCTTACACATATGTTAATACAAACGAAACCACTAAACTTTCAGTTTTCATTTTTTTTATTTGATTGGAATTTTGATAAAAATATATATTTATAGTTTTAATCACTGGTGATGAAATTTTAAACCCTTTTCGAAATCCTTTCATCAATGTTTTTATAAAACTTTCTCCAGTACTTTTTTAACAAGAGCTCAATATCTCTCCATAGGCCTTAGGAAGATTTGTCTTTCTTGGTACAAGTACCAAATAATTGCTCTTGTACTACTCAAGGGCTTGTTTACCATAGAGACAAGATGACAACTCAGGACAAAAATAAGTGGATACATTTTTAAGTCTTATGAATGGGAACCGCCTTTTTTGATGTAAATTTCAGTATTTGTAGAGTCCGTTGTAAGAAATGATTGGCTTCTTGTAATGCAATTACATATTGCTTGCCACTTTTTGGGAAATTTTGACTGCTTTAGACTGCTACCTAAACTTTTCTTCAACATTCCTTCAAACGAAAAGTCTGTCTGACATACGTTTCGACATACATTATCCACAAGAATTTGAAAGCACTGACCTAACCGGGCAGCTTTCCTACCGATTGTGTCTTTTATTTTTTTGGCTTTAGAAACATCATATGGTCCACTCCTTTTACTTGAATCAATTTTTCTATCAACGAAAAAATTATCCTGTTGCTGTTTAATAACTTTAAAAACAATTTGATAGCAGATCTTTGTATGTTTGGTCACCTTTCTGTAGGTTCAATTTGGATTTTGTTGAAAATATTTAATAATTTTAATCAGACTTGAGATCCTATTCCAAAGATTAGTCAATAGACCTATAACTATAGTTAATTATAGACCAAATCTGTAGTCCAAACTATAGTTAATCTATAGTACAGACTGTAGTTAATTACAGGTCAGACATTAGTTGTTCTATAGGCAAAATTACAGTTGTCTGCAGACCAGAGTTTAGTTAATATATAGACCAGACTATAGTTAATCTACAGGCCAGACTATAGTAGATCAATAAGCCAAACAATAGTTATAAATAATAGTTAGTTAATCTATAGATCAGACTATAACTATATATATATTAATCAATCTTATCTCTAATCTGTCAACAATTTTTAATTGAGTCTATAGCATAAATAACATTTTATCTCCAGTCTCGATTACAGTCAATCTATAGTTCCTTATCATTATTTACATTTACAAATCACTGTCATTCACACCAAAATCAAACGCCTCCAAAGTTCAACATATTAAACGTTTATTACTCTGTGAAATTTATGATAATTATTAGCTAAAATTTAAACTCCCATAAATAATTAAATAATTTCATTGAAAAATTTATAAATTTTTAAAAACATTTTTTTTTTTGCAATCTCCTCGATAAGTTGATATAAACAAATATCAACATTTATCTCTCTGAAACTATCAATATAAACTGATTTATTTATTTATTTGATTAAATAAACGCCCACATTTGTTTATTATAAAAATCAGAAAAATAACAATTTTTTTAAATTGAATATAAAGTTTAAACAATCCAGCATCTGCAACACTGGAACCACTTAACCTTCCCCTTCACTTTGGACACCAGCAACAAAGCAACAATAAAATTACCTAGAAATAATGGGAGAGTTCGTTAACCAAAATAAATACTTTGTACTCTGCCATTCATTCATTCATTCATTTATTCATTCCTTATTAACGACCGCACGTTTATCATTTTTATATATGTAAATATGTAAATATATAAATATATATTGTCCAATTTTTTATGTTAATGAATGTAAAATGCCAACATGAGTGAAGTTGATATGCTAATGGCGTTGCTTGCTGCCTTTAAACATGCAATTGAATGAAAAAAATTTATATATTAAAAATAGAGTTACAAAAGAAATCAATTTTAGTTTTCATTCATTTATTTTGATCAAATATTTATTTACTATATTTTTGGTAAATGCACATTGGACCCAAAAACCAAAATTTTTATACATTTTTTGGGGGGAAATGATGAACGAACGATAAGATAGTTTAAAGCGATGGTTTACAGAAAAGACCGCTAAATATTAAAGATAATTATATATCAGATGAATTAATTATCAAAAGACAACCTGGAAATTAATAACAGAGATGTAAAATAATGAAAAGGTAGGGGCCTATGGATTCAATATAGTCTGGTCTTTTAATTAAGTAACTATAGTTATTACATTACATTGTTATCAATAAATTAACTATAGTCTGGTCAATATATTAACAATGGACTGGTCTATTGATTAATTATAGTCTAACTAATAGATTTACTTTAGACCGGCCTATAATAACGTGGCCTATAGAGTAACAAATAGTCTGATCAATAGATAGTCTAACCTCTAGATTATCTAGAGTTAACTATAATCTGATCTTTAGATGATCTAGAATATGCTCTACACATTAACTATAGTTAGGCCTATAAATTAATTATGACCTGGCCTACAGATAAACTATAATCCGGATTTTAAATCAGCAGCATTCTGGCCTATTAAGAAACAACAGTCTGTTCTCTAGATAATCATTGAATGTTGTATAGATATACTATAGTCTAGCCTCCATATAAACTATAGTTTGGCTTATGGAACAACTATAGTGCGGCGTATAGATTTAAGTTAAGTACAAAATCCAAATTGGTCCTACAAAAAGTTGGTCAAGCAGTCACAGGTCTGCCAACAAACTGTTTCTAATGTTATCAAATAGTCCCATGAGAACTTATCCGTTGATATAAAACCTCGGATCAGGTAGAAATAATAATCCACATTTTGTTTCAAAAGGCAGAAAATAAAAAGCTTCCTATTGAAAAGCCGTCCAGTTAGATAAGTGCCCGTACAGTTTAGTACGAAAAGTTAATCCTAATGAAGGTTTAAAAACATATAAAAGTTTCTCACAGGAGAACGGAACGGAAAGTTCCTCACAGGAGAACGGAAATTGCAGTCAAGTTTTCTAAACAAAAATCTTGCTGCATAATGGATGATGAAATGTTGAAGAAAAGTTATGACCCAAAAGAGCTCTTGAAATGGCAAGCAATGTGCATTTGCGGTAAAAGAAGCCAATAAAAGCTGCTTTCATTCATAAGACTTCATAATGTGTTCACTTATTTTTGATCTGCAAGTCCTTGTGTGGTACAAGAATAATTTGTACCAACCTCACGGAACTAAGATCAGTGGACAGATATTAGGCTAATGTTAAAAGAGAATTGAAGAGCACAAAAAAGTTGTCAAAAGGTGTGATAAATTTTAAAAAGTAATGAACAACAACTAAAAATATTTTAATTTCTTAATTGTTAGAATAATTTCAATCAAATAAAAAGTAGGTTAAGCATATTTTCACTCCTCATAAAAAAATCTTGCACACATAAATCCTTCAAAAACAAAACAATTCATTCTCTTAAAGATCTGCATTGTGCTATCAAACGATATTCATGCTTTTAAATAAAAGATAAGCCGAAAAAAAAACAAGTGTTAATGTTAATTTTATGTTAATTAACATTTTTCTTATACTAATGAATGCGATTAGATTTTTGCTTAAATTTAATTTCCATTAAAAATGTTTTTTATTTTTAAGTGGTTTTTCTTTCTAATTAAACGATCCGATTATGTGATGTCTATTTGAGGCTAAAATGAATTTATAGCAGTGAAAGTTTGTCAATATTATAAAAATAAAAATTATCTACTGCTGTAAAAGCAGTTAAAGGAATTAAAAAAATGTTTTATGATTTATTTAGATTTTTTATTATTATTATTATAACAACAAGTTGTTATTATTTTATAACATTTTATCGTTGTTGTTATTTATTTGTTTATTTGACAACATTTTTTGTATATTTTTACTGTTTGTTTCACATTTCACCTTAAATAAATTATAATTAATAGTCATTATATACCCTGCACCACCATTGGTGGTTGACCTACTATGCATTTGTGCTGTTGTTTATAACATACAGAGAATATAACGTTACATCCATCATTAAGTATATTGTTCGACTTAGGATGTCCTTCCATCTGTCTGTCCTTTCGACTGGCAGTCTATGAAAACGTTATGAACATTCCTCACGTCTCAATTTTGAGATATCTCGATGAATTTGGTAGATATTACACCCACCTTTAAGTATATTGTTGGACTTCAAATCGATTTAACAATGTCCGTCCATCTGTCTGTCTGTTCTTCCGTTCGGTTGTCTATGTAAACATTGTGATCACTCTACAGATCATAATTTTTTAGATGTCTTGATAAGTTTGGTAGATATTATTATGGCCCAAGAACGAAGCCTATTTAAATTCACCATGTTCGGTTCAATGTGGTACCATCTATAAAAAAGTCCTCCCAGTATGAGGTTTTAAGCTCATAAAAGTTCTAAGTATAAAGAAATTTTTACAGTCTATTGTTTCTTAAAAGTCCCTTACAAGTCCCCCTTCCAAACATCACTTTGAAGGGCATAAATCTCTCATATACATTGTTATTGTAATAATAATTGGACAGAATAAGATAAATATAAACGAAAATCGATGTTCGAAATTAAGGTCGAAAAGTCGGTCTATAATTTCTTCTAATTCACATTTAACTCCTCACAAAAATTCATTGCGAAATGCATAAATTTCACATAAATGTTAGTTTCGCAATAATTTACCGCATAGTACGGAGGTAAATCAGAAAATAAAGCAATACGAGGGTTGTTCACTACTTATTCTTAACTACCAATTCTAACCAACATTGTAGTGTGGGGTATTATATAGTCGGGCTAGACCGATTAAAACATTCTTACTGAGTTACTGACATGATCACAAATTGAACATTTATTTGTCAATTGTAAAATACTTTTTTTAAATAATTAAAATTTATTAATTTTCTTAAATTGCAAAAAAAAGTAGCAATTAAAGAATTTATTTTTTTAATTGTCATCATTATCGCCAATAACTCCTTATTAGATAATTATTTAATAAATATTTATTTTATACACAATATGATCATAGAGCATTGAATATGAGCAAATATAATATTTATTATTGACTTTTCTTTTGTTGAGTCTCATATTTATGGAGACTTTCAAAATAGCAAAAAAAAAATAAAAAATAAAAATAAAAAATAAAAATAAAAAATAAAAATAAAATAAAAATAAAATAAAAAATAAAAATCACATGATCATCTTTAGCTTTTTTAAATTCATAACTTAATTATGAAAACTATAATTAAATTTTATTGAATAAAAATATTGACCACCTGTTAAATATTGACATTTTTAAGTTTTTAAAATTACAGTCTGTTATAATTATGAATTTCTTTAAATGATAATAAAATTTAATGAAAATTCATTTCAATTTTAATATTTTCAAAATTTTCCAAATGAAGGAAATTTTTGTTAAAAAATTTAAAAAAGTGTTCAAAATTACCACATCCGATATTTTAAATATACTACAAAAGTTATCGGTCTACTATTTGATTCTTATTGAGTATATTTCGGCATATAGTCTTGTTGATATTTTGGATATCGACTAGTTTTCCAGTTAACTGTAACCTAAAAACTAGATTAGCCAGAGTTTGATCAAAATCCTAACAGTATGACCTATCTATTGCCTTAATCTAACCTTTAAATTTACTTAAATCTAACGTTTGGATTGACTATAAACTAATCAATAGACTGAGTGTATTCTGAACATTTAATTAACTGGCGTTCGGTAGTTTGAATCAATTCAGCCTATAGTCAATTAATAGTTTTGCTTTTAGATTAATTATATTTTATCCAGTACGTTGACTAAAGTCTAACCGATATTTTGGTTACAGTCTAGCCTTTCGATTGACTGTAATCTAAAAATAGGGTTGACCATCAAGTTTTCTTTAGTCTGGTCTATAGATTGACGTATTGACTGACTAAAAACTGATCTCTAGTTTGAGTGTAATATGAAAAATTTCATTGACTACTGTTTGATCATCATACTGACCTCAGTCGGAGTTATAAATTGACTGTAATCCATATATGAAATTGTTTTCAGTTGGACTTGATCTATTGATTATATTGAAGTCTGTAGATTGTTTACATTCCGGCCAACCGATTGAATATTATATTGCTTATTGAGTGACTATTATCTGACCATTAGGTTAATATATAATAAACTTAACTATATCTTAGTTGAGTCTGACTTTATTTAGGTTATAATCTCACTTAAAGTTTATCTACAGCTGGGACCTCAGATGTTTTAATCTTATAGATTAATTAACTTTTGAATTGACTTTAAATTTTACTATTGGATTCAAAATATAAAAATCGGTCGATTGATTAGAAAGTGACCTTTTGACTTACTATAGTCTGTGGTATATATTAACTTTAATACAGTCTATAGATTGAATACTGGATAACCTTTCGATTGAGTATGTTACCTACTGATTGGGTAAATAACGAAGTTTATATTTACCATTGCCCTCTCAGAATGGCTACAAATTGGTCTATAGATTTATTATAATCTCTCGTCTGATCATTATATTTTTTATGGTCTGTTCTATATATTGGATAGTGTCTGTCTTTTGGATAAACTATAATCTGACTAAAATTTGACAAAAATCAGACTTTTAAATTGTTAAATGGACTAGATTCTAATCTTGTTAAATGGACTAGATTCTGATCTTAAAATTGGTGGCATTCTGGACTATAGTTTAGACTATTAAACCTTATTGATTGACTGTAATTTATTTATAGTCTTATTATTAGATTGAGTATAATCTGGCCTCGATATTGTACTTTAGATTACCTACATGTTTTTAAAGCAGACCTGTAGGGTCTATAGATTGAGTAGAGTCTAGCCTATAGCTTGGCCGCTGATTGACCTCTTGACTGACTTAAAAAATTTACTATAATTTGGTAGATATATCACTCTACTGACCTTTAAAATGGAATATAATTTAGCCTCTTAGACCGTTAAAGTTTCTTTTTAATTATATATAAACTGGCCTTTAAATGGTCTATAATTTGGTCTATAAGTATATTACTATAGAGGCCTTTAGATTGACTAAAACTTTACCTTTAAATAAACTATAGTTTGTCTTATATATTATCCACTAGACTGACTAAAATCTGAACTATAGATAAACTACAAATCGATCTTTAACAAATTATAGTTTGATGTACGAATGAACTACTAAATTGCATACAAGACTGACCTCTACACTGACTTTAGTCTGACTTATAGATTATTGAAATATTGGCCTTTGGAAAAAGTATTGTTCGACCTTTAGATTAAGTGTATTCTAACCTGTATATTTGATTTTAGTCTGACCTATAGATGGTTTATAGTTTGAACTTTAAATTGTTTATGTCTGACCTTTGTTATGTATGGTCTCACAAGTCTGAATTATAAATTGACTTAAGTCTGACCTTTCAATTGTGTAGAGTCTGACTTTTTGATTATTTTCTGATGTATAGACTGACCAGTAGATTAACTCTAGTCTGCTCTATTCGTTGATTTTTGTCTGACCTTATAGTTGTGTCTGACTCCCTTTAGTTTAGTGTCCATTTTTAACGAATACATTTAATACCCCTTTTGTAACGAATTGCAAAAAAATTAAAAGAATGTGGGGTTTTTATTATTGTTGTTGTTATTGTTGTTGTTGTGTTGACAACTCGACATTATTATTGTGCTAAAACACGCAGGGACATATGTATATTTATCATTCGGAATAATAAAGTTTTCCATGAAGTGTTTTTTTTTTTTTGTTTTCTTTAATTTTATTCAGCTGTTGGTTGTTGGTTGTTGGTTGACACTCCTCAATTCTTTATTATTTTATTTCTTAAAATTTTCAACTCCTTGGAAAACCTAACAACAATAAAAATGACAAACGTAACTTATACTTCATTTAAGCGATTTGGTTATTGAACCAATTGGCTTACAAACACACACATACACACACCTTTTTAGTGATTTTTCTTTACATTTTGGGAGCAAATGTCTGGAATTGGAATTTAATGTTTTTCTTTTAATACCCTACATCACTGTAGGTGTTTATGGTTGTTATGCGTTTTTGCTAATGTTTGTAACATACAGAAAAAAATACGTTGCACTCACCTTTAAGTATATCGTTCTTCTTAAAATCACTTTCTGAGTCAATTTAATGATGTCGATCCGTCCGTCTGTACGGCTGTCTGTGTAAACGTGAACACTCTAAAGGTAGTAATTTCTAGATATCTTAATGAAATTTGGTAGTAACTGTTATTTCGGCTATTTAAATTGGCCATGTTCGGTCCAATATTTCAGATAACTACCATACAATTGTCCTCCCGTAATAAGGGTTTAAAATTGTAAAAATATTAAATAAAAATTTTACACAAATAAGTCTTATGATATTTAAAAGCGATGTATCAAATACTGAGAGGGTCGGTCCATTGCTTCTTATAGGTCCCAAACAAGACCCCCCATCACTTTGAAGGGCATGAATCTCATATATACGTTGGTATTGTTACAATAATTAGTCAAATTGAGATAATTATAAACAAAAATCGATATACAAAATTATATGAGGGTCGGTCTATATTTTCTTCTAGCTCCCATTTAATCCCTCACAAAAATTCATTTCAAAATGCATAAATTTTACATAAATGTTAGTTTCGCAATAATGTACCGCGCACTTAATAATAAATCAGAAAATAAAATTAAACGAGGGTCGTTTATTTTTCTTTTGTAACTCTAGTTTATGACCAATATTATGGTGTAGAGTATTACTTGTTATTTGTATTTCAGACTAGAGTTTAGTTAAGTCATGAGAGAAAAATTATCGATTCATGAATTTATGTTTAATAAACAAAGAATTAGAAATGCATATGTTGTGTGTGCGTGTGCATGTCTATTTCTGTATGTGTAAATGCATTACTTGTATGCAGTTCATTAAAAATCCCCTTGAGGCCAATAATTTTCTATAAACAATATTTTTTGTTGTTTGTTTTATTGTTGTAATGTTTTTGATATGTTTTTGGAATATTAAACGAGGAATTCCATTCACATCAGTTTGTTTACATATTTTAATGTCTTTTATTTTTCTATTTTATTTTTATAATTCCAATATTATGGAGATTCAATATTATTTATTACTTACATAATAATTAAAGAATTTTAAATACAGGGTGTTGCAATTAAATTACTTGTGTATACACTAGAGCCTCGACTTGCGTCGTTAATGTAGATCGGAGAAATGCGATGCAAATTGAATCAATAGTTGCTGGCTTCGAAATCATTAGAATTTCGATCACTTCTAATGCAATATTTTCTTAAATTCGGAGTAAATAAAAAGAGCTTTATATTTTATTACGTTCTTGTTCAGTGCCATTCTTGCTATAACATCTTGCTAAGATTGGAGTGGTTTGACAATTTCAGCTAATTGATTTATTTTTTATTAAAAATTGTTCTTACTGTTGTAGGTGTTAGACAGCGTTACTGTTGAGATTTTTAGGAAAAAGTGAAAAATCGCTCTTGAAAGGTGATAAGTGGACCAAAAGTCGCAACAAGTTTAATTAACCAAAAATTAACACTTCTTGAATAATTTTAAATTATTAATTTGTCCTGTTTCCCGTTTAATGTGTAAATAACCTTAAATATTTACCAGCAAAAAAAGTTATTTCTTAAATTTAACACTATTTCGATTTCCATTATGATTTCCGCAAATGAACTTTTGTGATTCTATTGTTCTAAATTTAAATTTTTTATCCATAATTTAGAATAAAATTTATTAATATGCCCTTTGTTAAGCCAAATTAATAAAATTGCAAGGAGTTTTCTACCAAAAATGCAAATTTTCCAAAAGGAGGACAAAAAGGGGAAATTTGAATAAGTACACAAAAAGTCGCTATTTGCACATAAAATTCGCACCAACGGTAGCACTAATGCTAGACCAAGAGCCCTTCCTGTATCAACAACCTTTTCTCCCTATTTAAAACGTTTTATTATGTCTTATTTTAATTCCAAACTTATTACTTTTCTTGAACTTTCGCTCATTTTTAACATCCATAATGTACTTCGTCGAATCATACACTTTTTTCTTACTATAACCAGACACTTGCCTTTGGCACCATTTGTATAACAAAGAAAAGGAAATTTCCCTTATTTTACGCAATTTGAAAACTTAACGTGCAGGTGACGATAAGTTTCAACAGTGATTGCTAATGATGGTAATCCATCATGCTACAGTAAAAAAATTACCAGTAAATCGAAATCAAAACGACGCATATCGGGCCTAATTGACGAACGAAACGAACGCAACGAAACTACTCAAATCGTAACGATGCAAGTCGGGGCTCTAGTGTATTAATTTACATCTTGTGATAATATTTTTTTATGTCACAAAAATCGTTTCGTATGAATCAGCTGTTTCGTTTTGTCGTTTATTAATTTTGAAATTGTTTTGTTAAACTGTACTTTTATGGAAAGTTATATGAACTTGTTTTCACGTAATTAAAAATGTAATTAGTTTAATCAAACACCATTGAATGGAATTGGAATAAAGTTTTCAATAATATTTTGTATTTTGCAACAAAATATGGAATATACAACAAATTCTTGAATTAATTATTCGTATTTTATTAAAAAACTTAGACTCAAATTTGCGCTTTTGTGTAATAGAGATTAATTGTACTTTGATCTTTAATTAGAGTCTGGCGGTTTTGTTAAGTATAATTTGCCTTATAGATTGATAATTAACGGTCTTTTGGATTAACTTTTAGATCGGCCGTAGACAAAATTCTGGATTGTAGTTTTAATATTAGATTTTGGTCTTTAGTTTGCCAAAATCTGCTCTTTAGACTGATCACAATTTAAACTATAGATTTGATACATTGTGACATACAGATTCTCTTATATATTCTGACCTATGGATTTGTTATATTCTACTTATATAGATGTATTTAGAGTTTGATTAGATTCTGGCCTTTTTTAGTTGTTTAAAGTCTGGTTTAAGGACTTTTATAATGAGTTAATTGGAGCCTTAGATTTTCTATAGTTTGGCCTAAAGGTTTACTATAGGGAAGATTAATAATATTGTGATCTGAAGAATCCAGATTGATTATTATCAAAACCTTATGTTTGAATTATAGATTGACCAGGGTCTGGCCTTTAAGAACGTATTCTTGTCTTTAGATAATTATAATTTGAAACTTAGATGTTTGCACTTTGACCAAAGGATTAACAAAAGTCTGATCTAAAAATTTATTTTATACTGATCTATAGATTATATTGGCAATAGTTCGATTTAAAGATCAATTACATTCTGGGCTATAGATTGTTTAGTATAGTGATTGGGTATTGACTTGTCTTAAGATTGATTAGTCTGGCGTTTAGATTGATCTGTTTCTTATGTTATCTATAGTTTGACTTAAATATCGACTACACTATAGTTTAATTGTACTAAATCCAATGTCTTGACTAGAATCTGGTATATGGCTTTCATATTGGATATAGTTACACCTAAGGATTGACTATAATCTGATCTAAAATTTAATTGTATGCTGTACAATGGCTTCACTAGAGTCTAGCGCAATAAAATATTCTTAGTTTGGACCTTCGATTCAGAATTGTAGAGTTCTATGATAGATTATAGTCTGGTCTATATAAACTAAAGAATGGATCTTAAATTGTTTATAATATTGAATAAAATACGTTTTCGAGATAATTATATTCTGTCTAATAAATTGATTAGAGTTTGATTTATAATTTTCTGTCTGGATTTTACTCAACTCTTTATTTAAAAGCTTAATGTTTAGCGGTAGTTAAACTAAGCGAGATTGGAGCAATCGATAGCGGTCATGAACATTCATTTTCGTACATTTCGCTCCTTTGTCATGTTACACTTTAAAAAATCAATCTCCCCTATGGCTTGACTGGTCTATAATTTTTTCATAGTCTGATTTTTTAACTGATAATAGTCCGGTAGATTAACAAGAGTCTAGTCCATATATAGTGTAAAGTTTACCCCAAAGATTGACTTTAGTCTGATCCTTATGGATCGATTACGTATGGCAACCGAACTTCAGTTATCGCAACTGAAATTAATAAACTTATTATGTGTGGCAACTGGTGTCAGTTGCCATTTTGACAGTTCAATACAAATACATGTATTGTGTGTGTGAATTTAAAGAATATATTCTTCTTCCGAATGACACTGTATTAGTTAGTGGTAATGATTTTAATTTTGGGATAGCTTAGCCTGCGATGTCAGTTGCATTTAAGGTGTTCGTGTGCAGTTAATAGAACAAACAATTTATCCTCAATGAATTGTTTCAAAAATGACCCAGGAAGGAACATTAATTGAAAACAATTGTGTAAAATATATTAGGCAATCAGCAAACAAAAGTTGCCAAAATATTTACTATTTGGCAATTGAAATTAACAACTTCATTTGCCAGTTGCCATCTATAATATAATTTGGCAACTAACAACGCAACTGAAGTTCGGCTGCCATACGTAGACGACCCATTGGATTAATTTAAATCTATCCTACATATCTCCAGATAAATAAGTTACAAGTGGATTTTTCTGAATAATTTATAAAATTGCTTGATGTTTTGCAAAGTATTAACTCTGTATTAACTGATTCCCTCAAGTAGTTTTTTTTTATAGGCTGGCGAATTTTTTTTAACAGTGCACTATAAAAGTACTTTAAAAGAGTTATTCAAAGAAATATTGTTGTTTTAAACTCTTTTTAACCTCTTTAGCGATAAATACGAAATAAAAATGAAATCATACTCTATTGTGTGATTGAACATAAAACCCCAAAAATTTATTTAACAATAAATCAAACAAAACGCCATTGTCTAAATTGTCGAAATAAAATAAAATAAATAACCCTGAAAATGGATTGCAAAAATTTGTTTCTCACATCAAGAGTGTGTGTTAGCCCACTGTGAAATAATCGAAAATTTATAGTAATTAAGATTAAAATTGCCTTTTTTCTTCTTTTTCTTTTCTCTTAGAGGCCAAATATCACCGTCTACTAACTAAATTAATTAAAATATAACTTTAAATAATACAAACAAAACATAACCTTAATATTTATACAACAAAATAAAAATATTGTTGTTGTTTATTATTTAAATATTTTTAATAAATAAAATGCATTCAATGAACAATAGCAATAACAATAATAACAACAACAAAAAACATGTAAACAACAGCGTAAAGTTATTTTATAATTAATAATTTTAATACCCTACACCACCGTAGAAGGTTGAGGTATTATGCGTTTGTCCTCATGTTTGTAACATATAAAAAAATTACATTACACCCACCTTTAAGTACACCGTTAGTCTCAGAATCACTTTCTGAGTCAATTTAACAATGTCCATGTACGTTTGTCTGTCTGTCCGTCCTGCTGGTTGCCCATGTAAACAATTTGAACACTCTAAAGGTCGCAATTTTTGAGATATCTTAATGAAATTTGGTATTTTTTATTATTTGGGCCAAGAACGAAGCTTATTAAAATATGCCATGTTTGATCCCATATTAATGTCCTCCCGGAATGAGGTTTCAAGCTCATACAGATCCTAAATATTAAGCGATTTTAACGAAATTGTATAAAAATAAGTCGTATGACATTATAAAACGATGTGCTGATTTATGCGAGGGTCAGTCTATTGCTTCTCATAGGTCCCATAAAAGACCCCATCCAAATATTATTTTGAAGGGCATAAATCTCACTTATACGTTCGTAATGTAATGATAATTTTTCAAATGAAAATGAATATAAATAAAAATCCATGTACAGAAATGTACGAGGGTCAGTCCATCATTTCCTCTAGCTCCTATTTAACGCATAAATTTCACATAAATATTAATTTCACAATAATGTACTCCACACTAAAGAATTAATTAGGAAATCTAATTATACGAGGGTCGTTTATTACTTTTTCTTAACTACCATTTCTAACCAACAATGTGGTGTAGGGTATTAGATAGTCGGGCTTAACTGACTATAACATTTTTACTTATTTTATGTGAATTTTTCAAAAATCGCTAAATTGAAATGTTTAAAAACGTGAAACAATAGTTAAATTGTTTTGTTGTTGTAAAAAGAAATAAATAAATGAAAATCTCTATAAGAAAAACGCAATTTTAACACATTTTATTAACGTTAAGTATCGTTATCGTGTAAATTGTGGTTATGAAAAATGTTGCGATTGCGTGTTTAGAAAAGAGACTCATTGCTGGCACCTTTTAAAAAAAGTTTTAACTGAAAAACGATTATAAAACAAACAAAAAATCATAGAGTTATCATTAATCATGGTAAAATAGCGGCAGCAGCAACAACAACAAAAAGAGTAATCAGAGTTGATACAAAATGAAACTTAATATGAAGATTAAAAAGAACAACAAAAAATAGAAAAAAATACTGAATAAATAAAATGACGATAATTATGGAACATGGAACTTTTTATGTAATTTAATTCAAATGAAAATAAAAGTTAAACGGAATAATTGTAACTTTTATTAAATAAAGAAATAATAAACGAATTCATATGTACACTTCGGAGAAACCAATTTCTAGATCTCAAAATCTCCAAAAGTAACACAGGCTATAAAGATTTTCGGTAGGTTTGGGGGGGACAAACACCTCACGCACAAGACGAATATTATTTATTGATAATCTATGGAACTGTTGCAGCTAGAGTTTTCAAATTTAGTCCCAATTAATTTTCTATTGAACTGTCTTTCTTAAAATGTAGACCGGATAGGGCCTTTGATCTCCCCAAGCAGATATTAATTATATATTTTCCATAGAACAACTTCAGTGGAATTGAAAAAATATATTTCCAATATATTTTAAAAGAAGTGATTTACTAGAGAGGAGAGGAACCCCTTATAAAGAAAACTTTGCCGTGGTATTATGTTTTACGTTCTCATTTATACCTTTCTAATACGTCTCAGTCCTATAAAAAAAAGTGATTTTTAAAATAAATTTCAAATATATTCCTTGTTTCACGCAGGATTTTAAGAATTTACTTCTAATAACTCTCCTATTTATCTGCTTAACTGGAAATAGTGTTGGCGATAAAGCCAAGACCCCATCATAAAATCAAATAGTTATTATCGAATTTCAACTAAAAGGATTTTAATATAAAAACCTTTAAAACCAATTTAAAACATATTTCGTTAAGGGTGTTTTTCATCGTTCGAAACAAATATTATTCAGAAGGGAGAATATCTTCCCAATAAGGAGAGTAAGCCTTCACTTCCTCCATTCATGATTTCAAAATGTTTTTCCTCAATTGAAACGTTTCTGATCGAATATTCTGCCTGTGGTTTGTTAATTTATCTTTTCGAAACACGATTTAATTATCTTCACGATCTACTGAATCGATTTCAAATGCCCTTGCATTCCTGCTATATTAAATTTTGTTTGGTTCTTTAGCAGGCATAGCATTTTCTTTAGTCGACTATGTTGAATGAGAAAAATACTATGTGACCTAAGGACTCCCTGATTTTCTAAAAAAAATGTAGGAATGTTAAGAGTCAGGCCAGACTCTAGTAAAGCTTCAAATTTCCTAGAGCCAAAATAATGCCATCAAGACATCTTTAAAATCGCTAAGTGCAATTTTCAAAGGTATACATGGACAACAAGATGACAGAGCGACATTGTCAAAACGTAATGATCCAAATCACTTTGGATCATTACACCTATGATCGTAGGCATCGTTAGAAAATGATCATATCACTATTTTTGCAATCACTATATAATTTTTGGACTGTTGTCGATATCTTAATAAGACTTTTACATCTTTATAGCTGAGGTGTTTTTGAGTCAATTTAGAGGATTAGAGGTATCCAGGATCAAGGAATTGGACATCTCTTATATGATGAGTTTTTAAATGTTTTAAGGTCAGTGTATAGGGTATCGTTAAAAATGATCATATCACTATTTTAAAAATCACCGATTTAACCTAACAAACTTTAATTTAAAGAGATCAAAAATAATAATTAAAAAAACAACAAAAACTTACCAATATTATGTTGTGAACCATTGTTGTTACTAGTGGTTTTTGTAGCAGTTACAACATTACTTCCAACACCGCTACCTCCACCACGTTCCACTCCGTTAATGCCACTACTGCCAGTTGTATTATTGCAAATATTTGTAGCAGCAACGGCAGCAGTTGTTGTTGTTGCTGTATTATTTGAATTTGTGTTGATATCTGTTTGTGACGTTGTCATATTTATAGTTTTTGTTGCTGTTGTTGTTAATTTTTTCCCTTATTTATATTTATTTTATTTGTTAGTTTTATTTTTTATTTAGAGAGAGAGAGAGTTTCTATTTAATAGTTTTAACTTATTTTTATTTTATTTTTTTAATTTTGCAATCGAACAGAATTTTTTTTTAAGTCTCAAAGTTGGAACCAAAAACTAGTTTTTTTTGTAATGCAAATCGGACAATGGACGAGTGTCTCGTCTAGTTAATTTTTCTTCTTTAGTCTGAGAGTGTGTGTGTGTTATTATTATTATAATAGTTGTTGTAAATGTGTGCGTATGTATATAATTTCTTAAATGTTTGCTTTTTTGTTTTTGTATTTCGGAATGTATTTTTTTATTTCAGTTTTTAGCGTTTTTATTATTTTTCCATTGCAGCTGTTTAGTTCGGAGTTATATGGATGAAAAAACCCATTATAACGAAATAAAGAATTGTTGTTGCTGTTGCTTAGTTGTCGTTATTGTTGTTGTTATGTCATGTATGCATATTATTGAGAGAGGGTGAGAGACTCCTCTGTCTGTTAAAGGTTTTCAGAACTTTGCATTTTCCACTTTATTGCCACGATTATGACATTTTGCCAGGAATCTAATTTATTTTTGTTGTAAATTCTGAAAATAATGAAAGAAAAATGTTATTGAAATTGATGTTTAAATTTTCAACATAAAAATGAAAAAGTTTATAAAAATATTTCAAATTAAATTGAAAATCTTGTATATAACAAATATAATGTTTTTCCAAAAACCCAAAAAAAAGATCTTACAAATCGGAAAATCTATCATGTTTTGATTTAGAAAATTTTACTTGGATCTCAGATTGCACTGTGGGACAGAATTGATTTCTTTCAATATGTAACTTGTGATAGAATTAATGGTTTTGCATGAAATTTTGTTAACAGAGAAAAGTGACATAATAACTTCAGTAGTTTCCACCCCACTGGGGTGTCATGAGTGGAGTTATATATTATGATTCTAATAAAATTTCAAAATTTTTTAAATATATCTCTTATTATAAAAAATTTATTTAAAATATAAATATTTAAAATTATTCCCTCCATTTGGAAATAATCAAAATTTTTACCAGGAATTAAAAAAATTATATATATGAAGACATCTGTCATTGAAATGTTGCTCTTGTGTTTCCCAAAATTAAAATGTGAAAAAAGTTGATTGTTTTACTTAACAGATTTTCTAAAATTTTCAAAAATATATTTTTTTTAGTATTTAGGCCAATAAGTCCACATTAATGAAGGTCTGGAAAAATCCATTACCTTGCAATCATTCACAGGTGGAAGTTTCCAAAACTACATTCGATTTTAAAATTCAAGCTTTGAGATTTTACCATACACAGTTTTTAAGTCATAATTAAAATGGTTCAAATTCAAGAAGGTCTGGACTTAGTCCTATAGAGGTTTTCGTTACCAAATTTAAACTAAAGCATTCGGTGTAATCCAACCTTTAAAAAAACAGAAATGAAAATTAGTGTAAACAATTTTTCGGTATAAAAATCTCAATTTTTAGAATTTCCAAATGGAAAATTATTTATTTTTTGACTGAGTAGATTTGTTAATCTTCATGTTTTATTCTATAAATTGTTTTGTTTTTCACCTAAATGAAGAAATTTGAAAAAGATCGGAAATTTTCTTATGATTTAGAATAAAAAATCTCTCAAGTTCTTAAAAAATTGTTAATGTCGAAAACTGCAAAGCAGAGAGCTCGAAAACTTGAAGAGATATTTCAGGTAACTCCCATACAAGTATGTTCCCGGAATGGGATTTTAATATATGAAGATATTTAATCGATTTACAAATGACCGTAGCTTCCATACAGACCTTTGTTCGCTTCAAAGTGCATAAATTCGAAAAAAATTGTTGCATAATATTTTGTAACATCATACAAAATTTTTACGTTCTATAATGTCTAAGTCCCTCACTTCGAAAACCACTTCAATTGACATAAAATTCCCATATATGTATGTGAGTATCATGGACATATTTTATCATGAAATTAACTTCTATGAGGGTCAGTCCCTCTTTTCATATCGATCATAACGGACTATTAGTTCTCTTCTGATTGTAACGAAAAATAATTTAAAATAAAATGAATCTGTGTTTGTTTGGGACTTATATAGAGCTAAACTACTGAACCCTTTTTGCTGAAATTTCCACAGGATGATCTCAATGGATTTCGGTACGATCAGGGGGACAATATTAATTGCCAAGTATTTAAAGAACTATTGAAGAGAGAGTTTAACCTCAAAGAACTGTGGGACAGATATAATTAGTAGGAGAAGTAGATCTGTAGGACAGTAGATCCCATCATTTCACTTTAATATTTTTCTTCTTAAGAAATAATTTTACTGGACAATATGTAGGATGGGTAAAATCCAGGGGGAGGGAATAGGCTTTTTGTAGAACTGTTAGACAGATGTTAAAAGAAATTTAGTCTTTATTTTTTCTTTTAAATTGGGCAGTTAAAGCCATAGGTAGAGGTAACCTTATTTCAATCTCAAAAAGTTTTACGTGAGAAAATAGATGGTAGATTAGGGTCAGGGGATTGAGTACAAAAAAGACCAGACGATAAATATTGAATATTTTAAACAACTTTTTCATTTAGAGTTTCCAAATTTTGTCACATTCCTATGAGACGGTTTTACTGAAAAAATAGAACGGACAGGGTCAGGGGTAATATGTGCTCTATATTCAAAGCAATATTAGCAATCGAACATTTTTTAATTTGTCAAAATTTGGCATGATTTTTTTTAATACCGATTGCGATTTACATATTTTTTCCCGGAATTTAAGACTGAGAAAAATTTTAGTGCAGCAAAGCGCACCATGTAGAAGAGCTATTGTTTTGATGACTGATGTAGGATGTTATAGAGTCAGTCTTACACACTTACTGGATGTGAGAAAAATTATTTATCTGAGTTTTTTTTTCCATAATGTTACACTTAAAATGACAAACTTAATAATCAATACTTGTGGCTGTAGGGGATATTCAACAAATTCCATAAGTTTTCAATTTCTTTTAAAAATGGATTTGTGTCATTTTATGTTTAGATTTCATGCTTTTTTCATTTTTAGAAATTCGAAATTCTTTTTCAGTTAATAATTTTGATGATAAACGATTTTTTTTTTTTAAATCTTGTTTGATATTTTAAGAATTTCAATTGTTTTTTTAAAGTTTTTGCAACAATTTTACACACAATTTGTGTATTTTATGTAAAATGAAAGTATTTATTACTTTTGGCCCCAAAAAACAAGTTTGAAAATATATTTTTAGTTTAGTTTTTGTTTTTGTTGTTGGAATTTTGTATTTTGGTAATTGAACTAAGAGTGTGTGTGTGTTTGCGCATTTCTGAATTTATATCGAGTACTTTAATCAGATGTTATAAATTTAGCAATCATGTACGACGAGAGTCACACACAACAATGCCAAGTTTGTTTATACAAAATTGTATATTTTTATTTTTAGTTAATTTAACCCTGTTGAGTGCGGTTTTAATCAAGCGGAGGAACGGGGAGGGGGTACATTGAACCTTCAGTGACATATTACCACATACAACTAATTTTAGTATATTGAACTATCTTAAAGATTTTGTTCAATTGTAAAATTTGTTTATTTGTTTTTGCCGTGATCAAGTTTAAAATTGACTCTATGCGATGGCTGGGTGAGAAGAGTTTCTGGAAAAAATATGATTTTTTTGTGAGTTATAATCATTAAGCAGTTAGTGAGTGGAATTTAGATTTCAATATTTCCTATTCTAACTTCAGATTTTAAGGAGTGAAATCGAAAAATTATTAACACATATTTTTCATTCATGTTTTCTCATTTATTTTTTGTTCAAGAAAACCCAACTTGGTCCTACAAAGAGTTGACCAAGCATTCAAAGATCTGTCGTCAATCTGCTTCCAATGTTATTAAACACTAACGGGAGAACTTGTCCCTTGATAGAAAACCAATTTCAGGTAGTAGAAATGATCCACATGATGTTTCTAAAGCAAAAAGATAGAAAGTATTTTCAAAAAAATCCCAACACAAAACGTTTAGTTCAGTGCCCGGACTATTCGATACGAAAAGTTAAATGTAATGTAGGTTTACAAGGCTCAAAAAGTTCCTGACAGTAGCGCTGCTAATGATCCGGAGACCAAAAAGCTGAGCACAGAAATTGAAGTCAAGTTTATAAAAAGAAATTTCTTGCCGTCTGACTGACGCAACGTATATTCTGACAGATTTTTCGCAACTTCCTGGTAAAAAGTGTTATGTTGCTGATGCTCAAGAAAATGTTGAGAACCCAAAAGGCAGTCAAATATTCCAAAAAATGTTCTTGGTATTGCAAGCAAAAGGTATTTGCGACAAAAGAAGCCAATCATCTGTTACAAAGGGCTCTATAAATAACGACATTTACACTAAGGAATTTTTACAAAAAATCGTGATTCCATTCATAAGACTTCATAATATGTCCACTTATTTTTGGCCTGACTTTTCACCATATCACTTTGGTAAACAAGACCTCGAGAGGGGTACAAGAATAATGATGTGATATTTGTATCAAGAGAGGCAAATCTTCCAAACTGCCCGGAGCTAAGATCAGTGAAGAGATATTGGGCTCTTTTTAAAAGGACTAACCTCTTGAGGAAAGTGGCAGAAAGCACTATAAACTCGTTAATGAAACGGTTTCCGAAAAAAGATTCAAACTCTTATCACTAATGATAAAAACTGTATTTTTTTAAATTCATTTTTTACTCTCACTCCTTATTGAAAATTATGGGTCTTATTTGTTTCCCTGTACAGTGAAGGGTTAATTTGTATTTACATTCCACTTTTTCGAACTTGTGCTATTTAATACAACAAAAATAAATTTAAACAACGAAAAAAATTCATCAAAATGCACAAATTTTTTTTAGAGATTTAAAAACATTTTTTCAGTCTTTTAACTTTTTTTAAATTTATTTTTACATTCAATTGAAAGTGAATTTTTTGAAAAACAATTTAAATAGACGCAATAAAAGTGGTTGCGTATAAAAGACTAAGGAAGATGACTATATATCGGAGATGATAAAGAAAAACTCATTTAAAAGAAGAAAATTTAAATTAAAATTAAAAAAAAACTTAAAATAGAGAAAATATTTTACAGACTTTTATTATTATTTTTATACTTGATTTTGAAAATTCCTAAGAAAATGGAACCAAGTTCCGCCAAGTCAACATAATCAAAAAAACGGAACGAATAATTTTGGCGAGAAACTAAACTGAAACTACTGAAAACTACTGAATTTTTCGTTTTTATATTTCTGGAGATTTGCAAGTGTGTGAAGTTAGCTACGACAGTTAGCTACTTTTTTCAAAATTCTGTTAATTAACATTTCTCTTGCTCAGAGAGTGAAAAGTTAACAGAATTCAATTTTAATAACATTTTTGGAAATGTTAATGACGTATACTTAATAGAACCAATGCGTAACGACTTTTGAAAATTTTTGTTCTTATATTTTAATAATATTTTTACAATTTTTTAATATAATTATAAACAATATAAAGGAACCTTCTAATATCAAGGATCTTACATATAATATCAAAAATAAACCACAACAAAAGAAGGTGCTCTAATGGAGCCTAACATGAAAGAATTGTATAATCTTGGTATCAAAATATGGGCCAAACGAAAAAAGGTGCGCTATATGCGCATAGTACGAAGGAAAGCTACACTCCTATAGAATTCTAAATTCTATAGGTTTATAGCTTTCCTTCGTACTAGGCCCCAATAGCGCACCTTTTTTCGTTTGGCCCATATTTTGATACCAATTTGGACCCCCATATAAAAATATAGAAATTTTGAAAATTTTCAAAGTTCTTTTTCTCAAAACCATGATTAATTTTCAATAATCTTTTTTCTGTTCTGAATTCTATAGGAGTGTAGCTTTCCTCCGTACTAGGCCCCAATAGCGCACCTTTTTTCGTTTGGCCCATATTTTGATACCAATTTGGACCCCCATATAAAAATATAGAAGTTTTAAAAATATTCAAAGTTCTTTTTCTCAAAATCATGATTAATTTTTAATATTCTCTTTTCTGCCCTGAATTCTATAGGAGTGTAGCTTTCCTTCGTACTATGCGCATATAGCGCACCTTTTTTCGTTTGGCCCATATTTTGATACCAAGATTATACAATTCTTTCATGTTAGGCTCCATTAGAGCACCTTCTTTTGTTGTGGTTTATTTTTGATATTGTATGTAAGATCCTTGATATTAGAAGGTTCCTTTATATTGTTTACAATTATATTAAAAAATTGTAAAAATATTATTAAAATATAAGAACAAAAATTTTCAAAAGTCGTTACGCATTGGTTCTATTAAGTATACGTCATTAACATTTCCAAAAATGTTATTAAAATTGAATTCTGTTAACTTTTCACTCTCTGAGCAAGAGAAATGTTAATTAACAGAATTTTGAAAAAAGTAGCTAACTGTCGTAGCTAACTTCACACACTTGAGATTTGCAAGGTATTGACCAGAACCTTCTTGCAAATTTTCGGAAAATATGAACCTTGTGATTATGAATTAAAGTGTTAAAAAAGATAAAACAATTTCCTTTTATTTTCGAAAATGCAAGGAAAAATCTCAAAATTTTGTTTTTTGGGAGGGTCCACATTCAGACCTACGATAAGTCTGAAAAAAGCCATTAGAAAATTTAAAAAAAAGGTCGAATTCGAGAGAACCTGGCCTTTGCCTTATAATATTTTAAAATACAAAATTTACATTGGTACTTTCTATGTAAAAAGTTCAAAAAGATATAAATTTCATATCGTCCATTTGCTGCAAGTTTGTCATAACTCAAAAAATAATTTTTGTTGACATAATCACATTTCTTGAAATTCATGAATGGAGACGTAATAATTGGTTAATTTTCCAAACGCCTATAAAAAATCTACAACGTAAACTGAACGACTTCCGATGGGGAATTGTAATAACGCTTTAAACGCTTTCCTGGCAATAATCAACAAACTATAATTTTCGTTCAAATCCTGTCTGATATATGAATCGTTCAATCGCAAAAAACTTACCAGATAACAAAATACCTTATTTACAACGCACAACTGATCGAATCTTGCAAGTTTTTTGCAGCAAAAAAGCGATATACATTTAAGAAAAAAAATATTTTAGATGTAAATGAGTGTTGACACTATTTTGGAAAAAAATCGCAATTTATGAAATGTTCAAATTGAAAATTGTTTATTTTAAGATTGTGTAGAGATATTGACCTCAATGTTTTTTATCTGAAAGTTCTTTTCAACAGGTTGGGGGCAATACTTTAATCTCATACATAAAAAGGAACTGGAACAAGATCTTGCAAAATTTTGGAAAATTCAAATGCATATAACTCGAAAACTATAAGACATAAGTAACACATGTGATCACATTTTCTAATGTTTTTATCAGGGACATTCCAAGCTCGTTTTAAAAAATCGTATCAGACTTTTGAGTGACGGAGGCCTATTGGAATATGTTTATTTCCGTCACTGAGTGATAAAAACACAACAAAACTTAGGAATTTAATAATTTGACCTTATGATGTGACTCTAATGGTTGACGCTCCAACATATTATTTTTGAATAAAGTAACACAATATGGTTGTGCCACACCACACAATTTTGGATGTCCCACAGCCATATTATGGTTATAGTTATGGTTAGGCCACTTTCTGGTTGTGAACGATGACGCCTTAATGTTGTTAACCACAATATGATTTTATATTAAAAAACATTCTGTTTGAAAAATTTCTAAAATGTTTGTGATCGTAAAAAATAAAACATTAACTATAGTTTTGTTGTAACTGAGTCTTTGTCACGAAAATAGTATTGTTGATACGAACACAACGGATGAACAAGTATGAAATTGTAGTCGGTCAAGTCCAACTATCTAACAACCTACACCACATCATCGGTTCAAAATGCTCATTAAGAAAAATTAATGAACGACCCTCGTATAATTTGATTTTCTGATTTAATCTTAAGTGCGTAGTACATTATTGTGATACTAAGATTTATGTTAAATTTATGCGTTTTATAATGATTTTTTTAGGGGAGGGCGGTGAGGGTTTATATGGCGGCTACAAGAAATTATTTACCGACCCTTGTATAATTTTGCACATCGACTTTTGCTTATATTTATCCTAATTTCACCAATTATTTTTACAATACCAACGTATATGTGAGATTCTTACCCTTTAAACTGATAAATAAAAGGGGTTTTTATGCGACCCTCACATATTTTGGCACATCGTTTAATTTCGTTTAAATCATATTGTATTTAAGCCTTTATAACCTTAAAATTATATTCCAGGAAGAACATTTGTATGGGGGAGGTACCTGAAGTATTTGACCGAACATAACCAATTTCAATATGGTTCATCCTTAGGCCAAATTTGTAATATGTACCAAATTTTATCGCGATATTTCAAAAACTGTTCAAAATGTTTAAATGGACAGCCAGCCGCACGGACAGAAAGACAGACAGATAGACGGACGGACATTGTTGAATCGTCTCAGAAAGTGATTCTGATTGGAAGAGTATACTAAAAGTTGGGTGTAACACTATTCTTACTGTATATAACAAACGTCACCTCAAATGCATAATACCCCAACCATCTTCAGTGGTGTAGGGTATAATGGCCTTTCTCTGCATATGGACTTATTTTGAAGTTGCGTAGTGTATATAAATATAATAAAATTTCCAAAAATTTTTATAGTTTTCAACCAAAAAAAAAAAACAACAACAATAATTTTGTATAAAAATTACGCAAAGAAAATATAACGACAATAACTCTACTAATTAAATAAACGTGATCTTGATAAACAAACACACCAACAAATATTAAATATATAAATAAATAATCTTTTTGGTGAATTATCTATTTATTTTTATTTCACAAGCATTTTTTTCTGGTTTGTTTGACTTCACAAATCTTTTTAAAGTATGAAAATAAACTTAAATTCCTCCAAGTTTTAGATTTCAATTTTATACGTTACTTTTTTGTTATTTTTTTTTAATTCTTGAGTTTGTGTTTGTGCGTTTTATGGGCGAATTGTTAGTGTATATATGTGTGTGTTTGTTTACATAACGGTTTTATGCAAATACCGTAAATTGTAACTAAATTCTTATTTTTTAAAGTTTATTTATCTTTCTACCCTACACCATCATTGGTGGTTCGGGTAAAATACGTTTTGGCTTAAGTTTGTAGCACACAGAAAAAATATTGATACCACCACTTCTAAATATACCATTCGTTTCAGAATCGTCTTTGAGTCGATTTAAATATATCCTTCCGTCCGTCTGAGGTGTGAACAAAATATGCAGATCGCAATTTTTTATATACCTCGATGAAACTCGGCATGTGTTATTATTTTGGCCCAAGGATGATGCCTATTGAAATTGGCCATGAAATTTTCATTCTCTCACTTAGCCCCATACAAATGTTCCTCCCGGAATGAGGTTTTATAAGGTAATAAAAGTCCTGAATATAATTTTTAACGAAATTTGGCCAAAATAAATCTAATAATATTCTAAAATGATGTGCCAAATTATACGAGGATCTGTTCATTATTTCTCATGAGACCCATAGAACTCCCATTAAAGATAAGACTTTGAATGGCTTAAATTTAATATATATATAAGTATTGTAATGAGAATTATAAATTAAGAGGGTCGCTTCATAATTTCATCTAGCTCCGATATTAAACCCCTAGAAGAAGTTCGTTTAATGCTCACAAATCGTAGACATATATTTGTACCATAATGTATTGCACTATTAAGCACAAATTAGAAAATAAATTTTTACGAGGGTAAAATGCTACCATATATAACCAACGATGTGGTGTAGGGTATTAAATAGTCAAGCTTGACCCATTATAACTTTTATTTATTTTAAATTATCTTTATGCTCAACTTGAAATTTAAGATTTTTTTCAACAAAATTGTTGAGTAATTAAAATTTTTTGAAAGCTCTTCATTCATTCTGATTATTCGTTTATTGTTTATTTCCGAAATTTAGTCTGATAATGGAATATTAATAAAGCAATTTTGTCATAAATGTTCGTCAAAATTTGGTGACCGATTCAATATTGTTCAGTTATCAAGTTTTAGAGAGCAATGTATACCCTGATGGAAAGTTTTTAATACGAGGACAATATCACATATCTTAAAATAAGAAGAAAATATCTCCTCTGTCTATATACTTAGTTCCAATTCCTTGACGACTTATGAACTATTTCAATGTCTTAATTTGAAGAAGAAAAAAAAAATCATTAAAATCCCCAGTCAGTCCCGAATTCTAATTGAATACAAATAAAAAAACATTTTCAGAATACAACATAGTTAGGTTGACATCACAGGAGGATGGCCGGAGGATATCGTCCTAAAGGTCTCTTTGTTTCTGCTGAAGGAAAATGAAAGGATTTTTGAATTTGTTATAATCAATATATGATAGTTTAATACCAGCCCAATGAAAGAATTTAGATCGGAGGGTTCATGTAAAATTTGCAAGCAAAGAAGTCATGATGTAAAGAACGACATTCGAAGTATCATAATTGTTGATCACAATATACGAAACTGACGCAGAAGTGGTCGAAAAATCGATTCTGCAATAATAAATGATGACGGCCAGATTATTAAAGCTTTCAAACATGTTGTTGCATTATAGACCAGCTTAGCAAACAAATTGCCTTGATTGATTCTATAACTCCAAACGCACGTTAAAGTTTATTTCTACTGCTCGGCCATATTCTATACACAACAAGATGATGCCTTAATCTGAGTTTATGCGAAACCGCCTCAATAAGTTTAATTGACTTAGACCAATGAATGGCCCCAGTTATCATAACACTTATAAAAGCTCTTTAGAAACTTTTGCCATTCAGACTTATCCAATTGAGTCAATTAGATCCAATCTAATTTTCTTATGTATGTCTTTAATTGTTAAAGCTCCAGATTAAGTTGTGTGAAAAGTTGTGGAATCCTTCTAAGATTCAACTTTTTTCTTTGTGTCAAAGCATGACCTCTAGATCGTTTGCATACAGAGTCAAATGGAGTAAATAAATTAACTGCGGAAAAATATCTGTTTAAAAATAAAAATGTCGTATATGATTAATGCGAGATGGTACTTTAACGTCTTTTTTCCACAACTCCCCTCTGTGTTACCAGCTTTGTGTTGACAGTTTTCCTAATGCATTAGAGGAGATTTTTTTCATTTTGGGTTCCCTTTGGTATAAAACCAGCTTGATCGAAAGTGGCGTAACCAATATTGCAACATTATTTTCTGATTATCTGAAAGCATTTACTGGTAAAAATTATGGGTTGTTAGAACCATACAATCAATATCGCACCTTTAGTTAGTGAAAAGTACTAACTTTGACAAAGAAGACAAGGAAAGGGCCTGATTGGCTAAAAATGTTTGAAGTTGAGGAATAGGAAGCATTACTTGCCAAAGATTGTCGTCAAACGCAAAAACTACTTGCATTTCTTTTGGGAGTCACAAAACAATCCTTTTTCCTGCGTGAATGATTATTTTTCCTGAATGATTATTTTGGAAATGAGCTCCAATATAAATCGACCCCGAGTAACATTGTCACGAGATATATCATATCGGAGTGAAATTTGAACGAAGTCAATTTTTGCATCGTATTGATACTCCTGATAAAATATGGATACATTTTATTCCCAAGAGTAGAAAGTGTTATGTGAAGCTAGATCAACTGCTGTGTACTTGGATTCAAAAGTGTGGTCTGTATTATGATTTTTTGAAATCGGTGCAGACGATCATAGGAAATATATACCGAAACCATTTAGTTCATTTAAAGAGAAAAAACGAGATAGACAACATACTTGTCTCTATCGAGTATTGATTGTTCTAAACTCCTTAAGTAAAATGCGATTTGTCTCAAAACGAGGAAAATAGAATTCATTTTGTGATCGGAGCATAGCATCACAAAGGATCTAAACCGAAGTCGACTAATTCATGTGAAGTGAACAATGAACAAAAAGATATCACAATACTTGACCAGACACGATGCTATAATTTTCCATCATGGTAACATTTTACCCTCATGTTACAAAAGGGCTCAAAAACTAATTTAAAAAGCATTGGGAAAGAATTTTTGACTCACCAACTTATTATCCAGAGCTTGTCTCTTCTAACTACCAATTATTTTGATCGTTTAAAACAGGATATAAGAAATTGGTGCAGACCATTAGAAGGGACTTATAGCGAAGTCAATTAATTCGTGTAAAGTTAAGAATCAACAGAAATACAAGAGGCTATGCTATATATCATCATGAGAACGCTGGGCTACAGATTGCAAAAAGGCTTAAAAACTATTTGGATAAAAGCGGGTAGGAAGTTTTCGCTCACCCACTTTATAGTCCACATCTTGTCTCTTCAGACTACTTATTGATTTGATCGATTTTAAACGTCTTAAATGAAATACAATTTACTTCCAAATATGTTATAATAAATTGTATTTTTTTAAATAGAAGCAGACGATCGTATGCGACCTAAACCGAAGTCAATTAATTCATGTGAAGTAAACAGTCAACAAAATGATTGCAGAATAATTATTCAGACTCGAGGTTTTTAACTTCATCATAATGGAATTTGGCAAGACTGTTAAGGATGTATTTGGAAAACAGTTGGTGGAAAGTTTTCGACCATCCATCTTATAGTCCATACCTTGTCTCTTCTGATTACTAATTATATTGATCGTTTTCAAACGCCCTTTATAGAATACGATTTACTTCAAAACAGGGCATAAGAAATTGGCATGTTTCATTTTTTAATTCAAAACCGAAGTAGTTCATTTGCTATGGAATGCATATGCTACCAGAAAGCTGAGAAAATATAGAGTCTAACAATGAACCAAATAATATCAAAAAAAGAAAGAAACTTTCCCATATTTTGCATTTTTTAATTTTCTTAAAATCTAATTTTCACTTTAATTAAATTCAACAAATTTTTCTTACAACAATGTTGTGAACAGGTGAGATATGTATGTATGCATGTTTATTTATTTTTATTATTGTTTATTATCATGTCAAACATAAAATCTTCTTCTTCTTCTTTAAGTTCTTTCAACAAAAAATAATAAAAATATTTACACTCAATCTCTTCATCAGACACAGAATAAACATCAAGGTGTGCGCTCCGAACACATGTACGTACTAATCTATGTACATGTGTGTGTGTGTGTGTGTGTGTGTATAAAAAGTGTCATTATTTTAACAACTTTACAATATTTAATTGACTTTGACAGACGTTTGTGGTACTAGAAAATTTTCTTTAAATAATAATCATAAATATAAACACTTTAGTATCTTCTATTATTCTTCTTCTTCTTCTTCCTCATCTTCTTCTTCTTTGGTATTTTGACATTTTAGTGGTTATTCTTGTTAGTTTCTTTTTCTACATGTGAAACTGTAAAGAGAGAGGGTGAGAGATTGTGGGAATAAATGAAAGAATGTAAGAAAATGTTTGTGTGTATTTATTTAACACCTTTAAAATCGAAAAGTATCCTAAAAATGTCTGGTAACATTAGTGTAAACATACAGTCGCAGGCATAAGTTAAGACACAAAATGAATTTTTAGTATTGCAAAATTTAAATTTAGGCTTTAAGTTTGGGACGAAACTATCGGCTCAATTTTCAAACCACCGCAGTTTCGCTTTTTCTGGCCGTCTGGCAACTTTTCATGAAAAAAAATCAATTTAATTTACTTTTTGTTTGGAATGAGTTCCAAAATTAAGTGAAACAACTGAAGCTCAACAAAAGTTTGTTATACATCTGCATAACTAAGGTTAACCTTTTGCAAATATATAAAAATTATTGAATCGTAACCGTTTTACTATTTGGACGATCATAAATCGCTTTAAAGGCGAATCTAAAATGAAAAGTGTGGACGTTCACGTAAATTAACTTAAATAAAATTTTCAAAATAGTGCTTAAGGAGAAATCCAAAAATAACATCCCCACAGATTGCTACCGCTTAAAAGGAAGATTATGATAAGGAAGTTCATGCTAAAACTGTCGTTAATTGCTTTACGATTTTGGTTGCAGCTCAAGAATGGAGGAGATTGTATTATGCAATTAATTTTGAAAAAAAGTCATGTAGTTTCTGGACTCAAGTGCTCTTCTCAGATGAGAGTAGGTTAGGCATGCACCTAAACCTCTGTTTCGTCATATAATCAAGAAAATTTCATATCATGTACGTACTGCCTCAATATCCTCCAGTCCATTTCTCTTAGTTAGGTTGTATCTCTTATCTTGTTGCCTTTCCAGGCTTATATCCTAGAGCTTTCTAACTATGATCACTGTATAATTTGCCTCCTCTTTTCCAATAACTCCTTGGTATTCCGAGATTATATATACTCTTCCATCCCTGGAGTATTTGTTGATAACAACTTTAGATTTCAGGATAGTTCTAAGTATGGTATTCATTGGTGACATGGCCCCGATTGTCATTTGGCTATCGATGGAGATATTCAAATCCTTATATAGCAGTTTTGCAAATTCGTCTTGGTCCGGATTATTGCTTCCCTAGTCGCACGTATCTCCGCTTGAAAAACAGTATTGTGGAGTGACATTCTGGTTTCCGGTTACTCCTTATCTCCATGTTTTGAGCGTTCCACTCTTCCATTGCCTAGTGTCGATATGGCGTCAATACAGCCTGATACCTAATCCGAAAATCTATTGTTTCCAATCTTTTGAGTCGGTGTTGTCCTCATGATAACGCTTATACCTAAGAAGCACATTCATTGAAGCTTTTGTAGTATTTTTGTTACGGAAGCTTTAGAATCAATTTTTGCATTTAGATCCATTTGAAGCTGTTAGCTCTTCAGCAAAGTGACCAATATCTGCGGAACTTAGTTGCTTTTTTCTTCAGGTGTGCTCCACATTTCAGATACCGCTCCAAAAATTTGAGCATAAATTTAATATTTTCCTATTTAATGGAGATTTTATTGTATAGAGAAACTCTAACACTGCATATGACAAAAAATCCTACACTAACAGAAATATATGGTGGTAAAAATCTCGGGCAATATATCGACTTATCTTTATTGATGAAATAATAAATGAAATTTTTTTCTTAATATTTTAAAGAAAAATGTTTGGGAGTGTGCGGTAAAGTTATTCATATTTCAGCACGATAATGACTTTTGTCCGTGACTGTATGTATCTATGGAATTGTAAAATGTATCTGTTAGTAAGCATCTCCTTGTATGTGGTCGTTTTTGAACAAAATTTTTTTTCCTATAAAATACTTTCTACAAATAAACGATGACAAATTTTAACGAGTTTTTTTTTCTGAAAAAAATCTAAACTGCAAACAATTTCTGTTGATAGATAAAAACAACTATTGAAACTAGTTTTTAGAAGGAAACAACAACAGCAGCAACAACAAAAAAAGGCATAACTTTGACTTTGAATTGCACAGATGCACAACAACAACAATGGGAAAAAAACAAAAACCAAAAAATAATTTTCCAAAAAATATATATTAAACACTTTAAGCAGTTAGATTTTCCTTAAATCTGGGTAGATGAAAAGGCTCTGTGAGAATGGAATGGAAAGTAACAGGTAGCAAATATTGTTATTGATGAAAATGAATGAAAATATTGAGTATAAAAATAATAGTTTTGTCAAAATTTATGTGACGAATAATTCCCATATTTCATTCATAATCGGTTTATAAACACGCAAAGAGAATTATAACTAAATACATGATTATACACCAAACGTCAGTATTGACAATTATATAGTTGTTACAAAAATGCCAATCAACAACAATTTGTTGGTTCAGAGTTGTCCAACATTTGGATTTTGGGAATTTAACTGTGAATGAAGGATTTGTCATCTTTAAAAATACTCTTTTGGTATTTTAAATTAGTGTCCTAATTAATGCATTGAGTGTTTTATGAAAGGGAATATAAAGAAGAACCCTTAATAGGGTCTTGAAGTTCTAACATATTTATACATATATGATAATGAATATGTGACTTATAACGCAGCTTAACGACTGGATCGGTTTTGTTAAAATGTTCTCAAAATGGTCTCAATACATCCGTAAGGCTATAAACTGTAGAAGTGGCAGCATTATAAATTCAGCTCAATAACTTTCCCCGGCAGCACCTTTTTTGTACAGGGCATAGTGCGGATAGAATCAGGGGGAGAAGTAGACCACACACAAAGCCAACATTAATTATCGAATGTCTAAAAAACTATATCACATTATTTTTGTTTCACTTTATAAGGACGGCAAAGCTTAACCGGTTATACATAACGATATGCATAAACGATTCCTGGTTTATTGGTTTTGTTTGAGACTTAAGATTTTGTTCAAAGTTTTATGGTCTTTGTTGAACTTTTTACAGATTAATCTTTATATCTCCAGAACTCGAGAGTCTTACAATTTTTGCGAGAGTCTTAAAACGCCTTCTCAATAACTTTCCTATTAAGCAGCTTATATTTTTTTAAAAAAATGTGGGGCAAATAGGGCCGCTGTAACAACCGGAAGTATTTTTCACTAAAAAAACTCTAACAACAATATTAATTGGCAAATATCTATAATATTTATAAGATTCAGTCTGGACTTCTTTCCGATTGAACTTTTTCACTGAAAACAATATATGGGAGGGGCCCTATCCCTCCCATATATTATTATATGTTACCGCACCATACAAATAAATCCGATTATCTATTAAACAATTCCTGAAAATAAGTGTAGCGCAAATAGAATCATTTGAGAAACAATTTCCGATTGAACTTTTTCACTGAAAACAATATATGGGAGGGGCCCTATCCCTCCCATATATTATTATATGTTACCGCACCATACAAATAAATTAATAACCGATTATCTATTAAACAATTCCCGGAAATAAGTGCAGAGCAAATAAAACCATTTAAAGAACAATTATTTTGAGAAATTGTTAAAACCAGCACTTCCGAATCCAAAATATTCCGAAACAGACCGTGAGTAACCGTTTTAATGTATTGGGTGGGACGGTTTCTTAGGTCGAGTTACCTTGCAATCTAGTAACAAAAAACCTATGAAAGGGAACCATTTGAAAAACTATTACCCATTATTTCCTAATTCAAAATATTCCCATTTAGACCGAGTAACGATTGATTCAATTCTAGTTTTCTTTGGTCGAGTTACATTGCAGTCTTGTAGAGGAAAACCCATGAAGAGGAAAATACCACATCAACAAAACTAATTATCACAAACACATACATGAATTATGATTTTGAATCGCCCTGCACCATTCGGAATACCAATTTAGTTAATTTTAAATCCCAAATCACCAGAAGTTATGAGCTGAAACACCTCAGTTCTAACCGAGTTACACGAATTTCATATTTCTATTATGAACCCGAAACCTTAAAAATTCAGTTCAATTTATGATAGAGTTGCCAACAATTGAGTACTAAATTTTTAAAATTTTTTATTGTGAATTATGGAAAGAAAAACTCAATCATTCACAGTAAACATTTTATTTACTTTCAATTTGAATTCCCACGATTCAATTTAATGAAATTAAAATATTTTAAGGTAAATTATAGTGAAATTTCCATAAAGTTTGTATTATTTCCTTCCTAATTGGCACTTTTAACAATTTCAAACATTTTTGGCAGCAGTTTTTCTTTAAGCTCATAATGGTGAATAATTCAATTAGGGCGTGTGGGAATTTTAAAAACTGAATATTAATTTTCTTTAAAAATTTTTGAATAAATTTATGATTCGATGTGGCAGATTTTAAATAATATAATTACTATATTATAATAAGAAACGAAAACTTAATGCAAATTATAGATAAAATCTATTAAAAGATAAAGAATGTTAAATATGGATTATGATTTTAATAAAAAATATATAATTCAATGAATATAAATAATAGAAATTTTGGATTTTTTTTTAATTTAAAGTAAAAGTACTTTTGTTAACTGTTAAAAAAAAGAAAATCATTTTCTTTGTATTTTTCACATTTTCCAACTCTCAATTAAATGAATGAAAAAAATCATTGAAAAAAACTAAAAAAAAATAATTTTAAAAAACATTGTATACCTCCAATGTCCGTCTGTCTGTCCGTCTGTCTGCTCTATTCAAAAAAAGGGGGAAAAGAAAAAAAGTATAAAGTACGTACCATATTATTGAAATTATTAAGCGGAAATATCATGTATCTCACCATATAATCACATATGGGAATAAAACTACATAAAAAAATAATACAAAAATGAAGGAGAAGAAAAAGGCATAAATTCAGTAACACTGAAGAATCAAACCATCCATTCAAATCATGTTGCAATGAGAGATTTTTGTTTTTATTTTAATTTTCTTTTATTTCAAATTTGATCGCAAGGAAAGTCTATGATCATTATACCTCTCATCTGAACGATTTACAGTGTGATCAAATCGGTTTTTTAAACCTTTTTGGATCATTAGAAATACTTTGATAAAGTTTCATATGGTTAGAACTTATGATTTAGACTGCTGTAGGGAATAAAAAGAATTCCCACTTTTCCATACCCAAATAACCAAAATCTCAATGAATATAAATCATGTTTTTTTATTTCACTTTTTTCACTACAATTTTTCAAAATCCAATTTTAGATTAATTTAACATTTTTTAATAGGGAAACTGGAAATATGTTTTTAATGTTAGAACCTATAATAGATATATAAGGACTAGGTGGGTAAGGGTGATGTAGTTTTCGCAGTTACAACGTATATATACACCCTCACTATTATGATCTATTAAGCGCTCTCAGTTCCAACATTAAGAGTGGGTTGAAGAGGAGATTTAGATAAATAGAAAATTAGTGAGCAATCGATCAATTTTTCTCTCCAGATTGTGATCCTAACAGGCATTGTTCGTTAAGAATAAGCCTTATGAGAGCCGACAGTTCTGTGTCTGCCTACTGCTGGCCTATTCACTACATCCTCGTAAGCTGGAGTATCGGACATGTACAATGTAAATGTTCCATTGCATCCAATTCATCCTCTCACATTCTGCAGATGCTCGTCATATTAGAAACTCATTTCATTGTCATTATCCATAAATGTTAATGTCAAATTAAAATTCCTGTGACCCATCTTAGAGAGACTCTTTTAAAGCCCAGAAATAGATTCGTGCTAGCAGGATCAAATTTCAGCCATAAAGCAATCACTCCTACTTGTCCATTTGCGTTGAAAAGAGAGAGAGAGAGTAATAAAGGGGACGTAGGTCAAAGGGAGAAATAAGAAAGTGCTTAACGAATAATTTTCTTATCCAGCCAACGCTCCCTAAGAATAAGTCTAATGAAAGTCGACAGTTCAGTTACAACCAAATCCTTTAATCCATTTAGAAACGGCTGGCCTAATCACTTAAGCCTCGTAAGCTGGAGCATCGAACGGTTACAAAGTAAATGTGCCATTATATCCAACTCATTCTCAACTTAGCGCATTCTGCAAATGCCCTACAATGTCTAGTTAAGAATTTTATGACTCCTTTAGACTGACTCCAATGCGTTGTCATTATCCCTATTTACAAGAATCTGAAATAAGTCTTGTCCTGTTCACAATTGCCAGTCTTATCCAGTGTCGATCCATCACAAGCCAATTCATCAGCTACCTCTTCAACGATAAAGTCGCAGCGCCCTGGTAACCAGAAAAATATGACTCTGTGAATGCCTATTAATCTCTAAATCTACATTCTCGATATTGCTAAGTTTGAATGGTCACCGACTAGACCCTGGGCCATATCGATACTTTTACTCCTCCAAATTAACTCCAAAATACATCAGCTCTAATCGTATACAATTTTATTTAGATCTAAAAAAAATCAATTTGGTCACACTGTGCGATCTTAAAGTTCAAATGTAATTAAAATTTCAGATACTTTTTATTGTTGTTTTTACCTTTTTCATTTATTGTTTCAGAGAAATTTTATAGTTAATACGTTTGTTTACTTAAGAGTCCCAAAATAGAAAGAATGGAGGGGGAAAAAGCTAAGAAATTTTATTTATTCACACAATAAATCACGGTATTAGTAGTAGTTCTCAAGGTTTCACATACATATTTTCCTTATAGTTCATTATAATTAAATATTTATTTACTTGTTTAAAAAGATTCCATGGAATCAGTTAAAAAATATTTATTTATAAACAAGAAATTACAGTAGCAAATGAAAATGGGCTGCATGCTTGATGAATTATGCCCTCGTCAAATTGTTAGGTTTGTGTACTTGGAACTTAAAAAAAAACCTGCTCTAATAATTGTATACAACCAGGGGAGGGAGAGATAAATATAAGAGTCAGAGAGAGAGAGAGAGAGAGAGAGAGCGAGAGCGAGTGGACGATCATTTCATGTCTGATAAGAATGTAATTTTACGAGGTTACAAATTGTTGCTTAACATTAGATAATTGTCGGATGGCATTCAAGTTAATGTTAAGTGTAATGAAAATTGATTGGAGTTGTTTCGGAGAAAAGAAGATAATATCAATTTATAATGAGTATAATATTTTCCTTAAGACTTTTATAGCACTTTTAGAGCAAGTTTTTTCCCAAAGCCAAATTAGAATCACACGATCGTTACGCTTATTTGGTGTTTAGAAAAGTATGATCCAAACATAATTCATAAAGTTGTAAGTCACAGCTAAACGTCAAGTTGTTTTACCCAACTTAATTTTAAATGTCTTTATTTTATGACTTTGACGAATGCGACCGAGGATATGTATGGAAAATTGAATGCATTAAGCGCATCAATCAGTACTTTCAGTGGACAATTTTGACATTCGCTTTCAACCTTAACTCGTAATCGAACCCAGATATTTAACATCTCATGAACTTCATTGTTGCGAATTGTTAATGAAGATTTGGATTAATATTCTAACTGTGATCATATCAAGACTCGTCAATAAGTATCTTTCGTTTTGATTTGTCTTGATCTTTATATGCTTCTTTCAATCTTAAAGAATCTTGAAATATTTTTCTATTCCAAACTTCTATTTTCTGCAGTTTCTTTATTTAATTAGTTTGACAGCAACATGTAGATTTGCTTTGTAGGTTTCCGTCTGAACGCTTTATGCCACGTAGCTGTAATTATGTTGTGGTCTGCTTATGTTACGGGAACTCCAAATGAAGATAATAGTAAAATACAAAAGATTGAAGTTGGAAAGGACAGATGATAGATTCCCGAAAAACTCTATGAGGTTTGAAACGCTAACTGACACAAATATTTCGTAATCCATCGCTTTATATACTTTAAAAGAGCGGACTTCGAGATGTCCTGGAAATGAATGCCTAAACTGAAATAATTAAAGATTTTTGACTAATCGTTTTCCAAGTAGATTGTACACTCACTCTATGATGTCATGTGCAATTTCTGTTGCTATGGTGGTTGCTGTATATTTTGTGGAATCCAAACTGAGTATGAACTACTAATTGGTATTATCTTCAAGGCAGATGATAGATTCGTGAGGAACTGTATGAAGTTTTGAGCGCACGTTGTTAAATGATGTAGACCTCGCGATGTTCTGGAGAAGAATGACAAGTCACACAGCATTAAGGGGTTTGACAAGCCCATACTGAAGATGAAGTACTTAAAGACAAGCATAAGAATAATCCCATTGTTTCAATTATATGCATATAATCCTGAGGCACTTGTTAATGAAAACCTGTGGTTTTTTCATCATGGTGTTCAAAACTAATCAGGTTTCATTTCCGTACAAGACTGCTGATTTTCAACATGCGTTGAATATTTCGAGTTTTATTTGTCTAGATATTTCTGAGTATTTTCATATTGTTTGTAGTCGTCCAAAACCTTCTTTGGTGGTCATTATACTACCCAGATAACTGAAGCTATCTACATATTCGACTGGTTATCTCTGCTTATATTGTGGATTCTCATTGCTTTGGGCTTCTTAATATTTATCTCAAGCTAATTTTTCCAACTGTTCTAATTTTCTTGCATGTTGGATATCTTGTGCCAGAGTAGACATAATATATCATCCGTATTATCCAAATCCTCTAGTTGACATCAGAGACTGCATGTAATTCCTCTTCTCTCGAAACAAAATTCGCTCTCTATATCATCCAGCACAATAGTGAATAGCTGAGGAGATGAGGAACGTCCCCATATTACTCCATCATTGGTTTTAAATATTTGGATAATACTGCCGTAGTGAAGAATTGAGAGTTCAGCACCTGCTACATAGAACTTCTGGGGTGTCCCTTTTTTTCTTAATGCTTTCTGATGGTGTCGAAGACTTTCTTGCAATCTATGAACAGTAAGTTCTGGAATGTTCGCCATTCAAGAGACTGTTCTATTATAGTGCGTAGCTTGTTAGGTTGATCTATGCAACTTCTTTTTGACCGCATATCTGTCTGTTCATTTCGTAGGCTTTTTTCCAATTTAATCACTCATCGGAATATTCGTCAAGTCATAAGACCGTAATCTTATATAACTATATCAAATCAGCTTTGACTTGCTGTCTTGTAGGCCAGACATAGTTCATTTTGACTAGAACTGTTGAGAATAGCAATCATAAGACATAAGAGACCCCAAACATAATTAAAATAACTAGAAAACTTGTTACATGTTTCTTTTTTTATTTGTTAATAAAAGTGAAAACTTCAGTTAAAAAAACAGTCACCAACTTTCTCACCTCTTTTTTCTTTGCATCATTAAACTTTTAATTATGAAACTTTTAATAAAATCTTTTTATGTTTAAACTGAAGAAAACTGCCATCAATTGTATTAATTTGTTTAATTACGGATTTAATAATTAAAACTGTTTATTATTATTAATTTTCTTTTCATGGTTGCAACACTTTTTTATTTAACAAGTTGTTGTTAAAAAAACAATAACATAAATTTTGCAAGCTTCTTTTCCAGCGTTTTTGGTTTCGCTTTAAAAATAGTCGATATGTGATTTGGCTACAAAATGTTGACAAAATTATTTAACAAGAGTCTTCTTTATACCCTTCACCATCATAAGTGTTGAAGTGGGTATATTAACTTTGTCATTCAGTTCATTAGGTTAAGAAGGAATCACCTCATACCTTATAATGTTTCTATATTCTTGCATCAAAGCAAAATCTGAGGCGATTTAGCTATTTATGTCCGTCTATATGTTGTTGGCACGCTCACATCGACAATAAATGACAGAGCTTAATGAAATTTGGCCTGAGTGTTTGTTATAGTCCTGAGATGTTCTCTATTTAATATCAGCAAAATCAGTTAAGTATGTTAAAGGATATAGACCGATATCTGAAACAACCTCTAAGTTATAGAGGAATGTCAATTAGACATCGATAAATTAGAATAAGATTTGGACATAATATAATGTTATATATACTTCATTATAATTCCATTAATTATCAAAATCGGTTCAGTAGGAAAAGAAAATTATAGACAAAAGTATTACTAACTTTATGACTCATTAAGTGTTTCTATTTTTGTATGTATGAGTGTGTGGGTGTATGAAACATAACGTATTTACTTCACACCCATTTGTGATGAAGGGTATTGAAGATTCGTCATAGCCAAATATAATATTCTTATTATTTGTTTTGTATTTAAATATTTGCCATATCTATTTGGGTGATATTTTGTGATTCCATTTGATAAATGGACTTATTAGTTGTCATTAGCTTTATAATAATTTGTTAAATTTCCATATGAAAAACAACAAAATCTACAACAAATTAGCTTATTAAATAGTCAGACATTAAGTCAGTTACTCAGTAACTATTTCGTTTAACAAGTGTGTTTTAACACGCGATTATTGAATAATGACTTTTGAAAGTCAATGAATGATGTGAAAGGATCATCATGAATCATAAAAATCCTCAATGGGTTTAAATTATTAACAATTTGTTTTGGAAAATCTGAAAATGTTTAATATAATGAGTTGAACATCCTCCTATAAATGAAAGTCGATTTAACTTTCGAAAACTCAAATTGTCGTCTGTGTGAAAAAATCATAAAAATTGATTTCATAAATTTTTTATAGAATGGAAATGTCAAATTGCTATTGCAACAAAAAAATATGTTTATATTAATCAGTCAAATATATCAAATATACCTCCTTTTCTATTATAATGAATTGAGAGTTTATTTACACTTACTCTCTCTCCCTGCCAAAAGAATCGATAAGAGAATGTCCTGTAAGTTCTCTTTGTTTATGTCATAATATTTTAAAGCAACAGATCGCTAACATGTCAGTTAACTGCCAAATGAAGAATCCTGAATATACTCTAAGTGCTCCTTTTTATGTCAAAATATTTTAAAGAGAGACAGATTACGATCTATAAGTAGTCGGCACCAGGTCGATAACAAATCAGTTAATTGCTAAATGAAGAATCCTGAAATTAAAACATTTCTTACATGGAATGAACATGTAGGATAATTCAGATTCATATGGTGTAATGATCGTAAGAGATATGTGGTTAAGTGGTTGCCCCATTTCTAGTGAGTAACAATGAACTAACACCTCTAAAACCTTAACCAATGAAACCTTATCTTCCTGTTCAATTAAAAGGCTTTTTTTACTATACCAACAATTTTTTCGGATATAACGAAAATTATTTTTGATTTTACAAATCAGCTTTTTAATCGATTTAATTTAATCGGATTTCTGGATTTTCTTAATCAAATCGAAAATGTTGGAACAGACTAATTTTTTGTATTATTTAATTGTTGTTTTTTCTCATCCGAAAATCTTGAAGGTCCTGCGTACTAATCTTGTTAAAGCGACATGTGTGTATAGAAGGACATATCGGTTAAGGAATATATCGAATTGTTTAACCAATAGACATCGTATGAATATTGTATTAAAGTTTTCGTAGTTCTTCTAAGATCAGGTTAAGGTCACATGTAGACTGCAACATTCTGAAATAAATTGGGGAGTCGCTTGAGGTCACTCCTGCCATTATTTTGCCAGTATGAAAATATTTGAAATTGACTGTGTACTAATCACTCCACCAATCCTTCTAGATAAAGAAAGCATAGACTTTTCGATTAAGGAAATAGCAAAATATATGACCGGGATAAATGGCCAGTAGTCTCATCTAAATTTCAAATTTTTACAATCCATATTGATCCCATTGAACATAACTCGGAGATGACGGTTTTGAAGCGACTTTCACAAATTCGGCACAAAATCTACAGATTGAAATTACCGTTGAGATTCTTCACTGTTAAGAAAATACGTCTTGGGACAACTGAAATCGGTATGGAGCCTACAGGTTATGTATACACTAAGTCGTTCGAAATCATTAGCGACCAAATAGAACATGCTCTCTCACTAGGTCAAATGGATTTTTTAACGAAACATGTCCAATGTGAACATTGAAGTGCTTTTAACATGTGAGTCTTGTATGGTAGCAAAAAAGGCCTTTTGAACTGAAATGACAAACACTAATAACTGGACTGTTAAAAAACTAATTTGGAAAAATTTTGATTAAAATAAAAACTCCTTCAATCATTAATGTATTTTACCCAGATTCCATAGCAAAAAATGTTGACGAATATCTTTTGCCAAATTTTCAACAAAAAGTAAAAAAATCGGTTTCCAAAATAAGAACAAGTTCATTCCACTCAAAAATATGTAAAAGTACTTTCACTTCCCAGCGTGAAATATAAGTTTTAAAGTGGCCCTAATGCTTAAATGCTCCAATTTAAATGTATTGCAATGGTTCGTATTACTGTTCTCAAATCCCTGCCTCTCTTGTACTCTCTTTTAGACATTTTCTTTAATTTGCTTCCTTCTTTCTGAGAGAAAAGAAGAATGATTGGAATAGGATTTCAAAGGTACTTAAAAGGTCTTTGAAGATAATTAAAAAATTCATAAGTGTTGAAGAAGTCATCACATATCCTTGCCCAGCGCGAATTGCTAATTAGAGTGTACGTGTGTGCTGCAATGTTGTTGTTATGCAGAATTATTTTAAATCAAAAGAAACCCTAAACACACTGCCACATGCGACTGTGTTGGAAAATAATTTCCATGCACCAAACACATTCAACTAATCGATTTAATTAATCAATTTTCAAGGATTTAAATATAATTCACTATAAATGTTTAATTGCTCTAAAGCATTTTCAGATGCCAGAAACCATAAAAATAAATTTAAAATTTTATAGCAAAATAAATTTTATATCAAACAAGTACGTATATATACATTTGGTAAAGTCCGACCATATAATACTCTACACATATGTTGATTATAAATGGCAGCTACGAATAAGTAGTGAACGACCCTCTTATAAGTTCATATTCTGATTTTTACTAAAAATGGCTTTATATTATTATGACTCTAATATTTATGTGAAATTTATGCATTTTAAAATGATTTTTATGGGAGGATTATTTAGGAAACAATTTTGGACTGGCCCTTTCGTACTTTTTTTGCCTTTATTTTTCCTTAATTGACCAAATATTAAAAAGGAAATTAATGATCTTAATTTTTCTTTTAACAAGAGCTCATTATCTCTCCACTGGTCTTAGTTCCGGGCAGTTAAGAGGATTTTTTTCTTAACACAAACACATTATTTTTGTTATATCACTCAAGGGCTTTTTTACCATAGTAGCAATATGCCAAATCAGTCCAAAAATAAGTGGACTCATTTGAAAGAAAACAGCCTTTTTATAAACATTCCACGTTGTAAATTCCGGTCTTTATAGAGCCTGTTGTAACAAATGATTGGCTTCTTGTCAGAACATACGATTCGTCATATTTTTTTAGAAAACTTGACTTCAAATTCCGTGCTCTGTTTTTTGGCCTCTAAATTTCCTGCCAGAAATCTTGTAAATTTTAAAATCTGCATTAGGTTTAACTTTTCGTGACAAGTCCAAACACTGAGCTAACCGCGCTGCTTTCCTACCGGTTGTGTTGAGAGCTCTTTTGGTAATGCTTTCTATTTCTTGGCTTTAGAAACATCATGTGGACCATTTCTTTTACCTGAATCAGGTTTTCTTCCGATACAATTTGAAAGCATACTTTTGAATGTTTGGTCCACTTTTTGTAGGATCAAGTTGAGTTTTGTTGAAAATATTTAATAATTGAAGTACGTATTGTTTTAGGTCCGTCATTTTAATTAGATTAAATAGTTTTATAAATGTAACTTGATAAGATTAAGATACTTGTACTAAAAATTTTAATGAACGTGAAAACGTTTTCAATCTCACTCCTTTGTTAACATAATTTTAAAAGGAGTCTTTGTAGATTTAATAGAAATATATTTGTGGCCACATAATAAATTTGGCGTTACAAACGGAATGACAATCTCAATATATACTTGAGGTGTTAGAGGTTATAAAATTATATTTGCTAATAAAAGTAAAGTCCAGTCTGTAACACCCTTGAACAATTTATCTACCACCAAACTAATTTGCCAGGTTCAACATATGGATGAGGCGATTTGAAAACAACAATATTTTAAATGGCAAAAAAAGAAAATAAAAAAAAAGAAATGCTAAAAGGCCGACTGATGGTCAGTCATCAGTTAGACCGAAATAGAGAAAACAAAACGTGTCCACACTTACCTTTTAAAGTATAATTGAAGAAGGAACCACAAGACAACAACAAGAAATAAATATACTCAATATCCGCTAATAAAAATAATACGAAAAAAATTGTTGTTGCTTGTAAATTATTTTTGTTGTGGTTGTTGTTTTCAATTAATTAATATTTTTAACAACACTATTAAAATATATTTATATATTTTTTTATATTTTATAAAATAAAATGAATAAAAATAACTTCACTTTAAAAAAACAATAATTTAATGATTTTTCATTATTAACTTCTTTTTTTTTCTTCAACTTCTTTTATTATTTCCTTTTGTTTTGCTGCTTTTTATGGCCAATATTTATTTATACTTCCTTTTTGTTAATAATTTTCATTCATTGAATAGAAAATTTTCTTTGAATACCCTACACCATTTATTTATATTATGGTATTATGTGTTAATGCAGATGTTTGTAATATACAGAAAAAATTATTGTTTAGTACACCGTTTGACTGAGAATGATTTTCTGATTCAATTTAACGATGTCAGTACGTCAGTACGTCCGTCCGGCCGACTGTCCATATAAACGTTGTGAACACTCTACAGGTTGGATTTTTTTAAATATGTAAGCAAAATATGGTATATATTATTATGGCCCAAGAACGAAGCCTGTTGAAATAGCTTATGTTCGGTATAATATTTCAGGTACCTACCAAATAAATGTCCTCCCGGCAATGTAAGGCCATAAAAGTCATTAATATAAAGCGATTTAAACGAAATTGTACAGTAATAAGTCTTATGATATTCTTAAACAATGTGCCAAATTATGTGAGGGTCGGCCCAATGCAACTCATAAGTTACACACAAAAGTCCCCTTCTAAATATCACTTTAAAGGGCACAAATCTCACATATACATTACTATTATAATAAGAGATCAAATTAAGATAAACATAAACAAAAATCTATGTTCGAAATTATAAGGGACTCGGTTCTTCAAATCTTCTAGCTTCCATTTCGAAACGCATTTCACATAAATGTTGGTTTCACAATAATCAATTGCAAACTTTAGAATAAATCTAAAATAAGTTAATTATGCGAGGGTCGTCGTTTAATACTTTTTTGTAACTGCCATTTATAAGCAACATTGTGGTGTAGGGTACCTACTTAGTCAGACTTGACCGACTATAACATTCTTACTTGTTTTACATAAATTTTCTTAAGCTGCTGCTTTTTCTTCTTCTTTCTTATTTTTATTGCTTTTTTTAATTTCTTAATTAATTTTCTTTGTAAATTTTTCTTCTTCTTTATTAAATATTTAAATGATTCTAAATGTAAATTTACATTTATTTCTTCTTTTAATTCTTTTTTTATAATTTTTTCTCAAACACTTTTGTTTAATTAATTACTTTTGTTATTGTTGTTATTGTATATTTTATACAGCCACTTTTTATAATTAATTTATTGTTGTTATTCTGTTGCTCTTTTCCATTTATTTATTAATTTTTCTCACACGCAAAAAATCTTTTGTTTATTTATTATTCTATTTGTCGTTGTTGTTGTTTTTATTATTTTTCTGTTACATTACTTCTTTTTTTGTATCTATCACATGCGGGTGTTCGTTTGGTACGTATGTGTGTGTGTACAATTTTTGCACAAAATTTCATAAACATATAACCCACCAGCCACAGAAACAACAACAAAATATCAAAGAGAACTAAAAGGGGGAGGTCAAAACTAAAGAATAAAAAATTAAATTATATTTTTTTTTTGTTAATTTTCCACAAAATTTCAATTTCTTTCCGCTTTCGAATTCGTTCACAATTTTAAACATCAACGACCGAGGAGAGACTAAATTGCCAGTCATTTGAGTTTAATTAAAAGGGATACTCAAAGAGAGAGACTGAGCAAGAGAGTGTGTATAATAATTATAGCAACTGTCAAATTAATGTACACAGTTGTTTGTTTTTAGTTTTAATACCAAATTAAACAACTCTATGTGTTATAAATGTTTATTAACAGAAAACAACTGTTTAGTATTTATTGTGGATTTAAAAAGATGTTTAAAATATAAAAATGAATCGAAAAACAGCTTTGGATGAGTAAACGCCTATAACATCATCGTTGTTATCGTTTAAAGACGGCCAGGCTTTACTCTGATGCTGAGTCGTTGCATACTTTATTGATTACTGTTGTAAGTGGTTTTATACATTGTACATGTGCTTTTGATTTTAAATATATACGTCGTAAACTGCTGAAGACCGCAAAACTTGAAAGTTTTTCATTGCGATTCGGGAGCCCCACCTTCCTATATAAAAGTATAGTTTTGCGATTTGGATCTGCCCATCCCAATCGATTATGTTGATGTCTGTAGAGTTCTTGTACTTGGGATACGTTTGTGTGATAACCTGGCAATATGAGCCAGGTCATTACAACGCCATTGGAAATTTAAATCAAAAAAATATTAAAATAAAGAGATCCAGAAATCCTCCTCCAATCTTTCTGTCAATATGTTCAGTTAAAGAGTTTCTTGAGAAAGTTATTAGGGTCAAATTTGGAAATTCTCGCTATTACAGTTCGTTCGATATTCGATAATCAATATTTGCAGTATTGGGGGTGGGGGGGGCACCGTTCACGTAATGTGCAGTAAAATAGTTCCTTGAAAAAGTAGAAATGACCAAATTTGAAAACTCTTGCTAGTCTGTTCATAAGTAATGGAGTATATTAATTTTTGGCGACTTTAACGGACGTAATGGCTTTCTAACCTTAGAAACGATCAAATAGGTTTGCAAATCAAGGTATCCATAGGTTATGGACAGTATAGGGCTTTCTCTATATAATTCGAATTTACGTTCAGGGACGTCCTGTTATCAGGGGTATATTGGATGTTATCATATGCGAAATAGGTAACAAAAAAGAAGGATAAACTATTTTTTTGGGATCAGATTCCAAATGTTACATATGCTTTAATAAATTCCAATAGGATCCTTCAAGTACCTCAAATATCGAAAGAACTATAACAGTGAGAGTTCTCAAATTTGTTCTCGACAACTTGCTCAAAAAACTGTTATAATGTATAAAATTTAGAACAGATAAATTCAGGGAGGGGGGATATCGTTCATACAAATCAAAATTTTTTTCTTTTGTCAAAAAACGAAGTTTACCGGGTCTGCTGCTTTTCTTTATTCTTAAATTTAATTTGAAATTCACACACACACAGTACATGTATATACTTTTTAATATTTTTTTACATTTTTCGAGTGTCAAAATGGCAACTGACCAGTTGCCACACAAAATACGTCTCTTTACTTCAGTTGCGTAACCTGTTGTCAACGCAACTGAATTTCGGTTACCGCATATAATTGACCCATTCAACTTTGGGTTTTATTAACAATTCAAAAAAAGATAGAGTTTCTTTTAAAATTTTTCAAATTTTGGGCTTTTTTATTCATAATAAATTGTTCAATTTTCTTTATATTGTTTTTGTTTAATTTTTAATTTTTAAGTTACCACATCAATAATAAATTTAATAATAATTGTAATAATATAAATATTTTTTTCTTTTTTGTATTTTTATGTTTAAACTTATAACTAAAAATGAATACAACAATTATTTATACATTTATAATTTTTTTTGTTCAACAATTTTTTTTGTGTAATACAAACGTACAAATAAAATAAAAAATTCAGATCTGTTCCTTAAAAAAAATTACAGATTTTATAAAAAATCGTTTGAAATACATTTTTCAAACAGAACAACAAATTTTCAATATTAAAAACGATTTTTATATAAAATTTGCAAATTTTGTAAAATTAAGGAAGAGAACTAATAATTCAATATTACTAAAAATAATATTAAATATAATTAACATTAATGTATAATATATATATTATTTTATAATAATGTATATAAATATAATTGTTTTGTATATCAAAAAAATACGTCTAAAATATTCAAAATTCAAAATAATTCATATTTTCAGTGTTTTTTTTTTCATTTTAATAAAAAATATATTTATAAGTTAGATTAATTTATAATACAAACACATAAACATACATTGAAAATTTAAATTGTATGTTGCACAGTGTTTCAAATGAAATACGAAATGGAAATAAGTCTATAACTTTCGAATGACTTGTATGATTTCAATGAAATTTTACATCATAATAGTAAAAGTGTCGGCAAGTTAAAAATTTCAATGAAATTTCATATAGACGACCCCAGGTTTTAAGTTTGGACTTTGTAGACCTAAAGGAGGTCGATCTATAGGGATCCAAAGTTGATCATCTTGGTTTATAAAAATGTTTAGAACAATTCGGGCTCCTTATAAAAGATAAAAAAGTTTAAAAGATATTTAGATTCAAAATTTTTAAATTTTACTTTTTGTTCGATCCTGGCAAAGTTTTTATGCTAAAGCTGAACCAAATTTTATCCGAATTTTTAAAATAATTTGTATTTTGTTACTATACAAATATAATTGACTAAGAGCTGTAAGTTTTCGATCATTATTTATGATACTTAGAAAAGTTAAAGGTAGACGAATTATATATCATTGTATTGGTAATTATGTCTTCTTTTAAAAAATTTATCATATATCAATAAATGTTTTATTGATAATAATAAAATAATTAATTTTAGCAGAAATGTGTCATTAAAGTGTCGATTTGTTTGCAAATTATTAAATTTTGATCTTCAACTAAAAATTTTGTTAATCAATCTAAACTGATATTTTTCATATTAAGAGATTTTTTAATATTTTACTGAAAATTATTAAAATTTTTTTATTTTTCTTAAAAGCAATTCCATAATTCCTAAACATTTTAAAAATTTCCAAAAATTGAATTTTTCAAATTTTTGGCTATAACCTTCCAACTGATATCGGGGAGCAAAAATTTCTATTAATAAAAATTTAAGAACACATCAAGCTTTAAAGAGAACATACGATTTTTAAGATAACATTTTTCGGGTTTTGGGAAATCAAGCCAAAACTAAAAGAGTTGTAAAAAAATATATATTAACTTTTTGAATTTCAGAAAACCTTTTTTTTCTGGATTCTAATTTAAGTTTTTGAAACCATTTTTTTGCATTACACCAAAGCCTATATAGTATCCTTTTAGAAATGTATAAATACGGTACAGGTTACTAAAGAAAAGGGTGTCACCAATTTGTCGACAAAAAATCACCGAAAATTTGAAAATTCAAATTCGAAATGCTTATAACTTTTAATTCCATGAAGATATTTTCAAAAATTTCCTTTCTCTGACAAATTTTATCATTAGTTCTTCGTCGGTCAAAAAGTATTTTTTTAATTTTTGTAGCTAAATATCTCTTCACATATGACGAGTTCTCTTTGTAGGTCTTCACTAGCAGAATCCACTCATATTAATTGCATCAGATATAAGGAACCTGAATTCTTTTAGTTAGGTGAGGTGAATTTTAGTACCCTTTGGATCACCTACACTAATACTATATGAAATTTCATTGCAGATTTATTTCAATTTCATTTTTCATTTGAAACACTGTGCGTAGTTAATAATTAACATTATTTTAGTGTAATTTATATGGTAAATATGTTGTATATGTTTTTTTTGTGTTTTCATATTCAATATTGTTTTGTTTTTGTTAATAATTTGTTTGTTGGCATTAAATGTACTGTACTAATTATTGTCTCGGAAGACTGTTTAGAGAAAAAACTTAAAATGCTTAAGAACAACTTAATTAAACAGATTTAACGATAGAAAATGATTTTTTTGAAATTCGAAATTTTGTAAAGAAAACTTTAAATCTGTTTAATTCGTTTAATAAGCTTTTGATTTTTTTTAAAAAGGAACAATTCTATATAATATTTATACAATTTCATAACATTTCATTCGTTGCGATTTTTGTATTTTTATAATTTTTTTTTTTGTGATGACATCATTATTTGTCTATTATCGGGCAAATTGACACAGTTTCTCTACTCAATTGTTTTTTTTTTTTTTGGTTTCTTACAAAAAAGTCTTTGTCTTTGTTTTTAGAAATAATAAATATTTTACAAAAGAAAATTCAAAAATATTGCACTTGATTTGGAATGTTTTAACTCAGAGCCATCTTAACTCGTCATAGGTGGAATTTGAAAAAAAAGTCCATAATTTTTCAGTATAAAAAAATTTATTTCCGATAATCCGATATGGATTCGGAAATTTCTGAAACATCTTGAGACTCCTCTTCGCGGGCTCGTTTTTTAGCACGCCATTCTACAATACAAAAGCAGGCAGCTCCTATAGTTCCTGTAATAACTAAAATAGCCAATTGGGCTCTTAAACCCAAATGGGAAGAATAAAAGAAACTGATAGCAGCAGCTACCGACTAAGAAGTAAACCAAACCATTAATCATCTAAAGAAATTAAAAGGCATCAAATTAATCTTCTTACCTGTGTAAATTTGAATAAAGCAAAAGCTCCCACCGAATTCTTAACAAATACTCCACCCAACATGGAATAGATTTGGGTATTAAAACAAGCATCACCAAAACCCAACATCAAGGCACACACTAAAGCCACCCACACTTGGGGAGGATCAAAATAGGAAATATCGTTGGTATCATTGAAAGGAGCAGCATTTGGTAAATTTAAGAATATCAAGAGGAAAGCAATCATATGTGTGACATAACCAGCAATAACAATGGGATCACGACCAAATCTTGTGGTTTTCGAGGCTAAAATGCCAAAAAGACTGCCTCCAAAAACTTCTCCCACACCTATACAAATTCCAGCTAAACCCATGATTTCTTTGGGAGTATCGGATATCTTTTGTGTGAAACCAATAGAAGGTCCATAAACGCCGCTAAAGAAAGACAATTCAAAACCTGAAAAGGAAAGAAGAAAATAAAATGAAATATATTTAGCAAGTAAAAAGTCGGAGACGGTCATAACCATGCAACATATCGCAGGCATTCAAAACTATGAACCAACCCTTGTCTACACAACAATTGGATTTCCGTTTCGGAACGAGTCGGCTATAAGTGGTTGAAGATTAACAGCTCAGTAACAGCTATATCAACAGGAAGTTTTTCCTTTGAGAAGAAACTCCAATAACATCGAAACTGTTCACCAAAGCTCATATCGGAGTTGTTCAAAACAATGAACCAACTTTTTTCCACGACACTTGCATCTCCTTTTTAGGAAGACTCGACTATTATTCGGAAATGATTGTCAGATCAGTAACAGCTGTATGAACCGGAAGTTTTCCAGGCAAGAAACTCTAATAGCAGCGAAGCATTTAACCATAACCCCAAACTATATTCAAGGCATTCAAAACTACGAACCAACCCTCATTCCCATAGCAATTGGATCTCCGATTCGGCATGATCCGACAGCTGTACCAATCGAATATTTTTTCAAAGAACAACAAAACAGTTAACCCAACACCATATCGCAGACATACAAAACTATTAACCAACCCTCGTCCCCACGAAAATTGGATCACCGTTTAGGGACGGTTTGCATACAAATCGACAAACAATTGTCAACTCTTTAACAGCAGTATCAACCGGATACATTTTCAAAGGGAAGGGACTCCGACAACAGCGATACTATAGAGTCAAACTCTATACCATATGGAGGCTTTCAGAACTAAAAACCAACCCTTCTTATCTCAACATTTGGGTATCCGTTTTAGAACGAACCGACTATAAATCAGCCAATATTGTCAGCACGGAAACAGCTATATCAACCGGAAGTTTTTTTACACCAGCGTTACTAGAGACTCTTCCCACTATAATTGGATTGGAACTTCTTGAATGCTGAAATATTGATTTAGATGAATATTAAAAATTTTGCGATATTGAAATTCCTTTCCGGGCACAAATATTGGATCGATCGCGAACATTTTCAATTGGTTTCATCCTTGTTCTAAAAAGTCATATATATCAAATTTCATAAATAGAAATGCTGCAACAAAAATCTGCGCTTCATATTATTGAAGATAAAAATTCCTCCCAACTCACCTGTATATAAAAATGCCATACTCAACAGCAACATATCGCCAGTGAAAAATAGTTTTCCTGCCGAAACTAAAGCCACTTTTGAGCGATCATAAGGTGATTGTGGATGCTGCAATTCGGTATCCATATGGGCATTATCGGGTACAGAACGTAAAGTTGCCAAAAATATTACACCCAATACAGCAACAGCTATCAGGACACCAATTACCAGGCTACGAGTTTGTTCATCAATATGATCTTTATTTTGGAATTGATAGTAAACAAATAAATTGCCAAAGAACATGCTGCATTGTAATAGAGCCCAAAATATGCCCGAATTGCGAGAAATATTTCCCGAATCACTGCAACGAGCTAGAAATGTTCCCTGGCCCGTCCAAGTGATGGCGGCACCAGCACCCAATAAAGCACTGGAGACATAAAGTAACCAGGTGGTGGGGAACAAAAATGTTACCATAAAGAACCTAAAAAAATTAACACAAAATTTTATTCCAGTAACTTGCTTTATATACTACAAAATACTAACGTATAAGTTAATGCTCCCACTAGCATGGCTGTCCGCGGACCAGTAAATGCTATAAAGGATGGTGCAAACCAATTGCAAATGGCAAAGGAGGCATAAATGACGGCCAAACTAATATAACCATCGCCTTTAAAGGTGGGATCATCTTTACTGATGCTTACTAACAATGTTTTCTGTAAGTGTAAAATATATTTATGTTTATTATTTAAAGCATAATTTAAGGCTTATTTTTTTATAATATAAAGAAAAGTATACAATTATAAGAGTTTATGGTGTCAAAGACTCGTAAGCTTCTTAAATTACGTTAACGCTTTTTATGTTGTTGACCCCTCGAAATCTGATAAACAATATTTAACATTATTATGCCAAACATGCAGTATTTTCAAGTGCAAATAACAATCATAATGTGATTTTTGCATTTTTACTTCCTTGTCATCATTTTTTTTTAGATTTTATAAACTAAACGTGTTGTTTCGTTCATTTTTACAAAAAAAGAAAAATAATGGGTTTAATGTTAAAATCAACAGGGTGTTTGTGAAGTTGGTGTTAATAGAATTTTGTTATATACCAGCAATTACCCGGTAGGCTTTGCTATTATTTCATCCACATTTTTCTAGTAAGAGAAAGTGATTATTTGAAGTTTATCAACCTTCAGTAATGTTACTTTGTGTGGAGGTAATCTCTTTCCCTATAACCATACATTTTGCCGGAAAAGTAGGGATATTATTCGAACTAAATTTTGTATCCTTTTGGACAAAAATTCTATAGATATTCGACAATTAATAAAAACTCTTCAAAAACTTTTAAAGATAATCGATAATCAATATTTGCTTTGTGTGGGAATATCTGTGTCCCTGATTCTATCGCTCAAAACTAGTTGGCACAATATTTAAAACTCTAATCCTTTCGCCCTAAATTTAAAAAAGTTATTGGAATTAAGTTTTTGATTGATTATTCTACATAAAGTTACCCGGTTATCTTAACAGCTGTACTAATGAAAAATAAGCTAGGAAAACGGCAGTGGTCGTTACTTAAACGTAGGCGAATCAATAGTTGTGTAAAGTAGTTCGTGATATAAGGAAATTGATTGATTTAATGTGACCTATTTACAGGTTCTTTATTCCATAATGGTGTAAGTCCCATAATTAATATGTAAGAAAAATTGGATAGCAAAAACAATATTACGAATCTCACGTGACACATAACTCAGCATTTTGCGGGAAAATAGTTTCTGGAAGTATTTTTCAACAAGATTACGAAGCAATTAGGTCCTTCAGTTTCTTAATAAAAATCGGTCCCATAGTTAAAATCGAAAAAAATGATATCAAGAAATGTTTTGAAAGGGAAATTCGAAAGAGAGACCGAAAATTCAAATTGAAAGGAACGTGAAAGCCAAGAAACTTTTTGAAGTCTTTTTAGAATACTTGTAATCTCATTTATGGAAAAAAATTAATCCTGGTTTTGAAGAAACTAAAGCACCGCAATTGAGTTTGAATCTAAAGCAAGTATTAGATTGGGAAGTTCAAAAGAAATATCCATCAAATAAGAGGGAATAAGAAGAGATTTTACGGAGGTATTAAAATATCTTCATTATTTTCCTCGGTAAACTCTTAGTCTTTCGGAATTTTTCCATAGCATCAATCATTGAATAGTAGTGATCGTCTCGTCTCCTTGTCACCTTAATGCAAAATAGTGGCTTGTTCACTCCTCACACTTTTTCCCCGTCAAGATCTGGAATAGTGATAACATTTTCATTGGGAAATAATGACGGAAATCTCCCTAGTTTGCGCATAGGTCCGTTTTAGACTGGTTACGATTGGAAAGTTTCTTTTCTTCTCAAGGGAATATACTCTCTTAGTAGTCCCAGGGCAACTTAACTAGCAATGTTGTTGATGTATGACTGAAACTAGAGATATGGTAATAAGTTCAATTATGGTTTCTTTATTATTTTCCGGTACCTACAGCCGAGTTTGATCGTGAGTTTTGAGATGATCTTTTGTTTTTTGTTGTAATAGTTTTGCTGTCCCGATTGTTTTTTCTTGGCGTAAAAACTTTCATTAAAGCTGTCACTGGATTGACAATCTTTGGCAGAGTGTGACTTCGGTCGTTCCGTTTTGATTTAAAGTCTTGATAGTTCTGCATTATAAGGTTCATATTATGTTTGTTGTGTTCTATTCGTTGTTGTAGTGTTGTGTTCTTTCATCTGCAAAACGATGACTGCTATATGAACCTTAATATGATACAATGCGATCATTAACCTTAAGTTGGTTGTAGAAGTCCTCGTCAACTAAAGGATGATCATAATGCATTCCTCTGGTCTAAACTTGTCTGCTTAAGAGAAATGTAGTGTGAGCATTTTGCATCTGCTTTCATACCCTTAAGCCTTGTATGATCCCTACCCAATCCAACATCTGGCAAAGCAGTTCAATTATTTTAAGAGCAAATTTAAGTCGACATTGATGCGCATAGTTTTGATTGGTCCTTAAGGTTTCTAAAGTGATTCTTTTATGGTTGTTTACACACAAAATGATGATCACATTATACCCTTAATGAACACTTGAGGTGCTGAAAACTACAACTACAACAAACATCTTAACATAAATGTTAACCACGAAACTGTTTAGTTAATAAGAGATTTAATTTTATTTATTTTCTTGATTAACTTTGCAATGTTCTTTTCTGTAATTTAGACCATATTCAAAGCGTCGTTGATATCCTAGTGACTTAACATAAATTTCATGCTCTTTCCACTTTTAACTCACATTTCGTTTTTAATTAATAACATCTTAACATAAAAATCTCTTATAACGACTAAAATAGTTACGGGTTTTAGTAAAAAACTAAGTTTACTTATTTTCAAGGTTAACAAGTTAAAATAAATCTTATTTTTTTTATTCGTAATTACTGTTACTATTTTTATTACAAAGTACCATTAAAATACACCTTCAAAATGGCCGACTTTATTTTCAAAAATTTAATATAAAATTCATTAACGTCAAAATAAAAATATTAAACGAGCAAATAAAATAGTAAAATAAAAAAATTATGTTATGACATTTCATTTGACACAAAGTCAAACAGTTTGGAAATTATGTTACAAAAATGAAAACAAAAACAATTAAATTGTTGTAAATTGATAACTGTCAGTAAAAGCAAAAAAAAAAAAAAAAACAAACAACAACAAAAAACAGAAAAGAAATTGTGACATATTTTTTAGTGGGTTTTTGATGGCATTCGATATTGTTGCATTTAATTGTTGTTGCCTTTTGTTGCACTTAGACAGGAAATCACATATTAAAATTATAAGTGCTGCAATTACTATCAAGTAGTGATATCGACAAATTCTTAACACACATTTTTTCATTCAAACTTTCAACAACAAGTATTATTCACACAGAAAACAATATCAATGTAAATTTAATTAAAATAGAAATAATTTAACTTTTTTCCAGTTATAATTTTGCTTCATAGATAAAACATGTTAATTTAAAATTGTTTCATAGTAAATACAGTTTCTTGGGAATATTCCTGAAAATAAATTTATTATCGTATAATAATAAATGATAAAATTTTCACAGAATGATACCAAAATACCTGAAAGTAACATAGAATATAAAAAATTCCGATAGGTCCAGGGGGAGAAGTACAAAGCAAAAATTGATTATCGAATATCTTAAGAACGATAACAGTGAGAGTTCTCAAATTCGTTCCCGACAACTTTCTTAAGGAACTACTTTACTGTAGAAAATGTAGGACGGATAAGACCAGGGGGAGTATGGAATATCTAATGAAGTATGACAGCGATAGTTCTAAAATTTGGTCCCAACAACTTTCTTAAGAAGCTGTTTTACTAACTTCTGTTAGTTATTTAAATTTGCTTTGTATGAAGGGTACCTCTCCCCCTGATCCTATTCATTCTATATTTTTTCGAAGGGATGGTGTATCATAGTACCATAACTGCTGCAAAATTTTAAGACTCTCGTTGTAATAGTTCTTTAGGTATTCATTCATTTATATTTGCTTGGTATGGGGCATACATCACCCCCCTCACTCCTATTCGTCCCACATTTTGTTCGTAGAGAAAGTAATTGGGACCAAATTTGAAAGTTCTAGCTGTTGTAGTTCTTTATGTGTTCAATAATAATCAGTGTGGGGATACCCCTCCCCCTAGTCCTATCCATTCTAAGTTTTGTGCAGTAAAACAGAAAGTATTTGAATAAATTTTGAGAGCTCTCGGTGTTAAAGTTCTTTAGATATTCGATAATAAATATTTACTTTGTTAGGGGGTGCCTCTCCCCCAGTCCCAGTAGGATCATTCTGTGAAAATTTTATCAAAATTGGCCATGCCGTTTGTTACGTTTGTAAAACTTATCAGTTATTGTGAATATATTGTATCCAACTTGGCCCTACAAAACGTTGCCCAAGCGTTATTTAACAGTACCGGGTGAATTTGTCCGTTGATAACAAAACCCAGTTCAGGTAGAGTGAATAGTCAACATGATGTTTCAAAGCCAAAAAAATAGAAAGTGTTTTTTTAAAAAGCTCCGAACACATCCGGCAAGCATCCCTGTTATCTCATTGCGCGGACTATGTCAAAATTTTAGAGGCCAACACAGAGCATGGAAATTGAAATCAAGTTTTATGAAACAAATATTCTTGACGAAACTTCTGGTCAAAAATTCTATGATGCTGATGCTCGGGAAAATATTAAAGAAAAGTTTATGTCCCGAAAGTTGTCAAAAAAATTCTTGGCAAAAGAAGCCAATCATTAGTTAAAACGGGCTCAACAAATACCGAAATTTATATCGAGGATTGTTTACAAAAAGGCTGCTTCCATTTTAATTTTCGGCCTGACTTGGCGTCCCGTCACTTTGGTAAACAAACCCTTGAGTGGTACAAATCCTCCAAACTGCCCGGAGTAAATGCCAGTGGAGAGACTCTTGTTAAAAGAGAATTGAAGGTCACAACAAATGTGTCAAAATGTGTGGTAAATTATAAGCAGAGCTGGACTGTCGGTTTGAGCAAAGTGACAGAAAGCAGTATAAAAAATTTTAACTGTTAGTTCAGTGGCTTCGTTTTTGTTAACTCATTTGTATGTTAAGAATTTTTCGATCTCACTCCATATAAAAATATATTTATTTATTTTAGTTTTATCAATGAGCTTTAAAATATAATTGTGGCAAGTGAAAGTTAATTGTTGTTGTTGTTATTTTTGTTATTCGTTGCAAATTCAAGATAATTAAATGTCAGTCCAAAGTAAATAAAAAATGCAACATAATATTTTTTTTAACTCATTATTTGATAATAAATTGTGTTAAAAATATATTTCTTTATTTGTATTAACATCATTCATTAATTTAGTATGTTAAGTTCATCGTTCTGTGTGTGCAACCAAGAAAAAAAAAACGTTTAGATCATTTAATGCGTTTTTGGAAATCTTTTCCTGAATTTTTTTGTTGTAATAACAGTTGGACTATATCTAGTTGTTCTACCCTGAACAAAAAATTCGGATTGATAAACAAACAATACTTGGTCGAGTGCAGATCAAATCATTCGGTAAAGAAGATCCAACAAAGCTTCAAGATATAAGCTTACAAAATTCAACGCCTCTAAGACCAGAAAAAACAAGGTTACAAGATTGGGAAAAAGCACCACATAATTCGTCGAATAACGAAATAGTTGCCAGAACTACAAAGATACTTTGGAGAGATCCAGGTGTGAGAAGAACTTTGAGTATAATGGATTTGAGTTAAAGTGAATTGAGTACGTTGTTGGGTGCTTTGCAAGACTCTCCACCCTTCAGGCACAGGCCATGTAGAGATTTTTTGAAGTAATTGGTCACGTTCTTTGACATTGCCCAGCCTTCACAACTCCGAAGGTTCCACAGAGTGAAGTCCTGTGCCAACTATTTTAATTAACTCCTACCGCTCAAAACTTCTAGAACCTTATAATTTTTACATTGCGAGTAACTTATATGAGGAAACGATAAGGTCCACGATATAATGCTTAGCCTGAAGTCCTTTCTGAATTATCATAGAATTCTGAATTACTCGTCATGTCAGAAGGATGAAGAAAATTCTTGGAATGATTTGAATGACATTATCAGAGAATTCATGAATTCCGTATGAATGTCAACAATTCATTGCTGTTGAAATAGAAGCATCTGTCAAGCTTTACAATTTTTATTTTGGCACAACAGAATTTTAGCTCCAATTGGTTGCACACAATACGTTTCGTACTGAACCTTTGAATGAAAAGTTTTGGCTCATTTGATTTATAGCATAAAAATTCACTCTTTTGACTACCATATATTTCGATCAATTCACAACGTCCTTACGCTGCATTTCAGAGCAGGGTATCAAAAAAAAATTTAAAAATTGTTCCATCTCAAATCTTATTTCTAAAATATTACTAATGGAAGGTATTTAAGAATATGTACAGCTGTCTGTAGCACTATGATTGAATGTCCACCACCAACAGAGAAGATTCTGTCACGATTTACAAGAGTGTCGTTCTGAATCTATTCAATGTATATCAGGCTTATCGAACCTCACTAAAAATGATAGACAGCTAGTTGCAAGATCAATTCGAAAATTATTTGAAAAATCATTGAATGAAAAGTTTTGGTTCACTTTGGAAAGTTTTGACTCGGAACTTTTCCCTTCTGACTGCCATTAAAACAGGGTATCACAAATTAAAAAAAAAGTTAAGAGGCTAAACGCTTGTTGATCTCTTTTCCTTATCAGCCTTATTTCTTAATTGTTATTAGTGAGGAGGGTATTTAAGATTCGGTACAGCTGCCTCTAACATTCTTAATTGTAGTTGATTTCTTATTAATAATTTCAAGTGTTCATCATATAAATTTCATTTAAAGGCCAATAAACTGATAAACTTGTTGAAATTGTGAATTCCTGCCTTCGATTTGTTTAGAATGTGTGTGATTTTTTTTCATAACATTGATTGCTTTAATAAATTAAGAACACTTTAGGCACTTTACAATTAAATAAATATTAATATTAAATAATCTACATTAAATAGATGACAAGTAATCAGTAATGACCTATTTTAACAAAAAAAATAATTAATTAATTAATTAAATAAATCAAATTCACAATGCTGCTTCTTAATGAATTGTCAATTCAGTATTTAAATTTAAGCGTTAAAAATCTAACTGTCATTTAATCTAAATTAATTGTTAACATTTAATTGCTCTAGTTGAACATTAATTACGAATTTCATAATTTTCAAAACATAAAAAATGCAATGGAAAATTTTTGTGATAAAATTTTAAATATTCAATGTAAAATTGTTATTAAATGTTATTAAATTGTTTAAAAATAATGTTTAAACTTTAACAATTTTTATACAGTTTTCAAAATCACTTTTATTTTTTAATCCCAAAATGGGTGTTAAACACAAAATCTGTTGCCATTATTTGTTGCATTTCCAAAAGTGGTTTTCTTTTCAAAACGGGGATTTTTCTGTGTCTAATGAAATCTAGTTAACCTTTAAGCGACGTTTTTTTTTTATTCTTAAACACTTGAAATTTAAAGTTATGGCTGAGATTTTTCTAGACACAAGACTTTTGTTTTCAAAATCGACAAGCAAAAAATGTTATTGACCTAAAATAATTTAAAGGTAAAAAAATTAATATTAAAAATGTTCAAATGTTTTCAACAAACGAGCTTGTAGTGGATCGTTAAGGCTGATCCACTTCCTCAACTATATAAGTAACTTATCCTTGACCGAATGCCTTATACTTCAAGATGTCTAAAAATATTGAAGTCGTTTCATGCTCGCGTACTAGGGAATCCATAAGATATTGTAATAGTAAACTGAAATTTCACATCGAGTCCGACCATCCAGCGAAATCAACGTCGAATCCGAATATTCGAAAATGTATGTTATAAGAATCGGTGATTCTTTTGAAAAGAGGAATCAACTAAAAACGACCATCTGGTCCGGAAGACAAGTTACCAACTATTTGAGAAACTTATCTGAACAAATATTTAAAATCAAGAAAATTGAGTTCAATATGAATTGAAGTCATTGTTTGGATCGTGTTGTTGCTGGTGATCAAAATGGGACACAATATGAACCAGTCTTGTAGCCCAGTCATTACTCCGATCAATGCAGAACATTCTTACTGGAACACCCTTCATTTCAGAATATGACATTATTCCATTAGAACAATGCTCGGCCACATGTTGCAAGATTGTTTAAAAACTGTGTAGAAAACAGTATATATGAATTTTGAGTCATCCGCCTTGTTGCGGCATTGGATTTCACTTCAAAACAGGGTAATAAAAACATACTTAATTTCTCTTTATTTGACCTGGACTTGTTTTAATTTATTCCAGCAGAAGTCCGCTGGTGATATTTGTATAAAAAATATTTAGTATAAATTTCGTCCCTGTCTTTACACTAGAGAAATTCAGATTTTTTAGAAGATCAACTCTACCACTTGTCCTATCCGTTGTAGACTTTTTCCAATTAATTAGTTTCAGGGAAAAGAAAGAAATTTCATTCACCTATCCGATTGAGATGCTGTCATAGAGAGGAGTGCGCAGTAAGGACACTTCTTGGTAGCACCATAGTATTCTTGTATTGTATATAGTTCTATGTAACTCTGTCGCCCACTCCTGTAGTCTAGCGTTCAATGCAATGAAATGCATCGGATTTTCCAAGCTCACCATTGACAAAAATGTGGCCTTGTTCCAATCACTCCTTCATATCCAGGTACCCAGGTAATGTGTTCCATTCTATTTGTTGAGAAATCGTTTATAGTCTCTTTGCAATCCAGGACAGTCCGTAAAATCGTATTTTTGGATTCCAACGCCCGAATTGCCTTTGACTGTCGGTAAAACTGTAAAAATCTTTCCTACTACAACATAATAGAGTTTTTCTGACAAATAAGAGACCTCAAATATTTAATTTCTCTGAGTACTCAGTGCAAATAATATACCGATTTTGAAGTTGAGAATATCATCTTGCCACTGAACATACTTTTTTCTCCATGTTCCATATGCAACATATCGGTGTTGCAAATATGTCTTATTGTATATAAGTTTCAAATATATGTAGAAAATTTTAGCGTTCTCAATCGAAATCCATCGCTGAAATGATTCCAATATACCTGCAAGTCATATTAAAAAAAATTTCAATAGGACCAGGGCTAAAATTATCATCGAATATCTAAAGAACCAATTCATCTAGAAAATTTCAAATTTGATCCCAATAAATTTTTCAAGTAACTCTTTTACTGGACGAAATGAAGGACGGATAGGATCAGGAGGAGAGGTAACCCCCATACAAAGAAAATGTTTATTATCGAATTTCTAAAGAACTATAACAGCAATAGTTATCAAATTCGATCCCAATCATTTTCTCAAGAATTTATATTACTGATCAAATATGTAGGACGGGTAGGATCAAGGGGAATGGTGCTGCCATACAAAACAAATATTAATTATCGAATATCTAAAGAACTGTAAAAGCGGGAGTATTGGTTCCAATTACTTTCCCAAAGACCTTTTTATGGGCCAAAATGATGAGGGCGGCAAAGAGCACCTGGTCTTAGCTAGTAATATAGATGAATTTCCCAATATATAAAAAAAATTATTACAAAATTCTACACGTTCTTTCCGTTTTCCAAATATTCATCAAAATAATTAAAATTCTAACGATCATTTATATTTTTTCTTCAAAATTCTTTTAAAACCTCAAACAAAAATTCGATATTTGAATAAACGACCTTCAACTCACTTCATTCATTTTAACTAATAAAAGGTTAAATTCCAATCACATAATACAGTTTGTACGTAAATATATTATATTCATATTAAACACGATCATCAAAAAAATATTTTAAATTAGGTTTACTGTTCGTTCAACTCTGAAAATGATCGTTTCAATTTTAATTTTTGGGTAATTTTTTTATAAAAAACTAACTAAAACGCTTTAAATCAGGTAGTGAATGAACAAATTTAAATTTAAATCATTTTTCAAATATAGAAAATTTGCATAAATTTAATAATTTTTATCATTGAAAAAGGAAAACGCATCCTTATTGTTGCCACTGTCAATTGTCAGCGATCATTGTCAAAGTTTTTATTGTTAGAAAAACAAAAAAGATTCTTGAAATACTTTTTGTAAAACATTCCAAAGGAAAGAAACAGAGGAATTTCTTAGTTTGTTAAAGAAAAATTGAACAAAGGAAAAAAGGGAGATATTAAGCAGAAAGAAGATGAGCTATAGAACGCAATCAGGGAATAATAATACTTTGATATCGAATAGGAAGAGTATTAGATTATATATTTTGAATTATTAATATTCATGTGACATTTCAAAATAAATCCATTATATCAATTGACCTTTGAAAATTCCTTTGGAATTCCAAATGTTGACCCCCAAGATCGTTGTATTCAAATTAAAAGTTCACCATTCACTGCTTAATAAACAGACTTCCAACCTGTCACCGAACATATCTGTAACTTGTATCTGCTATTCACAGATGTTTTTGTTTGATCTCTATGAATACTGAATCAATTGTGTTTGGAATTGGTCATATGTAAACATCTGACCCGATTTCAGTTTTTAACGTTCTTACAACATGTGTCCAAGTGAATTTGTTTCTTGTAACTGATGTTCCTAATAGTTTTTGTTTACTCCTTTCAAATCACGAATCCATTGTCTTCGGTACAGGCCATCTGGAATCGCTTAACCCGTTTTCATCTCATTATTCCACCAAAAACATAACATTACCTTTAGCGTCATGCATAGTCGGTTACTGCATTGATTTAACTAGTGTTAATAAATTATTCAAAATACAGTCCATCGTTTTCCATCAATTTTGGCAGCATAAGAATTTGGTGTCACAACTCTGGACTCTGAATCTGAATCAAAACAGAAAGTAGTCAGATGGAGCAGGGTCTGGGATATTTAACATTTAACATGGTAATCTTTTGCTGATTGTTTTTTTGCTAACAAATCCACTAAATACGAAGGGTCAAGGTCGGTACTATAAGCCACTGTGCCAAAACATTCACATGTTTTCAAAACTGTTCTTGACCATTTTTTTCGACATGGTTGTTTTCATATTGAACATCATTTAAATTTATCCCAATGATTTTAAACGTAGAGCATGTGCTATTTCCAAAGCAAGTTACTCTTGATTTTAGGCAAATTTTCATCGAGTAAAGAAAACCTTTTCGGCTGACCAAGAATCTTCTTCTTATGTGCCGAAAGCACCACATTGAATAGTGCTAACCGTAGTTTAAATGTTTTTTGATTCTTAGCTGATCGCTGATCGTAAATTTTAGTTAATAAAAAAAGCTATTAAGTGTTCCCGCCAAACTTCAATTTTAGGGTCGAAATTCCATATCGAAATAATATGTGTTTGCGCTTTGGCGCCTATCGAATACCCTCTTAAAACTCCAAAATTTTAGATTTTTTATTAAAAACTTTGAGATTTGTATTACGTTTAAAAAATGGTGGGTCTACATTATGGCATCTTTCGAATACTAATTTATTGTTACAGATTTTTACCCTCCAAAATTCCATAGTTTTTATTATTTATTGGAAAAATTCGTAATTAATCTATTAATCTAACGAATACAGATATTTGTCGTAAATAATAACACATTTCTTTTTATTGATATAGATTACATATGGGAATTATCGCATATATTGCCCAAATCTATATTACCCAAGAGTAAATAATAGAAAATAAATGAAACCAAACAATTTTAAATAAAAAATTGGGGTCAAAGGTCAGAGACCTTTAACTAGCTAATCCAGCGTCCGATTGAATATTAAATAAATTAAAATTAATCGATTCTTTAAGATTAAGTCCTTCAGCGTCCACAAATTTTTGTGGTGTCAATACCATATTTTGAATAAAATAGTCAGGGTCTAAGTTCATTGACTTTTCCAAAAACTAATTCAACGATGGAAAATAATTTTAAATTTGACGATTTTTTTTAAGATTAAATCGCTGGTAACTCTAACCCAAAAAATTCTATGTCACAGACCTTTCAAATCCTTCGTTACACCCTATATAACACTTGTTTGCGGAAGATGTAGAAGAATTCAAATTACACTTAAAAGTTAAAATGGAATGAAAAAATGTTGTATTTCAAAACAAAAGCAAAAACTATAAGAAAAAAGACTTTAAATTATAGAGTTTGCAAAAAATAACTTAATAATAAACTGTGTGTCTATTCAAGCTACAGATACAAAAATGTTAATAACCACAAGCAAGAAAAGAAAAGAAAAAACAAGTTTTATTTCATACGTCAATTATAAGAAATAAAAAAATAAACAAAAAATATTATTTATAGAAATAAATTAAATATTTAACAAAAGCGAAACTTGTTTTTTCTACGTATTTGCCAAGAAACCTATTAAAAGTTTGATTGTATGTTAATGTGATAGAGCGAAAAAAAAGTGGGCTCGTCTCGATTTTGGAGGTGGGTATGTGTATAAGTAAAATATATGTAGAATTATGTGTATTTGAAAATTGCGTTGTTTCATAAGCAAGTTTGTGTGTATGTGTATGTATGTATGTATGTATGTATGTATGTATGTATGTATGTATGTATGTATGTATGTACATAAAACTATGTTTATTAGTGAGTAGAGCTTTTCTTACTGTAACAATTACATATGAGAAATATTTATGCACACGAATTGTATGTGCGATAACAGTTATTACAGCATAATAATTCTCTTAACATTTTTTGTGAACAGAGATGGACATATCGATGTTATGATAAATTTATTGAACTTTGAACTCTCAATAATCAACTCATATTCACTTTATTATTTTAGAGAAAATTTGTTGTTAACATTTTTCCGTCTTTATCATGTTGTTGCCATATGTTCACTGTTTATGTTAAATTTTGACAGCTTAAGTGTCATTTACCTAGAAATAGAAATTCTTTCAAAATAAATTAGTAATGGTGTTTTGAACTTGATAATGCATAACTACTATACAAATACCAATTATGGAATATTGTGGGTCAAAAATCTGTCATAATAATTCAGTATTCTTAAGATGCCCTGCTATAAGCCGAAGAGTCAAAACAACCTATCAAATTTTTTCTGAATAGTCCTTGATCGGTATTTGAAATGATAATTTTTTCTTGATTCTTACATACATACAAATCCTCAGCACAGGTCTCTTGTGATCATGTGATTATAATAAATATCCTTCTGATCCTATATAGATCATTACCTTGGATGTTATGCTTCGGAATTGTTGTTGTAACAGTTTGGTGGTATCGAATAGTAAAAAAATCTTACAGGAAGATTTTTACACAGACGCTGACTTGACAATATTTGCTAGAGTCGTTGAGTTGACAATCTTTGATGGAGTTATCTAATTGTTATGGAAGAACGCTTCAGCGTTAAATTTTGGAATTTTTACCATAATTACATCAATCAACTTCTTTCTTTTGATTCTCTGACACAAATGATTCCACGTTTCATAATATAAATTCAAAGCAATTTTAATTTGGATCCCATAATTATTAATTATGTAGCTTTAGCGGCGTTACTTTTCGGAATTGATATGGCTGGTTGGTCTGGTTTTCATTTGACTTTTTGTCAATTCGATTAATGTAATTTATTGTCTTCGGTACAGATTTCCTTTGACTCTGTTTCTAAAGCTCATAATACGAAACATTCTCTAGATCCTACCAAATACATTTCCTAAATATTTGGATACGAAGTTGATTTTCGCTATTATGATAATCCAAGCACAAAAAGTAAAATGAAAAGCCCGATCATCCCTGCTGAATATTTATGATTATATATGACGCTAAAGTTATGCTCTGGTTTTGATGGGAGCAAAAGAGGATTTTCTTTTATATGATGTTTAAATCGAGTTAGATAATCACAAGGCACTTGCATCGAAGCCCATTGTATCACTTTAATCCAGAAATGATCGAAAAACTAACAGTATATTCGATCTGATACGAGAGCATAATCTTCCATAATTTTTTAATGTCACTTTGTGCTAAGCCAACTGGACAAATCAACTGTTAAATCCGAATATCCTTGATACCAATGTATTATTAGAGCTGTTGAAATAAACCCTAATGGTCACAGGTGAAGGTAGCAAACGATTTGCTTTTTTGCCATTAAAAAACTCTTCCACTTACTGTAAACCCTTTCAAAATCTATTTGAACGAAACCTTATAGCCTAGACCTTGCCTCTTTTGGTTACTATTTGATTCGATCCTTTCAAAACATCCTTACTGGAATACGCTTCACTTCAGAACAGGATATCAGAAGTGAAATTTGGATTGAAATCTAGAGAAAAAAGTTGATTTTCCATGGCAGAAAGTATGTTTGAAGTCTTAAAAAATAATACATTAATAAGCCAAATCAATGCCGATTATTCAAGACGCTTAGATAATATTCAGTATTTGGTAGGATCTATTAAGAGCTGTTTAAATCGTGATAGTGGAAACTTTGTCGAAGCCAATTGAGTCGTTTGAAGAGAGCCAAAATAAATCAGAATATTCGATCAGATGATTTTGTATTAAAGCCAATAAAAACGATAATTTGGAATTAATTATGTCTTTTAGTATTGTGAATAAAAGTTTTTATTTAATTTTCCATTGGGGATTCGTTTCCATTAGAAATAAGCCCTCAAATGCGGAGCTTTATTTCATTTCACTGTGGATTGATTTCAATAAAAAATTGGGAATTATTTTGTAATGAAATGAGACCTCAAATTTGGGAAGTTATTTTGTGGAGAGTAGTTTCGTAATGCCGGAACACGTTTTCTTTTAGAAATGGAATGTCAGAAATTGGCTTTATTTATTCGTTGCCTTAAAGCTCGTCTCGCCTCAAAATCTTCATAATTAATCTGTATAATTATTATTCCAGAACTTTGAACTCTAATATACGTTTCACAATTTCAGTTTTAATTTTGACACCTTAAATGACATTTGATTAAATATAAAATTTATTTAACATTTTCTTTAATTCTTTTTAAATTCAAAATCACAAATTCCAATTTTCCATTTCTGTTTTTACATAAAAACATTTTTCTAACCACATTTTTGCTCATTATTTGATTGAACTTTTACTAATACAAATGTAATGTTAAACATATTTTTGTGTACATTAAATGAAAAACACCCACAAAGAGAGGACGACTACGTCATATTCGTATTTTGAATTCATGGTTACTTTGACCTTCTCATTATGCGACCATGGCTGGCAAATAAAATACAATCACACACATTCCATTCATATGTTCATGATTTTGGCGACTTGGAAATTTCAATTGCAATACAAAAAATGGAAAAAAAACTTGTTTAAAATTTAAGTTTGGAAATTAATTTTATTTTTTTTTTTTTTGTGAAAATTGTTACAGGAGGTGTGAATAAGTTTATGGGTTTTATATGTCTCATTCATTTTCATTTATTTATTGGTCACCGTGATAGTAAGAAAAATTTATTCTGCAAAATTTATAAAAAAATCATAATGTTGAAGTAAATTTTTATTGTTCGAAATATTTATAGTTTTTTTTTAGTTTTTTTGTTTCTTTCAGGAAGTTTATGTAGGAAATAAAAATGTTTCTTTTCCTATATAAACTTTTTTTAGTGTAGATTCTAAAAATAGACTCATTTAGAATATTAATTAGTTAATTTTTGTTGTATGAACTAATTGCTGTACAATTAATTTTAGAAACTACTAGTGCTACTGTGTCTCAAAAAATTGCGTAATGTTTTCAAATAAAGTGGCAACAATATTTTTTTAAATTAATTTTTTCAATAAACATTTCAAATTTTAATTTATTCTTAGAATATCTCAAATTGTCGTAGTAGCATTAGCAGCCAAAATTTTGGAATAAACTGAAAACTGTTCTATTAGATCATAGCTATTCGCCCTACATTTCTCCGTAAGAAGTTTCGATCTAATTTATAAATTTCTACGGCAATAATTTTAAAATATTCGCTCTATATGGATGTACGTTGCCCTGTTGTTCTATCCGACCTAAATTCAGTAAATCAATAAATCCTGAAAACTCACCCAGTAAATCCCCAATAAAATCATATGTGATTGCTTTGTTAGTCCTCTCCGATCATTCTATCTTAATAATTTCATTGAGTTTCAATAATCATTTCAAATTTTAATTAATTCTTAGAATATCTATAATTGTCGTAGTAGCATTAGCAGCCAAAATTTTTGAATAAACTGAAAACTATTGGATCATAGCTATTCGCCCTACATTTCTCCGTAAAAATTTTCCCATGAAAAATTTACTCGATCTAATTTATAAATCTCTACGGTAATAATTTTAAAAATATTTGTTCTAAATGGAACAGTAAACAGTAAATCCGGAAAACTAACCCCATTAAAATCATATGTGATTGCTTTGTTTCACTACTTATCTTAATAATTTCGTTGAGTTTCAATGAAGTCATAGCATAGGTTTTAAATCTACTCTTCGATTTTTCTCAGAGATTTTCCTTTAGTATTCTGAATCCAACTTTGATCATCCATAATAAATAGTTATATAGAATTGCTTTGTTCGTCTATTCCGCTAATGAAATTCTCGAAAATTTACGTTTGGTATTTTGAATCCTTCTATTATCATTTGTAGAAATTCCTTCCTATATGGAGTTTCCTAAAAATCGGTTTTCTCTAATGGAGAGATTTTTTTGTTCGATTAGAATAGAAAGACATATTTTTCATAGAAATTTCCAGGATTTAAAAAATCTGCATTAGTTCTATAGATATTCAAAATTTATTATACGCTTTATATGGGAGTAGAAGGCGCTTGTCCTCATGGTCCTGTAAGGTAACTCATAATTGATATATTTCTCTTCTACTGATCGACAAATTGCATACAATTTTTAATAAAAATCAGATTGGAACACTTAAAAAATCCCTATTTAAGATTGGAAGTCCAATCAAATATTAAAGCAGATTTAAAAGATGTCCAAACAATGGATTGAAATGCAGCCTCCGTAGGGTAGTACTTTTTCTAAAGCTCCCAGTTGATCGTTATAATAAACAAAACTTTCATTGATTTGGTCCATAATCTCTGATTTCTAGAGGATTACATATGATTACCCCTCTCTTTCTTCTATTTCGATTTTTTTTTATTAACTTATTCCAAATAAATATTTTGAGGTTCTGAAATGTATTATCATCGTTAATGGGATTTTCCTAAAAATGTAATTTGCACTTTGTTCCTATAAATCATGATCACATTTACAATGACAAACTTCAGCGTTGCTGAAATCAGAAAAATGTTATTTAATGTCAGATAGAACCTTTCTAATTCTAAACTTCTTAAGAATTATATATCTTTCGTAATCTTTATAACAATTAAAATTTCCGTCATCTTTAATTATCTTAAGTATTATGCAAACTTTAAGATAATGATCATATCGCAACAATTTTCTTATAATTGATTAAATAATCATATAATTAATTACATTAACCACTATTATTAAAATGTCAACACCTGCTAATTTACAACAACAAGAAATGGTACTTTACTTCAAAATTTATAATCTCAAATTAAATCAATCAATTAGAATTTAAACTAATGACTTAATATTAATAATAATATAAACTCTTTATTTAGATTTAGTTTAAATACTTCCGTATCATCTTTTTAATAATTATAAATTAATATTAAACAACAAATATTAAACAACAAAATGCTATATTCGGCTGTGCCGAATCCTCAATACCCTCCACAAAAATGCGTTGTTTTGTACATACACTCTAACACGTACACTCACAGGCGTATAAAATATATATACAAGTTTTTCCTACATATATCACAGGACTACTTAATGAGTCATAAAATTAGTAATATTTTTTACTATAACTTTTTCTTTAACTGAACCGATTTTGATAATTTTTGGAATGATAAGGAAGTACATATAATTTAATTTCATTTGAACTTGTCGATTTATAATTGACAATTTGACGACAGTTTTTTGCTTGAACTTAGAGGTTGTCACCGATATCGGTCCTTATCTTTTAATATACTGAACCGATTTATGCTGGTTTTAAATAGGAATCAGCGTGCCAACAACAGACAGATGGACATAACTAAATCGACTTAGATTTTGATTTGATGCAAGAATATATAAACATTGTAAGAATTGAGATGATTTCTCTTTAGCGTTACACAGGGAATGACAAAGTTAATATACTTTCTTTACAACTTGTGGTGGTGAAGGGTATAAAAATCAAATCTGTCAAAATCATCTCTTAAATAAAAGTTCAAATAAGGAGATATGTAGATTTATAATTGAAAATTTCACGAAAGTTTTTTTTGCTTCAGCTTAGAGGTAGTCTCCGATATCGGTCCTTATCTTTTAATATACTGAACCGATTTTTGCTGATTTTAAATAGGAAACTTCTAAGTTCTGTCAATTATTGTGGACATGAGCGTGCCAAGAACAGACAGGCAGACGGACATACCTAAATAGATTCAGATTTTGATTTGATAAACGAATATATAAAAATTATTAAATCTGAGATGATTCCTTCTTAAGAGATGATTCCTTCTTCACCACTTGTGGTAAAAGGTATAAAAAGCAAACCTTTCAAAATCATATCGCAAATTAAAGTGCAAATAAGAAGATCATTTCTAAAAAAAATCGACTTGATTTTCTGAATGACAAATCCCAAAACTGCAATTAAAGCTTTAATTATGACAACAGGAATATAATGAAAAGTATTTAAAAAAACACGTTAATATTGAAATAAAATAAAATTTATTTGTTCCAAAACACGCAGTCCCGTGTGCCATAAAATAATTAACAGTCTTTAAACAAATAAAATAACCTTGAACTACAGAAAGAGAAGGAAAGAGAGAATGTATAGCGAACGTTGGCCGATGTGACTGATTTAAAGTTAAACAACGTACACGTACACTCACAGGCGTATAAAATATATATACAAGTTTTTCCTACATATATCACAGGACCACTTAATGAATCATAAAATTAGTAATATTTTTGACTATAACTTTTTCTTTAACTGAACCGATTTTGATAATTTTTTGAATGATAATGAAGTACATATAATTTAATTTCATTTGAACTTGTCGATTTATAATTGACAATTTGACGACAGTTTTTTGCTTGAACTTAGAGGTTGTCTCAGATATCGGTCCTTATCCTTTAATATACTGAACCGATTTTTGCTGGTTTTAAATAGGAAACTGCTAAATTCTATCAATTATTGTGAACATAAGCGTGCCAACAACAGACAGATGAACATAGCTAAATCGACTTACATTTTGATTTGATGCAAGAATATATAAACATTGTAAGAATTGAGGTGATTTCTCTTTAGCGTTACACAGGGAATGACAAAGTTAATATACCTTCTACAGCACTTGTGGTGGTGGAGGGTATAAAAAGCAAACCTTTCAAAATCATGTCATTAAGGTCTAAATAAGGAGATATGTTGATTTATAATTAAAAATTTAACGACAGTTTCTTAGTTGAACTTAGAGGTTGTCACCGATATCGGTCCTTATCTTTTAATATACTGAACCGATTTTGCTGGTTTTAAATAGGAAACTTCTAAGTTCTGTCAATTATTGTGGACATGAGCGTACCAAGAACAGACAGGCAGACGGACATAGCTAAATCCACTCAGATTTTGATTTAATAAACGAATATATAAAAATTATAAAGTCTGAGATGATTCCTTCTTAGGAGATGATAATTTCTACACCACTTGTGGTAAAGGGTATAAAAAGCAAACCTTTCAAAATCAAATCTCAAATTAAAGTGCAAATAAGAAGATCATTTCTAAAAAACCAAAACCGACTTGATTTTATGAATGACAAATCCCAAAACTGCAATTAAAGCTTTAATTATTACAACAGAAATATAATGAAAAGTATTTCAAAAACACGTTATTATTGAAATTAAATAAAATTTATTTGTTCCAAAACACGCAGTCCCGTGTGCCATAAAATAATTAACAGTCTTTAAACAAAAAAAAAAATAACCTTGAACTACAGAAAGTGAAGGAAAGAGAGAATGTATAGCGAACGTTGGCCGATGTGACTGATTTAAAGTTAAACAAAGTTATGTCCACATGTTTGTATGCATATATGAAGGCGCTTGTGAATGTTTGTTTGGGTTGTGTCAGATTGTTGTGGATGCATGAGTAAACGATCGATATATAAATATATAAATTTAAAACAAAAACAAATTATCTATAAAATAAATTTACTGTTAAACCATTAAATCACTGTTAATAAATGAAATAATTTAAGACGAAATAAAATCGGGTATGCAAACAAAAATTTTGGATAGATATTGGATATATAAAAAAATGTATTTAACACGTGTTTTGAAAATAAGAGTTCATTGATTAAGTAAAAATCGAATGAAGAATATCTTCTATTAGCGATAATATTAATCATTGAAAACGCCATAATGATTTTAAAGCGAATTGACAAAATTTGCTGAAAAAATAAAACGTTGCAATAACAATATTGCGCTTTATTGTATTGAATAAGGAATGGAAGGTTTTTGTTTCTTAAATGTTCTGGAAGGTCCTACTTGACTGTTCGACGATTTGGGTCTTAATAACTCTAGCAACATATAAAAATAATTATTACATTGTAGCTGGACTTAAAAAATCAATTTTAATTCTGCATCCATAAAATTTAACTTTGTCTTTATTAGATTGTTAATTAGAATGTTGGATTATTTGGCGCTGAAAACGGGACCCATACCCATGAAATGTTTACATAATGATCTTAAAATAAGTAAAATATCCTACAATTAGGAGGAGAGGTAACCCCATGCAAAGTAAATATTTAAAGAACTCTTATATCGTGTCCGTTAGCATGATTTATCCCAATTACTTTTTCGAGAGAAGGGCCCACTTTAAGGCAGGCCCTATTTTTTATGTATATTATATATCGTGATAACTTAGAAATCAGTATATTAGTTCTCTATCAAAGAACAGAAGGATTGAAAAAATAGTTGATATATTATTAAAAATATTGCCCATATTTACCAAACTTCTTCCGCGCTTCAGCTTCAAGATAAAGAATCCATTGAATAATATTTCAGAAAGAGCGTTCTGCATTCTCATTCACTATTTTCGAAACAGCTTTTGACCCTTCTAACTTCTTCTTCTGACTTAGAAACGTAGAGTTGACCTGGCAGTAAAACAAGTGTAATGCAACACGTGTTCCTTGGTCACATGCAGGATATTGATTTCGGAAGGTACATTCATTACGGGACAGTAGACATTTAATCAAATGCGCCATCCAGATCTCAATTGTGATAAAACTTGAGAGGTGGACGGCTTCTAATTACGAAATGCATACAGTAACTTAAAAGTACGACATTCAGACGGCAGTTTAAAACTATAATTACGAAACTTGATCGAAAGGATCTTGCATATACCTCGAGCGGAGATGGAATTGTCATTTCCTTTTAATTGAATCTCCCACTATTCGAAAATTTCCATGTATGATCAAATATCGTGGATAACTTTATAGGAATCAATAGCCTTCGGTACAGCTTCTTGTTTGATCCAATTTCAACATCTTATAATACTAGAATATTGGGATACTGTGTTAATTTGGCGGACTACCAAGCTAATTATATGACTTTTTGCATGACATTTCAATGGATTAACATGCAAAATAGTTATTCAACTGCTCTCACAATCATAATGGACACAAATAAAAGATCTCAATGTTTCTATACAAAGTAGGTTTTTCCTATGAGTCCCATAAAAAGCACGTCCTTCTTGTGCTTGACAAAAATTTTAATTCTATAAAGCTTCCAATTCAATATCTCCCAAACTCTTTCAAATGATCGGCCATCTTCTTGTCTATTGAGGTAAAATATCTCTCATCTTGATTAAAAAGTTTTACCAACATGCTATAACTTTCAACGGCCATTGAAATGAAAGAAGGTAATCGCCTGCAAAGTAACCCTTATTAGACAGGAAATTGAGAAGTCACCACGTAACTTCCCAAATTACAAATGAAAAACATCCAGAATGTAAATTTGTATTTTATTTATGAGTTGAAAAGTTATTTCGTAGAAAGTTTTGTCGTGACACTTAAAATTCGTTATTGCTCTAGTGATTGAAATATAAGAGAGTTTACACTTTGGCGTCAATAGATTACTGAATTATAACGGCAAATACTCTTGTAAGTGTTCAGACGTATTTGGCTGTTCTTTCTTATGGGAAAATACTTCCAATTGATACAGCTGCCACAGGTTTAAAAATATTTGATCGAGTGTAATTGAGCTCGTTCCGGAATGGATATCCATTCCATTGGGCTGAAAAACGTACAATATTTGTTATTACTTCCTGTGTAATATTGGACTAAGGAAATACCATTAAATTTTGATACAAAACATATACTCGTTTCTTGTTTTATGTAACCGCCTGGTAATTTTTCCACTATTTAAATTACACCTCTCGAATTTATTCAACATTCTTTAGATTTCAATTTAATGTATTCAAATATGGGATTCATACAGCTGCTTCCATTATGTAGAAAAAAATGCAAAAATCCATTATTAATTATTTACTTTCAATAAATATTCAAGTATAACGCCATAATTTATGGTGATATTTATTAATTAACTTTTGATATAGAGTGGCAGAACTTGTATATAAAGTCAAATAATTTTATTATATCATAAAATTTATCAGGGTAATAAAAAAATAATAACAATTATTTAGAAAATATGAGATTCAAAGAGACAGAGGCTATTAAAAGAGGCAGATCATTTTTAATTAAGGGGTGTTTAAAAAAATTATAATTAAACAATTAAGAATTCTATATACAGCTAAGCCGAATCTTTAACACCCTCCACCCCAAATACGTGTGAAGTAAATACGTTATATTTCGTACACATACACCCACAAATGTATAAAATATATTAATGTTTTTCTTAAACATAAAACAGGACCACTTAATGAGTTATAAAATTATTTATATTTTTGGTTATAAATTTTTTCTACTGAACCGATTTTGATGACAATGAAGTACATATAATTCGATATTAAGGAAAATTTTTATTCTAATTTGTCGATTAATAATTGAAAATTTTATGAAAGTTCTTCGCTTGAACTTAGAGATTGCTTTACATATCGTTCTATATCTTTTAACAAACTGAACCGATTTTGCTGGTTTTAAAGAGGAATATTCTTAGGAATATACTAAATATTCAGGCCAAATTTCATTTAACTCTGTCAATTATTGTGGATGTGATCGTGCCAACAACAGAGATATAGACGGACAGACAGGCGAATATAGCTAAATTGTCTCAGATTTTGATTTGATGTGAGAATATCTATAAATTATGGGGTCTGAGATAATTCCTTTTAATCATTACACACGGAATGACAAATTTAATATACCCTCTTCACCACTTGTGCTGGTGGAGAGCATAAAAAGGGTATTGAAATTAAATTAATTTTAAAAGTTTTCTAAAAATCCACTAAATTTTGAATTCTTCTTTTGATTTGTTTTAGTAAAAGTTACTTTTATTTTTTTAAACATTTTTTAAACAAATCAAATTCCAATTTTTTTTTTATAAAATTAATTATCGAATACCAAAAAATCAACACTGTGTTCAGTTTTTGTTGGGCAATAATCGCTTAAAGGTTTATTACGAAAATTCAAATCAAAAATTTTATAATTTAATGGTGAATGTTTTAGTTTTTTTTCGAAAATACCAACAAACAATAACTTAAATATGTATTTTAGTATTAATATTAAAAAAATATATATTATTTACCTTTTTTTATTTTAATACAAGGCTGATTTTATGGTGGATTATTCAGTTTAATCAATAACAAAAAATATATATAATTATTTTTTTATAAAACTAAATCACTTTGTTGTTGTTTTATAATTTAAAAGAGAGAAAAAAATTATATTTAAAACTTTACAACAAACAAATTTAACAACAATTGTAAAACAACACGCCCTGATTGGAATATGCAATGAATTCAGAAAAAAAATGTAGCAAATTGTTACACGATACTTATAGAGCGATAAATTAAAAAAATGTAAAAATTAAATAAGTCCAAGATTTTTGGTTAAGACGAATAAGAATCCAGCTACAGCAAGGGATTCGGAGAAGAGTTTAATCACTTAAACCTCTTAATATTTGAACAACAATCCAAATATTGACCCTTGTAATGTAGAACGACGAAATGTTTAACTGGTTGTTCTTTCTTGAGGAAGAAACTTCCGATTAATGCTGCTGTCATTGGGTTGTTAATATTTGGTTGACTGCGGATCGGGTCGCTCCGGAAAATAAATCAAATTGTCGTGGGAAAGCTCATGTATGATCTATTTTAATGAATAAATCCTTTTCATCTAAACCGATTTCAGTACCTCATATTACAAAATTGATCGCTCAAAAAAAGGAATATTTCGTTAGCTTCAGTGATACTGACCGTCTGTGTTAATTTGTCAGATTACCAGTCTTAATCAGCAGTAAACTGTATAAATGACTTCTTTTTGTAACTTCTTAGCATAATTTCTAAAGCGTAAAGCTTTTAATTCCTTATCTCTCAAAGTCCTTCAGTTCTTCCTTGTCTTTTGTGGCGAAATTACAAAATTTAAATTATACGAAATAAAATTCTAAATTAGTTCATCTTAATCATAATTATTTGAACTCCAGTAGAGAACTAAAGTAATGTCGATTCAATCATCAGGAATTCCATTTGAATTTTACAACTTCGCCTCGAGGGAAATGAATCATTGTTATAGCAAAATTAATGTGATAAATTAAAAAGTGATATGTTCAAATTGCTCTGCTTTTTAGGGAATCGCTTGTTTGCCTGCCTGTATCTGAAACTATTTAAGCCGACTGGAGAAATAAAAAAAAAACAAACTGTTAATCAATTAAAATCCGGCTCATAACAGTTATATCTCCTTAAACAAAAAGGAGAAGACCATGAGTAGAATTGTTAGGTAGAGTTTTGAAATGGGAATAGTCTTTGACTAAAGCAGTTATCTCAAGATGCATCTAAACTAATTATTATCTTTATTCAAATGCAAAAACCAATTACCCATTCCATGTTCCGAAATCACTTATAATCTTTCAAGTTAATTCTGCACCTGCTTGAAACGGATCTGAAACATTTTACTTTATTCACATCAGTCCTGAGTTTAAATTATTCTCTTAAGATAACCACACTCCTTTTGTGAGTATATGTCCTCCCACAATACTGTGATAATACTTTTCCTTCTAGCATTATTTTAGATTTTTTGTTTATTGTTGTTTGTCTTTTCCTTGATTAATCATATTTTTCTTTCATTACCAAATAAAGAGATGATTGATTGTATCTTGATTCTAGAATGTTTAGAAACAGCGCCCTCTATATGTGATACAGAGGTGGGAAACCGTGCCTGTCATTGATATCAAGTTTTTCCCTAAACATCCTCTGATGATTTTTAGATCACATTATCCATTTTAATCTAAAGTCAGGCGACCTCTTGATAATTTATTTGGAGAAGAGAATAAATAACTTTAACATTTCAAAAATCACGTAGACAATTTTTTGTCTGTAATCAGATTCGAATCTTGGTGTACTTGCCATGTTGCAAGAAAATTTCACATGTTCCCAACCTTTCAAAAACAAAAAAAATGAAATGTGTTCCAAAATCTAATATTAAAAATGTATTTAATGACAAATATTATTTATATAAAATTACAAGTTTTATTTGACGTCACATTACAGCTGTTGGTATTTATATATACAATAGATATTTTTGTTCAATATAAGTATGTATGAATGTAGTTGTATTTCTTCATTTCTTCATTTTGTAAATAGATCTGAGTGTGTTGGACCATATTCGTGTATGTCATATCGAAATGAAAATGAAAACAAAAAATTTGAATCGAAATTCATTTGACAATTTTTAATTCACTTTCCATACATGCAATCAATACTTTTTTTCTTTTATTACATTTTCATTTGTTTCATTTCAATCACGATTTATGTTTGTTTCATATTTCTGCTTTTCTTTTATTTTTATTTTTTTCGTTATCATGGTTTTTGAATTTTGAATTTTCTTTTTTTTTTCGAATTTATTTTTCTAGTAAAAGTTTTATTTCGAACGGTTTATTGAACATGAGAAAATGGTGAAAGGGGTTTTGTAACGACTTTGAAATACCCTCCAGGAATGAAGGAGACAATATTTTTAGTCCCTGATTCCTTGCAAAAAATATTATGGGTTTTTGTTTTGAACGAATGAAATTATCTCAAGCTAATACGGGGTAATCACTCCACTGCTCTCCATTAACAATATAAGGACCTATATAGAAGATAGTACTATCGTTTCACAACGGAATCAAATTACAGTTGCTCCAACTGAGATGTCTTGAAAGACACTGATCTTGGAACTATCTGTATCCCAAATAAAAGGGCTATTTTCTTGAAATCTGCTTTAATTAATTATTAAAATTACAGTATTTCTTCAGATATTTCTATGCCGCATCTTTAATTCCCTGCACCACCATGAATTTAGAAATAATTGTAGAAACACGTTGAAAATTCCGCTTGTAAAGGGATATCATTCCCTTATACCCAATCTCAAAATTTCTTAGGATTACTTTAGATATATGCTCTATAACTTTTTTACAACAACCACAATCAGGGATTGATAATTAGAAATATTCTGGAAAAGTGTCTTAGAGTCGAATTATTTGTTTCGGAGCATTCAAATTACAGACGAAATGATTCAGATTTTAATTTGCCTCAACAATATATATTTTCTTCAACTGAATATTTAGGAAATATTTTCTTTCTAAATTCTGGTTTTCAAACATATATGTTTTCGGTACAGGTTCATTGTAAGCATCTGACCCGATTTTAAAACTACATAATGCGAACCACCCACCCTCCTCATCCCATCAAATAAAGAACGTCACATTTGGCATAAATATTCGGCTTCGACATTGATTTCTTTGGAAGACACAACTTCACATTTGACTTTTTGCACTAGAGATATGCGGAATAAACTCATCTTTCATCACCTGGTAGCATTTGAGTTTCGTTCCAAAATAACAGCTCCGGTTTAGAATTAAAATAATAATTAATAAAGAGTTATTTTTCGATCTTAATGGTTATTAGTCAGAACGATATAATTCTGGATTAAAAACCGAGTAATTCAAAACTTTCCATCCAATGTTTTTGAAATATTTTTCCAAAGTGGTAAAGGATTTCCAAGATATCATATCGAATCATTTTCCTCTCCGAAAGAATCGTTTTCGTAACAAATCTCTTGTGATCAACAGGTCTGATCCCACTAAAAGCAGGGTACTTGACTGGTTGACGTTTAGTGTTTTCAAAATAAATGCATCTCTCATCGTCATTATCTTTCTGGTAGCATATGGATTCCGCGCCAAAACATAACTGTTCTAGTTTTAAGATAAATAAATGAGATAAATAACGAATCAAGGTGAAAAAGTGCATGTTTCGAATGTGCAAGCTCTGGATTATAAATTGGATTGGATTATGTATTGATGAACGCTGAAATCGTGTCTGATCGAATATTCTGGTTGTTTTTCGTTGATTGATTTCATTGAAAGATGCAAGTTCCATGTGATTGTCTAACCTGATTTTAAAACCTCATAATACAAAGTACACTTTCGAGTCCACCAAATACTGAGTAATAATTTAGTAAATTGGATATTTTTCTTAAGAATTATCCATTTTTCATCACCAGTATGAATACGATGGGAAAATTTGTTCTTTTTGTAGAGTTTAAGTATCATTCCTGACTTTAATCTACTCTCAATGTCCCCTGACTTTAAATAAAATGGGACCCGATTTCCTTATTTATGAATGTATCTCAGTGCTTTCCAACTTAGAAAATGGCTTGTTATGTGACTTCCAATTATAATGCAAATTCTTTTCGCTTTGGTAAAAGATCTTCGTAAAGTAAATCGTCCAGTTCCTCATTTGGTCTACTTTCCCAGTAGACCAGACGCCTTCTTGACTTCTGTATTGAAATCACTTAATTGAATCGTGCAAACCATTGTGCGCAAGCTTTTAGAGTTAAGGTGAATGTTGACCATCATATCGGTAAAATTCTGCCGATATTTTCAAATAAAATCAACTTATCAGGCTTCTCCACAAAACATCATTTTAAAACACAACATCCGATTTTTTTAACGCGATTAACAAATGTGTGTTTACACTTTAGCGTTTATTGAATATTGAATTATAATGGTAGATGATTACCCTCCAAAATACCATATTTGTTTTCAGTCACTCAAACCATGCTCTCATTATCATGCCGTGTAACACACGGTTTCATAAACTTTATATATCCTCACCATTCACCATAAAAGATTTAGGTTATAAATCATATATGAGGTAGCGAATAACGTAGGTGTTTATGTTTACAGAGTTTCCTTTAAATATTCAACGATGTTGGGCTGACAGCTTTCTTCTTTCTTTCTTTATTACTCAAGTTTATTCAAAAAAAAATAACTCAAAGAATTCCTTTGAAAAAAAATTCCACCAAATGTGACCTTAAAACTTAAGTTTTAGTTTTAAAGGGAAAATAACAAAAATTATATATTTTTGCGAAGGACGAAATTCTCAAAGTATTTAATTTTCTCGAAAAGAATCTTTGACAATCTATAATTTATAATCATGTTACATTTTTCTCATAACAAATATATATATTTTTTTTTTTTGCTTTGTAATTCATGATGGAAATTTTCAAGTTCATTGTACTTTTGCAGTTAACGACACAAAAACGTATTTTTTCGTTAACAATAAACTATAAATAACGTTTTTTTTTTTTTTTTTTTTTTTTTAAATGAAGTATTTTTTTAATTGAAATTGATTGAAATGAACTTTAATAAAATAAAATAAAAAAAGTCTGACTGAATTATCTCTGAATTATATAGAGAATAATAAATAACGAAAAATAAAATCACGAATTTTATTTAAACAAAATTTAAGTAAAATAAATGATTTTTAGTATTTTTTTACAAAAATGAAAAAAATGAATAAATAAGAAAATAAATGAGAAAGAATTACATTTGAGGGACACTTTAATATATTATCATATACAGTTGCGTTCAGAAAAATAGAAGTATCGATATCTAAAAAATCAAGGTATCATTTTTTTTACGAAAAACTTCATATTGTTAAAATATTTAATTATCTTATTAAAACTGAATCATTAAATGTTTATAAAATGATTATACCAGAACTTAATGCCACAACTGACAAAAAATAAATAAATTTATATGAGTGAATCTCAAAATTGGCTATAATACATTATTTCTGCTTGTGTCTACAAAACTTGAAATAATACTAATAAAACTGTAAATAATACTAATAAAACATGGATCTAAAAAGCCTTTTTTTATGTTTGGTACACATTTTCAAGGCATATATTTAGATACTACGCATTTTTCAAAATTTAATATCATGTATCCCATATTGCAGCTCAGAATTCATCAGCACTTGATGTTATTTCTTTAGCAAAACACTCTTTTTCTCTTTTTTCTTTAAAAGTATTTTATGTTGGAATGAAATCAGGATCTTCGACTTTTCATCAATTTCATTTGTTCAGAAAAAAACCATCTGCTAAACTTCTAGTGTGTTACGGAACGTAATACTTTGAAAAATTCTTCATATTTCATTCTACATTTAACATGATTTCTATTGGTCAACGTTTTACTTAATATTAAAGATCAAGTCCATATTTTAAGTAGTATTTCTATTAGAGATGAACGATACTGTGATTTTTGAATAACGTCGTTGCCAGTGAAAGTGATTTTCAAATCATTTTTCATAAAATGACAGTGACAGTGATCGCAGTATTTCAAAAGAAAACATAAAAATATCTTTTTTTATTATAAAACAGAAAACAAAATAGTTCAAACAGGACAGGATTCTCTGTAGAGTTCACACTGTGCACCATAGGAAATGGATAATTTTAATTCTAGATGAATCGTGAATTTATGCTCAGTGCCATCCTTAAGTGATTATGCTGCCTCAAAATAAAAACAAATACATTTGAGTATGCAACAAAAAAAGGAAAAAACGACATCATTCGTAACTGTAATTCCGCTGTAAATACCAAAAAAAGGACGTTTTTACAGTTGCGATGTTAAACATTTTAGTTTAGCAAAATATGTACTACCACCATTTCTATTATTTTGAACTCAGCTGTATGTCATATTTTGTTTTAAATGAAAGATAAATGCAATTTAAAATGAAATTCAGAATGCTAAATTTCACATGGGGAAAAATAAATTATTAACTTATTTTTTTAAATCTTGAAATTATGGTATTTTATAATCAACATTGAACCTTAACTTGAAATAATTTTATCTTGAAGGTAAAACTAATCCTTGAACTATATAATGGATTTTGTATTCCTTAAACATAATTCTGCCAGTATTTACAAATAGTACTCCACTCCACAAACTTGTCCTTTTTATTTAATTGAAATAATGCTTTAATACTTAGTTCAATTAAAAATAATTGTCTGAAAAATAATTTTTTTAGTTATAACGATTTTGCAAAAAATGACCAAATGGAATTTAAAGATTTCACTCAAGTAAAACTTTAACGATTTCAGTTAAAACAAGTAAGGTTATGCCGCATCTTTAATACCCTCCACCACAATAAATTTAAAAATAATTGTAGGAACACGTTGAAAATTCCGCATGTATGGGGATACCACTCCCTCAGTCTAGAATATTTTGCTATTAATGCACCAAATTTCATTAAATTTAAACTCAAATTCACTATTAATGCTCGAAGTAGAATTTCACTAAACGAGAGGTTTTTACCAAAAAATGCGATTTTTCACAAAAAATGCGATTTTTCACAAAAAATGTGTTTTTTTTTATCTCAAAAGCTAATTTCCACCAAAAAATTTAAGTTCTTTAAAAATTTTATTTTTCGAAACAAAATTAGAAAAAGTGTCATAAATTAAAAAAGAGGGCAGTTGTGACTTCGATGATTTTCATTAAAATTGCAATTTCACATTAAAATTGAGATTTTCATTAAAAATGTGATTTTTTTCGCAAAGAAAAGAGTTATTTTACTAAAACTCTTATTTTTTATTAAAAATATAAATTTTCACTTAAATTGTTATATTTTAGCAAAGTCTGAAATTTTTTACAAAAAATATGATTTTTTACAAAAAACATTTTTCACTAAAATTTTAGATTTTTGCGTGAAAAATGTAGGTTATGTGATTCTCTAAAAAATTTATTATTCACTAAAACTTTGGTTTTTCATCAAAAATGTAATTTTATGCGGTTTTTTACAAAAAATTATTTGTTCACTAAATGTGTGAAAAAAATTGATTTTTCACAAAAAAAATGTTTTTCATAAAATGTGAATTTCCAACCGCGATTCATTTTTTAACAAAAAAAAAAAAAACGTGATGTCCTTACATACGGGGTCTATTAAAAAATATATTTTTTTATTTTATTTTTTTTTTTAATTTTACGAAAATAAAAATATTTTTCTTTGTTTTTTACAAAAAACAAATAGATTTTTTACCGAAATTTGATTTTTCCAAAAAATGCAAATAGGATACTTCACTAAAAAATGTTAATTGAAGTATGATTTTTTTACTAAATTTCAATTTTAAAATAAAAAAAAGTTGTGATTTTTGGCTTAAACTTTATAAGTCACCCAATTTTCATGGACCATATGTGTCCACAATCGAGGGAAATGTACAAGGTATGTAAACTTCAGCAAACATAATCTTTAGGAAATGTGAAAATACCTGTACATAATCGACCAGTTAGTTTTGCGAAAAAACATTAGCAGTATTCGCCAATGTCATCGGAAGCATCTTACAAATATTCTTAATTAAAATTTTCTTATTATGTATCTCTTTGTTCTATTATTACTCAGATTATACCTCCCTTTTTTAAGACGTAATATTGATATTGTTACCGTAACTAAAAAATTGTTTTCGTAACTAAAAGATTGTTTATTCAAATTTAAATTTTGCATAAATAAAAATAGTTATTGTTATCATCATTACAAAAATATTGTTATTCCAATAAAAGTATTGTTATTTAAATAAAGTGTTTGTTTATTCGCATTGTGATTATGCATAAATAAAAATAGTTATTGTTGTCGCCACTAAAAATATAGTTAATTCAAATATGTATAATTTTATATTAATTCAAATATATTATTTTCTATGTTAACAAATTGTCCTAATAATAGTTTTTTTTATAAAGTCTGTATAACAACAATAAATATTGTGATCAGTCAAATATATTGCGACCACAATATTGTAACAAAATATATTTTTTTATTTAATAAAAAATAAAAAATATCAAAATAAAATAAATTCAACAATTAACATGTTGGTGATAACAATAAATGTTTGCCGCAAAAATATTAGTGTTTGCGACGAACATATTGCGAAATTATGTTTCTCTTCATGTAAAGGAGAAATTTTGTTTTTTAAATTTATGATTATGTTTGATTCTAAAATTATGGAGAGTCCAACGTTCTTTAACCTTCTTTACCATCCATTATGAACCTACATTTTTTCAGAGCATTCATTGTTCAGAATAACAACAGTTCATGAACATTTGTCCTGTTTTTTGCCGAAAATTTCTAACCTAATAAAATGAACATTTAGGTCATCATTTCCTACAATAATCTCACGTTCTTTGCATTCCTCATTTCATCAATATTATTATTTTTTTAAACAAAAAGAGTTCAAATACCATTAAAAACTTTTAAATATAATTCTTCCTTTTGGGTCTTTACAAACATGTTTGCCCCCAATCCTCTTATGGCAATTCGAACACAAAACGCCTAATAATTATTTCAATACCCTTGTGATGGACACTTTAATGTTGGAGCAAAAAAAATGCAATTAATGTTGTCCACAATTCAAAAACAAAATGAAAAAAATATAAAATTAAAACTGATTGATTTTAATTCTTTTATTTATTTTTATTTTGTTTTTAATTTTATTTAAATTTATAGTTCGCTTGTCTGTATGTCCGTCTGTCTGACTGTCGATCTGTTTGCCTGTTACAAATGGGGCATAAGTGTTGGTTGATTCATTTACATGAATGAATATTTGTTTCTATATCCAGTTGTTATTGTTGGTTCGAAAGTGAGTGAGTAAGTGAGTGACTTGATAGCCTTGACGCATGCCAAGGACATAAATAATGCAAATGCAATAATACAAAACCAAAGCAAAAATAAAAATACCAAAAGAAGAAAAGTGAAAGGTTCTTATAATAAAAACTGCATCAGAAAAAAAGGAAAAAATTCAGAAATAGAAGAACACGAACAAAGTAATGAAATCTACAATTCAAACAATTTATGCAAACAAACGAGGTGACGTAGAGAAAGGTATTTAAAAATAATTGTAGGTCGAGATTAAAAATGAACTTGGAAAGTTGTTAAGAAAATCTACACTTAACGAAAAAAAAGGTAGTAAGTGTAACGAAAAAGGATGTATTGAAGAAAAGTTGTTTACATATCAGCCAACGAAAGCCTTATTCATTATAACGAAAATTTTCGTTAATTTTTTGTAAATTCTTCAAATTGACGAAATTGTGTCAATATGACTATTTGAATTCGTTAATAAAATAAGGAAATATCAATAATTTGAATAAATATTAATCAATTTGAATAATACATTATTCAAATTGACGAAAATAAATTCTTTATATTCATGAATATTATTTAATTCAAATACCATTTTTAAGTTAAATTTACAAAATTTTAGTTGAATTGAGGAAAGAATTTTATTAAATTGTTGTAATAGATTAATAAATAACATATTAAGGACCAAGGAAAGGACTCCCCATACAAAGCAAATATTAATTATAAAATATCTTAAGAATTGTAGGTTAGGTTATCAGGCTGCCATGAAAATTGAAGCATTGCAACCTTTTTGTTGAAAAAAATAATTGAAACAAAAAGAGAATGTAGACAATAACCATATACTGCAGCAACTGTGAGTTCTCGAGACATTTAATAGGCATGACGTTCTTACCCCGTCTAGCCGAGACTATATCATCCTAATCATCATTCACGACGTTTCATTTACCCATCGTTGTTGTGCCTTAGCATATAACTCCACCTCTACGTACTTCTTGCAAGCGTTGAGTGTTAGACCACACAGACGATCAATGTCCCCCTCCGCGAAGTTGGCAGCTTTTTTCGCTTGGAGCATCTGTTATCGGATTGCCCTGGTTAGTCCCGTGTCTCTGCACCAAAACCAGTGCCAAAAAAAGGAATTTTATGGATTATTCAATGATTTTTCGATCAACTATTTTAATTTCGATTAATAGTACTCTGTAATCAATTTTTAATCGACCAATATAATCGAAAAAATTAACAAATTTTAAGAAAAAACTTTATTTGTTAATCTTTTACATTTTTGATAAAAGAAATTATAGATTTCGATTAATCGGCTAATAAGAATCGATTTTAGTATAAAGCAAAATATCAGACTTAATAAAAATCAAATTTCCAATCATTATATATTCCTAAATGAATCGGTGTTAAAAAATATCAATTGAAAAAGTCTATTCAAAACAGAATTGAAAAGTTCCAAACCACACTAAGAGGAACATTACTTCCATGAAAGGAAAACAAAACTTAAACTTAATTACACCTTAAAAACTTCTCATTCTAACCTCTTTTCATATAGACCTTAACCTCCTACAGAGAAATGAAATCATGTAGGTTGTGTAAGGACAGACAGAACAAGTAATCAAACAAGCAAACATTATTTTATATCGAAATGAACCTAAAGGGAGCAAAGCGCCCTTGTACTAAATACTAATGGAAGTTATAATTCTGTAATAATATTAAGACAATAAAGAAATAATAACAATAATAATAGATAATAATAAATGATAGAAGAAACTCACCTCTATATTACCCATTGTTTGGAAGGAGGTAAAAACAAACATGAAGCCAAAGCCCAAAATGAGCACATTTACAAATTTTATATCCATTTTTTTTTTTTGAGAACAAGAAGTTTATTAAATGTCAAACAAATAAACACGCACTTAATATTTAATTGACAATTGTTATAAATAAAATTGTCTCGTTTGTATTATTTGTTATTATTATTTTTACTTATTTTATAAAAAAATAATCAATTTAGTTAATGAATATTTAGTTTAAGAATAAAACGTAATATTTTTATTGTTGGATTTAATATCAGCTGCATTAAAGGGGGAAGATGTTTAAATAGAGAATCCACAATTTCCGCAGTTATTGTTATACCCTACACCACCATATGTGGTACTTGTGCTTATGTTTGTAACGCCTTAAAAAAATTATTGCTACCATAACTTTAAAATATTTAACGATGTCTGTCCGTCCTTCTAACTGGCCTGAAATAATACAAAAGTCTGTGTGGAACAATGAAACAATTGGCAGACATACAAAGACACTTTGGGGAGACCCAAATGAGAGGAAAACTTTGGGTATTTTGGAATTGTATAAAAGTAAGCTAAGTAAGATGATGAATGTCTAAACAGGACACTCTAGTCTTCTAGCATACCTAACCACATTGGAGTAGCAGATGGCAGTGAATGCAGAACATGTCATTGTCTAGCCTCCCAGAATTTAATTGAACCCTACTATGGGAAATGGAGTGGAGAGAGCTCGTACATGATATGGAATTTTACTGATTAAATGGTACAGAACGCTTTTTCAGATTTGGAGCGCACAGCAAGCCAAATAGCGGCTTGTTGCAAGCCAAAATAGCGGCCCTTATGGGGTTGATTTCATCTTTTTAACCTGACCTAACCTAACCTTACCTAAGTATGTTCGAAAGAAGTCCTTATAAACTTTATAAAAACAATGCGGATCGCATTTTTTATGAAATTTGGAAATTATCATTAATTTGCCCCAAGGACGATGCCTATTGAATTTGGTGATGATGAGTCAATACAAATGTTTCTCTGGGAATGTGGTTTTAAGCTTATAAGAGTCCAAAATATAAAGCGATTTTAATGAAATTGGACACAAATAAGCCTCTAGTAATCTTAAACAATGTTCCAAATTATACGAAGATCGGTTAATTTTGTTCCCTCATATGTCCCATAATATCACGTTAAAGGGCTTAAATCTCACATATACATGGGTATTATGTCAAGTGTTAGTCAAATTAAGATAAACAAAAACGGAAATCGCTGTTTGACATTTAATAAGGGTCGGCACATATTTTTATTCGAGCTCCCTATAAAGCTCCCCAAAATATCCTTTTTAAACGTGCATAAATCGCACGTGGTAAAATACTACAATCTTAAATAAGTAAGAAAACAAATTATATTAGGATCCTTCGTTAAATTTTCGTAGCTATAATGTTATTAACTACAATATGGTGGTATAGAGTATAAAATAGTCGGGCTTGAGCGACTATAATTTCTTACTTGTTTTTATTTTTAAAATTTTAAAAATATTTTTTAAAAATTCTGTTGTTATAATAAACGAGAAGTCTATTTAATTATTTGTGATAACAAATAGAATTTTCCTCTTTTGTTGTTAGAAAAAAAATAACAAAAACACACATAAATCTTGTGGCGGCGGCTGCTGTGTGGCTCCACCCGTAAATACAATTTTTTCTTTCTTTTATTTAATTATTTTATAATTTATTCACTTTGCAAAAATTTATTTTTTAAGATAAATTAATAAAATTGCAAAAAACTTTTATTGCATTTAAAAGAAGACAATTGCAATTTAAAAAAATTAAGTTAAAATTTTTTTATAAATAATTTTCACTTATTAAATTTATTTGTTTTTTTTTTTTCTTTAAGTTTAACTTGTTAAATAAAAAGAAATAAGAAAATTTAAGTATTTTTTCTTTCTTTAAAAGAAATGTCTGATGCGCAGCACAATAGAAAAAATTAAATAATAAATAGTAGTAAATTGTAATTGAAGCCAAAAGCGAAATAAGACGACAACCGACCGTTTGTATTTATCCACACAACACACACGTTGGGATATTAAAAGCGAAATGAATCAAAAACACAAAAAGCTTCTAAATTACATACAAAAAGAAATAGAAACAAAAACATTTAATACTCATATAAATGCCAAAGTAAACAACAAACAGACAAAATGTATACATTCTAGTTTTTACTTTTTTAATACAACGCATATAATTTGAAAACATAATAAGTGATAAAATTAAAAAGCAAAACAAACAAACAACTTAAAGAAAACAAGTTAATAAAACTCTTAATATAAGAGTATAACTAACTCTCTTTAAAATGTCACTTCACTTTCTCTTTATTTTCATGTAACTGTAAGTAAGTAATTCTTTGTTTATATATATTTTTTATTATTTACAGCAATGTTTTTTATTTACATAGTTCTTGTTTTGTTTTGATTTTTTTTATTTAACAATTACACTCCAATACATTCATATTAAAAATATTTATATATGGCTTCCGGTTAATGACATTTGATTTTGTTACAAAACTTGGAATTTTCTCAAAATACCGTTGTTAACACCATAGAAAAGCTAATTGAATGAACAATCTCTCAAAGAGAGCTGTGAAGAAACTAATCTTGGTGTATTTACTATAAGGTGACACGTAAGAGTTGTGCTAAGGTGTGTTTTTGTTTGTTTCAATTGAGATAGAAATATATGAAAAATAGCAAAATAGATTCACAATTTCGAAAGAAAAAATAAGTGCAGTGTCGTCTGATATCAAAAATTTGTAAAGAATATAAAATTTCTATTTTTTGCCGCCATTTTTACCTTCACCTCCGTAGGTGATTGGAGTATTATCCGTTTGTGCAGAACGAACTTTTTTTAAAACGTTCGACTCATAATCACTTTCTGAGGCGATTTAAACCTTTTGAACCTTTTTTTTTGTTAATTGTTGTAGTAATTTCAATCAAATAGAAAAATTTTAAATGTTAGTTTAGTGGTGTCGTTTTATTATCATATATGTTTTTATATTTTTTTCGAACTCACTCCGGATACAAGTGGGGAAGAGGGTATATTAACTTTGACCTGAGTATTTGTTATATTCTTGAGAAGTTTCCTATTTAAAACCATTTAAATGGTTGGAGTATGTTAAAAGATATAGACCGATATCTGAATTATCCTCTAAGTTCAAGCAAAGTTCTATCGTAAAATTGTTAATAATAAATCGACAAATTGGAATGAAATTTTGCCATTATATTACGTTTTCTTCTTCTTTACTATTCAAAAAATTAGTAGAAAAAATATAGCCTGATTTGATGTTTCATTTAAAGTTCCTGTGTTATGTTTAAAGAAATATTTTGTATATAACGTATTTACTTCACACGAGTTTGTGGTGGAAGGGATTGAAGATTCCTCATAGCCGAATATAGCATTCCTACTTGCTTTTAAAATTAAGCTTAATTCAATGTAAACAATCAAACAAATTTTGACACTTTATTTGTGATAACTTGTCAGCATTCTTGTGGTGAGTAGTGCTACCAAGTTTATTTCATAAAATAATTATATTATTTTTACCGTCATTTATTTACATAGAAATTGTTTATACCACAATGATATTAAATTTTAAATTAGGCAATTTAAATTTAAATGAAAGTGTTAAATATAATGCCAGACTACACTTTAAAAATTAGAAATAAATATAGATAAATTAAAATAAATAAAAATAAGTCTACAAAGAAATCTAAATAAAGCCAAAAAGAAATGTTTGCAAAATCACACACAGGTTGCAGAACTAAAGAATCATTCTTAGGTGAAACACACAAACAATTCTGGCATAAAAACATCCAATAAAAAGAAATAAAATTTTCAACAAAACAAAAGTGAAATACTTAAGCGAGCAGCCACAGCAACGAGTTCAAACAAAAGGTAAGAATTAGAATCATATAAATTTTTCGATTTGTTAATTAAATTAAATTTGCTAATTTTTTATTTTAAAACTCTTCTCAAAATTAGCTGGACATTGACAAGGTCATTTGTTTACAAATACAAATAACTCTTTAGAAATTATTAATTATGGGCGACGCCACAAATTCTCGTAATTTGTTAAGAAGCCTTATTAATGCTTCCGAAAAAGCAGCCAATATAGCCAGAATATGTCGCTCTAATGAACAATTGTTGGCTTTATTGGTGCAAGAGAAGGCAGGAGATGAAGCAAATGCTAGATTTGAGCACGATTTTAAAACTTTAGCTGATGTACTCATCCAGGAAACTATAAAACATGATGTGGGTGCTGAGGTAAATAAAAACAACAAAAATTCTTATAATTGTAGGCGTCAAACGTCTAATGATGTGTTCTTGATTATTAATTGATTTCTCATACTTTAGAATACATACATAAATAATTGTTTGTTTTGTATTTCTTTGTCCTTCATTTGCTTTTGTTTATTTTTCCTTTTTAGTTCCCCGAAATGAAGAATAATATCAAAGGTGAAGAATCTCCTAATTTTAAAAATTCTCAAAATGAAATCGTAGCTATTGTGGTGGGGGAAAATGTTAGCGATACCGCAGAATGTTTATTACAAATTCTGCAATCTGATTATCAAGAGGCAGCCCAAATTCTAGCTGAAGAAGTGCATCGAAATGTGGAGTTCGATAAACAGCTGCATGAAGATTTACCTGAACTACCCAATGATGTGGATTACAGTCAATTAGGTATATGGATTGATCCCATAGGTGAGTTGGAATTGGAGATTTAAGCATTTCATTAGTATTTCAAAAAGTAAATGAACAACATTTAAAAGCAAAATTTGATCATTTTGTATGATTTGAGAGCAATTGTTGCATATAACTGCTCATGGTTTGTAGATGTAAGACCGCTTAAGTCTCTGAGTTCTCGTTGTGAATACCCGAAGAGAAATAGATGAAAAAGAATATAAGAGACACCGTGATAGTTGATTGTATTGGGTAGTAAAAAGGAAAATCATGAATGAAATGCTCAGTAAACAGTTTCTTCTTGAATATCATCGGAGTCATAATTCTAACTTCAATATATCACAATTGCAATTTTGAGCCGCCTCCGAGTTATGCTAGAAAATGTCTTCGAATATATGAACAGAGCATACACAGATATGCGATCCTTTTGATCGGGATTCATATAAAGCATTTGTATGCAGAACTTTTATTAAGTAAAGTTACATTCAAATGGGATACTTGTGAACATACTGCGACATTCTCAGAGATAACCGAATAGTGACTACCGAAGTCTACAAGAGTAGTTCTAGCACAACTACAATCGAGATGCCCAATGTCAAAAAATCTATGGCGTAATCCAAAAGAGCTTGCATAGTTTTTTAACCTTCTAACAACAAAATGTTTAATCAAAAACATTTTCACAATAACGTCTAACATAACCTCAATTTCTTTTACTCCTTACAGATGCCACCGCTGAATATATATCCGGCGATACTATTTTCACCAACTTTCCCGGCATAACATCCACCGGTTTAGATTGTGTTACCGTCCTTATAGGAGTCTATGACTTAACTAGCGGTCTACCGGTATTGGGTGTTATTTCCCAACCTTTTGGCAATAAAATCGATGATAATATTTACAATTCTGCAGTTTACTGGGGTATAGCATTACCTGATCTACAAGCTCATAGCAAAAAACTAGATAATGAAATAAATCGTACACGTTTACTGGGTATATTTTCTAGTTCCGAAAGAGCTGATCTACTGCAACAAATGTTAGATTTAGGCTATGAATTTGCATTCTCAGCAGGGGCTGGCCACAAAGCTTTAAAGGTAATTACCGGTGAAGTAGATGCTTATGTTTTAAGTAAAGGATCTACATTTAAATGGGATACATGTGCTCCCCAAGCTATATTACGTTCCTTAAATGGTGATATTATTGATTTTAAAAATAGTATAAAAGAAGGAAAACCTCTACCATTATTGTATACAGCAAGTGAAGAGGAAGCAAAAGAAGAAGGAGAAGAGCAAGAAGAGAATGGGGAAGTTGATAAGGCTACTGATACAGATTGGAAATGTAATAGTAATGGTTTAATTGCGGTTAAAGATTTAAAATTATTTGAACAATTATTAGAGAAATTAACAGAATCTTAAATTAAAATTTTTGAAATGATATATTCCATGATTCCTAATTTGTTTTCCTCTCAATTGAAATAGATTTAAAGGTATTTGAATTTGAAATTAATTTTAAATAATTATTTATTTCTTAACTTATTTATTTAACACAATTTAAATTATTTAAATTTTATATAAGAATATCATTCATTAAAATTAAGTATATGTTCATATGCATATTTAATATGTAGTAATTGTTGAATTTATGTACACTTATTATGTGGTGGCTTTATATGTCTCTTGTTGGCTTAATAGCAACTGTGTGTACTTGATATTATTCCTATTGAAGATGATAATGATGTATTTTAATAAAATATTTATAGAAACCAAATAAAAATAAATAATTAAAATATTGTATTTTACAATAAAGTGTAACAATCAAAATAATGTTAATTATGTTTTATTTTATAATAATAACAACGTACAACAGACATTTTTAAATAGCTTAAAACTTGACATAAAGTTGTGACTCACTATTATTATCGTGAATTATGTTTGAACCATTATATTGGGTTCCGTTTAAGATTTTAAAGAATATTCGGAAAGCTACCATTAACTAGATGTTATGACATTTTGCAACAAAGTTTACAATTATATTTTCTCAACTAATTAATCATAATATATGATGAATGAAAATATTGCATATCTTAAGGTGTTATAAAATCAAATTAGTCACAGCTTTCCGAGAATTACATGAAATCATCATCAGAGCTTAATTTTAGGGTCAAAAATGGACTGAGCAGGCGAAAAAACTACGTATAGGGTTTTCCAGCGTTCTCTGGCCAGCGGTTTAGAAGAAAATTGAAAAATAACATAAAAATTTAGAAAATAGAAATAACAATAATTTCCCAAAATCCTCAATTTCATGTTTTTTACATTTATCTTGGAACCTGTTGGCCAGATAACGCAGGAAAACCCTATACGTAGTTTCTTCGCATGCTGAATTCAATTATGAGCTTTAAAATGAGCTCCGAAGACGATTTCTGGTAAATCTCGGAAAGCTTCCTTTAATTTGATTTAATGGCTCCTTAAGTTATGCAACAATAATATCAATTTATATATATATTATATTAAAATTAATAAATTATTATGCAAAAATCATAGCATATTTCATTGCGTCATAAAATGAAAACGTCCAAGCTTTCCGAGATTTCAGTGAAATCGTTTTCGAAACTTAATTTAATTGCCATAAATGGATTCAGCATGCAAAAAAACAACGTAATAGGGTTTTCCAGCGTTATCTGGCCAACGGTTTTCAAGAAAAATGCAAAAAACTTCAAAATTTAGAAAATCAAAAACAATAATTTTCCAAACGTCATTCATTATCGGCCCCTTGCTAGATAACGCTGGAAACAACAGTTTTTATGCATAATGTATTATGGATAACTGCATGCCCAGATAACTCTTTAAACCACATTCAAAGTAGTTTTTTGCATGCTGATATCCAAATATTCATTATAAATTTATGTTAATATCATAGAGTGAGATTTCTTTGAGTCCAATGAAAAAAAGAAAGAAGAAAGCAAAATTGGCAAAAGCTCGCTCATAACATACATCATCATCCATTTTGCAGCAAGAAATTAATAAACTTAATTTCAATATTCGTGTTATGTTTTTGACCTTAAAATTTGCAGCGCTCCTGTAGTTTTTTGAGCTTGAAGTTTTTTTAAACAGCATATAGCTTTAGTTATTGTCCAAATAGTCCGAACACTGAGTTAAAGGACTGCTTTCCTACGAGATGAAAATGATTTCTACTTCTTTTTGCTTAGAAATTCAGTAGACATTTTACTACTGACCAAATGTGATCAACGGTCAAATTCTTCTTGTTACAGGTTAAATAACATTTGAGACAGTTTGACGGCAGATCTTTTTATAGGATAAAGTTGGGTTTTGTTCAAAATATTAAATAATTTTAGTACGCACCTTTTTCTGGTCACTGATTTTAATCAGATTAACAATATATTTATTTGTTTGACATTAAAAATCATAACAAACAGGTTTTACAAAGGTAATTTGATCACAACAAAATATCAAATAATATTTTTGGGTTAAAAGTTTTAATGAAATACGTGTATTTAGAATTTTTTCGATCTCATTCCATTGTCGTTGTTTGTTGTAACAGTTCTTTCTTGTGCTTAATACAGCTGTTGCTGGATTGACAATCTTTGGCCGAGTGTGACGTGTCGTGGACACGTGTCTATCAATTGATCTCCATAAAAACATTAACTATTCCGATTTTTAGCAAAGTTTTCAATAAGAATATTTTTCTTACCTTAATTATTCGAATTTCGAAAAATCGCTTTTTGACTTGAATTATTTTCCCGTGTTAAGAATTTTTTTGCATTTAAAGGTTATTTATTGTATTTCAATATTAAAAACAAACTCTAAATTAATAATAATGACTCAAATATACAATAAAGAACCTTAAAACTATTATTTATGAATTTATAGATATTAGAACTATTTGTATAAAGAGAAAGTTTAAGGAGGGGAGGAGGGGGAATAAATAGCTGCTAAAATGAAAATGAAACCAAAAACAAGTAAAAGTGTTATAGTCGTACAACCCGACTATGTAATACTCTACACCACATTATGATACTAAGATTTACTTGAAATTGATGCGTATTAAAAGGATTTTTTCTGGAGAGTTATATGGGAGTTAGCAAAAATTATGGACCGACTCTCGTATAATTTCGGACAGCGCTTTTGGCTATGTATTTATCTCATCATTTCGATTTATGAGATTCAAAGTGATACTTGGAAGGATGATTGCATGGGATCTATGAGAAAAAATATACCGATCCTCGTATAATTTGGCACATCCTTTTAGTTTATAAAAAATGTATTTTTGCAATTTTTTTTGGAAAACCCCATTCCGGGTGGACATTTGTATGAGGCCAATCATAACCAATTTCAATTAGCAGCGTTCTTGGGCCAAAATAATAGAACGTGCTAAATTTCATTAAGATATCTACAAAACTGTGACCTGTATATAACAAGCTTTACATGGACAGCCAGCCAGACGGACCACGACAATTGAATCTCCATTATCAAAACGACCCAAGTTACACTCAGCCAAAGTTTGTCAACCCAGCGATAGTTGTTGCAAAGGAAAAATTTTCCCCCAAGAAAGAACTATCGGTTACAAGAACAATGGAGATGCTTAAAACAATAAATGATCCTAATGGAAAATTATACTTAAAGAGTGGTAGTAGGATCTATTTCTTCTGTCCGTTACAAACATTTGCACAAACGCATAATACCTATGGTGGTGTAGCGTATAAAAATATAATTAAAATTGAAAATAAAATTTATATAATTAAAATTAATTTACAACATTTAAAAAACGACACAGAATAAGAAAAAACCAAACATAAGTAAACTAAAAATACAAATACACAATTTAAATTAAGACAAAATTAATTAATTAATTAAATACTACAAATATTAAAAAAGTTATAAAAATTAAAAAATATGAAAAACATTTCGAGAATTTACAGTTTCTTATAGTTTTTGGTAGGCAGTTTTTAAAATTATAGAAAATTTTATTTTCAAGATATTTTTATTTTAAAATTTCTTTTTTTATATAAACATTTTTTTGTTTTTGGGTTTTAATGTTTCTTTAATTACATTTTTTAATTAAGTTTAACTTGGAAAACAATTTTACTATGGCTTTTTTTTTTATTAACATTTTATTTGTTTTGTGCTTTTTTAATTTATTTAAAAAATATCTGCATAATAAATTAAAATTTAAACAAGTAAGAAGTTATAGTCAGCAAAGCCCGACTATTTTATACCCTACACCTACATTTTTGGTTATAAATGGCAGCTACAAAATTTATTGAACGACCCTGGTATAATTTATTTTCTAGTTTATGCTAATGAGGGCACTATTTTATTATTAGCGATTATCCTCGTTAATTTCGACATCGATATCTTAATTTCTTACTTGAAAAGGTAGTAGGGACCTATGAGAAATAATGAACTGATCCTCGTATAATTTAGCATATCGTTTAAGATTATTATAAGATTTATTTGTGTTCAATTTCTTTAAAATTGGTTTATGTTTGGAATCTTATGATCTTAAAACCTTATTCCGATAGGAACTTTTGTATGGGGACTAGGTGTAAAAATTATCATCAAATTCAGTGGGCTGCGTCCTTGGACCAAAAAGACACGTGTCAAATTTAATCAAGATACCAGAATTTTAATCACAAGGTTTACAGCCAGCCACACGGACATATGCACAGACGGTCAACGTTAAATCAACTTAAAAAGGGATTCTAAGTCAAACGGTACACTAAAAAGTGGTGTGTGTTACAAACTTAAGCACAAACGCATTATACCCCAACTACCTATGTTGGTGTAGGGTATAAACAAACAATATTTGCAACTTATTTCTTAACAAGAAATAATTTATATAAAAAAAATAATTGTTAGTTTAAAACAACTAATTTAAATATTAATTATTGACTTTAAAAAAGTATTAAAAACAAAATTTGTTTTTTGTTTTTTTCATGTCGGTTTCAGGTTAACTATTTTTAAAATATCTTTTAGTTTTTATATTGTTATTTAACAAGGCACTGTAGTTTTGTATTATTGTTTTTGTTATCATTTGTTGTTTTCTTTTTTTTTTTGTAAATATAAAATCGTATTTTCTTTTCATTCATTCACTCATTCAAAAAAATATTTCACATTTTCTTATTCATAGTCATTTCATGAGCGGTACGTAAACGTTTTCTTAGCTCAGTGGGGAAACGTTCATAACATTTCTTACAAACGGGCTTTTCATCATATTCATAGAATTTGATTTCTGAGTCATTTTTGTATCGCACACAGAGCAGGCAAAATGATGAACACACCAGGCTTTATTTAAGGCTGTAAAAACTAAAAACACACACACAAATTATTACAAAAATTCTAGAATTTTTGATTCTTTTGTCCAACTTACCATCGCCTGCTATAACTTGATTACAAACAAAACATAAATTACCAAACAATTGATGATAATGAGTTTCACAATATGCCAAACCACGTTTCTCATAATGACGATGACCCAAAAAGGGTTTTTCACATTTAGCACAAACAAAATGCTGTAAATGGAATGAAAAGAAAATGAAATATTAAACGGATGCGAATGCGTATAAGTAATTATGAAATCTAGAACAAACCTCAACATGCCAATGTTTGCCCAAGGCAGTTACAACACGTTCTTCTATGGGTCGACGACAGGCGCCACATATTGGTATACCCATTTTATCATGGCAACGCAGGCAATATAATTCATTCTATAAATAAAATAAATTAAAATATAAAATCTTTTTTAAAACAAATGAACTTGAAATTATTTAAATTTGTTTATTTTAAGGAAATCAAAACTGATCTCTTTGCTTTTGGATTTTGTTTTTCCAAGATAAAAACATTTATTTTTTAAAATACGATTTCCCTATAAGTATTAGATTGTATTTAGGTTGGGAGACTGTTGAGGATTATCATGCTGATATATTCTTTGAAACATTAAGATAAACAGCTTCATAAATTATTTCATCATTAAAGATAAGTTCTCCAACGCCCGCAGCAGTCATGAATCCCCAGATCATTACTACTCCGCCACCATATTTTACTCTTGTTGTAAAATTTGTTTACATATTTAATTTTAGGTTTTTTCTATACTCCAGATTGTCTATCAGGTCGGAAAATATTCAATTTACTCTTAATAAAGAGGATCACCTGTTGACATTTAATGTTAGGCTTTCTCTATACTCCAGATTGTCCTCCAGGTCGGAAAACTCTTATCAAAGATCACCTGATTCCAGAAGCTATATGGCTATATGACTATGAACAAATCAATGGTTTTCTTCTAGCTTTTCTTGAATTCCAAGAGCACTTTGTAGCCGAACTCCCAACAGTTTAAGGGTGAGCTTCCTTAACAAAATCTTCCTTTATGTTGTTTAAGAATCAACGTTTACCTTTCGTCATATTTTGGCACAGGATTTATCATGGTGCCATTAATGAAAAAATCTGCAATCCGCGCAGCACCACCATATTTCAATGTTGCTGTAAGATGTTTTGTGCATCTGCAATGTTAGGATTTCTTCGGAAAATATTACATTTACTCTCATTTGAGGAGAACACCTGATTCCAAAATCTACATGGTCCATTTTCAAGTTGCTTTGCATTACATTTTAATGCGTTTGTAATAATCTAATAAACATTACTGTTTAGAAGGTTAAGCGTTCCTTTTGCATTATAGAATTATTTCATATTGTTTTGCGACAAGATTGATTGATGCTAAATGGAATTCTGTAATGCTTTATTCACATAAAGCAAATTTTGTTCTCCTTTTGAATTGATTATCCTCAGGATAACCTTTCTTTACTTTGTTAAAGAATGACTTTTAAGCGATCTGTGAGGGGAATGTCGTATCAAATTAATCTCTATAAAACTTTTGCTTTCAAAATGTTCCTCTTAGAGCGAGTTCATCGTCTTCCTTTATTGCCTAAAAACCTATCAATAATTTAAAACATTCCCCATTTAACTTACCATATCATTAGCTGCCAAACCTGGACGACTTTTAACCTCTCTGGCTGTAGAATCTAATTCTTGACCACATGCTGTACAATTGAAATGATAACCATGATAGACTTCGCCACGGAAACGTAATGGTTCCTCATCAATAAGACCACTATAATATGAAAAATATAAATTGTAAGTAAAACCCACACAAAAACATGTGAATCAAGTAAACAACTTACTGGCATTTTTGGCACACATAACGACCAGTTATTTCAGCCTTAACCTTGGCATTGCATTCATGGCATAAGGCACGATTTTGATTGCGTATGAAGCCACTGTCAGCTAATTCTTTGGCACACAACTGACAACGGAAACAATGTGGATGCCAACTTGCGGACATGGCCTTTATAACACGACCAATAACAAATTCACCACATTTATTACAACAAGGAGCAAATAAAACATGAAAATCACGTTCACAATATTTACGACCTTCAAATTCATAAAATATGCCATCTTGGAAAGAACGGAAACATTGGGCACAGCTATACAACAAAAAAAAAGATAATCATTAATATTGTGTGATTAAGAAGTTAAAGTAAAAAAGGAAAAAAAAACTTACACAAAACATTGTGTGTGCCATAATTCACCATTCGAATTGACTATTTTTTCATTTGGTTGAAAACCATCAGCACATCGGGTACAATGTAAATTGTCCAACGACATGTTAGCTGCCTGTAATCTAAAAAGGAAATCAAAATGGAATTATTATATGGAATGGAATTATTTAAGAAATTCAAATAATTAAATTAAGTTCGAAATATTTTACTGGGCAGTTTGACTTTGTTGTCTGGTAAAAATTCTTTCCATTTTTTATGCTTTTCGAAATTCACTCCTCCTGCAACGACTTTGTATTTCATACTAATTGTTAATTATGTATTAATTTTTGAAAACCTTTAAAGATTTATTTAATTTAGCTAATGTAAAATATTATTTTTTTTTATCAAATTGTGAATCACGTTAAATACCGCAAAAAAAAAAAATAAAATAAAATAAAAAATGAATATTTTTATGACGCTGCATAACTTCACTTGGACAAATAATATAAAGCGTTCGATATCAGTTGTTGTACAATGTACTTAAAAAACTTGGAATGTTTATATTTATATTTGGTTAAGAATAAGTAATTTACACCAGGGGGTAAAATTATTGTTTCAATAGAGATTGAGGAATTCATACAAGTTAGTTTAGACAAATTTGCAGTTGGAAGACTATTACCAATATTAAATGGAAGCGCCAAATCACGTTCAATCTCAATAAATGTATGACTTTGCGAGATAATTTTCTTGAAAGTTTATGTTATTGCTGAAAGTGTTTCGAAGGTAAATAGGTATAAGAGTGCACACATTCACTCGGTTATTATCTAGGAAAACCGAAGAAAATACATCTTATTCAGGTATAGACCCGGCCCCATTAGCCAGCCTACTCCCGAGATGAGTGCAATGAGGGTCGTTATATCTATGACTGCAAAGTCCCCCAGTCTATCCAGAATTTACCCAGCCAACCACTTCGTCCTTGTTAGATGAAGTCGAGGACACTTACCAAGTAAGTGTTCCACTGACACCAACACATCCTCATCCTCGCACATCCTGCAGATACCCGACGTGCCTAAGTTCCACTTCATAGTCATCAACCAATGCGAAAATATCCAGTTAAGAATCCTATGACTCTCCAAAGACACTGTCTATCAATGCTCAACAGAAGGTTCGTTCACGCAGTGTCAATCCTTGGCCACAACGCCCTTTACACTCTACAGTCACTTCTAACAACCCACATTCGCTGAGCTCTCCCCAAAATTTCATCCGTTATGACGCCAAAAAAAGATCCCAGAGGAGGTTTGACCAGTTCCAATTGTCCGGTGCGTCGAGTGCCGAACCACCACAAGCCACTTCATAGCCAATCACGTCGCAGTGTTCTGGCATCCAATATAGTCTGATTGTGTGAGTGTCCATTAGTCCCCTCAGAGTCCTCTCACAATCCATCAAAGCCTTAATGACTCCAGAAAGCTACACTCATACGACCTCCTTATACCGTTCTCCACAAGGTAGACTCCCGCTCCGGTGCCCACCTTCATCCTGGACCCGTCTGTAAAGATTGAATAGCCAGTGCAAAAGCTATCCGTCTCCAACCAGCAGTCTCTATCCGGAATGATCACCTCCAGAATCTTCACGAAATCTAGTTCAGTGCACATATAGTCTTTTCTGATGTCCCTCCATATTCACCGAGTTTCAATTCACCTTAGATTCTCGAATGACCAAAGGTGTTGTTTATCTTGACACCAATCGCCTTTAATCTAAATAGTCCCCTTGCAACAACTCCCCAAACAAACTCCCTGATAGGACGAAGGTTGAGTATCACATCCCGCCTGCGGTGTGCTCCAGTGATGGTCAAAGCAGAACACCTTTGTACTTTAGATAGAAGATCTCTTCGGCCCTTAGTCCGCGTTGCCTCCTATCAACAGAGCAACTATAGGAGTGTATTGGCCTTACTACCGAGGAGTAAATTCTGTTTACAACTTTGGATTCAAGTCCTAAACTATAAATTAATTTTTTTCTTCTATAAATATAAAATTTTTGCAATTTACTTCCAAATGCAAGGATTTTCGAAATTCATATTTTAAATGAAATGTTGAAAAAATTAACAATTTCGAAAATTTTTTATAAACGTGAACAATTTCGAAAATTGCCTATAAACATAAATATTTTCGAAAATTTTGTATAAACAAATATTTTCGAAAATTTTCTATAGACATTAACATTTTCGAAAATTTTCTATAAACAACAATATTTTCGAAAATTTTCTATAAACATTTTTGAAAATTGTCTATAAACATAAACATTTACGAAAATTTTCTTTTTACATAAGAATATATAAAAATAAAAAATTTCGAAAATTTTCTATATACATTAACATTTTCGAAATTCTTCTATAAATTTGATTAACCTTCTATAAATTTGAAGAATTTCGAAATTCTTTTATAAATTTGAAGAATTTCGAAATGTTTCTATAAATAAGAACAATTTCAAAATTCTTCTATAAATATGAAAATTTTCGAAAATCTTCTATAAATATGAAAATATTCGAAATTAATGATTCTTGAGTGTTTCAAAAATATTTTTGAACTCTTTAGTGATAAAAGAATTAAATGTTTTTTTTATTCAAATTAAATTTTAATTCCATTTTTGAGTAATAAATCATAATTGTATCTGTATGTGTAGTTGATATCTAAAATTTATATTCGAAATACATGTCGTAACGAACGAACGAACAAACAAGCACATTTTAATAATTAAATATTTAGTTCATTCTCTTGATGATAAAATTTGAAACCCATTTTATTACTTTCAACAAATAAATGGGGTAACTTTCATAAAATGTTTCATTTGTAATTGGATACTAATAATTTTGAAAACACTCTAAAGATGAATGTACTGAAACTCTTTTATTTTTTAAAAAATTTAAAACATAAACAAGATAACATATCGAATACTCAGATATTGTTGCTCTAAGTGTTGGGGAAACAACAAAAATTACACAAAATTTACTGAGAAGAGAAAGACAATTTAAACAAGTAAGAATGCTATATTCGGCTATGCCGAATCTTAAATACCCTCCACCACAAATTCGTGTAAAGTTAATACGTTAGGTTCCATAGACACACATATACTATACTAATGTATATAACACAGAAATACTTAATTAGTCATAAAATTAGTTACAATTTAAGCTATAAAATTTTTCTATTGAACTGCCTTTTTTCTACCAATTTTCATTGAGCTCTGTTAATTTTTGCGGATGTGAGCAGACAAAGAGATTGACGAAAATCGATTGAGATTTTGACTTGATGCAAGAATATATACATTATGGGGCCTGAAATAATTCATTCTTAGCGTTACATACAGAATGACAAAGTTAATATTCTCTCTCTACCACTTGTACTGTGGAGCGTATAAAAACAAAAAATATGCTTGTTATAAGCTCAAAACTATTTTCCGGGAAGGGGTCTTATATGTAGCTCCCATATAAGACCCCTTCCCGAAGTTTGGACCAAGATTGTTCATATTTATAATATACTTTGATTATAGTTAGAAAAATCATTGTGCTAAATTTTAATGGAATTGATCTTTATTTAAATGTTTTATAAACTCTAATCCGTTTTCCGGAAAATCCCGTTATAAGGGAGCTATAGGAAAATTTGGACCGATACAGGGCAAATTAATATAATATCTTCAGAACAGTTAGCAAAATAATTGTGTCGACTTTCAGTAGAATTGGTCTTTATTTACTCGAGAAGGGGCGTTATAATGGAGCTATATCATAATATGGACTCAGAAAATTAGTTGTGCCAAATTTCAATAGAATTGGTTCAAATCTAAAAGTGTTATAAGCTATAAATCATATTCCGGGAAGGGGCCTTATATGGGAGCTATATCAAAATATGGACCCATCTTAATATAATTTATAACATATATTTAAAATGGCTAGGAAATAAGTTGTGCCAAATTTCAATAGAATTGGTTCAAATTTAAGAGTTTTATGAGCTATAAATCACATTCCGGGAAGCGGCCTTATATGGGAGCTATATCAAAATACGGACCCATGTAAATAAAATTTATAGTATATATTTAAAATAGTTAAACAATTATTTGTGCCAAATTTCAATAGAATTGGTTCCAATTTAAGAGTTTTATGAGCTATAAATCATATTCCGGGAAATGGCGTTATATGGGAGCTATATCAAAATATGGATCCATATTAATAAAATTCACAATATATATTTAAAATAGTTGAAACAATAATTGTGCCAAATTTCAAAAGAATTAGTTCAAATTTAAAAGTTTTATAAGCTATAAATCACATTCCGGGAAGCGGCCTTATATGGGAGCTATATCAAAATACGGACCCATGTAAATAAAATTTATAGTATATATTTAAAATAGTTAAACAATTATTTGTGCCAAATTTCAATAGAATTGGTTGCAATTTAAGAGTTTTATGAGCTATAAATCATATTCCGGGAAATGGCGTTATATGGGAGCTATATCAAAATATGGACCAATGTTAATAAAATTTATAACATATATTAAGAATGGTTTAAAAATTAGTTGTGACAAATTTTAGTAAATTATCTTAAAAATTGCGGTCCATATGACACAAAGAGTTTGGGGTGTATCAAAATTTTGCATATTATAGCCTATAACTTTTTTCCGGTTAATCAGATTTTGATAATTTTTGGCACGATGATGAAGCACGTGTAATTGTATGCTAAAATTAATTTTTTGTTTTAGTCCAATTACATTTTTAGAAGAAATTATAAGAGTTCATTTTTGAAATTTTGAGGTTGTTTCAGATATCGGTCTATAACTTCCTTGCTTATAAACCGATATAGCTGGTTTTAAATAGCAAACTGCTTAGGACAATAACAAATAATGTGGCCAAGTTTTATTGAATTCGGTCAATTATTCTAGGCGTGAGAATGTTTCCAACAGACAGACAGACAGACAGACGGACATAGCTAAATCGACTCAGTTTTTGATTTGATGCAATAATATATATACATTGTTGGGTCTGAGATGATTCCTTCTTGGCGTTACATACAGAATGACAAACTTAATATACCCTCACCACTTGTGGTGGTGGAGGGTATAAAAAGTAAAAATGCTATAATCGGCTATGACGAATCTTTACTACCCACCATAACAAATGAGTGCCTCTGATATCGATCTATATATTTTAATATACTGAAACGATTTTACTGGTTTTAAATATGAAACTTCTCAGAATTATAACAAGTTCTCAGGCCAAATCTCATTATGCTCTGTCAATTATAGCGAATGTGAGCGTGCAGACAGACAAACGGATATATCGAAATCGTTTCAGATTTTAATTAGATGCAAGAATATATAAATCTGAGATTATTCTTTTGCGTTACCCATGGAATGTCAAAGTTAATATAACCCATTCATTACTTGTGATGGTGTAGGGTATAAAAAAATTAAAATCTCTAAACGTAGATACAACTAAAAATAACAAATGACGTCATTGCAAAACAAAAATACAAATAGAATAAACATCTGGACATAAAAAAACGCTAAACAAATTAAAGAAGGAAAAATAAAAAAGAAATAATAAAAAAACATTCAACAAAATTTGAATCATCAATTTAAATTCTTTCAAAACGATTTTAATTTAAGAAAATTCGAAGTCTGTTTTTTTCTATAAAAAAAATCCGAAAGACTAAAATAAATTTTTTTTTATTTTCTACACAAATTTCAACACCACATGAGTCTCCATTTGAATTTCAAAAATGTAAATAGAATAATTTAAATAGAAAGTGCAACCAACAAATTGCATTTATGAGTTCCAAAAAAAAATAAAAAACTACAAATTAATTGAAAATGTTTGTAGTTTTTGTTGTACAAATAAATCAATTAATTGGACCATTTTTTTTAAATATTTTTGCAAAAAAGCAAAAAACAAAATTCAATTGAAATTTTAAATTATGAGATAATCGTGGGCGCATAAAACAATAATAACTAATTCATTGACAGACGAATAATATAACACTCACTCACCAACACACTCATAAACAAGAAACAATTAACTGAGTTGTCTATTTAGCGTTTTTTTTTTTTTTTTTTGATAACTTGAAATTTTTTTTCTGTAGACATGAAAACTTTCTATATTTTCTGTTAATTATGAAAATGTTCGGAATTATTAAATATCAACAATTTTCGAAAACTCTCTATAAATAAGAACGATTTCGAAAATTTTCTATAAAAATGAACAACTTCAATATTTTTTATAAATTTTATAAATTTCAATATTTTTATAAATATGAACAATTTCGAATTTTTTCTATAAAAATGAACAATTTCGAATTTCTTTAAAAGATATTTCAAAATATTTCTATAAATTGAATCATTTTTAAATTTTACTATAAATATGAACAATTTCGAAAATGTTCAAAAGATATTTCGAAATTTTTCTATGAATTCATTTTTAAATTTTTTCTATGAAATCATTTTTAAATTTTATTATAAATATGAACAATTTCGAAATTTTTCTAAATAAATGAACAATTTCGATAAATGAATAATTTCGAACATTTTCTATAAAATTAACAATTTCAATATTTTTTTATAAATATGAACAATTTTGAATTTTTTCTATAAATATGAACAATTTTGAATTTTCTCCATATATATGAACAATTTCGAATTTCTTCAAAAGATATTTCGAAATTTTTCTATGAATTGAATCATTTTTAAATTTCACTATAAATATGAACAATTTCGAAATTTTCTATATAAATGAACAATTTCAAAAATTTTCTATAATTATGAACAATTTCGAAAATTTTTTTGTATATATTTCTATAAATTTTAATAAAATCGAAAGTTTTCTATAAATATGAACATTTGCAAATATTTTCGTTATATACAAATAATTTAATTTGTTTATAAATATGAGCAATTTGGAAAATGTTTTATAAATATAAAAACTTCCGAAATTTGTCTATAAATATGAACAATTTCGAAATTTGTCTATAAATATGAATAATTTTGAAATTTGTTTATAAATATCAACTTTTTCGAAATTTTTTATAAGTATGAAGAATTTCGATTTTTTGTTCAGAATTTAAATAATCGCAAAATTTTTCAAAATTTGTCTATTTCTATAAACATAAACAAAATGTTTTATTTTTCGAAATTTCTCCATAAACATTTAAAATATGTGCAAATATAGACATTTTCAAAATATATTTATATAAAGGAAATTTATTCTATATATAAAAATTTTCGAAAATTGTTAGTTACAACTTTTTCGCTTTTCTCAGCAAGTAAAGGAATTCGCTCGAAAAGAAGTTTTCTGGTTCTAAGATAAGTGAAGCTTACCCGAGTAAAGATTTTGGGTATCAATCAAAACATGTTGTAATCTGGGCTATCAGGGGAGGGTGGAGGTTGAAAGTTAGAACTTCTCACCCACTTAACTTTACCAACCAAATGCAGTCAGAACATTGACTACAGAAGACCAATGATTTATTTGAAGATGACAATAAAAAGAATTAATATTTGAACAAACCAGTAACAATAAGATTTCATTATGACAAACTCAGACCATGTCCTTGGTATTATCGATATACAGCATTAACATTAATTTGGATGATTTGTTGGGTTATATATGCAATTACAACTTTTTTTAGGATTCAAGCATTCGCCTTTGAACGTCTCTGGGTTTGAATTCATATTGGAAACCAATCTTGCTTTTGAATATCAATGCTTTTACATGTAGGGAAAGTGTTGACAATAATTTCGATCGGTTAAACTTGCGTCAACAATCTTACTCCAATAATGCTTCCAATTGCTTATTTTAAACTTATTCCGCCTGCAAATCCTTCGCGCAAACTACCATTCAGAAAATTTTTGAGTTGGTCCATTTACTAATATTTTCAGTATATGTTTTCAGGATACCACCAATTACAGATCATTACTTTGCTATCATGACATTTTGCTACGCCATTGATTTGGCCTTTTGGCCGTACTTTATATATGACTTTTTGCGTAATACGGTCAACGTGGGAGATAAGTTAATTTTGTTTGATAATTAAATTGTTTTTCGAGGTGAAACGTTTCCAATTACTCTTTTTCTAATACTTCAGGTCTCTCTTTGTCTTCTGTATAAAAAACTTTAGTTCTGAATCACTTAAATATTCACAAGTTGTTTGAAGAAAAAGTATTGCAAAAGTGGAATATTGGTTAACTGTGCGTGATAATCCAAGTTCTGTATTTATTTAAGTGTCCTTCCGACTTACCAGGTTTCTTTTTATATTTTGTGTCAAAATCTTTAGTTTTGATGCACTTAAATGTTCACATATTTTTTGAGCAAGAAAACAGCGATTTCTTCAAAAAAATATCGCTTTAAATGCAGCATTTTAAAACATGCATGTTTTTCGCTTTGACATTAACCGAATACTAAATTGCAATATTAGATGTTTACCCTCCAAAATACCATATTTGTTATTTTTTAAGAATATGTTATAAGTATTAACTTGTTTACCCAATAATTGATCTTTTTTCTTTAAATCAAATAATCAAAATTAAAAAAAAACGCTCATTTATTTTCTAGAGATTTTTGAAATTGCAAAATGTTTGTAAACACTGTTACAGCAATAACATGAAAAGTGAAACGTATTGAGAGGGTCGGAGCACAATAAACAAACAATCAAACACACAGTGACTGACAAGACATTCTGTAAAAACTCAAGAGGTTGTGATCTGATCATTGAACAAAACTACAAAAAACACTTTAATATTCATAATAATGACACAGAATTATATTAAAATTTATAAAAAAATGAAGAAAAGAAAAAAATAGTCGGCGATTTTTATTCTCATGTTATGTTGTAGTGCATGGGCGTCGGATGTAGAGTTTTGCTATCATAATTAAATTATTTTTTTAGTATAAAATACACTTGTTGTTTATAACAGAATAAAAAACTATTTATGAATGAATTTTAGTTATTACACATACACCTGAGTGTATGTGAATTTTAATTAGAATAGAAAATATTATGTAAATTTTTTTTAATTCAAAAAACATTAATTTCCATTTAATTTGGATTCTTTTTTTTCTGAATAAACAAATGAATTATGTCACTTTTTTTAGAAAATTTATTATTTTTTGACAGTTTTTGTTTTTTTATCATATTTTTTTGTTTTTGTTGTTTTTATTAATGCTTACTCAACGGGTGGCATATTTTTTTTTTTTTTTTTTGGGGAATTAAAATTTCGTTAGTTTTATAGAACAACAACAATTATTAACAGAGAGAATAAACTTATGATTGCAAAACACCGTAACTGAAATTCACACACGTTAACACACTGCAAAATTTCTCAATAAACTGATTGAATTTGTAAGCAAAAACAGAAATTAATAAAAAATAAACACAGACAAATTATCAAAAACTCAATTCCATATTAACCTTTATGGGAATTGAGTTTTATATTCACACTTTGATTTGATTGAGAAAATATTCAAGCATTTTTTATACACTACACCATCATAGGTGGTGGGGGTATTATGCGTTCCTGCAGATGTTTGTAAGGAGCAGGAAAATTTTTCCTGCACCCACTTTTAAGTATACTGTTCGACTTAGAATCACTTACTTCGTTCCCCTGACTGTCCATGTAAAGCTTGTTCGCAAAGCACAGGACGCAGTGTGAAATCAGTTCATTATATACATATAGGTCCCTTACAAATGTCCCCCGAAATGGAGTTTTTAGCCCAATGAAATTTTGCGAAAATAAGTCTTATGATATTCTAAATAGTTGTACCAAATTCACGTGGATCGGTCTATTATTTCTTATAAGTCCCATACAACCATCCTTCCAAATATCACTTTGAAACTCATAAATCGCACACGTACGTAGGTATTGTAGTAATATTTAGTTAAATTAAGATAAATATAAGACAAAATCGCAGTGCGAAATTATACGAGGGTCGATCAATTATCTTTTCCAACTTCCATTTAAAACTCTAGAAAAAATTCCTTTTAAAACGCATAAATTTCACATAAACGTAAGTATCACAATAATCTTCTGCACACATAAGTATATGTAAGATTTATACGAGGGGCGTTCATAAAACTTTCGTAGCTTTGATTTGCAAACAACAATGTGGTTTAGAGTATTACAAAGTCGAGCTTGACCGACTATAACATTTTTATTGTTTTTATATATTTTTTCTTATTTTCTACTTCACATTTCACTGTGTGTGTGTGTTTTTTTATTTCTTTATTGTCTTCTTGCGGATCTCCTCCCAAATTTGGCAAAGTCTAGATAACAAAATTTCTTTAGTTTTATCACTTAATTTTCCACAAATTTTTCACTTAATTTTATATAATTATTTATTTTCAGCAAAAGTTATAAAAACTTCTTAAAAAGTTCAATTTTTAATAAATTTACCTTTAATTTATTACTAAAATTTAACTAAATTTTTATAAAAAAATAACTATAAATGCTCTAGCTCTCTTAAATTTTTAATGAATTCTACTCAACAAATAAGAAATAAAAAAATTCACTAACCAGTGCACACAGTTGTATAAAAGAGGCGTTCATAAAAAGAGAAAAGCGAATGAATAAAAAAAGTAGTAAACAATGATATAAAGAAATATAAATAAACCAACTAATCACATACACTATATTAAAATAATAACTATTTAAACTGAAAAACTAAATTTAATTAATTTTTAAATCAGTTTCAATTATTTCTTTAATAAAAACATTTTCTTTATTTACATCTTTAAAAATCATCTCTGTTTATGGCTGATAAGAGTTTTACAGTAAATGACAGCTCCCTCTGTTGTTGTATAGTTGTATAATAAGTAGTTATTGTATATTTACAGAAAATATTACACAGCATTTAGATTTTATATATGTTGGATTTAAAAAGAAATAAATATTTTGTTAATCAAATGATATAAAAACTTATGTTTATGTGAACAATTAATGAACTTTAAAGTGATTTTTTGTAAAGGACCTTACAAAGAAACAATAAAGCAGATACTCATAGACTTTAAAGTTGCCGTTTTTATTAATTTTAGATTTAATTTAAACAAATTGTAATATTTTTAGAATTATTTTTTAAAAATATTCGCATTTGTCATAGATCTATAACCTAGTAGGGACATAAATACAGTCAAAGATATATTAACTACACCGGTTTTGAGTTAAAGAATGAATCAATTCAATTTCTGAAACAGTTTTGAAGTAAGGCTATTCCAGTGACCGTCCATCCTTATACCCTTTTCGAGTTATCCTTACGGTTATCTTCTGTCATCACCTCCACTTTTCAATTATAGAAACCTTTTGGATTACAAAAACTATCCTTCATAAGAGTTTTAATTGATTCATATTGACCGTAACTTTTCATCACTTGAATACGATGTACCAATCGCAACTCATAAACCATTTCCGAAATGAAAAATCTCCTTTCAACATCACTAGAATTAAGTTGATATGGAGTTTTGCCTTTGAATGTATCTCAATGCTTTTGAATATAGTTCTGTGGTTTTCAGCGTTCGGCAACAATATGGATTATTATGCTGCTCCAGTGTGGTATCCTTTGCTAAGTGAAATGTTCTTAAGAACCATAACAGGCTGTATACAAATGTTCTCAATACAACATCTACATGAGGAGACGAATATCTTACCGATTCTTTCTTAGATGTCATCGGAGATATCATCCTAACTTCAATATGACACAATTGTGGTTTCCTTCGAGCCATGTTAGAAAAGATCATCGAATAGATCATGTGCAAGATCCTTTTGATAGGAATTTGTATATGGTAACTTTGTACAACATTCACAGAGATGCCACAAATTCCACGCGTTCAAGTTACGGTATGAGTATCATACTTGAAGGAACTACCACAATTAAGATTTATGCTTACTAGTCTTGTATTGACCGTGCCGTCCCTAATATATGTCCAGCATATGGACTTATAATGAAAGATATTTATCCTCAGAAAAGGTAAATTTGTTAGTAAGTTACGAGGGTCAGTGTCCAATAGAGATATTTAATGTGGGTTCAATATATATTGATCACGTTATATTGCCTAGGACAGCGATTAGCCATCGACATTACACTTAAGCATGCGTAGCTTCTTCATAATGCAAATTGCACAGATCGCATTGTGAGAAAAAAAACTTTTTACCAGGAGAATTTTTCCGTTACTCTTCTAGTGCTCAGCATAATCATTGCAAATCAAACAGATTCATATACAGTGTCGGTTAATTATGGTTATGATAATTATGTTTAATAATAAGATCAGTTTGATATGTTTTCTCATTTAACCATCTCGTTTCCGTTATCAATCAGAAAAAAGTGGAAAACTGTTTCATTCTCGTCCTCATCATGAGTTCCATATAAACAGTGTCGGTTTGTTATTGACACTATAATCTTGACCTGTACTGTACTGAAGACAAGGAGTTGATTAGTTTTGTATACATCATACGTGAGCCAAATAGTAGGAACAGTATGATATGTTTTCTCATTAAATTACCTTGTCTCCGATATCATATATTATTCCATTTCAAGATCTATTTTGATTTGAGCAAAAGTTGAGTTAATTCATTCCATATCTTGTCTAGTTAATCATTTAACAATGTCATTTGCAACACAGTTACTGTGACCAGTAATCCCAATTCCATATCTTGTCTAGTTAATCTTTCAACAATGTCATTTGCAACACAGTTACTGTGACCAGTAATCCAATGGAAACTCTGGAATGTTTCGCTTTTTCTTTTAAAGACACCACGGTAACCCCGGATATCTCATAAAAACTGACACAGTTAGCGGCCCACTTAATAGCAAAATCTGTTATGGACACAATCCAAATTGAGAAGATGAATTCGTGAACCTAAACAAAACACATTCTAATTATTCCCCTGATATTAAAATTAAATTTGATTTATCCACTTTTAAGTATAATTTTTATTATTCTCAGAAATTTAATTATGATCACCATTGATCATTGATTTCAAAATATTCAATTTAAGTTACTCAAGGGAATACAATTTTATTGTTTCCCACATGTTTGTAAGTTTGTATTCACTGTTTGATCAAGTGCGGGAGGTGTGTCTTCTTCATCTTATGAAATAATTCTTATCTAACCTCAATAATAAACAATTTTTATTCAGTATTGTAATTTGTTTTTTTTTATATATTTTCAGATTTTATTGCAATAAATTTTTGTTTATATGAGACACATTTCCGTTATTTCAAAATAAAATATGTTTTGTAAATAAAATATTTATTTATTATTATTTTTTTTTAATTGTAATTAAATATTTCCTAGTTTAATGTTTATTTGTATATCGATATGTGTGGTTTTCTGGTAATAATGAAAAATAAATACAATAAAAACAAATCAACTAAATAAAAATAAATAAATAATAAATAAAAATCAGACAAATGAATGGAAATTTACATGTGAATACGAAAAAATAAATCAGGGAAATTTTAAATGAAATTCAAACTTAGAAGAAAATATCACTTACAGTACATGACAAAAGTTATGTACTTTATTCATGTAGCTTGTGAAGAATCTTAATTACCCTACACCAGTTCAATACAGTAACCGACAATGAAAAAAACTATGGATTCTACTCACTCCCTTTGTTATTGAAATATGAAGCTTGAAGCTTACAATACTCCCTGGTTCAAATATAATAGAATTAGTAGAGACACAAATATCTTAACAATGTGGAACACACACATTACACATAAATGGCTGTAAAAATAGAAAGCAGCTAGAAAGTTCCCAGCTGCTGTGGGTGGGTAAACACCTATCACCTCATTGTCGTTATCTCTTAAAGGTGGTCAGGCTGTACTTCATTTGCTTGCCTACGAGAGTTTTTGCATCACTTTTTCACGCATTGCTCAATATTGAAGCGTCGCATAGCGGTATTCGTTTACCGTTGTGCGACGGTTTCACATATTTACCACATGCACTCGTTTTTAATTGGAAAACTACTGGTGAAGACCATAAAAAGCTTATTTTTAACTAAGAATTTATTAACCCCTCCTTCCTCCTACAAAGGTATAGGTCATGATCTGGAGTAACCGGATTGTGATATATCCTGGCTTTTGTGGCTTCAAGCCCTTGAAAATGAGTTTCAAGTGTGATAAAGGTTATTTCATCAAAACAAAAACAACTTAGCCACAAAGGCGAAGTTTCACTATCCCCTCCCACATAAAAACCCCGCCTATGCTCACTTCTATCTCTACATTCATTCCCTCCTATTACATAGAAGAAGCTGAGATACAAATCTGTCTTAGCGAATTTATAGAATATTTACGTTTGTGATACCAAAAGTGGGGTTTATGGTCATGGAAGTAAATATGAATATAGTACATTATGGTAATACCTCCGAATTGGTGAATACAACTTGAAATATATATTACTGCGATTTGAAAAGCAGCAGTATCCCCAACATTGTAGTTTCAAAATACGTAAATCCTAATATTTTCTGCTTCTGTTCGGAATTGCTGAATCTATAAATAAATTTTTACACAACCGTGTACGATTTCCTTAGACTCGGAATAATTGGACTACATTTTTAAGGAAATTCCTGTCCATCTTGTTATCTATTATTTAAAATCTTTGACCTTTTATCCTTAACGGGTCCTGTAATGTAAAGATTTTATACACAATTCTGATTGATTTTATTAGGATTGAGAGTGAAGGAATTGCTTGTTTACAATCTGTGTTTTAAGGCTTTAAACTTTTTACATCTCTACCTTTGCCACTATACTCTTTTCTATTTATATTTTCAGTTAACATAAAAAGAACTTATGCCTTGAAGTGAACCACTCTCCACTGGATAAATTGAGATTGTTGGAGTTCGTCCTCAATCGATACACTCTTCTATATAACCAATAATCTGAATATCTAAAAATACCTTAACATGAGTCATTAGTTCGATGACTGGAAAACATTTGTGTTGTTTGCGATAGAGTGGCAGAAGTGTCGCAAATCTTAACTCGTCATCACTGCCAACAATAGAACAACTCACGATTATTACAGATATGAATTTAAATTTAGATTCAATTGTTCCAAGTGCTGAAACCTTTTTTTGGTTTAATTAGTTCATTCTGTGGGAAAACCGAAAATATTGAAGATTAAGTAGAAGCATTACTTGAAGAAGCAACTGAGAGATGAACCTTTTTCCTACATTTAAAAGTACATTCAATAGGAATTGGGGTTACATGCGAAATTGTGTCATCTCTATGTGGTAAGCAAATAGATCTTCTAAACTTAAGTGATAAGGCTGGATTGGCAGTTAAACATATGTCGTATATCATATGTGGTCCTTAGTCACATGTCCCAGCATTTGGCTAGTCATTGAACATATTGCTCCATATCGATCTTAAATGTTATAGAACTTTGTTCAATGTCGAAGGCAGCCTACAAATACCCTCTCATTCAAACCCGCTCTATACGAATTTCCATCAAATGGATCTTGCACACGATTAATTATGCTCTCTTCGTAAATTAGAAGATTTTTTCTAATATCGAGAGAAAGTTAAAGTTAGGATGATGTCTAACTAAGTACTTAATTGTGTTCCTTCGCCGGTTAGACCTTCGCCTTCTCATGTAGATGCTGTATTGAGCATCTACATAAGGCAAAGATGCCATTTGACAACTCTGAATATATATATCAATTGAGTATCACTTTGCGAAGGCAACCTATCGATTGTTTTAATTTTTATCTTATATATTATATGTATCAAATAAGGTTTCTTTATCCATATCCAAATCACTGCCGGACAACATTATTCATACCTCGCAATTTTGCAGTATCTCAGGCTTTAAAGGCAAATGAGCTATCAAATGTAACTCCTAAGATTGTCGGGTGAAAAACAGTCTGAATTTAGAATAAATTGGCAAAATCCTTAATTTCAGTTTATCTTTTTAATCCAGGTAGTGAAGACTATTGCTCTTGACTTTGCCGGTGATATCTTCAAGTTACGGTTCTTCGCACCGTAATTACCGGCCATTTATTTCAAATGATGTTAAACACTCTTAGTGAAATACGTTTCGCTTTGCAAAAGGGTGTCACAAATTATGTTGAATTATTCTTTACTTCAAAGCCCGAACAGGACTTTTGTCGCGAAATCAATTCTGCCAGAAAAATGCGAAATGCATGTTGTTGTTACAGTTCAACTGTAACTGGTTGTTTTTGTTTTTCTTGGGAAAGAAATATCGATTGCCATTGGGTTGACAATGACTTTGGCCCAGTGTGGGAACGATGGGAAATCGATTCGGAATAGGACATAATCCAAGAGCATTTTAAGAGCTCTTAATTACCTCTTTCTTGGTGTTGCTTATGAAATGTCAAACTAAGCATACCCTCGTCGTTATTCACTTGCGGTATGTAATTGTATATATATCTATTTATTGTTATTGTTTATTTTACTTTGAAAAGGGCTGCCGGACTAGCTGTTGCTTATTTATGTTTTCATTTACATTTGTTGTCATGTCAAAGAAAAAAAAATAACTGACCAGACAGACAGACAGAGACAGACCTTCTTTTCTATTTTTCATTAAATGTATTAAAAGCGGCAAATGAATGTGTGACGATGGTGGACGGGGACGAATTCATGTTGTAAACATTGTTATTGTTGTTATTATTTTTGGTGTTTTTGTTTTGATTTTGATAGAATTTGTTTTCTTCTTTCATTTGTTTTTGTTTATTAGATAATTTTACACACAAAAACAACAACATAAAATCTTATAAGAATTTTTTATAAAGTCTAAACAACAACACCATTTACAACAACATTAAAAAAAAAGTAAACAAAACAAAACATATTTTATTTTGTTGATTTCCATATGAAAATCAACTTGTTGCTACGTGATGTTTGTCGCGATTGTCTGACAGAGTCCAACATATATTTCTCTGAACCGTGTGCGTGTGTGTGTGCGAGTGTGTAACAGCAATTGTTTTGATAGTTTTTTTTTTTTTTTGAATGAATGACCTTGTTGTTGTTTACAATTTTTTTATTTTTAGTTTTTTGTTGTTGCTTTTTTTTTACAAAATTCTGTAAAAGTAGGAGGTGTTGTTCGCTGCCTGTTGTTATCGTATTTTCGACTTTATTTTCTTTATTTATTCTTTTTTTTATTAAAAGATTTTAATAACAATTAAAAATAATATTAACATAAAGAATGCGTGTGACAGAACTTAAATGTGAAATTAAAATTATTTTTTTTGTAAATATTTAGTGGAAATTTTCATTTTGTTGTTTTTGTTATTAATTTGAAAAACATCTTAATAAACATTGTTATTTATTAGGGGGGTAATAAATAGAAATTACAAGGATTTTTGAAAAATATATTTTGAAATTTTATTTTTTTAACTAAAGAACCAATTTAATTTAAAAAAATAAACCATTTCTCTTCCCCATTTAGGATCATAGCTTGTACTGCTCTCTCACATGCCCTTATTCCATGAGACGATAATCCTCTTAGTATCCTAAATTCAGTGTCTGTTTATTAAAGATGACAGATATTGGTGTAATTCTATTTTAATTCCCGCCTTATCAATAAATCTATATCTTCCGGAAAATTATTTTTATTCCAATGAAATTTCATATAGTGTAAGTAGATTTAAAACGCACACATATAAACAAAAGTCACCGTCATTTAGTTTGAATGGAATCTGCACCCATAAAGCGAATGATGTATAAACAAGTAATAATGCAATATTCGGCTATGCCGAATCTCCAAAACTCTCCACCACAAATGCAGGTGAAGTAAATATAAAAGAAACACATTCTACTTTGTCGATTTGAGGTTGCCTCAGATATCAATCTATAACTCTTAATATACGGAACTTATTTTGCTGGTTTTAAATAGGAAACTTTTTAGGACTATAACAAATATAAACCCAAGTATTATTTGATTTTTTTGATAAAGTACCCCCTGTAAAAAATGTAAGATGGTCCTACAAAGTGTTGGCGAAGTATTCAAAAGTCTGCTGTCAAACAGTACGGCAAAACTTTTTCTTTAATAGAAAACCTGGTTCAAGTAGAAAGAATTATCCACATGATATTTCTAAAGCCAAAACATTGAAATCATTTTCAAAAGAACTCCCAACACATCCGCTAGCTCTGTGCTCGGACTATTTGGTACGAAAAGTTAAGAGGTTAAAAACATATAAGGCTGAAAAAGTTCCTAACAATAATCCTGCTTAAAATTTAAAGATCAAAAACTGGGCATAAAAATTGAAGTCAAGCTATCTAAAAAAGTATTCCTGCTGCATAATGGGACACTTTCCTCTATTTTGGCAGATTTTTCGCAATTTCTTGGTTAACAATTTTATGCTGTTGATGGTCGAGGGAATGTCTATTAGTAACGAAATTTACATCAAGGGATATTTAGAAGACTTTATAATGTGTCTGCATATTTTTGGCCTCACTTGGCATCCTGTCACTATTGACAGATTTCCAAATCGTTGTGATATATGCATTCCTTCAACAGTCCTCATGCTGAAGTTCTTTTAAGTGCAATTTAACACCAGAATTGTTCACATTATATAATTAAAATTTCTTACTCTCTAATTTTAAAATTAAACAATAAAATGCCGATTTTATGACAGGGTATATCATGGTGGATAACATCATTTTTCAGATACCTAAAAAGATAGTTCCGGCCAAAGCAAATGACATTTTATTATCAATGACTTCGATGCAGGTGATTTCAATACAAGAAGATGAGGAATTGGAATTATTACACAATGGAGGTTATTCTGAAATGCAAAAAGGATATAAATTATAGTTGGGAGTCAAACAACAATCCATGTTCCTACGTCTAAAAGTATTGGGATTTATTCGAAAGCAAGGAAATTGGTCTTACATGATTTAAAACTAAGACACGATTTTATGCTGCTAAACTAAACCAATTGTGCATATTTTATCTCTTGTGATGAATCCCCAAAGACAAAAATCTTTGTAAAGCCCATTTACTCTAAATACGCCGAAGCGTATCCTTCGGCATAATTGGTGGTAACAGAAGGAAGTTATTTATTATTAACTATTAAAATCTCTTCATATGATCACAGGGGGCTTTAGCTCGTCCGGAGTGTGAATGGAAAGTCCACAGACTGCTCTACCAAACGCAGTAGTAGAAATTTTTACTTTACTGTTGAACAGGTCAAACGATTACAGGTCAATTGTGTCCACTGTGTTTGTGTTTCCATTGAGAGAGAGTAATCAAACAATACTACCCATCATGATGCCAGAATCTTTCATCATAAAAATATTGAACACATGTTGCAAGACCTGTCAAAAATTAAAAAAAAACTGTTTATGGGATGTTTTGCAACGCCCTTCTACCCTCCAGAGCTTGTCTTATCTGATTAATATTATTTAGGTTTGATATAGAATCTCTTGAAAGAAATACAAGTCACTTCAGAAGAAGTTTTCAGAAATTTAATTGAAATGAATACCTTATCTCAGGTATTTCCTTCTTATCGGAGAAAAAAGTAGCGAATACATAACGCTAAAAATGCTTTGTATTTTCTGGATTGAAAAGCAGATTTTTACAGAACACCTGTACCGAAGAAACTGATCGAAACCAGATCACAATTTGATAGGATAACAACACATGGTCACATAAAGCAAAACAGATCTAAAACTATTTAAAACCAGTTGATGATAGTATTTGGTTCACCCTACTTTTAGCCCAGACCTTGCTCCTTCTGTCCACCATTTATTTCGATCGATGCCGAATATTATTACTGGCAGTAATATTTATTGCAGAACATGGAATCTGAAATTAACAAAAAATCGGGTTCGATATTTACAAGGATCCAATAAAAAAAAATGATCGAAACGAGACCATAATATCCTTATAGTGAAGCCATTTGTTCTACTTATTAAGATTTGCTAATATCGTTACAAAACGTCTATAGTGAAATATGCTCAGAACAGAATATCAAAAATTGCATTCATTAATTCTTTAGCTCAAAACAGCTTTAATTCTTCTGCTCTAGTGGCTTACAATGACCAAATATTCTGATATATTTCTATATCCAATAAACGACTAAAGGAAAATATTCATTTTATGAGATCGAGTAAAACCAGCGCTCTTGAAATGGATTTTTTATACCCTCAAACACCACAAGTGGTGAATAAACTTTGTTATTCCATGTGTAAACTAAGGCAGAATAATCTCAGAAGTTTCCTATTTAAAACCAGCAAAATCGGTTCAGTATGTAAAAATATATAGACCGATATCGGAGTAAACCTCTAAGTTCAAGCGAGAATCTCTCGGCAAAACAGTGAGATGTATGAACTTCATTACCACTTCAAAAATTATCAAGATCGGTTTATTAATTTTATGACTCACACATATGTTTGTGGGTGTGTGTACCTTACATAACGTATTTACTTACACACATTTGTGGTAGAGGGTATTGAAGATTCAGCATAGTCAAATTAGCATTATTATGTGCTTAATATTAGTTTTAATCATTAATTAAATAAATATTAAATATTTTGTTTGATAATCAAAACCTGTTTTTTTATTATCATTATTAAAAAAACAACAACACAGATTATTAATTAAATATTTTTTAATTTTAAATTTATCGTCTTATCATTCTTCTTTAAAAAAAAATATAACAAAAATTCCAAATTTTGTCGTCATTTCCAAAAATTTCAGTTTTTTATCAGCAAATATCTCTGTAGTCATTCAGAATTTTATTATTCGTAATGATCAGCATTTTCTTTGTTATTTTACGTTTAATTTTAATTGTTTATATTATTTTTTATTTAATAAAAAATTTTTAATTTTTCTTAAAATTTAAAGTTTATTTTTATCAATTTTAAAAGAAAATAAAATTAAGAAAAAAAAACAAAGTAAAAGTTATAGTCGGTTATGTCCGACTATTTGACACCCTACACATTGTTGGTTATTAATGGTGCCTATCATCCCTCGTATAAACATATTTTCTAATTTGTGCTTAAGAGTGCAATTCTAATATTTATGTAGGTTTTGTGTGCTTTAAAAGGTCTTCTTCTTGTGGGGATAATACGGCAGTTAGGTGAAATTATATATCGACCCTCGTAAACTTTCCTACATCGATTTTTGCTTAGCTTTATCTTAATTTAAACAATTATTATCATAAAACTTGCGTTTATATGAGATTTTAGACCTTTAAAATTTTATTTTTAAGGGGAGTTACATGGAACCTATGAGAAATAATGGACCGTATCAATATTTTAACTATTATTAGATTTATTATGGCCAAATTTCGTTGAAATTGCTTTATATTCAGAACTTTAATGAGCTTAAAACCCCTTTTCGGGAGGAACATTTGTATGAGGGCTAATTAAAATAATGAACCCAAGGGCATCGCCCTTGGGCCAATATAATACATTTGGCCATTGTATCTCAAAAATTTCGACCTGCATTTTGCTGCGGTTACATGGACAGCCAGCCAGACGGATGGGCGGACATTGTTAAATCGCCTCATAAAGTGATTCTAAATTGAACGGTGCTCTTAAAAGTTCTTTTCTGTGCACTACAAACTTAAGCAAAAACGGATTATACACCAACCACCTATGGTGGTGTAGGGTACAACAACAAAAAAGATTGATACTCGTGCTACAATTTAAATAGACTAAAACTTGTGACGGCCAAGGTGAAGGTTAATTATTTGCAAAATTTTGAATAAATTTTTTTTACGTTATTGCATAACGGTAAAATTAGATTGAAAAAAAAACGTCAAAAATTCGCACAAATTCAAAACAAAAATCGTTTTTCATTTATTTAAAATGTTGTTTCGTGTTTTTAAAATGTTTTTCTGAATTTGTAAATTTGAGCGTATAAAACCGGAAGATGTGATTCAAAAAATACCTTTGAAATTAACTCTTCTAATGGGAAATGTGTAACAACATTTAATAAAACTCTGGAAAACATCTGTACAAAATTGTTAATACTAAAGGAAAACTAGGAGATAAATTTAAGATAGAAAGTAACATATGATTCTCAAGCTTTTCCTCAAACACGCCGAAAAAGCGAGCTTCTGCTTTAATTCAGAATCAATTCAATTTTTCATCAGTTCCAAAGAGAAATGTATTCCAGTTATGATATCCTGCCTCGATCGAAATTAAGATCTGATTTTTGAACGATCTTGTAACCATTTGCCGAGAATATACAAAGATTCTGATCGTTTTTCATTAATTTCTCACAGACAAACGAATCAATTTTCTTTAGTACTGATCGTCAGTGATCATCAATAACATGTTAATTTAAATCCTGATCCAAAATTCACATTAGTGGCAATCAAGAGACAGTAAATATTTGGACATTGCAACAAGTCCAGATTGTCAAATCTTGTAATATCAAGTTTTTCCGCCAAAGAAACTGGACAATCGTGGACGCATTCGTTACAGATTCGAATATTTGAAAATAGCAAAAATTATGATTTGAAAGCCCCTTTATCTTATTAAGTTACAAAATTCAGAATTAACATTGTGTTTGGTAGGGATAGGACAACTGATCAGTTAGGAATATGGTCAAGAGAATCGAGGCAGTTGATATTATTTAACCCAAGTTATACTGGATTAAATGATCACATTGAGAGTAAATCATTACAAAAGCCATTTTAGTTTTTAGTTAGTCAGTTAGTGGACTTTCCATCGCTAATACTTGCTCAAAGGACTACCACAAGGGATTTCAAAACAACTCTCTAAGCTTTGATTAATATTGGGTGTTGAACCTTTTTGACCGAAGAAACAGATAATCCTTCAGCGTTAAATATTTCTGTATTTCATGATTCTTTTAAAATATTTTAATTGTATCTCAACTATATTCGCTAATCCGCTGTTTATTGCGGATTAGCGATAAACAGCGGAAGTAGAAGCTACTAGTCGTCTTACGCCAGCTCACAAAACTTGTAAACAAAATTTTGCGCAATTCAAAATTAATGATTTCGATACATAAGTACTTGGAGTATCACAGGGTCTCATGCTACCAGCCATTTCCTCACGTTCTATATCACTCATACATTGAAAAGCTAGAAAATTGAGTCTTATACGTGAAAAGGCAATTTTGTTTATCGGAAGTGGAACTTAATTAGAATTGAAATGGAATTGAGTAAATACTTGATATTCGGTGGTATCAGAAAGGTGTTTTGTATTAAGAGCTGTTGAACTCAGTTCCGACCATCTTTGAGAACCTGTAGAGGAGTTAATTGATTCATTTGTCTTTGAGCGATCAATGAAAAATGATCAGAATATTCTCTGAGGCACGATCTAATCTTCGAATACTAATGAAAAAGAATAGATGAAAAGTTTTCCTTTACTTACCTAATAGCGCAGTTCTGTACCATCTGACTATTATTGGTTACAAACGAGGCGGAACGCCTCTACTGGAAAAAGCTTTGTCACAGAAAAAGGCAGTAGAAATTGAATTGTTTCTCAAAAACGGAGCCATTGTTTTTGGGAAAAAAATTAATGATTTAATATCAACATTATTAACTTGTATACCCAATAATTATTTGTTAATTTAATTGCATAATCTTTTAGAAATTTTTATTTATTTTCAATTTATTTTTGAAGTATTTTTGTAATCGATTAAAAATGGTTGCACAACAGGTGAATTTCAACATTTGTAATACACTTTTACATTTCAGTGTTATTAAAGGCCCGTACACACAATTAAACATATTTATGGTATCATTTATTTATGTCCGTCCTTCTGTCAGTCTGTGTTTTTTTTTCATTTTATTTTTGTTTTGATTCGATAAGATTTGTGGGTCATAATTTTTTCAAGTGTATGGTTTAATATTCTCACCGTAGATTGGGGTATAGTGCGTTTGTGCAGATGTTTGTAATGGCCACCACCACTTTTAAGTATACCGCACAGTGGTTTCAAACCCCTTTTTTTAAACAATTCCGTAACTTTGGAACTATTTAATATTTTGGAATCCAAAGTTGGTTATCTCGGGTACAACGATCGTCAAAATTTTATTTATTATTTGATTTACATACATATTAGAGCCTTTTTAATTCTTTTAGAAAAATACGCTTAACTATTTGTGATATTTCTTATAGTTTAAGAGATATTTAGACCAAAGTATAATTTAAAACCCATTTTGGGACAGTTTTTTTATTTTTTTTTTCAACTTGGTGGGCTCTATTCGGGTCCAAAAAGCATACTAAAATATTGTTTGAATTCTGTACAAAATTCTGTATAATTTTTGTGCAAAAAAACATATTTCTATAGAGCCCAACAAGTTCCAACAAAACTTAAGAAAAAATTGTCCAAAAATGGGTTAAAATTTTCGAAATATTCAATAGTCCCAAAGTTACACAATTATTTAAAAAAAAGCGTTTTGTGTACCGTTCGACTCAGAATCACGTTCTGAGTTAATTTTACGATGTCCGTCTATCCTTTCGTTTGGCTCTCAAGGTCTTGCAGACCTTAATTTAGATAAATCCTATTGAAACTCATTTTTTGGTCCATTATTTCAACCCCATAAAAATGTTCCCCCTGGAAAGGGGTTTAAGGTCATAAAAGTCCTGAATATAAAGTAATTTTAACATAATTTGGCCCAAAATAAATCTAATAATATTCTAAAATGCTGTGCTAAATTTATGAGGTTCGATTCATAATTTCTCATGGGTCCAACACAACTCCTCCTCCTCCTTTAAATATCACTTTGATGAGCTTTAATCTCACATGTACTCTGTTTAATTAAGATCAAATTAAATATAAACAAAAAACGATATACGAAATTTTACAAGGATCAGTCCATAATTTCCTCTAATGTCTGTATTATCATCTCCGGAAAATGTCCTTTTAAAATGTACAAATTCTACATAAATATTAGTACCATAATATGCTCTACTCTTAAGCACAATTGAGGAAAATATATGTATACGAGGGTTGTTCATTAATTTTTGGTAGCTATTAATAAAGCAAATTGGTGTAGGGTATTAAATAGTCGGTCTTGACAGAGTATAACTTGATTTTTTATTAAAAAAATTTATTAATACGAGAACCGTTCATTAATTTCTGGTAGCTGTCATTAATAAACAACAATGTGGTGTAGGGTATTAAATAGTCGGTTTTAACTATTAATTATTGTTATTAATTTATTAATGTTATGATTATTTAGCTAAAAGTTCTTTAATTGTTAATTATTTTTTTTATTTTATTGGAATTTATTATTATAAAATTGATAAGATTTTTAAATTGAAAGAAATATTTGAATTATAAATTCGTTACAAACAAACAAACAAACATACATTTTAATAAATATTTATAAGAGTGACAATTTTTATAGTACAACTCCCTCCCTCCCTTCCCCTCCTTTTTTTAAATAATCAAACTAGTTGCAACTAGTTAATATTGGTCAAAGAGACAATTGTGTAGCACCATATGGTACTTTGTTTGTTTGTTTGTTTGTTTGTTGATTCCGTTTAAGTCATTATTTATTATTTTAAATAGAGTTACGAATAAATGTTTTTCTAAAACAAATTAATTTAATTCGAAATGTAAACAAATTGATAAAGTACACAAAAGATAAAAATTAGTACCATCTAGAAAATTCGTACTTTTTTCTTTTAACAACTGCGAACAAAGTACCAATATGGGAGACATTAAATGTAAGTGATTAAATGTCACAAATGGAACTACCTTGAATATTAGAAGAAAGTTCTTTTTTAAATTGTAGTTCCATTTATAATAAAAAAGTCCCATCATATTCGTACTATTTATAAGATACTTTTTTGTTTGTCTGTTTGTTTGGGACTTATAGACAGCTAACTACTGAACTGATTTTGCTGAAATTTTCACTCAATGATCCCCATGTATCCATAAGTAACATATGCTATAAAAATTGCGATAGGAGCAGGGGAAGAGCTACCCCCAACAAAGCAAATATTGATTATCGAATATCTAAAGCGAGAATTTTTAAATTTGGTTCCAATTATTTTTTCAAGGAACTTTTTATGAGGCGAAATGTATGTGAGATGGATAGGATCAGGGGAAGAGGTAGACCCCATACAAGGCAACTATTGATCGTCAAATATTTGAAGAACTAAAAGAGCGACAATTTTCGAATTTGGTCGCAACCATCTTATCAAGGAACTGTTTAATGAAGGATGGATAGGATCAAGGGGAGAGGTCTCCCCCATACAAAGAAAATTTTAGTAATCGAATATCTCAAAAACCACTTTAACGAGAAGTGTTCGAATTTGGTCGCAAATAAAATTTCTTAAGTAACTGTTTTACTGGACAGAAGAAGAGCGGATAGGATCATGGGAGTGGTGTCCCCTCAAGAAATGTTGTTTATCGAATATCTATAAGAACAGCTAAATATCTCAAATTCGACCAATTCTTTCCAGAATTTGTTTTAACTGCTCAAAACTAGAACGGGTAGGACATGGGGAAAGGTATTCCACAAACAAATATACTACTCGATATCAAGGCACTGAAAAATATTCAAATCGTCCTAAACTCCAAAGATTTTTAACTGCTAAAAGAAACGATAGGACCAGGGAATGTACACCTACTCCATAAGTGCAAAAATTTCAAAATTTAATTTTCATACCAAAAATGAAATTTCTGAGAAATTTTATATTTATTAAAAGAAAATTTCGATATTTTCGTTAAAAAGAAAGAAAAATCGATAAATTTTCTAATAAAAGAAATTATGGAAAAAAACTCCATAAATGGTTTCTTTATAAAAGAATTTTGAAAAAAAATCATAATAAAAAATCGATAAGTTTTTCTTATCGAAAAATTATGGTAAATTTTCTTTATTAAGGAATAAAAGAAAATTTTTCTATATTAAAGAAAATTTCGATAAATATTCTTAATGAAAAAAAATCGATAATTTATCTAATAAAAAAACTCGATTACATTTTCCACTGAAAAAAATTAAAAAACAAAATCAATAAATTTTTTTAATAAAAAAATTCGATAAATTTCTAAATAAAGAAAATTTCAATGAATATTTTTAAAGAAAAATTCGATAAATTTTCTTACTAAAATAAAAGAAAACTTTGCTCATTTTTTATGAGAGAAATTTCAATAAATTTTTTTTATTAATGAAAAACCTGTATCTGCATAGAAAGATAAGAGCGACCTCAGATTTACAAAATAAATATCAATGTGTTCAAGAGTTTGGATTCCAAGAGCGGTTTTCTTAGTGCTGGAAAATTTCATATTGTTTGTAAGCGATAACTGCGCATTTCTATACGCGTTTTTTTAAACTTTTCCTTAAGCGTGTAAGTCTAACGAGATGGTCAATGCATTCAAATCTGAGCATCGCGCATCATTGGCAAGTCCATGCGCTATATCATTCGCGGCAAAGTTACTGTGACCTTGAATTTTTAAAGTGTTCAGTCGTTATTCGGATTCGGTCTGTTTTGTATGACTTTACACACTTGGGATTAACATAATGTACCCATCAGTAAAAGTACGAAGCATAAATTCAAATTGCTTTGTAACTTTGGTCATATTCGATGTGGACTATAAGGTGCTACCAACAATCTATCTGGATTTTAAAAGCAACATTTTCGAAAGCATTTCCAAACGTTTGATATACATATCATATATGTCAACTAAAGGTCGACTTTATAAGCTTGATTTCAAACCACACGAATGGAGGACATATTTCAACCGATTTCTTTTTTCATGCCGATCCACAATATGTATACTTTATACGGAATGACACTCTTATATACCCTTCTGACCCAGTCAGGTGAAGGGTATAAACAGTTTAGAAATAGTAAGATTCCTTTACAATAAGGGACGAGACTTTAAATAATGATATCTTGATCATTTTACGATATATAATTACTCACAATAACAACATTAACAAATCCCTTCGAAACGAATTCCCTTTTCAAACATCTTTATCACTTTTCTTATCATTTAACAGCACAAAAACTTAAAAATTATTATTTCACTTAAATGAATTCAACAATAATAAATTTATATAATCAACAATAACAACAACAAAAGAAACAAAAAAAAAAAAAAAAAACACCAACAACAACAACAAGAACAACTGATTATCTCATTATTTATCACGTGATCTGAAAAGATCGTGTATTGTTACACAGTACAACAACAATAATAAATTAAATAAACTAAAGAGGAATTTGAGAAGTGAGTAAAAATGAGTCGAAAAAATGTAGTTATGAATGCAAGCGGTGAAGAGAGAGGAGAGTGGAAACAATGAATGAAATGAATTGAGATGAGTACGATCGAAATAAATAAACGATGAATCATCATGAAATAAATATAATAATTTGTAATTCAAAACACCACACTTTTTAACACTGATCTTCCAGCAACTGTCATATAACCTCTTCACACTCTTTCCCCTCTCTCTCTCTTCTCACTCACTCTCTATCTAGAGCAAAAGAATATATAAACAAACAATTAAAAATGTTTTAGTCATTAAAGCCCGACTATGCAATACCCTACACGACATTGTTGTTGGTAAATGACAGCTACGAAAAAATTATGAACGACCCTCGTAAAATTTGTTTTATCTGATTAATGATTAAGAGTGATGTACATTATTATGATACTAACATTTATGTGAAGTTTATGCGTTTGAAATGGATTTTTTGGGGGCTTTTATTGGAGCTAGAAAAAATGATAGACCGACTCTCGTATAATTTCGAACATCGATTTGATCAGATATTGTTACAATACCAACGTATATATAAGATTAATGCCCTTCAAAGTCATATTTAGTAGTGGCCTTTTATGGTACCTATAAAAAGTAATGCACCGACCCTCGCATTATTTGGCACATCGATTTAGAATACTATAAGACTACTTTTTGTTGAATTTCATTAAAATCGCTTTATGTTTAGAACTTTTATGACCTTAAAAGCCCATTCCGTGAGGAGCTCCCGTGAGTATTAAAGACACGTGAAATATTGGACCACTTCCAAATAATTGATATTTGAAAGTGGGCTAGTGTGGGACCTATGCGAGGTAATATGACGACCCTCGAAAAATTTGTCACATCGATTTAGAATAGTGAAATTGTTAAATTTCATTAAAATCGCTTCATATTTAGAATTTTTATGACCTTAAAAACCAATTTCGTGAAGAGCTACTTTGAATATGGGAGCTACCTGAAATATTGAATCAAATATAACAAATGATCTTTGTCGTTGATGTGTGCCTTTAGATTGATATTTGGCAGTGGACTTGTGTGGAACCTATGAGAAGTAATATGACGACCCTCGCAACGATTTAGAATACTATAAGATTAATTTTTGTTGAATTTCGTTAAAATCGCTCCATATTTAGAATTTTTATGATCTTAAAATTCGATTTCGTGAAGAGCTACTGTGAGTATGGAAGCTACCTGCCAGCTAGACAGACAGGCGGACATTTTTAAATCGACTCAGAAAGTGATTCAGAGCCGAACGGTATACCTAAATGTGGGTGTTACACAATTCTTTCGATACAAACATCAGCACAAAAGCATAACAGCCCAAACACTTACGATGGTGTAGGGCATCAATTTTCAAAAAATTTTTAAAAATGTTTTAAATTTTCGAAAATTCGGAAGAACTAAAAATAGAAAAACAACTTTAATGAAGTTTCTGAATAATTTTTGGTGTTAAAATAAGAAAACCAAACATTCACTCACTCATCAATAACGAAAAGTAAATAAAATAAGAAAAATTACCGAAAACGCAAAACCAAAAATAACAAAAAGAAGACAATAAACATTAATTATAAAATGCAGAAGAAAAGAAGAAGAAAAAGAAAAAATTACAAGAAAAATACCAAAACATATTGTTTGCATATGAACTCACTGTGGACGATTTTGAAACGGAAAAAGTGGGTGTGATGAAATGATTGCAGCTGCCGCTTGTTGTGTCTTTTTGGTGGCTGCAACTAAAAACAATTTAAACAAAAACACACATACACATACACACAGAAATGCAAATAAAAAATTGATTTCGTTATGGTAATTTTGAAGGTATTAAATCACTTCGAAATCAAAACATTCACCGGGAAATGTGGGGAATAAAATTTTAATATAAAAACGTTTCTTAAAAGTTTTAGCAGGCAGAACAGTTCCATTGTAAATTCATTTGATATATGTTTAGGTAAGGCCTTACTCTTTACCTTCCAGAAGGTACAAGAATGTAATGTATTGCTAAAGAATCAAGTTATGAGCACATAAGTTAAGTCAAACGATAAATACCCCACACATCATGTCTTAGTCTTAGGATCGAGGCTCTTAGAATTTGATTCAATTGATTTTTGCAAAATTTGGAACAGTGTTTTCTGGTTGCATAAATCACAAATATATGAAATAGAGATGAGCGTTACCGTGATTTTTTAATAACTTCGTTACCAGTGGAAGTGATTTTTAAATCACTGTTCTTCAGTGACAGTGATCGCAGTATTCCAAAAGAAAACAAGAGTGTTTTCAGAATAAAAAAAACGACAGAGGACATTGATCTCTTTGAATATGAGGTCTCTATTAGAATTCACACTGTGCACCGTAGCAAACGGATAATTTTCATTTTAGATGAAACGCGAATTTATGTTCAGCTCCACCGTTAAGTAATGTTGCTGGTTCAAAATAAAAACAAATACATTTCATAACTTAAGTCACTGTAGTTACCGGTGACTTACCAATCACAGTGATTTTTTTTGCGCGATATCTCACATGACTCCATAATGATGAGATCAAATGAGTTGTTAAAATTGGATTTGATGATCACAGAGAAGACAATTAACTCGTTTGAAGCTAACAATCAACTTCAAACAGCTTCGTCACATATTGAAAAACTGGTCAAACAAGTTTTGAAAGAAATGTTTTTGTCACCCAAGTAATCTCTGATATTGGTTCTTCTGTTTTCCATTTGATTCGATTTATGTAGAATGTCCTTTCTGTCTTTTCGAAAATGGTAACAAAAATGGATGAAACCCGAAACAGTTCTTTGGCTTCGCTCTTATAGGAGCTCGCTTCCCGTCAGAACAAGATACAAAAAAAATTAACTTTATTTTTTATGTCAAAAGGTGAACAAGTTTCTAAGTCCGGAAGAAAAAAGTAGTGACTAACAAGAGGACTCAAAATGCAGATGGGTGGGCATCTTTTCACTAATGTCATGTTGTGTATTTAATAGGGAATTAGGGGTATTTTTATCATGAGCTGTTAAGATCAGTTCGAACGATCACAATGAATAGAACTCGATAACTGTTCTGATGGCATGTTATAGAGTTATCATGTAAAATAATAGGGAAAATCTTCGAATTATCTGACTTATAACCCAAGCTTTGCCCAAAAGCCATAGTAGTTCTTTGGCTTCAAATATATATGTTGCCAGAAAGGCGGCAAGAAGTATTGACTTACAAAAATATTTAAATTATTAATTATAACCTCCCCCAACTACAAGTGGTGATATCATTCAGTTTGTAACACTTTCGAGGTGTCATCTAAGACCCCATAAAGTACATAAATTATTGCATCAAATCAAAATCTATCTGTCCCTTTGTCTGTCGACGGATCTCAATGAAATTTAGCTTAAGTATTTATTATCATCCTAAGAATTTTCCTATTAAAGATCGGCAAATTGGTGGGACAGGAAAGAAGTTATAGACCGATATCTGAGACAACCTCCTAAAACTGAAAAATTGGAACAACGATTATGCCATAAGGGGTTACTCAATTTTCATGAAATTTCGCAGGAGTGATATTTCCCTAACCGACGAAATATTTAATATCGCATATCTTTCTCTATAAGAAAATACAGAAAAACTCATGAAATTTGGCAAATGAATAATGATGGTTTGACAATACATTATTGTGACTAAAAAAATTGGCGGACAGGGCATAGGGGACTGGCATCCCCATAACAAAAAAAGTTTTAATATCGCAAACCTTTGAAAATGTTAAAGCTTTCTTGAAGGCAAAGTCTTAATTAGAAAAAAACCAAAGATTAAACAATTCTGGATAGGGCATGGGGGAGGTGTAGCTCCCTGTTAGAGGAAAATTTTAATTTTTCATATAACTGAATATGTTACGTGATATTTAACAAAGCAATTTTGGTTTGGGGCAAGGCGGAAGGTCCATCACATTATACACCCTTGAAGGTATAGAAAATAAAAATCGAAATTATTAACTTGTATACCCAATTGAATTGTTAGAACGACTTTTAAGTATGTTTTTACTAGAATAAATCATTTCAAATCTCTGTTAACACACAGTCCCAACCCACATGCACATACTCATGAACACACACTGACACTCACACTCACACATTAGAAACCACTGTCAATAGATTTAATATGAATGAATGGAATTGAATTGAATCCATATCAACCCAAACATTAAATTTCATTTCAACAAATTGTACTTAAGAAAGAAAAAACCTACAAGAAAATAAATAAAATAAAAATAAGAAAAGAAAACACAACAACAACTCAAAACAAAAACGAAAAAAAAAAATTATAAAAGAAGTGAATTAAATGCAACAAGCGATGGAATGTTGACGACCTAGCTACCACCATGATCGTATGAAATGTCTATAGATATAAAAACAATATCGGGGGTATATTTCTGTGTGTGTATGTCAGCATGTGTATTTACTAGAATATATGACACAGCTGCCGTAAATATCTATTTGTGTTTCTTAAAATTATTTTCAATTCTGTTTTATTTATTTCTTTCTTTCTTTACAGTTTTTTTCTTCCAATTCTATTGATATTTATTTTTATTTACTTTTATTTAAATTTTTTTAGTTTTCTTGTTATGTTTTATTGTTTCTTAATGTTTTAAGCAGAGTTTGTTTTTGTAGCGAAATGTATGTACAGTGCAAAGCATAAGTCAAGGAACAATATTTGAGTAAAAAATTAAATGAATTTCAAGTGAAAACTTTTAAAAATTATAATTAAAATTAATCTGAGTTTGTTTGTCTGTTTGTTTATTTGTTTAATTGAGACTTACAGACAGCTAAACTAATGGACCGATTTTGCGGAAATTTCCACAGAATGATATCGGAGTATGATTTACCTAATTGTTTTATATTGAAGTTAGAATGATGCCTCCGATGAAATCCAAGAAGGAACTGGGTACTCACTATTTCATTATGTTCCTTAACCGGAAGCATCTTCGTCTCCTCAAGTAGATATTGTATTGAGGACACTTGTATAGAGCCCGATATGGTTCTTAAGGCTGCATTTTTGGTTTTGAAGTAGACCACACTGGAGCAGCATAATTTATCACTGATTGGCCAATCGTTTTATAAGTAACTAGAAAAGTTTCTTTTCCCTACCCTAATTACAGAATGATTCTCAAATACCCGTTAGTAACATAGGCTATACAAAATGTCGATAGGACTAGGGGAGAGGTACACCTCCCCGACCAAAGTAAATATTGTTTACCATATAACTAAAGAACCACTTCAATTGAGAATTTATAAAATTTGGTACCAATAACACTATTTTACAAGACAAAATGTGGGGCGGATGGAATCAGGAGGACAGATTGCCTAATCCCCATACAAAGCAAATGTTGATCATCGCATATGTAAAGAATTATAACAGCGAACTTTTCAAATTTGTTCCAAATAAATTTTTCAACTAACTGTTTTACTGGACAGAATGAAGGGCGGTTAGGATCATGGGGAGAGGTGTCCCTCATACAAAGAAACTGTTCATTATCGAATATCTTAAGAACTATAACAGCAAAAGTTCTCAAATTCAACCTAAACTTTCTCAAGAATTTGTTGTACTGATCAAAATGTAGGACGGGTAGGATCAAGGGGAAATATGCTCACAAACAAAACAAATATTAATTATCGAATATCTAAAAACTGTAAAAGCGGGAGTATTCAAATTGCTTCAAATTACTTTCCCAAGGATTTTTTGCTGGCCAATATTTAGGATGGATAGGACCAGGGTGAAAGATCCCCCCTTATAAAGCAAATAAATATTATTTAATATGTAAAGAACTATAACAGGAGAGAGTTCTCAAATTTGGCTACAAGCACTTTAGTGAACAAAATGTAGAACCGATAGGACTGGGGGAGGTATACCCCCATACAAAGGGAATAATTACTGGATAAAATGTAGGACTCCCATGCAATGCAAATATTAAATTAATTTTGAACGGACAGGGCCAAGGGTATTTGGTGAAATGTCCATTACAAGTTGTGATTTATTAAATTTCTTTCGAGATCTTGGACTGAGGAGAATGCACAGCAATAAATTGCAAATTGCCCATACCATGTGCTAAGACAATATTGTGTCTTATATTTATGCGAAATCTAAAAAAGTGAGATCGAAAATTCTTAACACACGTTTTCCATTAAAAACTTATACATCAAATGTTATTATTAATGTCAAACAAGTAAATATATTGTTAATCTGATAAAAATGAGTGACTTTGTCCTGTAAACAGTCCAGTAAAACAGTTACTAAAAGTAGGTCCACAATCCGGCTAGTGCCTTGAAGAACTAATTCCTACTGCCCGTTTTTTCGAGATTGCAGTGGCATGAGCTCAAGAGATGATAAATGTAACCTCTAGGATCTTCGGGTGGTTAACAGTCAGAATTTGGATTGCATCGATTATGATGCCTAAATTCTTGTTTACACTCTAGTGCAGGTGGTTCTTGTTGTAACAAATCGACTGCATCTGGTTGTTTTCACCTGTGAAAAAAACTTGCGATTAATATAATTTCACAGGGTGGACAATATTTGGCGAGTGTGACTCGGATCGTTTTAAAACGAAGATCCAATTGTCGTGGAAACGAGTCCAGGTGATAAATAGTGTTGCTGTCGACTTTAAAGTACGTGCCATTTTTAACCATTTACCAACTCTGTGATTCCGCCAAAATTGTACAGTCGCCGGAATAAGTTATCACGTCTACTCCTGTTGGAAGCGCTAACTGGTTTAAGAGGTAAAAATTGCAATAATAGTGCGAAGCCTCAACTCCTTGTTTGTTTCAAAAGATGTTTTAAGGAGTATTGATTTTCGTTCACGAAACTTTACGAATAATTGACGTTCACTTAAGTGATTCACGATTCATCTCTTCAAGTTCGTCGGTAAAGAGTATTGCAGTATGTTTTGGAAGAGAACTTATGGCTGACAGTATTAGGAGGTATCTACAATTTTGCGGTGCAAAAATACAGTGTTACCATGGTATTTTTTATTTTATAATAAACTAGTAGACCCGACAAACTTCGTTGTTTAAAGCAAACATAGGTGATATATAATTTCACACGATTTAAGTAGATTATTAGTATAAAAGTTACCTCTCGCCCTGATCCTAAACGTTCTTTTATTATTTTCAGTGATGGAGTCTCACAGCAGCACAACTTTTGCAAAATTATAAGGCTCTCGCTTTAATAGTTCTTTTGACATTCATTAATTTATATTTGCTTGATTTAAACGTACCTTTTTCTCCGATCCCATTCGTCGCACATTTTGTCCAGAAAGTAAGTGAGACAAAATTTGAAAATTCTTGCTGTGTGTCTTTAGATTCACCTCCGTCCTACAGTTTATAGAGTAAAACGGTTTCTTGAGAAAATAGTTGAGGCCTTATATATTAGATAGACCCAGGGGGAGGGAAACCCCTATACAAAGCAAATATTTATTGTCGAATATCTAAAGGAACTATTACAGCGAGAGTTCTTAAATTTGGTCTCAACTACTTTCACAAGGAACTGTTTTATTAGACAAAACGTAGGACGTATAGGACCAGGGGGAGGGGTATTATAACAGCGAGAGTCTGAAAATTTTATAGCAGTTAAAATATGGGACTTTTAGGATCTGCAACACCCTTAAAATTAATTTTGGCTAAACGAAGTTTGCTGAAATCCATGAAATTGTTTACACAAATTCGGGTACCTTAACTTATGCTATACACTGTATGTATATATATTGTGTTAATGTCTGTCCTCTTGTTTGTCTTTTTAGTAGTTTTTAAGTATTTATTATGTTATATTTCCTCTGTTTCCTCTGACGTATTGTCTGTACTTTATTTTATTTTTATTTTATTTTTTCTTAAATTTTAAGTAGATTTTTTTCAAACATTTGTAATAACAAAAACAACAACAAAAATAATAATAACATGTTACTTATGTGAATGATGTATGTTTCAAGCTGTTGTTGCTGCTGCTGCTGCAACAATTACAAATATCAGTCATTATAAGTGTGTATGTGTGTGTGAGTGTGTTAATTTTAAAAATGGAAAATTTAATCATGGGCGTATGTCTTTTCTTATAAAAGGATTGAAATTGAATGGAAATAAATTATAATCGTATTAATTATTACCAAACTATTTTTCGTTTTTTTTTCGATTCTGAAGTGAATTGTGAAAACTTGTTCATGAGATGAACTGAATTACAGGTTTTAATAATAAGATCTTGGATAAACATGTGTCTGTCTATTTTTAAATATTTTTGTTATGTCAAAATTGTTTTTGGAAATATCTTTGAGTGTATAGAAGAACTTGCAACAAGATCATTAACCAAATTTGTTTAGTGGCACGATCTAACTTTAATTATACAACTACAGATATTGTAAATTCAAATTTGAATAATTATATCCAACAATTCCAACTCCATTTTCAAAATTATTAAAACAAACTTTGGAAATAACAGCAAAGTCTTATTGAAGATCGGTAGATGCTTCAAAAGAATTATATTAAATAGTACTTCATGTTATGTAAAGCGATCTCTGTGGAGCTCCTTGTTTGTTTCAAAAGATATTTTAAGGAGTATTGATTTTCGGTCACGAAACTTTACAAATGACTAAAGTTCACTTAAGTGATTCACGATCCATCTTTTCAAGTTGTTCGGTAAAGAGTACTGTAGTATGTTTTGGAAGAGAACTTTATGGCTGACAGAATTAGGGTGTATCTACACTTTTACATTGCAAAAATATAGTGTTACCATAGTATTTTTATTATATATTTTATAATAAACTAGCAGACCCGGCAAACATTAGTGATATATATTTTCACACGATTTAAATAGATAATTAGTATGAAAGTTACCTCCGCCCTGATCCTATTCGTTCTTTTTTTTGCAATGATGGTGTCTCACAGCAAGCAGTTTAAAGTTGTTAATGGATGCTACAAGTCCATTTACAATGATGACCCTAAAACAAAAATCGTAAAAATCATGATCACCAATCACGATACATATCAAATGAAAGCGTATAAAACAAGTAAGAAAGCTATGTTCAGCTAAGCCGAATCTTCAATACCCTCCAACTTTATGTTTCGTACATTGCACGCACATACACACTCTTAGATACACTCACAAACGCACACATTATATGAAAGTATTTCTCATATATAACAAAGAAACCTTTATGAATCATAAAAATAGTTATATTTATGGCTATAACTATTTTTACTACTGAACCGATTTTGATATTTGTTAAAATAGTAATAATATGGAAAAAAATTGATACTAATTTTTCGATTTTTAATTGATAATTTTACGAAAATTCTTCGCTTTTATTTAAGGGTTGTCTCAGATATCGGTCTATAACTCTTAACATATTGAACTGATTTTGCTGGTTTTAAATAGGAAACATCTCAGGATAATATCAAATAGTTAGGCCAAATTTCATTTAGTTCTGTCAATTATTGCGGATGTGAGCGTGCCAACAACAGTCAGACAGATGAACTGACATACGGACAAAGCTAAATCGACTCAGATTTTTCGGCAATGTTGAATCTTTAATACTTTCCAGTATGATTAATTTAGAAATAATTGTGGGATCATATCCAAAGTTACGTTATCTATGATATTTTGCTATTATTGCTTCATCTATGCGCCGAATTTTATTAAATCTCGAGATATGTGATATTTAGAATTTCACTCCCCCGTACCCCTTTGATTTTTTTTACTCTTTAATATTATTTTCCTTATGTGATAAATTTCAAATTTAAATTGGCCTAAAAAGTTTCAGTGACATACCGATATTAAAAGTTTCAACTCCCACGTGCCCCAAAGGTATATTTTGTAGTCTACAATAATGTGTGGCCAAAGAACTATTCATGTGATAAATTCCGAAATATTTCCTGTATTACAAATAAAGATATTCAATATTAGCTCTTACATTAGTAAAAGCGATAGTCCTAAGTCGTATCCAAGAATTCATCAGTGTGTAAGTTTTTCACTAAATGCAACACCAGAGTTTCGTTCGCCCGTTATATATTATTTCAGTCTATAACGATTCCACCACTAAAACGATTTTTTTCGGTAAACAACAAACAGACAATCGGGTACAGCTAAATCAACTCAGATTTTGTGTTACCTTCATGGCGTTACACATGGAAACTAACATCATATGATCTGATCACAATTTGTAGTGATTCTAGACAGTTAACTAAGGACATGATGATAAACATATCGATAACTGGCGCGGAATAGTGCAGATAATTCAGAAGTAAATATGGATTCAGATACATAAGCGAGTTGTCTATTTTATCTATGTTTCATAGATTTTTGGATATATCACTGAAGAGAAAGCGCTACTTGCGACTCGATCTATGAAGGAGCACTCGATGATATAATTTGGATTGATTGTTGACAGGAGCGCGGCACTGGCGTTTAATATAGTTTTTGATATTATCTATGGAAGAGCACTCGATAATGGGAAATATATATTATGGGGATAAAAAAGTCATCACAAGTCTATTGTCACATAGATATTCGGATATATCAGTCAACCTTTATAGTGTAACAATAGCGGAATGTAAAAATCTGTGGCCAAATCATGATATGTGAAAGATCCAATTAATTGTAAATCGCTGGACTTCACAAGATTTGAATAAGATGAAAATAGAAAAAAAGAAGTAAGGGACCGCCAAGCACATACGTTAAGTACTACACACTGTAGTACTTAACGTGGAAGGCGGTATTAATATGGGGGCATACATAATCCGCGTGAGATACTACCGGAACGATTATTTTGATGCATATAAAAGGGTTTTTTGTCGGATGAACTATCTTCACAGATGAACAAGGATACATGTTCTCTGTACGTCCTGAATACGGATGTGAGAGATCAGTGAGAGATTAAGTGTCGTTAGGGCAAATTGATTATTTAGCAGGAAGATTCCGATGAATTCCAGTATGACGATTTATGTTAATAACCATTTCAGCTCTTAAGTCATTGAAAGGATTCATTATTAGGTCGCATCTTGATTGAAAGTTAACTCAGTAGCTTTTTGACTGAATTGAAGTTTGGTACGATTGTGCACCTGGTCGACAGTTAAATTATCGATTACCAAGCTAAAGCTGAATCGGAGTTACTTTTAGTAACTGAAAAAAGATCAACGTAACTCTTTTATTTTTTGAAAATTAAAATTAAACTCGCAACTCTTCAGAATGTTAGCCGGACTAAAATAACTGACTGGCAGTGTGTCACAGAAGTTCAGAAAGGATCATTGACCAAAAGTGACTGTTGAAGAGTAAACAATTTTTATCAGTAACTCAGCCTCCAGAGAGCCAGACAGAAGAGATTGAACAGTTAAGGAACAAGAGATTTTGGACAATCGATTTATAGAAAATCAAAACGGTTTAAGCTGAGAGAATCCAATAGTGTTCGTGAAAGATGATTGAGCTTTAAAATCGTACATAGTTTGTCTAACTCTAAGTCAAACTATTTGAGGAGAAATGGAATTTTAAAAATGTCACCAATTGAGCCAACCTGGCATGTTATCATTGAATTAACACTCCTCTGCAATCAAATATTAAGGGAAATTCGGTCTGCCAAAATGACAGCTCTAGGCATGAATGTCTCGTGAAATGCTTTAAGTCAAAGTAACGGAATTTATGCTTTCAATATATGTTTTATATGGGAATTACCCAACCTTGATATGATCCCACAGGATTGTTTTCATTTAATCTGATTCATTATGAAACCATTTTGAAGAAAATCGCTGTAACAGTTCTTTAATTGTTCCATATCATTAATTTCTTTTATATTGTAAGACCATAAATGTTATAATTTTGATCTATTTCATCTCTGCGATCATATTAAATGATCACTAAGATGCATACGAAGGAATTCATAATAATCTTCCATCATAGCGACATCCAAGCAAATGTTAAACGACCAGTCCAAAACAATTTGGAGAACAGTTGATGCAAAATTTTGACTAACACGTCTTATAGAGAAGACTTTGATTCTGTCAAGTACCATGCGTTTGGATCGATGTAGAACCCACTTACTGGACTACAGTTCACTTCAGAACAAGGCATCAGAAATTGACTTCATTCATTTCTAAACTCAACATTTAGTACTTTCATGCTGCAGAGAATGGTACCAGAAAATGGGAAAAAGTAAAGGGTAACGATGGGCAATATTTTAAATGATTATTGAAAGCATTTTCACAAATAACAGATTTGATAATTCACCAAAAATGTATATTTTATTCATGATTCCAATACATTTTTATTTAACTCAATTTTGAAATCTTTAAATGATTTGTTATAAGGGAAACTGCCACTATTTACAAAACATGAATAAGTATAGAAGTATAAATATTTAATTAAAGTATTAAATCTATTTATTTTAATATTAACTTTTCAGATATTGTTTTTTTTTTTTTTTTTTTTGTCTAAAATTAGTTTGAGGGAAAGTTTTTTTCCTCTTGTTTTATCTCTAAAAATTAAATATTTATTTAATTGATCCTCTTTAAAATAAAAAGAGTTCTATTTTGGGAAGGCAAGTCTATACTATAAAACATAACACTTGAATAACTTCCTTCAACACTTTCAATTTGATTTCAAGTCATAAAAACCGATATACATGCTGGCACCACTGTGGGTGTCTGGACTAGGAATATGAAATATGATTCAATGTTAAAGAGAAGTAGTGAGAGAGAAAGAGGGAGAGAGAGAGAGAGGGGAAGAGAGTGAGAGTTCTATATTTTAATGATCCCTTATATTTTTTATTTAAATCGACCATAAAATCATAATTTCTTGAAAAAATCCATAAAAAATTTTATGGTTAATAAATTTTTATAAATTCTTTGTTTCGTTTTGAAGCTATAAAAATTTGTAATTAAAAATAAAACATATGATAATAATTAATAATTCTGAATTTAGCTCTTTTTTCAAATAAAAGCTGAAAATAAAATCATGATAATTAGAAACCCAAGCAAATGAAATTTATAGATCACTTTAAGAGGAAAATTATAGAGGGCGCACACAGTGTATTCAAATCATTTTTTTTTTTTGAAATGAGTCCGTAAATTTTGAACCGTTAATTATATTTTAACCAAATGTTTGCGAATTGTTTTGGAGGAGTTACAAGGTGAACTGGCTTTCTCTATTCAAATTTCTGCGACATTTCAAATTTACTAGAGGAAACCTATTTTATGTGGTATTTTTCAGCGAAGAGACAAACTTATTATACAAGTATTTGGTATCTATGAAAACCTTAGAACTTGAAGATTCACAATTTTCAAAGAAAAAGTAAGTGAAATGTTTATTGAAGGCAAAAATTTATGAAGAACTTTAAATTTTACAATTTTTGCCGTTTTTTTTTCGAAAAATAAAATTAATTTTTAGATTTTAATAAAATTGAAACGAATAACGATATTTATTTAAATTCTAATATGATGTATATGAACTTATCCCTGAACCAGTGCAGTAAAAAGATTCCCACTTTTCAATATAAAAATATCCAAAATCTCAATTTGATTAAATCATGTGTGAAAATTTGACTTTTTTCAGTGAAATGATCACATGAACATCGTAAAGGCCGTCCGGCCGAAAATAATTTTTGGATGTTTATCTTATCTATAAAGCTTCATATGAAGGATAATATAAGATTTGAAAACTTAATAGAAAAATTTAAAATGGGCAGATCTTTTCCCCAACTTTATCTGAATTTAATTTGCATGTATTCTCGTTTAGATTTCTTTATAAAACATTTAAAAAATTAAGTTCAGAACAAAAAAATGGCTTTATCAAAAAGAAGTGTTGCCACCTTTTTGGAAAAATTCCCAAAAATTCATTGTTTTTTTCAAATTTCCAATTTCAGATTAATTTATTTTTTTATTATAAAAACCTTCTTTTTTAATTTTAATATTAAGAAAACTTAGGACCCATTAATCTGAAAAAACTGAGAAAATGGGTTAAAAGTTTGTTTCGACTTGTACATCTCAGATGCTTTAACAGATATCCTACACATGTAAGCACATTTACGAGCCATGTCTATATACAAAATGCCCTTTGTCGCAATTCAAAAATGAATTTTTGGCGATTAAAAAAAAAAATCTTCATGTCCCAGGAGGCCAATTTTGAAGGGTCATTGAGTACGCCCCTGATTAGATATGCAATTGAACTCCTCCAGATTTACTCGAAATCACCTCAGCTCGAAATATGTGTGATATAATTTTTAAACGGTTCAAAATTCATGTTGATCATATAAATAATCAACATATTCGAGGTATCCATTTTTAAAAGCTCATCGACTACGCCCCGACTTGATGGGGACTTGTACTTCCCCAAATCAACTCAAAAACACCTCAGCTTTAAATATGCGAAATTTCATTAAATTATCTTTAACGGTATAAAAGTAATAGAATTATTTCCAAAAAATCGTTTTTGACTTTTTGATGGGCGTTTTAGTCATTTAATTATTTTCAAATTATTCTTGTATTCAGTTCAAATAAAAAAAAAAACGAAATGAAAATAAAATTAAATCGAAAAAGATCTCACTCATTCAATATTTTAATCAGATTTACATTTTATGAAGTTTATTGGCTTCAGATCTGATTTAGTGATCACCGGCAAAACGACCTGTAAAACTGCATTTCATTTGCATTTTAAAATTGTTGCATTTTCATATATTGTATCTATATGTATGTGTGTGTGTATGTATGTATATGTATGTATGTATGTATGTATGTATGTATGTATGTATGTATGTATGCATGTATGTAATGTATGCATACATGTAATGTGGATTTTTTTTACTTCATTTAAATTGAGGTTTTATTTTCTTAGTTTTCTTATTGTTATTGTTGTTGTTTGGTCTTGTCTAGTGTTGTAAAATAATATACAATATGGTTGGAGTCTTATGACTACAAATACATATATTTTTTGCAAGAGTTTATTTATTTTATTCTAAAAATAACTTCATAAAACCATTAGAGACAGAATTATTAACACAGAAAACTTAAGCATGATTTTTCAAAAAAAAAAAAAAATACCTAAAAAAGGGATATGAACACAAGTATTGGGTGTACAAGGTGTGTAACTCGCTCAAATGTCCAAGCTCTTCTATATATTTTTCTAGGAGATGAACACCATCCCCACCCTGTTAGCGACAAAACCAATAGACAGTTTCAAAAGATTTACCACAACCACCGTTTAAAATATCTGCCAATCCCCTCAAAAATTCACAATCGCCGAGCAGTCATTCGCTTCGTTATTATTTTCCCCGTCAAAGCAATGAGGTTCGCAGACGGGCGAGAAGAACTTCGCAATAACAACTCCAGCGATCCAAGAATTGTTGTACAGGAACTCTGAAATCAACAGGTTGGTAGAAAACACAATTGCAACCTGAATGCTGAAAAGAATACATTGAATACGAATGTCCGATCATTTTCCTTTTCCTAAAGAAGAAGGATGACAGTATCAGGGTTAAGTTTGTAAATTAAACGATATCAAACCCTAAGGATTGCTTACAGGCTTCATCCTAATACAAAAAGTGGAAAAAATGTGAACCTTTTGCGAAATCTCTAGAGGCCTTTCTCCACCCCCACCAACATTAACAATCACCACCACTCAAATCGCACATGGCTTGAACTGATAGAGACCAGGCAAACGTACGATCCCTGTGGTACTTGACCTGTCAAAAACTTTTGAAACTGCCAGCCAAAAATTATCTTCCTAAACATCCTACACTCTACTTTGCCGACCAATTTGAAGAGATGGATTAGAAAGACTAAAATTCTTTTTCACAGAGACGCCACAAATTCCGCGGTTTCAAGTTACCGTCGCAGGTATTGCACAAATTCAAATAAAGCAATTGTTTTCGGTACAGTTTCCCATCAGTTCCCTCGTGATAATACACATCCCTCCAATGCCACCAATTACAGAGCATTATCTTATTATATCAGCTCTAATTTTTAATCTTTCTGGTAGCATATGCATTCTGCATGACAAGCTCTGCTCCAGTTTTGAAGTTAAGAATGTATTGAGCAAATTTCTAATACAACAAGATCTAAGATAAAGTCTCCTAAGCCAAAATGTTCAATCCGCCTTTATCTCAAACAGTTTTTAATCAGTTTTCAAACATGTGGCCCCGAATTGGCCATTATGACCTTGTATTTGGGCGTTTATTGCTCTCTTTCAAAAGAATCAATTGCCTTGGAGACATGACTCCTAAGATCGTTGAATCCAATTTCAATAATACAAAACTCTTTTCTGATTCCCTTTAAATTTTAACTTGGAGTCATGTTAAGTTATCTTTCAGGCAGTACATTGAGCAAATGCGTCAAAAGAATTACGCAAGTTTTACGGAAAAAAATAATCAAGCGTTCAAAATCAATCGAAAAGAATGTTAGACAGAGGGAGCAAATTAAGGGCAATAAAGCGGGTTAGACAAAATTTTTTGATCAATAAAAACTGTTTTACTTATACCACGCAACAATTAAAGGTTTTCATTAATTAGTGCCTCAGAATTATTTGAGATCTCTGGAATATTACCAAGAAGGCACCCATAATTAAAAAAATGTGGAACATGGAGTTGGATCGACCATAATATTAGAAAACATCTGGAAAGTATAACCAGCAAGACTGGGATTTGTATAGTGTACAGCTGCCGTTTTTTCTTTTTTTAAATTAAAACGATTGACAAAACTTGTGTTTAATCTTAGACGTCTATTGAATAGTAGATTATAGCGAATAATACATTGCAACGATAGATAGATATATAGATATCGATATATATATATCAAACATATCAGATTTGTTAGATTATTAAGATGAACTGTACATTGCAGGTATGTCAAGTATGTTTAATTGTATACAAGTTTTAATACTTTGAAATCTAATGAATGGAAAATCTGATTCGTTATAAATAATCGGAAAAAGCAGCTTAAATATATAAAATTTCCAATATCATGTGTAAATCCATTTCTACATGTTCGCAAGTATGAAGCTGTACTTGTTATGTCCCTACCAAGTATATTAATATTTATTAAGAAATCTGTTTGGCAAAATCGTTAGCTTTAATAAATATTACTACTGGATTTTACTAGTTCAACTTGGCACTACAATAGGTGATAATAATTTTATTAATTTATTTATTATTAACAAGATTTTAAGATTATTTTCTAAATCAATTTAATGTTTTACATTGACATTGAAACTTCTAACCTTTTTGCCCTCAAGGTCAGGAAATGGATTAGAAATTAAGTAAACATTGTGATTTTGTTTACTTTACACAATATTTTGTATATTCACCAAATCGCTTAGGAACAAGCTGGGGAAAGATCGAACTTTTAACTCAATTTTAAATGAGAGATAATAATTAATTTTAAAATACATTATAAATTCTATATTGAGAATTATTGTAATAATTGGTAAACTGTAGCAGTTGTGAATGAAAAAATAACAATTCACAATGAATGTGCCAAATTTCAATTCATTATTTCCTATAAAAATAGTTTTTTTTTAATCAGTTAAAAATAATAGATTTAATATATATTTTTTTTACCCCAGAGGTGGTTGAACGTTTAAGATAATATTTTTTTCAATGTCAAAAATTGCGAAACTTGTAGCGAAAAAAAATTATATATTTATTTTAATTTTAGTCAACTATCGCTGCTGCATTTTGTATAAAAAAACTGCGTAGAATTTTTTCTGTTATAAAAATAAACTTTATAAAAAGTCATTGGCCTTTTATCAGAACTGCTGAAAATGCTACAAAGTTTAAGCGTTAAAAAAATATTTATTTTAATTTTAATATTTCAAGGGATTTACTTTGTCATTAGGACTACCGAGTAATTAAATTATAGTTTTTAGATAATTAATTAAACATAACTTAAACTTAATCAGATTCTAGAATCAAATTAAAAAAAGTTTGAAATTGTCTATTTGGTATACAAGTTAATAATGCCGTTGATACAACATTCTAAATATTGTGCATCGTTTGGGCGGCTCATAGAACTGGAGTCAAAAAAACTATAACAATTTTGAGGTAAAGAATGAATAAACATATTTTCCGAACTTATTCTGATACCTTCTTCTGAATCGAATCGATCGAAACAAATGGAAAGAAGAAGGAATATGATCTGGACTTTAAGACAGATGAGCTAAAACTTTCCATTCACTCTTTTAATATATTTTGGCAGCTTCTGAAATCGTAGAGAAATGTCATACTACATTGATCGAAACAGATGGAAGTTAGAAGGAATAAGGGCTATAAGATATCCCATCAACTGTTTTCCAATCCCTTCCCGATCTTAAAAGTTCATAATACAATACAAAGCATTACCTTGACGTATTAATTTTGATTTGGATTAGCTTTTCTTCAAGAAGCTGTTAACAAATTATTCGATTTCGGCATCACATATTTCCATAATTTCTTCTATTTCACTACTCTTAGGTAAGAAGTGATTTAAAGAGTCAGTGGTGATTGGAAAAGTGAGTGTAATCCAAATTCCTAGGCTACATTTAGCAGCTCACTCTGTTAGCTTAGAGATTCTGCGCGAAAAGTTATGCAAACTTTTTGAAATAAGTTTTAAGTTTTTCTTTGACTTCTCACTTCAAACGAATCAATTGCCTTCGGGAAAGGTTTCCTGTATCATTGACCAATTCATCATCTTTTTACCAAGAACCGCCTTCTAATCCCACCAAATACAGAGCATATGCTCTTTGCCTTCCTTTTTGATTACTTCTTGAAAAACAAGGTATATGTAACTATGTAACTTTGCATAAAAATAGATTCATCGCTTGTTTTGAGAGCTTTGGTAGATAAAACATTATGTCATTTTCGGATCTCTTCTTTACTTTTCACTAGCTGCGTTGATCGGTTTCTGCGATGACTTAGACCTGAACTCTATAATCAGTCCGGCTCTGATAGGTCTTTCCTTTAAAGTTACATTTGGCATTCTCTTACTTTGTTAGTTAGATCATTTCATTTGCCGTTACCGAGCATTCTTTGATGACCAAATATCCAGGACCATTTATATTGTTCTTTTACCAAAGAAGTCTATTATTGCTTATTCGCCATCCAAGAAATTTTACGAACTCGTATCCACACGATGTTGTTTATAATAATTTTTCTATATTGAATACCTGTTCCATTCGTTCATCTTGTTAAAAGCCGATCGTGTAGCTACGAATCCTGCTGGATTCGTAATATTATTATTTTCTAGCGATGCCCAGTGGAAATATGAGCTTTCATCGGTTTTTAGATGTTATTTCCATTTTAGTTTCCGATCAATTATATCACTAATATTTTCATTTAGCTTTTCCTTTCCCTTGTAAGCTAAATTACTTTCTGTTCCCTTGGTTGTTTCCAAAGAAGTGCTATGAGTAAATTGCTATAATTTTCAAGAGATTGACAATATTTCTGTCGAAAATTGACGTTCTATGGAGGCTCCAATTCCAAAAGCATATTTCACACTATCGGATATTGGATTGATCATAATAACACGAGAGTCAATTAATGTTTGTTTAAATATAATTGTATGAACACTGTTTCTGGAGCAAATATCAAGCATTTGTGTTTTTTTCCGAGGACTTAACATAACAACGATGACTTTCCTCCACGATTCCAATATCACGCTTGATGTTATTTGATCATCTACATTCTTTGTGTTTCCTCTATAATTAAATTTTTACCAGATTCCTTTGAATAAGAATTCTAATAATGAATGATTGATTAGACCCCATTACCCCTGCAGTTTGTATTTTCCTCCTGGTGTTATTGGCCAAACTGCAGCATTAGACTTATAACAACCATAACTATTCAAATACGATTCCTGATAAGATATAGATTTTAAAGGGATTCGAGAATCCACTCTTCCCTTTTTTGTTTACTCATTACATTAAGACCAAAATTGTCTTCCATTTGCCATAAAATGATACTCTATATATTCCTCCATAGGGTATTCGACAAAACTGATCTTATCTTTGTTTTTGTATTTTGTTTTTCTCTACCTCTTTTTTTGTTGTCATTTTTCTTTTGTTTACATTTCCATTTTCTTATCAGTTTTAAGTTAAAAATAATTTTTATTTTTTATTGAATTTAAAAATTGTTAATTTTTGCACTTTTTTTTGTATTTAAATGTTCACTTTTTGTGTTTTGCTATTTGTTTAGATGTTTTAATACCCTACACCTGACTAGGTCAGAAGGGTATATATAAGTTTGTCATTTCATTTGTAATTTGCATAATTTTCGATTTAGACAGCAGATTGGAAATAATGTGAAGAAAACATCACAGTAATCGGTCCATTAGTTTTCGAGTTATAAGCAAAAACGCATTTTCCGATATACGGAACTTTGATTTTTTTAATTTCCGAAATCCCATCCCCTTAATAGCCGTTGTTGATATTAGTGTTGTTTAAGTGATCAGTACTCTAGAGAATCTATGTTGACTCAGATAAAGGCTATAGAAATGGCTTTCACTTTCTCCTTCTTCTTCTACAAGTGATGATATTATGAAAGCCTAATTATAACAGGGACTTAACGTTTAATGTTAAGTCCGTTGCTTAGAAAAAAATCCGTGAAGAGTGTGGAATATCGGCACGATCGTGATATTCGGTTTAAAGCCAAAAACTATAAGGAGAAAATAAGGTGAGTGAGATCCGTTTATACTGGTTTTTGTCACTTTGTTCGTACAGGTTTGTTCTCCGTTCTAAATCTGCCACACAATTGGACACTTTTATAGTGCTCTTTAATACTCTTTGAACAAAGGACCAATATCTCTCTATTGGCTTTAACTCCAGGCAGTTTGAAGAATTTGCCACATTATTGTAATTGTACCTCTCAAAGGGCTTGTTAGATATGGTGAAAGAAACAGAAGTCAGACCACAAAAAAGTGGGTATATTGATGTAAATTTCGGCATTTATAGAGCCCGTTTAAATAAATGATTTGTTTGCCCAAGAACTTTTTGGGAAATTTTGACTGTTTTTGGATCCTTAACTTTTATTTCACATTCCCTTGAGTTTTGGCCACAAAAAAATATTTGACCAGAAAGTTGCGAAAGATCTTCCAGAAGAACAAAAACATTTTTTAGAAAACTTGATTTCAATTTCGGTGCTCCGTTCTTGACCTCCATTTTTTAGCAGCATTGGTGTCAAGAAATTTGTATGTTTATAAACCAGCATAATCTTTAACTTTCGAACATTAAGCTAACCGAACTGCTTTCATAGCGGCTGTTTTTTTGGGAGCGCCATTGCAAATGCTTTCTATTTTTTGGCTTTCGAAACAACATGTGGACCATTCCTTCTAACTGAACCAGGTGTATGAAAAAAAAAGTGAGTTAGAAATTTTTCAAGGGATTGAATCTCACTCCTTAAAAATTGATACTCGCAGAAGCATGTACTTGAACAGAATATTCTGTGGGTATTATTGGGACCTTTGGGACATAATGGACTAATGCTGGTAGAATTTGTAGAATTAAGAAATTAATTTTTTATTTTTTTTCTTTGGTGTTACAAACATCTTCATAAACGCTTAATATCCCCGAACCTCGTATAGTGGCACAAGTCATAAAAACTGAACGTCAACAAGAGACAAAAATTGTATTCAAAACTTAAGTAAATTGTATGCAAAACATTTTGCCAACGTCAATTATTTATTTTTTTATTTATTTTATTTATTAATTTTAAACTTTACAACAAGTTTTTTTTTTGTAAAAAAATTGTGTGGAACCTAGAGGTAGCGAGGGCAGAACTAAAAGTATTTTGTTTTTTTTTAGAAAATAATTTTGCTCTATTTATCTTATAACAACGAAATGTCTATTAAAATTTCCACTTCGTGAGCCAAAGAGGAATTGTTTAAGACCTCTTTATATACTCTGAAATCGGAGTCGATATAATTATGCGCCCGTGTTATGCCCACCCACCTTTAATGGAATTTTCCTATTTCTTAATAAAATTTATTGTTTGTGTTTTTCCCCCTCAAACTAAATTATTTAAAACCAGAAAATTTCGTTCCGTAAGCAATCGAAAAATCGAAACCCGAAACCGGTTTTTGGCATTACCAACCAGTTTCGAATAATTTCAATTTTCGAATTATTCAATATACCGGTTTTTTACTGTCAGTTAACCGATTAACCAGCTTCATTTTTCCCATTACCGTACGAAATCATATAGAAGTTGATCTGCCTGACAACATCAATATTTTCTGCAATACGAACTGGGGGACCATGCACAGGTATTCAGATTGCTGATATTTGTGCATATTTCCGCCGATTGTAAAAAGTGCTTTTTCATTTTCACACAGAAAGCATTAAAGTGTGATTCACAATAACGATCATATATTGTTGTTAGAGCAAACACCTGTCAGTACATTAAACTATTTCAAGAAGGAGGATGGAGGAGTTAAGAACCGTCAGTGATCGAATAGTCAAAATACAGTTCGTTGATAAAGTCAATACCAAAACGGAATCTCGTATAATTAAGTCAGAACATCTTCCAAATGAAATCTCAAATCGCTTTTCCAGGGTACCAAAAACCATGAAATGAACCTCTTTATCGGAACATTAATAAACAAAGTCTTGATACGTTCTGAAGCCATATTGAGGATTTGAATATTTTATATATATTTTTCAGGTAAAGAATAAAGGAAATTTCTGAAATTCCTTTTTAAATTAAAACATTCCAGGGTTCTGCGCCAATTGAAATATCAGTCAGATGTGACAAGATCTGGAATATAAAGCGATTTCTCAAACAGTTTGACAGTCATGAAACTTGTGGCTGAGTGCTATCATGATGAAAAATTATGTCTTAAAATCTGGTCAAATATTTTGGTCGTTTTTCGTTAATTTACCTCTTCAAACGAAAAGAAACAAAAACGTTTATTCGTCTGACCAAATTTCTACAAACACATTTCCGACCCCACCAAATATTGATAATTATCTTGGTGACATGGATGTTCAGCTTCGGAATTGGTTTGTCTGGTTTGCCATTATTTCAAGCTCAATTTCTGACATAAAACATTTAAAAGGCACTCGGTTCCCAATTTTCTTACTCTTTCATGTATCCCAATGCCTAATGAGAACACAAGACAACAACCTCATCCAACAACACAATCGATAGATTGTTGAGTATTGTCTAACAAAAGATTACGGCAACTCTAAATTGCGACCTATACTTTCATATAGGAAGGATTCGGGAGCCCGAATCGCAATTAAAAACTTAAGTATTTTCACCAGTTTACGACTTATAAATGTAAAATCAATATATAAAACCCTTTATAACGGTAACCAATACTGCTGTGCAACGCCTCAGCATTCATAAATGTGCAAGAGTGAGACACAAAACTCTGGAAGGCAAGCAAACGAAGTACAGTCTGACCATCTTTAAGCGATAACAACGATGACGCGATAGTTGTTTACTCAGCCAGAGCTGCTTTAAGAAACCATTCAAATCATCGTTCACAAGTTCTTGTTATAGCAATTTGGCTTCTATTGAAAACTGAATTATAATGAGAAAATATTTACCCTCCAAAATACCATTTTATATATAATATGGGTGATACTTAACAGACTTTCCTGCAAAAAAGATTTTTTAGACCCAACGTTACACTGTGTTAAAGAGAGTTTAAATATCTGTGTTTACATTTTGACGATGATATATGTTTACCTTTCGAAATACCATATTTTTATTGTTTACATAAAACATATGTGATAATTTAAATCGAGATTATTAACTTTTACAAATGATAAGTCGGGACTTAATTATTGGTACCGGTAACAGGAAGAAGAGGGGAAGTATTCCATAAAGAATATCAAGAAAAAAACTTAAAGAACTTAGGCTGGAGGTTATTGATATTCCCTCCAATAAAACTCATATGGGAAGAAGATATTTAAATGATTTTCCATAACCACCCTCCTATATTTCATGAATGGCTAATAGTTTAACATGTAGGCATACGACAGGCGTCATGACCGGTTACCGGTTTCGTTTTTTTTTTTTTGTTCCTCATGAAAAAAATGCACAAAATATTAAGTCTGTTTATCGCTTAAAATTTGTATAGAAATACATAAATAATAACAAATATTGGGGAAAAAAATATATACAACAAAAATAAGAAATATATAAATTTCAAAGGAAAAGCAACAACAAATAAAAGAAGCAAACGCCAACTGTTATTTGTACACGTGAATTTTAAATTGCCAAACAATCAAGAAATTGTAAAAATTGGTTTTAATACGTTTTTCTACACAGTGACTAAAATTAAATTGCGTTTGTTTTATATCCTCCACCACCACAAATGGTGAAGAGGGTATAAAAACTTTGTCATGCCGTATATATGGCTAAGAAGACATCATCCCAGATCCCATATTGTAACTATATTCCTGCATCAAATCAGAATCTGAATCGATTTAGCTATGTCCATCTATCTAGCCGTCAGTCTGTCTGTCTTTTGTTGTCACGTTCACATCCGCAATAATTGACAAAGCTCGAAGGCATGCAAACAGAGTGAAGCCTGACCATCTGACGCGATAGGTGTTTACTCACCCAAAACTGCTTTAAGAATCCATTCAAATCATCGTTCACAAGTTCTTGGAGTTGGTGAATATTAACTGAAATTTTGTCTAACAATCGATAACTTTCAGCAGCCGATTTCCTAAAAGAAAGAGAAAGTTATCAGACTTCTCGCAAAGTCTGCTGTCTACAGTGTTATAGAAGTACGGAAAAAAATGATTGTTTGCAATTTTGGTTCTATCGAATACTGAATTATAATGAGAAAATATTACCCTCCAAAATACCATATTATATATGTCTGTCTTTTGTTGTCACGCTCACATCCACAATATTTGACAAGGCTCAATAAAATTTGACCTGAATATTTATTATAGTTCTAAGAAGTTTCCTATTTAAACTCAGTAAAATCGGTTCATTATATTAAAAGATATAGACCGATATCTGAGACAACCTCTGAGTTCAAATTTAAACTTTCGTAAACTTATCAATTATAAATTGATAAACTTTGTCATAATATGAAGTTACATGAACTTCATTGCCAGTCCAAAATTTATCAAAATCGGTTCAGTCGAAAAAAGGTTATAGAGAAAACTATATCTAATTTTATGATTTATTAATTGTTCCTGTGTTATATTAAGGAAAAACTTTTTATATCCTTCATCACCACAAGTGGTGAAGAAGGTATACCAACTTTGTCATGCCGTGTGTAACACTTAGAAGGAATCATTTAAGACATCATTTTGCTATATATATTTTTGCATCATATCAAGATCTGAGTCGATTTAGCTGTCTGTTTTTGACACACTCACAGTCACAATAACTTACAGAGTTCAATGATATTTGGCCTGAATATTTATCATAGTCCTGAGAAGTTTTCTATTTAAAACCAGTAAAATCGATTCAGTATATTAAGAGATACAGACCGATATCTGAGACAATCTCTTAAAGCGAAGAACTTTTTTTAAATCGTTTATAAATTGACAATTTGGAATAAAATTAATTGAAATCAATTACCATAATATCAAAAAGTATGTACCTCATTACTGTTCCAAAAATCATGAAAATCGGTTCAGTAGAAAAAAAGTTATAGACAAAAATAAAAGTTATTTTATGACTAATTAAGGTTTCTTTGTTAAATATGAGAAATATTTTCATATTATGTATATATTTGTGAGTGTATACGTGAGTTTGTATGTGCGTTTTGGCCCAAGTACGATGTCTATTAAAATTGGTGATGATGGATCCATTATTTCAACTAGTCCCCATACAAAGTTTTCCTCCCGAAATGGGATTTAAAGGTCATAAAAGTACTGAATATAAAAAAGTTTTAACGAAATTTGGGCCAAATAAATCTAATAATATTCTAAAATTGTGTCATAAATTATACGAGGATCGGTACATTATTTTTCATAGGTCCCATGTAAATCCCCTTAAAAATAACGCTTTAAAGGACTTAAATCTCATATAAACGCAATTATTGTGATAAGAATTGGTAAAATTAAGATAACTATAAGCAAAAATCGATGTACGAAATTTTACGAGGGTCGGTACATAATTTCCTCTAACTCCCGTATTATTCCCCTAGAAGATGACCTTTTAAAACACACAAATCCAACATAAATATTAGTATTGCACTCTAAAGTACAAATTAGAAAATCTATCTATACGAGGGAGGATCATTAATTTTTGATAGTCATTTATTAATAACCAACAATGTGGTGTAGGGTATTAATTAGACTTTAACTTTCACTTGGTTTATTTCTTAGGCATTTGTGGTGGAGGGTATTGAAGTTTCGGCATTGCCGAATATTCTTACTTCTTCTCACTTCAATTTAATTTTTTTTCAGTCGAATTTTTAGAAAATTTAATTAAAATTCTATAATTTAATTAAATGATTCATTTTGATAATTTTGTTATTTCAAAAAAAAATAATGTTTTTGTTTTTGTGCAATTTAAAAGGGAATTCCCCCCACAAAAATATGTATGTATGTATGTATGTATGTATGTATGTATGTATGTATGTATGTATGTATTTGTTTTAATTTAAAATTAATGTTAAATTAATTGTTTAACTTATTTCAATATTTTTTTGTTCAGTTAGGAATTTTGTAGAAAATTTAAAATACACACGAATGTTTTCAATTTAGACACGTGATATGTTTTTTTAAAATCTAAAACTCATCTGATTTTTCTAGTTTTTTTTTAATAGAAAAACTAGTGTTTAGTATTATTTAATAATAAATAAAAATAATTTAAATGTTATAAATTTTATTTAAATAAAATACATTAAATTATAGTGTTAAATTATTATTCAGATGAGACGAATTTAAAAAAAAAATGATTCACGTCACTATTTCAATTTATTGCGAACTGGAATGATGACCTTCTAAAATCAATAGAGTATTTTTGAATATTTTTCTGGAAGCTTTCAATATCAGCTCCCAATAAATAAAGGGTGATTAACTCAGTCCTAGACCAAAATAATACCCACTCACTTTGGTACCTAGAGCCGCTACAAAATAAGGTTAACTCGGCTTTAGATAAAAAACAAATACCCAGTCACTTCGGTACTTAAAACCGGGTTGTCAAAACAATTTGGAAGTTCATTATTAAAAATTTTCCTCTAGAAACTAAAGAATGGTTTACTCAGCAATTGACTAAAAAATATCCACCGACTTCTGTACCTGGAATTGGATCACAGGTGTTTGAAAAAAATGCTTTTTTTTGGAAATTATAAATAGAATTTTGATAAACTTGTTCCTTAAACCTTTCTATATCTACCAACAATAACAAAAGAGTAGTTAACCTTGTCTTAACTTCAGTACCTTCAACCCCCTCACCGGGGTTTCAAAAACCATATCATTTGAAAATTGTTTTAAACTTTGGAACCGTTGCAGATAATATTTTTACATCATATAATAATGTATTGACCTGCAATAATTAAAGAGTGATTACCTCATTCCTAGACCAAAAAAAATATCCACTCATTTCGGTACTTAGAACCGGTTCATCGGAGTTTCAAAACATGATTTTTTTTGGAATTTGTAAGTAGAATATTTTTAAATATTTTCTTGAAACCTTTATATGTCGGCTTCTTGGAACTAAAGAGTTGTTAACTTCTCCCTACCTTCAAAAATATCCTCTCACTTCGGCACCTATAACCGGCTAAGAGTGATTTCAAAACTATGTTTTTTCGAAATTATTCTGAAACTTTTGAATAAAGAAAATTTATTACAGATAAAGTTGAAGGGTTTTTTGAGTTGTCGTGGGTAAAAGGTGGACTTCTAAAGTTGGCCATCTTAACTATAACCCAAATACAAGAAATACTGGACAGATCTTCACACAATTACGAACGATATTTTTATAAAATTCCTATATAAACGACTTATAAAAAGTTTCGACTTTAAAGTAATTTTTTCAGAAGTGGGTCATGTGTGGACTGACTGAAAATACTTTTTGGCTGTTAAAGCTTAAATTTATAGCTTGATAATTTCATAATGATTCCAACTTTGCGATTTAAAAAATTAATAAAATAATTTATATTTTAACTTAAAAAAATGTACTAAGTTTGGAAAGGTCTTGTGGGAGGATTTTTGCCGTAGCTCATACGGATCCATTCAAGATTTCTTTATAAAATAATAAAAAAATGATAGAGTTCAGAACACAAAGATGGCTTTATCAGTGGACAAATATTGCCACCTTTTAGGAAAAAACTCCCAAAAAAAAATCGATTTTATTTCAAAGTTCCAATTTCAGATTAATAAAACACTTTAAGGGATTCATATAGTTTTATGGTTATTGGAGCAATATCTTTCAGAATTTTATAAATAATCTGGTTTATATTTTAAAAATATTTAAGGACTTATATTAAGCCCGCTAAGACTAAGAAGAAAGGGCAAGATTAAAAATGGTTTAAAATTTTGTTACGATAAATCAATCATTATACCCAAGATGGCCAATTTTGAAGGGTCACCGACTATGCCTCTGATCACATAGGGACTTATACTTCTCTAAATTAACTCGAAAATACTTCAGCTCTAAGCACGTGAAATTTCATTAGATAATATCTAAAGATTTAAAAATTATCGAGTTACTTTCCAAAAAAATATCCAAACGTTACATGGAAAGCCACCGGTCTTGACGGACAGACATAAGGACGGACATTGTTAAATTGTCACAATATTAATTCCAAATCTGAGTAACCATTTTTCATCTTAATTTTTAACCTTAATTTCATCTGTCAAATTAAACCAACTTATAATCACTCCAGATGATTTAATTCTTTTTTCTTTATAAAAATCTCCCAAATCAACCATTTTTAAATTAATAAATTGATTCCGGAAAAAAAGTTTATCTATATTTTGTCGCATCACTAATGATTCATAATTAACAGCAAATAATTATTATTTCTTTTAACCATTATTTTGCAACTAAACCACGTATTCACATACACATATACCAACATACATACAGATGTATTTAAAAACCGATTAATTGTCGAATGTGCAAATAATCACATTGAAACGTGTAACCAAAATAAATAACAACACCAACAACAAATATGTTGTTGTACAAATATTTAAAAATAATAATTATTATTATTTTTATAATCATAATTAACCTGAATTTGTGTTATTTTTGCTGTTTTTTTGTGGTGAAAAAAATGTTAAGGCCATTTAAGTGTTTTTTTTAAGGTTAAAGTACAAAACGTCATTTTGTTGATAAATTTCATATCAAGAGGAGATAGTAACAGTTAAGATAGTTACCTGTTATATGGCTATAATAAAGCTTAAAAACTCTGCCCTCTAGAATACTTTAGGAAATAATACTTTTTGGGAAATAATTCTAAAACTTTTAAAGCGTTTGAGATATTTTAATATAATTCATCATAATTAGAGCTGAGGTGTTGCAAGGTCTTTTGACTCATATCACTAAAGAATTTTTGAGGAAATTTTAAAAAAATTAACATACCCAAGATGATTGAAATCGCTCTAACGGTTTAAAAGTTATAGAATTATTTCTAAGCAAATTTTTAATACCAAAATACTTTCAATAACTTCTGAAGTATGATCAGATATCGGTCTATAACTTTTTATACCCTAAATAATGTGTAAAATGCCCATCTTAAAGTATTTTTATATACTGAGAATCTATTTCTGAAAGAATTTAACCGTGTCTATCTCTCTGATCGGCTGAACGTTTGTCCAATTAATGTTAACCCTCTACAGGACGCAGTTGTAAACATTTTTTATATACGTGATATTTTGTTTATTCAATCCGCTTCTCTTTAAAGACCTATTTACATCATTCCTCATATCCCTTATATAAATATATAAATATATAAATAAATCATTCGGACTAAGCCTTGATCCTCTCTGTACATCTGTAAGACGTGTGACTCTAGCATACATTTTCAAGCACTTCTTTTACTAAGGGAATAACCAAGTCTCTATGGATGTTGTCGTTTCTTATATATCAAGTAGCGCGGGTTTTAGTATGTAGAATTTTAGATAGTGACATCTGTATAATGAATGTCATGAGTCCAGTTTGGTTTTAAAACGGTTTTAAACAAAATGACTTTATTGTTAATGTTTAACTTCGACCGATGTAGGACAGAGACTTTTAACTTCATATGAAAACTATTAATTTCTATATGATGAGTCCTTGATAACGGAAATAATCCCCTATCACCATTTAAGGTGAAGAAAGCCTGAGCACTTGGAAGAGTTATTTTTCACGAAACTAAACATTTTCAAATATTCTAAACTCTGTAGTTTGATACTCCATTGAACGATTAAAAATATTGAAATTTTGGTCTACAGCAGAGGTGTACAACCACACTACTACACAGAAATTGTTTTTAGTCTAAAATCGTGAGTCAATAAATCTGTATTTTGGACCTAAAAGTTTATTCTACTCAAACGATTTTGTTGTTCCTAATTTTAATTACATTTTAAGATATTTTGTTTATATTCCTAAGTCCTAATGCACTTAAATTAATTGTTTATGTCAGAGTAAATTATTTAATAATTTATTATTTATTTATTATTCAATTTTTAATTGAATTTTTATTCAAACTATCGTTTATAATAAAATGAATAATGAAATTCGTAATTTTAATATTTAAATAATCGTAATTTTGAATAAATTTTTCATTTTTATGACCTTCACCACTACAAGTGGTAATGAGGTTATATTCACTTTATAACGCTAAAAAGGAATCAGCTAAGTAACTAAGTATTTTTGAATAAACAAATTTACAACAAATGATACCAGCGTGAGTCCAAAATTTGTCATGCTTTCATCATGGTATAGATATTGGATATTACAACTCTGTCTTAACCGATTTATTTAATCTTCTGCATCAAAAAATCTTTAAATGACACAAAACTCTCATATTTATAAGACCCATGAAAAATATTTTTAATAAGTATTTTTTACAAACAAATTTACAACAAATGATACCAGAGTGGGTCCAAAATTTAACATGCTTGCATCATGGTATAGGTATTGGATATTACAAGTCTTTTTTAACCGACTTATTTAATCTTGATTGATCTTTGAACATTGTTGATTTCATGAGCTTAATAATTATCAAGAGTTCTTTATGGTTCTTCGAACCGGATATCAAATTTTTATTTCCCCAATTTGTTTAGTGTAATAAAAATAATATTGAAATTATTTCAAAAATTTTGTATAAATTTTATAAAAATCAAAGTTTTTTCCTACTTGACCCTCTTTTGAAAGCAAAATTAACATGTGTTTGTTTTATATTATTAAATTAAAAAAAAATACTAAAAATAATTTTGCAATTTTTACAAAAACAATTTGTTTTTAAAACAGTGAAATTATGCGTTTTTTTTTTTGTTTACACAAAAAATATTATACATTAATGATAATTTCATAATAAATGTCTTTTTTTACTTAAACACTTTAATAAATTTATGTATTTTTTGCCATAAATTATTTTTTAAAGAAATTTTTTGTTTGCAAAAATTAAAATTGTCGTCTATAAACAATTAAATTTATTTATAAATTTTATTTTGTCTCGTCTTTTATGTTCATTGTGTATTTCACTTGTCATCGTAGAATAATGAAAAAAAAATCATGTTTTCTCTCTTTTAATTTTTTATTTTTTATTTAAAATTATTATTATTTTTAAATGCATTTAATTCAGTCACTATTTTTGTCATGAAATTGTTGGGGTTTTTTTTAATTATTTTCACATGGCAACAAACCAAAAGATAAAGAAAACAAATAAGAACGATATATTAAGCTAAGCCGAATTTTCAATACCCTTTATCACAAATGCCTGTGAAGTAAATACATTATGTTTCAAATATACACACTCAAACCTACACTCACGTATAAAATGTATAAATGTATATTTTTGGCTTTAACTTTTTTTCTGAACCGATTATTGGAGTGGCAGTGAAATACATATAACGATTTAACGAAAGTTTTTTGTTTGAACTTAGAAGTTGCCTCAGATAACGCTCTATATCTTCTAATAATCTGAACCGATTTTGTTGATTGTAAATAGGTAACTTCTCAGAACTACAACAAATACTGAGGCAACATTTTATTAAGCTCTGTAAATTATGGTGGATGACATACAGACAATGCTAAATCGACTCAGATTTTGATTTAAGGCAAAAATATATATAAACATCATATGGACTGAGATAATTCCTTCTTAATCTTACACACGCAATGATAAATTAAATATACCCTCTTCACTATTTGTGGTGGTGGAGGGTATATATTGTCGGTCTTAATGCAAAAAAAAAAAAAAAAAAAAAAAACAAAAATAAAAATTATATTAAATCGTTGTTCGTTGTTCAGTCGCCTGTTTCTCAGTTTCTCTTCTTATTCTTCTTTGTTTGATATTATTTTTTATTATTTTATCTTCTTTATATTATTGATTTTAATTTCATGATTATTTATGCCCGATATATAGAATCAACAACAACAAAGTAGTTTAAAAGCGATCTGTTCTATTGTTTTGAAAAGGTGTCTGCTGTAAAATGTGTTACTAAAGATCACCTCAAAGTCTTTGGTGTCTGTTTCGAACTATTCACTTTATTAATCTCTCAACTAAGGAGAAGGAGCTAAAAATTCTAAACACACGTTTGCCATTTAAACTTTTCAACTAAGTATTGTTAATCGGACTTAAATGAGGTACAAGAGAAGAGTGCGTACTATTTTTTTTTTTTAATATTTTCAACAAAATCTAACTTGGACCTATAAAAAGTTGACCAATCATTGAAAGGTCTGCCATCAAACTGTTTCCAATGGTATCAAACAGAAGCAGGAAAACTTGACTGTTGTTGGAAAAACTGATTCTGGTAGAATGAACGATCCACATGATATTTCTAAAGCCAAAAATATAGAAAACATTTTCAAAAGAGCTCCCAATACAAGAGGTAGGAAAGCAGTACAGTAAGCTCAGAGCTCGGAATATTTGGTACGAAAGGTTAAAGCTAAACCAGTTTTAAAATCATACAAGGTTCATAAAATTCTTTACAAAAACGCTACTAAAAATTTAAATGACAAAAAAGTGAAACTGAAAGTCAAGAATCGATGGCAAAACGTATGTTCTGGCAGATTTTTCTCAACTTCCTGGTAAACAATTTTATATTACTGAAACTTGAGGGAATGTTGAAGAAAAGTTTAGGACCCAAAAGCAGTCAAAATTGCTGCAAAAGAAGCATTTCATTGGATATTGGTCTCGTGTTAAAAGAGAATTGAGGAGCACTAAATAGGTGTCCAAAAGTGTGATAGATTAGAAACGGAAATCAACTACCTGTTCGAGCAAAGTCACAGAAATCACTATAGAAGGTTAATGGAAGGATTTCCGAAAAGGTTCATCTTTCATCTTTATTAAACATATGTATGTTAAGAATTTTTATTAGATCTCTAAGCTCCCAACTAAACACTATATAATGGGCTTGTCCTAGGAGAAGACCTATTGCGTCTTTGCAATACACTTATGCACACTAACTGTCTCCCCAGGTAATGAATGTTAGACGCCCGCATTCAAAGCAAACATTTTTCTATAAATATCAGAATATTTTTCAGAGACAGGCGGCACTTCTGTCACTAAGAAATCCTAGAAGTTGATTTTTTGCATAGAAAAATTAGCATGGCTATCTCGGATATTAGTTTGGATCACGGCACAAAGGGACCACTTTGGTAATGAACAGGCCGATTAGCTAGTAAGAGAAGGTTCTGAGTCTAATATATCCCACACGGAATCAGTTTCAATTCTGCTTGGTCATATTGAGAGCAATATTTTTAAATACTTTCTCAAACGGGCCGTAAATAGATGGTTTGAACTAAGTACATGTAAAATCGCCAAGAAGAGGTAGCCCAGTTTCAATCTGAAACATTCGAAACAACTCCTGAGCCATAGTAGCAGGAATGTATCTTTGTTACTCTCAGTAATCACGGATCACCTGCGTGTACATGGTAATAGACTTAGATTACCCTTTAATGAACATTGTCGTAGTAGCAGTGATAATTTAGAGATGGAGGAAAGAGTTTTCACCACCTGTGTGGCAGCCCGGCTTGGAAATGAAGAGATATAGATACTGGATTCTCTTTGTGACGTATCAAAGAAGAGATGAAACGAGTACTTCCAACTAGTGACAGACACACACTAAACACTTATTATTTTACGTGTTGGTCATGGCCATGTCAACAAGGAGTCATTCTGTCTCTACTTCAAAGTTCATGAATTTTTGAATTACCTTGGGAACCTAACCTAACCACGATACACCTTGTGGCAATGAAACGGTTGAATGTGTTGTATTTTATCTCTTTACTTTCGTTTTGATTGTTCTTTTTTGGAATAGAATTTCAGCTCCCTCTGGGTTGACGATTCTTGGCATAGTGTGATACAGAATAGAGATTTAACTCTCGATGGAACCGTTAATCTTTTGGACGATTGTTTGGGTACACAAAGTCTTCACAGTCTACTTACACACATCAGTTAGCGCCCCTTTAGTTAGATTTAAATTAACCGATAACTATTTTCTTCAATTGAAACTTGTTTTAAAATCATCCGTTATCTTCAATTTATTAAGTTTAAATCATTCTTATATAAACCCAGTTTAATTATCCTTTTACCGCTCTGTAAAACTTAATCCCTTTAACCAGCATTTAGTTCATTTCATGTCTTCAATTTAAACCTTTTTTAAAATCCTCTGTTACCTTCAAATTAGAAAGTTTAAATAATTCTTATGTAAACCACAGTTAAAGTCAATTTTCTCTCTAAAACTTATGGCGTTTAGTTAATCTTTCTTTGTAACTTAAGGGTTAAGCCAACTATTTTCTTTAATTTAAACTTTTAAAATCGTCTGTAATCTTTAATTTATAAAGTTTTAATCATAAAATTGTTATGTAAGTAGTGAAATCTAAAAATTCTTAACACACGTTTTCAATTTAAACTTTTAAACCAAATAATATTTGATTATGAGTGATCAAAAAAATGCGTACTAAAATTTTTGAATATTTTCAATACAACTCAACTTGGTCCTACCAAAAGCCGGCCAAGCTTTTAAAGGTTTTAAACAATACCGGGAAAACATATCTGTTGATTGACCACCTGGTTTAGGTGAAGGAATGGTCTGTATGATTTTTCTAAAGCCAAAAAATAGCAATCAATTTCAAAAGAGCTCCCCCACACATCCGGTAGAAAAGCAGCCCGGTTAGTTAAGTATTCAGATTATTTATTACAAACAGTTAAAGCTAATGCAGGCTCAAAAAGTTCCAGACAGGAATGCTGCTAAAAATTTAAAGGCAAAAAATTGAGCACGGAAATTGAAGTCAATTTACTATATAAACTCAGTTTAAGTCAATTTTCTCTCTTTAAAACTTAAACCGTTTAGTTAATCTTTAGTTATTTTTTTAGTTATTATTATTTTCTTTAATTTAAACCTCATTCAAAATCCCTCGTTACCTTCAATTTATTAAAATTAAAGAGGTCTTATGTAAACCTTGTTTAATTCAAACACACTCTCTCTCTATCTCTCTCTTAAACTTAACCCCCGCAGTTGTTTGTTTGTTAAACTTTGAATAAATTTATTAAATTAATAAATAAATAAAACAATTTTTTTATTCATTTATTTATTGTTGTTGAATTTATATTAGAGGGTGTGTAAATAAAACTACAATTTAACAATTTTTCATTTACTGATTTGATTGAATGAATGAATGAATGAATGACTGTTTAACTATTTAACTGACTGTTTGACTCTTTTATAACAAGATGATGATAATGATGATGCTGTTAATGATCATTGTTAAGCCAAATAAATAAATTTATTTATTTTCTTCTTTCTTTTTAATTTTTTTTATTTGTTGTTGATTTGTTTTTTTCTTATTGAATAATATAATTTTTATTATTATTTTTTTATTTAATATTTTTATTATATTTTTTTTATTTTTAATAATTTTTTTATAATAATATGCAGCTGCTATTAGAAGGCGGCTTAGCGGAAAGTTAAGTAAAACAAGTAAGAATTCTATATTCGACTGTGCCGAATCTTCAATACCCTCCAACACAAATGCGTGTGAAGTAAATAAGTTTTGTTCTTACATAAACACTCACACATACACAAACCCTGGAACCCTAAATGAGTCATAAAATTAGTTGTAATTTAGAACTAAAAAAATTATTCTACTGAATCGATCATATTGTGGCAAAATTGTTTTCTAATTTAGGAAAAAAAAATATGTTTGATGATACTTTTGATATCGGTCTATATCTTTTAATATACTGAACCGATTTTGCTGATTTTAAATAGGAAATTTCTCAGGACTAAAAACGAATACTCAGCTCAAATTTCATTCATTTCAAGTCTGACAATTATTGTGGATGTGAGCGTGTCAACAACAGACAGACGGACAGACAGATTTTGCAAGAATATATATACATTATGGGGTCTAAAGTGATTTCTTCCTAGCGTTACATACGGAATTAGAGAGTCAATAAACCCTCTTTTTCATTTTAATTTGTGGTTTAATAAATAACAATTTTACAAAAGTTCTTCCCTTAAACTCAGAGGTTGTCTCATAAATGGATCTCTATCTTTTAATATACAAAACCGATTTTGTTGGTTTTAAATAGAAAACTTTTTAGGACTATAAAAAATACTCAAGTCAAATTTCATTGATTTATGTCAATTATTGTGGATGTGAGCGTGACAAGAACAGATAGACGAACAGATAGACGGACTCAGATTTTGATTGAGTGCAAGAATATATATACATTATGGGGTCCGAAGTTATTTCTTTTTAACGTTACACACAGAATAAAAAAGTTAATATTACCCCCCTTCACCACTTGTGTTGGTGGAGGGTATAACAAATGAACTTAAGTTTTATTAGATACAATTTATTTATTTTTTTTTTTATATGAAGATTAAAATGATTCACATGATCAAGTGATTAATTATGTTATGAATTTAATAAGATAATATTTCAGCAAATATATTTATTTAATAATTAATTATATTAATTATATAATTATTTTATATACAAAATAATTTTTTTTGTAAAAATTACGGCACTTTCAGATAAAAGATCAAATATCATAACTGAATGCGATCAATCGATCACAAACGGATTAATTTTTAAAGCCGCTAATATTTTCATAAAAAAAGAGCGGCGAGAGAAAAATTACCGTTAATGATTGTTGACATAACTAAATCGCTGACGTTTGTTTGCTATGAATTTCTTGAGTTAATTTTTTTTCATTTCTTATTTATATTTACAATATCAATTATACACTGACAGTAATAATTATAAGTCTAGATGTGGTTATAAATCGATAACTGTAAACTCAACAACTAGATAATGTTTTAGTCAAATGATTTTCAAATTCTTATCAAGGATTGAAGTCTGCAAAGAAGTTTCCAGAGGTTAGAAAAACATGTGATATGATTAGTGTCAATAAAAACATATTTGGTTTTTTGTGGGACAAACATCTGTCATTATAATCCAGTATTCGATAAAAGACATAAAAAATTGAATTATTAAGCCTACTAAAAGATATATGCCCGGAAACCCTAAAAACTTTCTTTCTTTCTTTTTTGAAAGAAATCGGCTGCTAAAAGTTGTCGATTGTTGGTAGAAGCTGACTGACAATAAAGTCGGCGCAAAAAAATAGTGTCGAATAGTTTACGCCATTCCGGAGTTGGAATTTCAATTAAAAAGATACAAGACCTTCTCCGCCGAAGTGGCTTGAAAATCAGAAATAGGAAGCATAACTTTACGAAGATTGTTGTTCTGGATTTGAAGCTTTAGGAAAGCTATCGGTCACAATGTGTCAAGTCAAAAGACTTATTATAGTTTGCACACAAAAAAGATAAGAAAAATCTGGTCGTCCACTAAAATTTGAAGAATTAGAAACAATATAAACAAATAGCATTATCATTTGGAATTATACAACAAGCGATGATAGGTTAACCAACCCACCAACTTAAAAACTTTTGAATATTACAAATCAAAGAAGACGTAGACGTAGAAACGTGATTTTGCAAGTCTGAACTAATGCTTAAAAAGTATACGTAACAATAACCCGAGCACTAAGTCATATATAAAGCACGTCCAACCAGCCAACGCCGAAGTCGAATATCACTACCGACAAATTAATGCTCGGTATTTGGTGGGATCAGAAGGACGGCTTTTAAAAATTATCGATTATTGGTAGAAGCTTATGGTCAAAATGATTCAACCCGATTCAAAAGATTTCTACACAAGAGATATGGACAGTTGGAAAACTTTGAAGGGGACGATTTGGAAGCAATATTCGAAGAAGGGCCACTCAGAAAGTCCTGCACTATATATTAAGTATTAACAACTAAGGATATTGGGTTCCTAATAAATTGAAGCCAGAGATTTCAAAATGTGAAAATCCGATCAGCCAAACAAATCAACGTCGAAGACGAATTTCCAAGATGTCTAGTTCACGCTTTGCATTTGGTCGAATAATAAAAGTGTTTTAAATTATTTGCTGACTAACACAGAATAGCTGTACCGATAACAGAAATTTCTCATTCTGACTATTATCGATGCCGAATGGTCTTACTGTACAAAAAAGTAATTTTTTAATTGCAAAGTGTGATATATTTGATGGAATATAGCTCGGAATGCACTTCCGAAGATAGTTGATTCATTGAAAAAGAGAGTGTACAGTGAAAAACAATCAGAATATTCGACTACACAGAAGCTCTAAAATTTTTAACACAATTCGACCAATCACATGTTAAAAATCCGGTCAAAATTTATTTGAGAAACGGTGGAACTTTCCTTCCAGAACGCTTTAGAACAGATATAAAAAATACCAATCAAATTAAAGCCGGAAGTATATTTTTTATTATAAGATATTGAAATAGTGCTACGTGATCACAGGGCAGCTGTACCGAAGATAGTTGAGAAGTTAATACTTTGTATTTAGTCTGTTTTTAGCTCTTGAAATCGGGTTAGACGATTACAGAGCAGCTGTACCGAAGACAATTCATTCGTTTAATGGGATTTAACAACGAAAACGTACCTGAATATATCAACAAATACGAGAATATCATAACGACGCCTTCAAAATCAGTAAATAACTGTTTGGAAAATATTTGTAAGGAAGTTTTAATTTCATTAATTCATTGTTATATTCTTACAGAACATATGGAAAATAGTGTCTGATCATGAACAATATTTTGATTAAGAAATTTTCAAAATTCAATTATAAGAGTCATTAGATTATTAGAAAGAAGTCAGAATGACTGGTAAATATACATATAAAAACTGGACAGCTGTACCACAATCTTTGATTATGTTAACACGTTCATAAATGTTGTTAGATCGATCAAAACATATGTGGAAACATTAGATGTAAATTATTAGTTCATGCGCCTTTAGACTAACATTTGTTTTGATCGTTACAGAACAGACTTGCTTAAGAAAATTAGATAAGAAAGAAGAAGATAAATGTATTGGCAAAGAAAGGAAAATATTTTATTTCTCAAGAAGTCAAAATGACAGTACATATTTTTAAAAGTCTACTATCGACTTTTAAAAATATGTATTTCGCAGAAACGAAGGAAATGAAAAAAATTGAACTGTAAGAAAGATTTAAGCAGTCAAAATGACTTCTTTGAATTAGTATTGAAAAAAAAATAATTAAAAATTTGGAAGTTTTACTTGAAGATTTTTAAATAATTTATGTCAAAATATCTCATGATGTACTTATAATTATTACCTTTAGTGTACTTAATAATTTATTAAATTATTTCTTCTTTTTTTTAATATTCATAAATGTAATTGCATTTTTAATACAGTTATTAAATATTTAACATTGTTTTAATTTTAATACATTTTATTTTAAAAATACGAAGGTTTCACTTTATTTTTTATTTTAATTTCAAGTATTTTTTATAATTTTTTTTAATAATTTAAATAATAAAAAATCTTGTTCAAAGTCTTATGTTAATAGCAAAATATTTAACGCTTGATCTAAGGGCTATAATTTTTTTATAAACTGTAGTGTTAGTAACCTTTTTTTATGAACGAAAAAAAATATTAATAATTATTTTCATTGTTTATTTAATTTATTTACAATTTTACAATACGAAGCTTTTGTTTTTAATTTAAAATAAATCATTTTATTTATTTTTTTTAATTAATTAATTAAAATGTCATTTCCCTCAAATAAATAAATAAAATAAAATCTTTAAGGTTTTTTTCTCTCTGTTTACTTTTTTAGCAAAAATAATCGTTGCGTTTTTTAATTTTAATTTTAATTATTTTTTTATTTTGTTTTAAATAGTCAAATTAAAGGCACTTTAATTTACAATTAGTTATTTTAATACAGAGTGATTTTTATTGAAAAATGAAACATAAAAAATAATTTAAACAAGTAAGAATACTAAATTCGGTTATGCTGAATCTTCAATACCCTCCACCACAAATAAGTGTGAAATAAATACGTTATGTCTCTTTCATACACACTCAAACATACACTCACATATGTAACCACTATATTAACGATTTTCTGTATGGTAATATAATACAGCAACACTAAATGAGTTAAAAAAAGGTTGTTCAGATATCGGTCTATATCTTTTGACTAGCAGTCCCTGCAAACTTTGAGGGCGCTGCTGGCCCTAAGCAAAGATTCCTGTTGTATTACTTTACGATTTTAAATAAATTCGAAGTAATTTAAAATTGCTTTTTAGGAGGGTACCTCCGCCCCATGGTCCTACTTTAAGTCCTATATTTTTTCCAGTGATGGTATTTCACAGTAGCATAATTTCTGCACAAATTTAAGACTTTCACTGTTATAATTCTTTTGATATTCGATAATCAATATTTGCTTTGTACGGGGGGTACCCCTGCCTGTCCCTTCCAGGTCTTACCCGCCCAAGGTTTTGTCCAGTAAAACAGTTTGCGGAGAAACTTGTCGGGAACAAATTTAAGAACTGTCGCTGTTATAGTTTTTTAATATATTCAATAATCAATATTTGCTTTGTATGGGCGATACCCCCCTCTGGTCTAATCCGTCCTACGTTTTTTCCAGTAAAACAGTTTCTTGAGAAAGTTGTTGGGAACAAATTTTAGAACTCTCACTGTTATGGTTATTTAGATATTCGATAATCAATATTTGCTTTGCATGGGCGGTACTTCTTCCCCAGCTCCTATCGGAATTTTTTATAGTCTATGTTTCTTTCGGCTAATTTGGGATTTTCTTAAAATTTGGTTTAGCCGTTATAGACTCTATAGTTTACAAACATACATACATACATATATACATACATACATACATACATACATACAAACACCCAACAAATCAAACCATAAATAAAATATAAATTTATATTAGAATAAACTTATCATAAAAAAGTTTTCGACAACATTTCATAAGCATACTTATTAAAGGTTTATTTTAATCAAAATTATAAATAATTTTAAAATTATGCTTTAAAAATGTTTACTATAGCAATAGTATTTATTATAGAACTTACTATACACTTGTAGGAATAACAATTTTTACAAATGTGGTTGTAAAAGATTATTAATCGCAATAGCTTTGTAAGTGTTTTTGTAATAAAGTCCCGTTTTTGAATTTATTTTTTTTTAATCTGTGTTAAATGATAAAAGATCTAAAATAACTAATTTTAGTGAAGTTCAAGTCAGATTAGTGATGCAAATTTGAATACAAATGAAAATGAGATTTCAAGTTCTGAAGATAATGTGGATTCTGACAAAACCTTCGGATTTATTTGTAAGTTAAGCAAAGCCTACTTTATTATTCCTCTCTTAGGTTCATTTACTTTGTATCCACAAGTAAACGAGCTCAAAATTGTTGCAAAAATTCGAAAACTCTCGTAAAAACTGTTGGCGAAAGTTATTAATGGATGAGTTTGCAGTAAGTTTATGTTGAAAAAGAAACGGAGGTAAAAAATGTGCGCAGCTTAAGTACATCAAATGTCATAAGGGGTAAATAGTACATACAGTATTTATTCTTTTAAAATATATATTAATTATCCAGTATAATAGATGACGCCTTTTATTTATATTATAATAAGCTTACTTCAATCATGTTTCAAAAACTATTTCCAGAAAAGCTTATTTTATAATTGAACTTCTAAGCTTTTTGTATACTTTAAATAATAAGGGTTCAATTTTCTTAATTAACTTATTTTTAACAAGTGTCTCACAACAATTATCATAACACTTTTGCAAGCCTTACGCTTATGCTAGTAAGTTTGTTACAAACTTATTTTAAAGTCTTAGAAATATATAAAAGTTTTTCATAAATATAATACAGTAAAACGTCATGAGTTATAAAATAAGTGATATATTTCGCTATAACTTTTTTCTACTGAACCGATTTTGATAATTTTTGAAATGGTAATGAAGCACATGAAGCTTTATGTTATGGCAAAATTTAATTCTGATTTATCGACTTATAATTGACAATTTTACGAGAGTTGCCCAGATATTGGTCTATAACTTTTAATATGCTTAACCGATGTAAGCGTGTTAACAACAGGCAGACAGACGGATATAGCTTAAGCGATTCAGATTTTGATTTATTGCAAGAATATGTTTTCATTATGGGATCTCAAAAGATTCCATCTAAGCGTTACACACGAAATGACAAAGTTAATATACTCTCTTCCACAACAGTGGTGGTAGAGGGCATAAAAATAGTGAATTGTTTTCTTTAAAGGAGAAAGTTTTAAACAAAAGAAAATTATAATAAATTAATTTATGTATTAAAAATTAGTACACATATTTAATTAATGTAAAATGAAATAATTAATTTAATTAATGTAAAATGAAATAATTAAAACAAATGTAATATAAACAAATGGAAAAGAAATTATTTCAAGTCAAAAAGTCGATTTCAAGAGGTTTAAAAGTCATATTATTTCCAAAAAAAAAAAAAAGTAAAGAATTTTTGTGGTCCAATCATATTATGGTGAATAATATGAACCCAACACTATAATATGGTTGCAGTGCAATCATACTCCTTTAACTTTCGAATGACGAATTATGCTGCTCCAGTGTGGACACCATCGCTAAGTGTTACGCAGTGGAAAAATATGCAAAGCTGTTAAAATGCAGCCTTAAGAACTATAAAGAGCTTTTAATATCCTCAATTCATCATCTACATGAAGAAACAAAGATCCTTCTAATAAAGGAACATCTGGCATTACAAATTTACTTTCACTCCCTCTTTTAGTTCCCCAAAATTATATTGATGATCCTGTTCGATCAGTTACAGAATGAATTCACTTTATCAGTTTTTTTTCAAGTCAATAGTTTTACAACCAGACTACAAATCAGCCAAAGATTGTTAGGTTAGAACAGAATTAAAGTTCCTAGTATTAAGTCCAAATTTTGAAATGAATCTCATAGAATTTATGAGTTTTAAAATAAGAATAACTCTTCACTTATAACTGTCCCGAGTAACAGAATGGAATCATTGTCTTTAGGACACTTTCCTCGGAACTAACAATACAATAATTCGAGTTTGAAACATTTGGATCTATAAATACAACATTTAAAACAAAAACGATCGATATTTTCTTCGATTTCATAAAAAACTAACAGACCCGGCAAACTTCGTTTTGCCAAAGCAAATTTTTAAAGCGTTGCTGGCCCTAAGTAAACATTTGTGTTGTATTATCATACGATTTAAATAAATTGGAAGTAATTTGAAATGGAGGACATCTCTCTTTCTGCACCTATAAGTCCCATATTTTTTCAAGTGATGGTGTTTCAAAATTTTAAGACTTTCACTGTTATAGTTCTTTTGATATTCGATAATCAATATTTGCTTTGTATGGGGGGTACTCCTCACCCTGATCCTAACCGTCCAACGTGTTTTGTCCAGTAAAACAGTTTCTTGAGAAAGTTATTAATTATCAAATTTAAGAGCTCTCGCTGTTGTAGTTCTTTAGATATTCGAATATCAATATTTGCTTTGTAAAGAGGGAACCTATCCCCCTGACCCCATCCGTTCTACGTGTTTTCCAGTAAAATAGTACCTTAAAAAGGTTGTTAGAACCAAATTTGAGAACTCTCGCTGTTATAATTCTTTAGATATTTGAATAACCAATATTTGCTTTGTATGCGCGGTACCCCTCCCCCTGGTCCTATCGATTTTCTTTTATAGCCTGTGTTACTTTCGGGTATATTAGGATAATTCTGTGAAAATTTAATCAAAATTGGCCCAGCCGTTTTGGAGTCTACATACATACATACATACATACATACATACATACATACATACATACATACATATGCATACATACATACATACATACATACATACATACATACATACATACATATGCATACATACATACATACATACATACATACATACATACATACATACATACATACATAAATAAATACATACATACATATAAACATACATAAATACATTCATACATACATATAGATACATATTTTCATAAATACATACATGCATACATACATATATAAATAAATGCATATATATACATACGTACATATACACATACATACATACATACATACATACATACATACATACATACATACATACATACATACATAAATACATAAATACATACAGATTTTGTTGAAATCCCTTATTTTCATTATTTTCTATCTTAACGAATTCTATTTTTCAATTAAAAATCTTTGAAGACAAATCAGTCGTGTTTATTTTCAAAAAATCCATTTAAAATTATACATCAATGGAAATCTAAACGTATTTAGTTTATCACAAAACCAGAAATGAATAAACTAAATTAAAAAAAAATATTAAATACAATTTATCAGTCAGTCCGTCATTGATTCATTCATTCAATCAAATCTGAGAAATTATTTATTTCTGCCAAATCATTTTTGTTTTTCTCGCTAAAAAATTTTTATAGACTTTTTTTCCCTCTAAAAATAGAATGAACACAGAAAAAAAACTGTTTTAAAAATCTTAAAGACACGTGTTTTCAGAAAAAAAGAAGAACAAGTAGGAATGCTACATACGTCTATGCCGAATCTGTTATACCCTGCATATACACCCACACAAACGTGTACAATATATAAAAGTTTTTCTTGAATACAACGCAGGAACATTTAATGAGTCATAAAATTTGTTGTAATTTAGAACTAAAAAATTTATTCTACTGAACCGATTTTGATCATTTTTAAAAAGGGTAATGCAGTACATATAGCTTAATATTATGGAAAAATTATCATTCTAATTTGTCGATATATAATTGAAAATGTTATGAAAGTTCTTCGCTTTAATTTAGAGCTCAGATATTGATCTATATCTTTTACTATACTAAACCGATTTCGTTTTAAATGGGAAACTTCTCAAAAGTACAACAAATGCTCAGGCCAAATTATATTAAGCTCTGACAATTGTTATGGATGTGAGCGTGCCAACTAGTGTATTCCAAAACTGAAACCGGAAACCGGTTAAACGGTTTTTCGCTTTTCAGAAAATCGTCCGTTTTTGACATGCCGGTTTTTTCAGTCGGTTAACCGGTTTTACTTAAAGTCATATGGGGTAAATTCCGTCTATAAACGAGAATATATAAAATTTTTCATTCCGTGTGTAAAACTTGGACATCATATTCTAAGTCATTGTTTTAGACATCATCACATCCATAAATCCAATATCCCTTTTTTAAGGTAAAATTGTATAGATCTATAACTTAGACAAACTCAGTAACTAAAAAATGAATTTCTGTAAATGTTAAAGAAAAATAATCGCTTAAAATGGTACCTAAACACATTTTATTAAATTCGATACCAAAAACTACAAAAACATCTTTTTACCCCACCTATTTAGGACATTAAAGAGTGCAAAGATAATTTACATACACATTTTAATTCTAATGGAATCATTATTTAATCTTCAGGCCATTTCAAGAAATGGGGTTTTCGTTCAAACGACAATTGGATCTTCGTTTCAGAACGACCCGAATTACACTCAGCCAAAGATTGTCAAAACAGCGATAACTATATCAAACGAAAGTTTTTTTCCCCAAGAAAGAGATATCGGTTACAGCCGAACAGTTACTATTACAACAACAACGATATGGAGATTTTTTGGTTGGTCTAAATTTCTTATAAATAATATTTTTTCTATAAATTTATTATAATCAAAGAAAAACCGGTTAATCGGGTTTCTTTACATAAAACCGTTTTCGAATACGTTTTTTTTTTTGGAAAAGTCCATTTTTCGAATAACTTAATACCGGTTTTCTGAAAATGTCGGCTTTTTTAAATATACTAATGCCAACAACAAACAGACGGGCATAGCTAAATCAACTCAGATTTCAATTTAATGCAAGAATATATATACATTATGGGATCTAAGATGATTCCTTCTTACTGTTACAAACGTAGTAAAAAATTTTATATACCCTCTTCACTAATTGTGTTGTGGTGTAGGGTATAATAAAACGAAAACAAAAATGACCTTGTTAAAAATGTTTGTTTGGTTTGTTCGTCTGGGAAATGGTGTTATTTAATATGATATTGATGTCATAAAAAGAAAGGGATCACAGGGTAACACACTTTTCTCTCTTAAATAATGTTGTTTTTTTTTGTGTTATTTTAATTGTTGTTGTATAATATTTATACAAAATCATCAATTGTTAGATAATAATGGATCATTTAAAATAATTGGACCTTGTTATAAACACAAGTTTGTATTATTATTAGTTTTAGTTGGTTGGACTGTCTCTGTGTCCAAACGTCAGTCCATTTGTTTGTTCTACTGGTAATTTTAATCATAATTATTATTATTATTATTTATTATTCATTTACATTTATTTTTTCATCATTATCATTCCTTCAATAAAAACAATTTTCCTCCATGATTATGAAAGGGAATCAAGCGAGACATATTTGTATAGTCTACACCAAAACAGGTGATTGGGGTATTATGCGTTTGTGGGTGATGTTTGTAACGCACTCACTTTAAAGTATATAAATCAGACCGTCCGTACACCCGTCTTTCGAAACATCCGGCTGTTCATGTATTTGTTGGGATCAGTATCAGATATATATTATTACTTTGGGCCAATAACAAAGCCTACAGAAATTTAACATAATCAGTTCAATATTTCAGATGTTAACTGCCATACGTAGAGTCCTCCCAGAAGTAGAGTTCTAAGTTCATAAAACTTAATAATAAGAAGATATTTTAATAAAAAAATAATTTGGCACAAATAAATTTTGTATTAAAAAGTGAGATCGAAAAATTCTTAACGCACATTTTTTATTAAAATGTTTAACCCAAGAATTATTAGGCTTTTTTGATCAAGTTGACCAAGCAAGCAAAGATCTGCCGCCAAACTGTTTTGGAGGTTATTATACAGTACCGGGAGAACTTGTTTTTTGATAGAAAACCTGGTTATTAAAAGAGCTCACAACACAACCGACAGAAAGGCAATCCGGATAGAGCAGTGCTCGGATATTTTGATACGAAAAGTAATGCAGGTTTAAAATCATACAAAGTCCAAATAGTTCCAAACTAAATTTACATCAATGAACGTTTAATAAGGCATGATAATGTGTCCACTTATTTTTGGTCTGACTTGGCCTCCTGCCACTATGGTAAACAAACCCAAACATGGTATTTGTACCAAATAAGGCAAATTCTCCTAACTGCCTGAAGTTAAGGCCAATAGTGAGATATTACGCTCTTCTAGGAGAAGAATCGAAGAGCAAAAAAAATGTGTCCAAAATTGTGATAGATTTGAAACCAAGATAGACTACCTGTTCGAGCAAAGTGACAGTGAGCACTATAAAATCTTAAATGGAAGAGTTTCCGAAAAAGGTTCAAAATTTTTTATGTAACTTCCTTTTTATTAACATATTTGTATGTTAAGAATTTTTCGATTTCACTCCTTAATATTTCGTATGTTCAAAATTGTTATTGGTTTTTTGTAGATCTCCACACCAATTCAAATAGAATCTAGATTATATTAAGTATTTTTATGAACCGAGCTGTAAAACTTTGGCACCCTGTGGAGCCGCTCCCCTTTATTTTCACAAAGTCCCAGATTAAAACTTAAAATCGGCTACGCCTTGGCTTTCACTGTATGTAATTTCATTGAAATACTGTACTGCGTCTAGGTGTAGGGTATTTTATAGTCGGTCTTAATTATGAATTTTATATTTAATTTAATTTAAAAAAATTTTATATAAAAATAATTTATTTTTAATTAGTAATAATTATGTTTTTTGTGCAAAAAAAAACCAAAATAATTATTGAAATTAAAAAAAAACGGAAAATAATGTGAAAATTATTTATGGCAAAATGAAATGGAAAATATTTTCTGATTTTGTAAACAAAATAATTAAAGATTCTGATAATTTCTAGAACCCACAAAGCTAAAGGGGATTTGGATTTTATGCGTTTGCGCTTATGCTTGTAACACACACTCCTAAACATATATTAAACATATTATTCGAATGAAAAACATTTTCCGAAACGGTTCGACAATGTCCATTCGTGATTGAAGAATTAATTTCAATAGTGGTTGAGAATTATTTGTCTTAAATAAACGATTATTTTGAGATCTATTGCACACTGCCAACTTTACACTTAAATCGTTTTATAATAACCGATTAATCGAAAGTTGTATTTTCTTAAAATTCTCTCTTTTTTCGAAATCAAAAAATATGAAAAATATAAAGATAAATAAAATTTGTTTATTTTTCTCAAATATTTTTGTTGATTAAAAAATCGATTATAGGATACAATTAATCGACTCAAAATAGTTGATCGAATAATCGTGAATCGATTATACATTTGATTTACCATACACTTAAGTCCATAATCATTTTCTTTAGTTGCAAGTTAAGATCTCTAATATTTGACTTAAACAACCATTTTGATATCAGAACTTAACCCATTAAAATGGCTAAAAATTGACCGATTATTTTACCTAAATCCTAACATTTTATTAATATATTTCCAGAAACTTATAAAAGTCCTAAATATAAAGATATTTTTAAAAACAATTTACTTTAAATGATTCTTATATTAAAATTAATGGGTCAACCTTGACCACATCTCCCCATTTGGGGAACAACTTATGATATTCGCTTAAAAATTACTATAACTTTAAAAAATTAGTACTGAACCAGTATAAATTAAAATCAGAATTTTTGATCTAAAACAGAATTTTGCAAATTTCTTCAGAATTTATCATTAAAATAGTACGTTTGAATTTATAATTTTGACTTGATTTTAAAGAAACAGAAAATTTTACAGAGATAAGAATTGAAAAATTCTAACCCCCATTATTTTATTGAAACCTTGAGGACACTTTTAAATGATTTCCAATGTATTTTTTGAAAATTGATTTACTTTATTAGTGTCATGGGCGACATTTTTCAAGTTAAATTTCTGTCACAAAATCGAATATACCAGTCGAGTATCTGTCAGAAATAGGTATACGTTCTCACGACATTCGGATCTCTGTTCTAAAACGATCATACTAATAATTGGCCTCACATTGTCAACTTAACATCAGATTTATCAAATAAAAGATTCAGAACTTTAATGGAAAACAGAATTAAGAAAATTACTCTTGAAGTTGCAATTATCGCTTTTCCAAGTATTTCTTTCAATATTTCACATAATTTTTAAAGTGTTAGTTCACATGTTTTTAAAGTGTCCGAGTCGTATCCAAAAAAATTTACAAAGATCAATAAAAAATTTTAGAAAAATCTCAGATTAAAATCAAATAATTGAAACTTTGAAAATTATTTTTAAAATCTTTATTTAAAAAAGTAAGAAATTATAGAGGTTCAAGACCGTTATGAACGACCGTCGTAGCTACCCAATTAAGGCTCAACATTTGTGAAATTTGTGCTTTTTAAAAGATTTTTTTCTTGTGGGTTATATCGGATCTAGAAGAAATTTTAGATTGGCCCTCGTTAAATTTCACGCATCAGTTTTAGTTTGAACAAATATTTTAACAATATTAACATATTTGTATGTGAGACTTATGCCCTTCAAAGTTGGAATGGAATCTATGAGAAATAATGGACCGATCCTCGTATATTTTGGCACAGAATATCATAAGGATTATTTATGATAAATTTCGTTAAATGTATTTTAATATTTAAGACTTTTATTAGCCTAAATCCCCATAACATTTTAAATTGCCTAAATTTTGTTTACAAAGCAGCGCTCTAGTCAGACGCAAGGACATCGTAAAATCGGCTAAGATTAATTAAATTTAATCTACGATCACTATTTTTTTTAGGTACAGACTGGTTTATTGTAACAAAAGGTGAAGTAATGCTTGACATCTAATAGCTATCCTGGTTAATACAGTGGACTCAAAGGAGATGTCTGTAAAGCACTGTATTTGGTATTAAATATCTTATCAGAATTGGAATCATTAGAATTTGATTTATGAAAAATTAATCACTTTGTTATGGACCTGAGGGTGATCTGCAAATGTGTCTCTAGCAGTGGAGACACTGACAATTATTGATAATTTATATGGAAATGTGTCAAGTGTATTAAAAAAACGACCTTTTGCAGAAAACTAGTTTTCGAGTTATTCGAAAAAAGGACTTTTCCAAAAAAAAAAAAAAAAAAAAAAAAAAAAAAAAAACCTATTCGAAAACTGTTTTATGATGAAAATCCGGTTAACCGGTTTTACTTTGATTATTATAAATTTATAGAAAAAATATTGTTTATAAGAAATTTAGACCAACCAATAAAAACCCATATCGTTGTTGTTGTAACAATTCGATTGTAACCGATAGTTCTTTCTAAATTCAATTTTCAAAACAGCGATAACTGTTTTTACAAAAACTCATTGTCACTGAATTTGTCTAAATTATAGGTCTACACTATTTAATCTAAAAAATGGACACTGCAGGATAATGGATAAAAAATCTTGCAGAATCTTATTTAATTATTTTTTTGGATGTGAACACAGGCGGACATAGCAAAATCGTACTTTGCTCGTTTTACATACGGAATGGAAAATTTTATATATTCTCGTTTATGGGCGGAATTCACAAAATTGCAAATGAATAAAACCTTAATTAAAATCGGTTAAACGGTTAATTATTCGAAAACGTTCGATTTTCTGAAATACAAAAAAACCTGTTCACCGGTTTCCGGTTTCAAGAGTGTAAGAATGCTATTTTGTAAATAGCATGAACAGTTCCTAAATTAAGTAATTTCGGGACTGTATAATTTTTCAATTTTCATTTGTTTATCAATAAAACTAAAAAATAACAACAAAAGAAAATTTAAAAAAATTGAAATAAAATAAAATAAAACAACTGAAAGAAATTAGGTTTTTGAATATTTTCTTTTTTAATAATAATTAAATAATTAAAATATACTTTTTTCAACATTCTTATTAATAAATTTTCATTTTCAATTCATTTAATTTTTAAAGAACAAAAAACAAATTCTAAACTAAAAAAAATTTATACAAAAAAAATGTTTTTTTTAAACGTGATAATTCAAAGCAAAATATAATAATTTATAAATACAATGAAATAAAAATTAAAAATTTTTAAAAATATTACAATTTACAATATCAGTACCATTTTTTCTTTCGTTTAGAAATCTTTTTTTCTCTCTTCATTTTTTTCTTTTCAATTAAGCATTAATTTTTTTATAGTTTTAGCAATTTTTACATAATATGCATGTAATTTTACACATACATATGTATTAAAGTAATAGATATAATTAAATTATATACTTAAATAAAAAATATATCTAAAAAATATTGAATATTTTGTTTAATAACCTCTTTTTGTTTTACTCTATAACTACTTTTATACACAGTTGGTTTGAATTTGGATTTGGTTTAATCCTTTTTCCGTTTCCAAATATCTTTTTTAAAGATATTTAATTACTCATTTGAAGGCCACCACTGCTGCGACTACCAGTCGAAGAGGAGGTTTGTAAAATGCCAAATTGTGAGACAAGTTTATCATAATCCTCTAAAGAAGTTTCAAATTGTTCCAGTTGTTTGGAGAGATCATCTACAAACGTATAATCGGTGGTGTTGGTGGTGGTGGCGGTAGAAGAGGTGTTATTTGCGGCTGTTGCTGAACAGGTTAGAGGATTATCAATGGCGGGTGTATTTTGTGTATTGCAGGATGTGTAGGCGGCGGTTGTTGTGTTGTTGATGGTACTACACAATTCAGCTTGTAATTCCGAAAAGCCTTTGAGGGGAGGAGCATGATAACAATCCCTATAGAATTTGGCCAAATCATTAACATGTGAGGTGGGTGAAGCAAAAGGAAAATTAAGCTCCTTCAAAAGACTTTCATCATCAGCCGAATGTTGTGTTGTAGCGGGTAAGTTAGGTGTTGAGTTATGAGGTTGTAAGCGAGCATTCAACGGTGGTTGAGGAACAAATAAACTTTTTATGGGTGATTGAGAATGAGTAGAATTATTGGGTGAAGATTTTTGTTGTTGCTGCTGCTGCAATTGTAATTGTTGCAGATTTTCATCATTTTCTAAACTTTTAAAGGCGGCCGAATTGTTGTTGGTGGTGGTGTTGTTGGCATTGTTGCTGTTACCATTGGAGGAGTTATTGTTTAAAGCATTATTTATGTTGATAGTATTTTGATGACCATTACCCAGGGGAGATGTTTGTGGTGAATCACATTTACGATTTAAAGACTCTATTGAACCACCACAACCCGTACCCGCACTACCAGCACTTTCATGTCGGGGTTTCCTCAACAGCCATTCAAATGGTGGTGTTTCGGGTAAAACAAAATCATCTTCTGTATACTGGCGTAATTTACCAATATCTGTAAATGCTCCCGGCCTTAAAGGTTTTTCAATATCTATAATTTTCTTTTCACCCCCCTGACCAGCAGATTTTTTGCCATTCAAACCGCTGCCATTTTGTTTGCAACCCGTATCGCAGTGTTTAAAATGATTTGAATCTATCATGATGGCATTCGATTCACGAGTTCTCGTTTGCCCTGTGGTGGCTGTGGGCGTTATGGTCATTTTCGTGCGATAAGCCACCGACATTACCAAATTACCCACTATAGTGTTCAAATGACCAATACGCACATTTTTGTGACCCTCACCCAAAGTATGAACCTGGGGACGTTCTACATAGATGCGATAGTAAATACTATAGGAATCTGGACACTGACGTCTGGATAATTTGTAAGCGGGTGTGGCACGTGTCAAAGAAATCAACGATTTCAATAGCATACCCATACGATTGTAAATGGCATGAGCCGTTTTGAGACATGGTTGTTCCGAAGCTGTCGAATTAATATTTTGATTTTGTCCCTTTTCTTGGGTTTCTTTGGATTTTTGTGAATTTGATGGCTGCAAATCCAAAGACCAAACTTCCAATATCATTTGATCACCTTCAGCTGTCTTGAGGGAAATTTCCACACATAAAGGCAAACGTTTTAAAATCGATTCTCCGGGTGATAAACCCAAAGCCTTTTTGGTCTCTGCATAAACATCTGGATGATCTTCGACCACAAGATTAAACCAATCATTGCCAGCCATAGGATTACACTTTGTTTGGATTTTTTCACCCAAACGAGATTGAACCACCACTTGAGTGGATTTTAAGGCTAGGAATTTTATAAATTTCTCCAAATCTTTTTCAGCTGCATTAATGCGTTGCGTCGACATTTTGTTTCTTAATCGTTTCTTTCACTTTTTTTGTTTTTACAAATACAATTTTTTCACACTTCTTTTAGTTTTTTTAATCTCCTTTTATGTTTTTCTTTGTTTAGCTTTTGTTTTGGAAATTCTTAGAATTTTTGTTGTTGTTGTTGTTTTTTCGTAATGAGGCACTTTTTTCTTTTTTGTTTTGTCTTGATTTCCTTTTAATTATTTTTTAATTTTTTAATAAAATTTTTGTTTTTTGTTTCATTTTTTTACTTAATAAAATTTTGAAACTTCCGCATTTTTATGCTTGTATGTGTTTTCATGTTCATGTATTTAAGCGTAAAAACCAGAATTTGTTTTTTTTTCTACTTTAGTTTTTTTATTTTGCACTTTTTTGGATTAGTAATTGCATTTGTTTTTTGTTGTTTTTTTTTTCTTTTATTTTTACACACCCTTTTTTCTAAGTTTTTCTATTTTTTCAGTTCACTTTAAATTTCTATTTTTTACTTTTTATAATTTAATTTATTTTGTTTATAACAATAATCCACGTAATTATTTTGATCGCTTAGAAACAAAGGAATTTTTCGCTATAAAAATTTTTCTTTTGCTTGAAAACTTTTATTCTCTTTAGATCTATTTCGTATTTCTTGTTGCCTTATCCGTTTTGGACTGAAGTCACACGAGAGAAAAAAACTAATATTACCCATTTCGTTTTGTGTGTGTTTTTTGCTGTACCAACAGAGTTGTATTTTGACAGCAAAGTACTAAAAAACATTTGGCACGGCTTTGACGTCACGTACGCACATTTTAGTACACAAAACAAGGTTGCCACATTTAAATAAAGTAAAAGAATTGAAAGTACTGAAAGATAAATTCCCATTACCTCCACCACCACAGGAGGTAAAAAGGGTGCTTTGTCATTCCATGTGCAGCGATAAGAAGGAATCATCTCAGACTCAATAATGTATATGTATTCTTGCATCAAATCAAAATCTTAGTCGATTTAACAATGTCAGTTTGTCTTTTATTCGCACACAATAATAATTGACATAGCTCAATGAAATTTGGACCGAGTATTGACTATAGTCCTGAGAACTTTCCTAATTTAAAATCTAATTAAAATCGGTATCTTCAAGTAAATGAAAAAACTTCATAAAATTTTCAATAATAAAATTACAAATAAGATTTTTGACATAATATAATATAATATAATATAATATAATATAATATAATATAATATAATATAATATAATATAATATAATATAATATAATATAATATAATATATAATATAATATAATATAATATAATATAATATAATATAATATAATATAATATAATATAATATAATATAATATAATATAATATAATATAATATAATATAATATAATATAATATAATATAATATAATATAATATAATATAATATAATATAATATAATATAATATAATATAATATAATATAATATAATATAATATAATATAATATAATATAATATAATATAATATAATATAATATAATATAATATAATATAATATAATATAATATAATATAATATAATATAATATAATATAATATAATATAATATAATATAATATAATATAATATAATATAATATAATATAATATAATATAATATAATATAATATAATATAATATAATATAATATAATATAATATAATATAATATAATATAATATAATATAATATAATATAATATAATATAATATAATATAATAATATAATATAATATAATATAATATAATATAATATAATATAATATAATATAATATAATATAATATAATATAATATAATATAATATAATATAATATAATATAATATAATATAATATAATATAATATAATATAATATAATATAATATAATATAATATAATATATAATTCATTCCAGAAAGTTAACAAAATCGATTAAATAGAAAAAAGTTATAACCAAAAATATAACTAATTTCATGACTCATTAAGTTTCGTGTTATATTTAAGAAAAACTTTTACATACATGTCTGTGGTGGATTGTATTAAAGATTCGCATTCTTAATTATTATTTAAATGACTTAAAATGAAATTTACAATAAAACGAACTATACAATGTAAAGTCTAAGTCCAGGGACCCAAATTTGAGTAAACAATTTTATAATTTTTTTGTATTTATTTAATTCTCCTTAGCCCTAGATTACGAAAGAAATTTCATATATCGCGACATGTATTTAAAAATGTCATACAACTTATATTTTACTAATATTTGATAAAAGGGTATATGTGCTCTTGACCATGCCCGTTCTAAATTTTGAAATTTGAATGAGTGTTCTAAGTAAGTGATTGGGATTAAATTAGAAAGTTGTCGCTGTAATAGTTCTTATGAAGGAGGAAATGTTTCCTCATATTTTCTGCCACTGCCTTGCTTTTAGTGGCTTTTGGATACATATCTGTTACTACAGCTTACTGCTATCCCTGAAAGATCTCTGATTTCCACACAACTGAGGGTGGTTCTATCCTACTGGACAAAAATGAGACCTTTTTAAGGATTAACAATATATGAGAAAAATGGCCACGCCTACAGATTATATATCTTCATTTTCTTTCTTAAAAATAATCTTTCTTTTCTAATTACACAAAGGGATCTTTAGGACACAAGTGAGTCATTTTCTTATTCTTGAATCTTCATTACAGCCTAATCATGTAACCTTGAGGTTAGTTTATCTAGGCGACGGGGTTGATAACTAAGAAGTCGGTTGCCATGAAAAAAATTGTACATTTGGATTTAAAATTTTGAAATTATTGGTGGTGGAAACTGGGTTATGATATGAGTACCAAATCATAGCTTGAAGTAATGTTTTTTTATTTCTCATACAAAGACAAATGTATAGTAGTTTGGGTGAACACTTCCGTTTATATCGTATAACATTCGTATTCCCAAAATACACATTTTTCGACTCGAGATGTTAAACTACAAATTCTGTTTACTTCACAGGTACACTGTAAACGACTTCTGCTTTCTCGTCAATTTGACCAGAGCAAGTATTTATTTATCACAAAAGCAAATTTATAATAGTATGAGTGAACATCACTGCATAAGAAATATGTAACATTTATAACCGACAACATTAACTTCAAATAAATCAAGTGTAGCGGGTTCAATTATGCTAATGATATCTGGCATCCCTCTAACTTTGACAATACAAATTGCAACTCTGTATTATGACATTTGTATAACACTTTTGTCGGCAGTTGTGTTTTCATTCCTTTTATTTTGTTTTATGCACGTGTGTGATAATTTTTGTAAGAAAAATTATTATTTTTAATTATTTATACATAAACAAATTCGAAATAAAATGGCACCAGTAAAGAAACAAAAACCTAAACAATCACCAAAAGCTAAAAAAACAGAAATTGAAGAAGTGCAAAATGGCGAAGAAACAGTTATTTCAGGACAGGTAACATATCTTAACTGTTTATTATTAAAGAAAACGTGTAAGACTGTTTTTATTTTCCCAACTTACAGTTGCAAAAGAAAATCAAGAAAAAACAACAACTCCAGAAGGATCCTAAGGGAGTGGTTTTCATTAAACACTTGCCCCATGGTTTCTTTGAGGACCAATTGAAAAAATATTTCGAACAATTTGGTAATGTAACCAGAGTACGTTTAGCTCGTTCCCGCCGTACAGGCAATAGCAAAGGTTATGCATTTGTAGAGTTTGAGTACCCCGAAGTAGCACAAGTTGCAGCCGAAACTATGGATAATTATCTTATGTTTAAAAAACTTGTTAAGGCTGCTTACATACCACCCGAAAAGCAACAATTTAATTATTTCCGTACTTCAGTAAAGAAAATTCGCAATAAATCGGGTAAAATTGTATGGGTTTCAAGTAAAACTGCTGCCATACAACAGAAAATGAAAAAACATAATGAGTGGTCAGAGGAAAACTATCAAAAACGCACCTCCAAACAGCTGGCTAAACTTAAGAAATTAAATGAAAAATATGCCAAACTGGGTATAGATATTGATAAGTTAACTGTTCAACCCAAGATTAAAACCGAAGAGACAGAAAAGGAAATCCAACAAGAAAAAACTAAAGAAGGAAAACAAACTAAGGCTTTGAAAAGAAAATCAAACCCAGAACAAACCTCCTCTAGCGGCAAACAACAGAATACTAAAAATCTAAGAAGAAAGTATCTTTAGAAGATCTTTTGGGTAATACCATACAAGAGGATTCTGAAGATGAAGATTATATAGCCATGCCTGATGATAGTGATGATGAACAGCAGGCTGAAAATGAATCTTCTGATGAGGAAACTTATGGTTTTAGCAAAGAATCAGATAATGAAGAAGAGGATGAAGACGATGATGATAATGATGATGAGGAGGAGGATGAAGAACCAGAGTTTGTACCTAAAAAATCTAAAACTAAATTTGGCAAATCATTAAAAAGCTCAAACGTTGAACGTTTTGAACAATTATTGAAACGTAAACCTCATACTGGTGGTGTACAAAAGTTAAACAAGAAACCCTTAAAACAACCTCAGCCAAATATTAAAAATAAGGGAAGCTTACAAATAAAAGCTGCCAAAGAATTGGCTAAACCTTTGTCTAAAGTTAAGGGTAAATTAGGCAAATCTTTAAACGCTAAAAAGATCATAAAAAAAGTCAAATAAATTGACTTGAATTTTTGCTAATAAATTTAGTTTTAAAAGATTTAATTCTTTTCGTTGTTTTAATTAAAATCCTTATTTTTTGTGTCACCCTTTTTGTAGTTATAATATTTTTTATTGTAAATAATTTAAATAAATATTCGCAAATACACTATGTTCCATATGTTTGGAAAAATTAAGAGAAAGTGTCTTCAGTTACAGTGATTTGAAGAGAATGTTAAAGAAGTACAGTGGGACAACCGATCATGATTAAATTTTCTTGTAATTTTTCTAACTTTTAAAGGGAATTTGCCCATTGCAGAACATATGCATTATATTTTTCTACAGGCTAATCGTTACCAAATTCAATAGATTTTGGACGAAAAGATAAATATCTTCCAAATTAAGAAATTTGGTTCGCAACATTTACATCGTTTGACAATTTTTACATTATCAGCTAATCGAGACCTATAAGTAGTAAGAACTACATAGGTAGAAACTGAGGTTTAGGACAGGATATTACTAGTCTATCAATGTAGTGTTTTCAGGCTGAAATTCTAGGTGTCATTAGAGCAACGAAAATGGTCAGATACACGTTCCCATGAATACTTGTGTGACAATCTATGTGAATTGTCAGAGGGTACTGAAGGGAAATGTATATAAGTTGTACCTTGTTCAAATTCAGTGCATCGTTCATGGCAACAAAATAATGGACGAGCTTGCAAGATCTGGCCACTTATTCTTTTATGTGATTCTATAAATTTAAAGCTCACATAAATCCTGATTTATGGCCAAAGCTTAACACTAGGGCTACGGATCTGAGCAAAAATGCATGAAAACTAGGATTGGTGTCCTAACGTATGTTTGGCTTTTTTAATGTAGGCAGTTCATGTGTCATATTAAACTTGACTGTTGAACTTATGGCCAAAGTTCAACTCTAGGGGTATCGATCTGGTGTTAGAGCTGAGCCGGAAGTGCATATGAGCTATGTTAGATGTACTAACAGGTTATGGGTCTTTAAGACTTCTTTACGTGATTCGACAAAATTTTGTGTCACTGCCAAAGTCTGTAGGTCCATAGATGGAAGTGACCAAGCAGTCGATTTTTTGGGGAACTGGTTGATTTCAACAGGTACACAATTGGAATCTTATGGTGTTCGTAAATGGTATTGTTTTTTAAGAGGTTTCATATAGCGGATACCTTTAATCATGGTTTGATTTTTATCTGTTATTTCTTCATTCCTTTATTTATGGTAACAATCTTTATTTGAAATGATGACGAAGAATTAGGTAGATCTCTGATTGCGTCGATCTTTCAAGCTAATCTAAATTACTACGATTCTCGTAGTATTTAGTTCCATAATTTCTCTGCACAAGTTTTTTTTTTTTTTTTTTTTTTTTTTTTTTTTTTAAATTTGAAACGCTTAAATTATTATGGAACATGATTCTAAAAAAGAACAAGACATGTAATTACAAAATAAAATAATTTTAATAGCTTTGTCCTTGAAGTTGTTAATAAAGACCTCTTAAAATTGGCGAGCTATACTTCGCTCATTATGAACCTCTTGTTGGAGTAGGTGCTAGTACGACTACATTTATGACTGCCACCTAAATCCATACAAATTGTAAAATTTTCTACATTTCTGATGAGCCTTAAAGATGGGACAAATTTATAATAAATAATAATTTTCTAAAATTGTTCTTAAATATTTTATAATTTTCTTTCAAATAAATAATAATTGATGCACAACATTTTTAAACAAAAAAAATGACAAAAACTTTTGTCCTCTAAAATATTCATATTATATAAATTATTTGTATTAAAACATAAATCTTCACTTACCATTTTTTATATTTTTTTCACTTATTTTATTAACTTCGCAGACTTTTTAACAAACAAATCATGAAATCACTTGTTAACAGAAAAATGAAAAGCTTTTGATTAAAAACGCGCGAAATATTTGACTTTTTGTATTTTTTTTCTGTCCACATAGTTTGACGTCTGTGTTTTGTTGTAAAAGTAATTATTATGAAACATCCTGTTAATTGTGATTTACTCAAAATTACAACCGGTTGTTTATATTTAGTACTTTTTTTCAGTTGCTCAAAATTGTATTAGAATTTATAGTGACTTTGTTTATGGATGTTTAATTGGGGATGTAGCTCAGATGGTAGAGCGCTCGCTTAGCATGTGAGAGGTACGGGGATCGATGCCCCGCATCTCCAGAAGAAATTTTTTTTATTAAATTTTATAAATATTTTTATTGGACATTTTAAAAAATAAATATTACTATTAGATTAGTTAGTATCAAGGTTATAACTAATAAAATTATAAATGTAATAGAGATGACTCTCAGCCTTATCATGGATAAGAGAGGGTAGACGTCATGATCAATAACATACGAAGAAAAAGATAACATAATATCCACCACTCGAAGACCTATTTAGACCATTGTTGATCCCTTCAAGGTAAATGCCTTAAGAATTAATACGAAGTAGAAGAGAAGCAGAAGTAATAGAGAAGTTTGGAATACAAAGGTGAAGAAAAGGGAGGAAGCCGATTAAAAAAGATAATGAAGCTTGATTCGATACTGTTTACGTACCCAATTAGATCCTCCAACCTATAGCCATTAATATCCAGTAGTTCCTCAATACAACGACTGCCCCACCACTTCTGTATATGGATCTGCAAACTTAGACAGTCACCTAACACGTGGTCAACTGTCTCCCATATAGTCAGCAGAAATTAGAAATGTTTATATGTGCATCCTCTGTAAAAATGATCCAAGACGCATTAAGGCTCCAATCATAGCCCCTACTATACATACTAATAATGAGATCTGTACCATTAGGAATCCTCCTAATCATTCGATACAGTTCATGAATCTAATTAGATCCTCCAACCTAATGTCAGTAGGATCAACTACACTCAAAAAATTATGTAGGTAAAATCAACAGAAAAATATATTTAAAATAAATGAAATTTCTTTAAAAAAGCTTACTGCTTACATTTTCATTTGAATTTGATTTTGTTAATTATTTCGTTATTTTCGTAATAATAAATATTTTCTACTTTTACTTTAACGTTATTTATACATAACAAAGAACATTAAAAACAATTATTTTTTAAGTAGTTTTTACCAACAATTTACAACTTTTAAACCCTTCAAAACTTAAACTTCAAGATTGCACCTACAAACCCATTTTAACATATAACATTTTCGGTTATTACAACGGTTTAAATATAAACTGTAAATCTGGTAAAATTAATAACACTTTCATTCATTCCAACATACACAAAATACCCACAAAAACAGTAAAAACTACTGCCTCAATAATTTTTCTTGACTACATAAAATTAAACCCTCCAAAAACTTTAAACTAATGTTTTATCGTTTAATTTTGATTGATTTTATTATATATTTTAAATTAATTTTGGCCTGCCAACTCACCCTGTGCCTTAAATCCAAATCCGACCCAGCCCTTGCAAGTTAGTCTAGCAAAATCTAAAACCATAATCAGACATGAGGCTTCTTAGTAGCCTCTTACACTACCTTTAACCTTAACTGCTGAATGTCTATCAATATAAATTCGAATACCTTGGGATATGCATCCTGACCATCTGGGTCGCTCTAATGACTTTTAAGATTTTCGCTTGGGGAGCCATTCTTACAACACATACGTATCCGAACCTTCACCTTCCTCATCTATTTTAGATACATCAGTGGTAATAGCCCAGCCACTTACTGACCCTCTTTGGCCAAAGATAACAATGGTAAAGAATGATGATAGGATTAGGATTTTTTGAAATAAGTTTCTGCCCCGTAGTTGTCAATAATTTCTATATCTGAAAATAATATGTATATTGCCCCAAAAAATCGTAAAGAATCAAAATAACAAAAAATTCTTAAAAAATATAAACATTTTTGTTTATAAATCTGTTATTTCCATCATTTTTACGCCCCAAGTCTGAAAAAGACACACGACATAAAGAAGACCCTCTAAAAAATAACACACACATTAGAGAAAAAAATAAATAAAAACATTTTTATAATAAAAATAATCCATATGTTACTATAAAATCACAAAATAAAAAACAATAAATAGAAAAAAATCTTTGTTTGCTCTATTCCCGCACAAATAAAAGAAACAATTTGTCTAGGAACGTAATGAAAAAATACAAAAAGCGGCAAATAAACTATTTGATTGATGGAACTACGATTGAAAAGCTAAGTTAATGGCGCATATAAACTTTTTCCTTAAGAAAAACACATGCAAGAAAATAAACAACAACAATAAATTGCAACAGTAAGCGTGAGTGTAGTAAGTATGACAAATAGGAAGTAATTAAATAGAGTAATAAAATCATTACATATGAGAGAATTTTGAGAGCAATAGTAAAAACCTTTTACAATGAAAACACACACACAAGTGTGTGATAAAGTAATACTTCCGTAATAATTATCATATATCATAAGATAAATAAACAGAGACTTGTTTTTGTTTAAGTCTTCTGTTTTTGTTTTTGGTTAGAACTACTCAAAAATCGACCACACAATTGTCAAAATAAGAGAAATAAAAAAATGTCATTTAATTATGACAACTTATTGAAGATAATTTATGTTTTGTTATTGTTTTTTTTTTATTTTACTTAAATAACTGTTTACCATATGTATTTTAGTGTAAGTGTTTGTACGTGTGTTAATTACATAAAATAAGCAAACCATATATTAACCAATCAAAACGTTTGTTTACTTTAACATTCCAACCAATCAGCATAAAGAGTGTGTTAAACTCATTTGTTTACAGAAAAATTAAAACGAAAAGAAAATCTTTTTTTTTTCTTTAAATTTAAAAAATCTTATTCTAAATGATTTCATTATTTTGAGTTTAACTTTAATAACGTTAAGATGCAAACAAATCTTGAGGAATATTTCTTTTGTGATAATTCTCAACAATCTTCTTCTCATAATAATTATAATATTCCCATAAATAATAATTCATATCGTGATATACAAAATTATTATATAGATCAATTTAATCAAAGTTTTTGTAATAATACAAATACAACTACAACAATGTGTGTTAGTTCATCATCAGAACGTTTAATTGCGAATAATCGAAATACAAATTATTCGTTAATAAATCAAAATTATTCGAATTATAATAATTGTTCTACGGTCTATGAGGATTATTGGAATATATATGCGAGTGAAAGTGCAGAAAGTGAAAAAATTAATTTGGACAATAAACTAAATGAAAATTGTATAAAATTGCCGTTGGAAATTAAAAAAGGTATTTAATAGAAAAAAGTGATGTTTTTATAAAATGAGGACAAAATGTGATTTGTGATATAAAAATTAAAAAGAAAAATACTTTTATACCTAAGAAATTTGTTAAACACATGATCTGCTATTTGCTGCAAAAACTTACAAATAATGCAGAATCTAAAAAAAAAATTTAGAAATTAGAAGAGGGAAATTGAATTTATTTGGAATAAAATTATTGTCATTTTATAACAAAAAAGACGTAACTGATCGTAGGAATTTCGTTCTTAAAAATATCGTGCTGAATTTTTTTAATGGATCCCATCTTAATATATAAAAACTTTAAATGTAATAATTATTTTCTATAAAAGAAACCTTATTCATTGAATATTGGGGAAAAAAGATTAGCATATAATTAATAAGACATTAAGGTTTCCAAATACAAACTTTTAAACTTTAAAGTTAAACTCAAAGAGTCCACATTTATTAGAGATCGGAAAAAACGATTAGCAAATAACTCAGAAGATTTTAAGGTTTCCAAAACACTACTCCGTTTCCAATTTCAGGCTTTTAAAATTTAGAAACTTCAAGGTTAAAATCAAAATTTTTATTAAAAAAAGTGGTCGAATTTCAAAGTTCCATTACTTAGTTCAATAAAATTTTTGATGAAAAATGAAAGTGATCATGAAAATTTTCTCTTCTCGCTCAAGTTTTTCAAATTTCGCTGTAAATCGATTTTTTTCAGATTTTCATTCAGAAGATTGAATTTTGATGAAGAATATAAAATATCAAAATCGCATTTAATCGTTTTTAATCGCATTTTTCGTTTTCAACACAAAATATAGATCTTGATGGTTAATGTAAGAGATCATGGATTTTTTAGTGCTCTTTTAGTTTTTGCTTTAAATCGCATTTTTGGTTTTTCTACAAAATATAGATTTTTGATAAAAAGGTATGTGGTCGTGGATTTTAGTACAAATTGCTCTAACTCTTTTACAAAATATCGATTATTAATAGAAATGAATGTGATCATAAATTTTTATCTAAATTGCCGTTTTAGTTTCGCTTTAAAACGCATTTTAGTTTTTCATAAAAAAATATAAATTTTTAATGGACAAGTTAAAGTGATCATTTATTTTTCGTCTAGCTCTTCTAGTTTCGCATTGAATGTGTATTTATTTTTTAACAAATGTCATTTTTTAAGAAAAAATTTAAATGATCTCAGATTTCATTAAAAATCGCCTTAGTTTTTCACACTAAATATAGATTTTCAAAGAAAAAATTAAAGTTATCATTTGATTTTAAATTTGCTATAAATCGCATTTTTAGTTTTCATACAAAATATCGAATTTCGATGAAAAATGTACATGAACATAGTTTTTCATTGTAATACTTCTTATTTTCCTTTTAATCACATTTTTAGTTCTTCATACAAAAAATCAATTTTTGATGAAAAAATGAAAGTGACCACGGTTTTAGTACAAATTGCTCTAGCTTTTTAGTTTCGATTGAAATCGCAATCAATTTAAGATTTATTTAGTCCTCACAAATCATAAATCTTTAATTTTTTACTTCTTTAAAGATCCCTCTAAAACATCACCGCCCGTTTGCTCTTCAAACACAAGCCTGATCAACAATCCAAATCCCACATCATCTGTAACGTCCACACGCAAAGAACGCACTGCCTTTACCAAAGAACAAATTAAAGCATTGGAAAATGAATTCTTACATGCCAACTATCTCACACGATTAAGGAGATATGAAATAGCGGTGGCTTTAGATTTAACAGAAAGACAGGTAAAATAAAAATGTTAAAAAACTTTGAATGGAGATGCGGGGCATCGATCCCCGTACCTCTCACATGCTAAGCGAGCGCTCTACCATCTGAGCTACATCCCCGTATAACACCGCAATGGCAAATTGCAAACTTGTTCATTTTCATTTTCTATTCTTTTCCAATTTACAGGTGAAAGTGTGGTTTCAAAATAGACGCATGAAATGGAAACGTTTGAAGCTGGAAAAATAATAAATAATTAAATATTTATAATTTTTAATTTAAGTTTTTTATATAATTAAATTTACCATAGAAATATAAAAAAATTTCTCTGGTGATGACCAAGTTTAAGTTAATTTATAAAGGATAAGGTAAAATATTTTTATAAGTATTTGGTATCATTGAAAAGCTTATTACTTGTATAATCATAATATGTATATAATAAAGTTTTAGAAGAATTTTCTTAAATAAATTTTTGCAAACTTTCTTCGGTGCAAGTTTTTAAAAAATTTGATATTTGACCTTAAAAAATAACTATAAAATATTAAACTACTTTATAATTGTATATATGGATTCCCATTTTTTATTCCAAAATACTCAAGATTCCAATTTAAATAAAACTTGTAAAAAAAAAAAAAAAAAAAAAAAAATTTTAAAGATAATTTATGACACCAGAAAAACGAGTAAAAATGCAATGTTCGACTAAGCCGAATCTTCAATATCCTCCATCACAAACGCGTGTGAAGTAAATACGTTATGTTTTGTACATACACACTCACAGACGTATACAATATATATAAAAGTTTTTCTTGAACATAACACGGAACTTAGAAGATGCCTCAGATATTGGGGTATATCTTTTAATATAATGAACCGACTTTGCTGGTTTTAAAAAAGAAAGATCTCAAGCTATAACAATTATTCAGGCCGAATTTCATTGCGCTCTGTCAGTTATTGTCGATGTGAACGTGCCAACAACAGATGATTCAGCTGATTCCTCTAAGGCGTTACACACGAAACTATAAAATAAATATACCCTCTTCATCGATTTTACTACTTAAAAGCATCAAAATCGGTTCAGTATATTAAAAGACTGATATAAATAAAAAACTTTCGTAAAATTTTCAAATATAAATGGACCAATTTGAATGAAATTCAAATTTCTCAAATATAATATTTAGCTATATGTATTTAATTTCCATTATAAAAATTATCAAAATCGGTTCAGTTGAAAAAAAATTTTAGCCAAAAATATAACTAATTGTATGACTCATTAAGTGTTCCGTTTTATACAAAAGAAAAATTTTTATATATTGTATAAGTCTGTGAGTGTGTACGTACAAAACATAACGTTTTTACTCGACACGCATTTGTGGTGGAGGTTATTGGGCATTCAGCATAGTCGAATATATCATTTTTTCTTGTTTAATTACGATTAAAATCTTGGCGATTTGTTTTTTTTTTTAATTTCATATTCAAGATGACAAACTTTGAAGTTCAGTTTTTCGACTTCAGGATAAACAAATAATTTGTGCAGCTTCAGATCATTATATATTTCAATATAAATAAAAATTTGGAGGCCTCATAAATTTTTTTTACTTAAGGTGGTCAACTTCGAAGATTCACTACAATTTCTAATTATTTCCACAAGATAGCATTTTGCTTCCAATGTTTCATTTTAATTTTAATGAAGATTAGTAGTTTTAGTTTTCAATTTAAATTAACCAAATATTTTTCATTGTTTATACCAAAAAATTTCTTTGATGCTGCCACTTTTCAGTTTGATTTCATCGAAAATAGACTTATTGTGAATAACTATTTAATTTATTAGCATTAACATTCACAATAATTTATAAATTCGTTTACTTCAATGGTCTGGCAACTTTGTTTATACAAAACAAAACATAATGAAAACAAAATACAAATGAAAACAATTGCATGCCTTAGCACAGAGGTCTAACGCAGTCAATAAATTGAAATGAGCAAAGCCGTCTAAGTATTTTTATAGCAGGTAGTATTTTAATACAAAATTTGTTGTAGAATTTGGTATTTTTAGATTAAGTATATAATAAAAAATAATTAAATACACAAAAAATCTTAAAAAAGATTGTTTTTTTCTAGCCTCTTTGTTTTGTCGTCGCTCTAATTTACTTTAAGTCGCCGCCATTTAATCAGCTTAACTTAGGACTCTCATTTTAGCATTAATGTGAAAAACAATATTTTTCAGTGATTTCTTATAAATTAAAAAAAAATAATAGAGAAAATTAAAAAAATAAATGACTAGTGTACAAGAACGCTTACAAATCAATCGTACACCATTAGACAAATGGTCAGTTCGCGAACAATTGTGTTTGGCTTCGGCCGTAGCCTGTAGTGGTGATCAGAATTGGATGTCTGTTAGTCGTACTCTGAAAATAGTTTGTGGTTCTACTAAAGATGCTTTACAAACTCGACCTGCAGATTGGTTTTCCCAGAAAAATTGTGCTGTCCAATATGGTCATCTGTTGGAAGAAGTGGAAACACCCAAACGCAAGAAACGTTCCTCAGAGAGTAGTGTTTCTTCATCACCGGCCACCGTAGAACCGCCTACAGAAGCTATACTCAGACGTTTAACTGAGGAAAGAATGCAAGAGATAAAAGTAGAATTAAGAAGGGAACAAGAGGTGAGTTTTAGGTTAAAAAAAAGAAAAAATGTAAATTTTTCGTATTTATGTTTTGATTTTCTTAGGAATATGCCAAATTGTATGCCGAAATTAAAGCCATTCAAAATGGACAAGTAAGCGATGACCAGCTGGTACAAATGTGGAAAGAAATTGAAAAGGAACAAGAAATGCATAGAATTGAAGAAATGAAATTGGAAAATCAATTACGTGAAAGAGAGTTAAAGAAACAGGAGCTACAAAGGAGTTGGCGTACAGGCACTAATCCCCACAGTTCATCATCCTCAACAAATTCCCTAAAATCCTCCACAGACACTACAGCTGTAGATATGGACGTTGAAGAAATTATAGGTTCGGGAAAAACTATAATACAATCATCGAATAACACTCCTTCTGGGCAAGCACCCACTGGAACTTCTCCTTTATTGTCTTCCCTGCTTAAATCACCCACCACAACCACACCCACTACAAATATAGTAACATCTTCACCTTCTGTGCGTAATACAGCACCCACTATAACTACTTTGCTCACTGGAGGTTCTATACCCAATCAAAATCAACCTGCATTAATACCTTCACATAATGAAGCTGTACAATTGCTGACAAGACCTATAAGTGGTCCTCCCTTGGATTCTATACCCACTCATGGGTCAGCAGCACAAAATTTATTAAGTCCCTCACAATCAGCCCCAACTCTCTCCATGTTATTGGAGAAAAATAAGAATAATACGGGAATTGCTGGAGAAACAAAAACTGTGGATTTGGCTAACAGCACTAATAATACAACGCCTGGAGATTCTAATAATGAATCCGTTCCTATGGACATTGAGGAAGATTTAACAGCTACAAAAATTGAAGAAAATGCTTCTGATGCAGCAGGAGGTGAAGATGATACCGACCCCAATGAGGAGCAACAGCTCTTAGAGGTTTTCAAAAACATAGGAAACATAGAAGAACTAGATATTGATGTCTCCGATGTAATAGATGAAGAAGTTGATTTTCTTAAAGGAGTTGATGAGGAGACACCTCTAGATGAAAATATAGATTTAGAGCAAAAGTTAGATGACAATTATACCAAACTAGCAGAAGATATCAAACTTTTGGATAATGAAAACGTGAATAATGAAAATCCCGTTGAAGAAGAAAAAGAGAAATCTACAGTAGATATAAAATTGGAAAGTTCTAATAAAGTGGAAATCATATCAAGTGATGATTCCAATGATAATATCCCCTTGGCAGCAGTGGCATCTTTAGAATCCTCTAAAGATCGCTTAAACATGAATGAATCATCGAATGAGGACAATTTTTTAAAAGATCAGGTGGAGTCTGCAATTTTAAAAAACGAACAAGAACGAGAAGAAACCGCAAATGATAATAATAGCAATAATAAGACGGACATCAAACAGGAATTGACGGAAGAACAAAAATCAGAGAAATGTAAAACAGAAACGTTAGAAAGTGAAAACGATACAAAGAAAAAATCTTTGGTGGAATTAAATGAAACAAATGATGATGTATTTGTGGCTCCATTGGTAGAAGATAATAAACAGGAGGTTTCGCCTTTAAAATCAGAAAAAGACGAACCTAAAGGGGAGAACAAACCGCAACAGGATGAAAACGATATCAAAGTGGAGCTTAAAGAAGAAAATGAAATGAATGGTATGTTGAAAAAAGTCCCAATATTTTATAAATCAAAAGTTGACCTAATTATTCCATGGCCTGGAGGTTCATTTCAGAGTCGCGGAATTGGTATACTGTTGTTCATATAAAAAATTTTATCCTTCCGCATTGAAGACATAGGAAAGCTAGGTTAAACGATATACATGATCATGATATAATCATCCTGGACCTATTAAAAACTTCTTAATTAGTTATTCCGTACAATATCATAAGATCTCTCAAATTACTGAATGTTGATCATTCCTTATCGCTCTGTACTTAGATTACTGACATTTGTGTATTTTCAATTCTAGTTTAAATTGTCACCGTAATCACTAATAGATAAAAGGTTTCCTTGGCTATAAAGAGAGTGTACGAAGAGTATAGCTCCATTGAAAGCTCATCGATTCAAGTTCTACATCCGGTCTAAACTATTTGAACATATTTTCCATTGCTATTCCTATTCCTAACCCATTCGTAGGATTTTTTAATAAATTTTCCATACAAAGAAAACAAAATTAATACAAAATTATATTTCAGAATTGATTTGAGTTAATTTCCTTTCTTACAGTCGATCCCTCTTCTTCTCCTGAAGCCGAGAACAATGAACAAAATACATCCAATAGTTTAACTACAGAAAGCCCGCAAGACCACAACGAATCTTTAGTTATGTCCAAAATACAACCGCCACCTTCCATTCCAATAGCAGATACAGATGAAAACTCATCATCCACTGATATCAGTGTACAAACACGTAAAGATGAAAAACACAGTACCAGTAGTAGCAACCGGGGACATCGTAAAAGCCCTCATGAAACAAAGACTGATGATGAAATGCCAAATCCTTCATTACCCCATATGGCTACACCCCACAGTGGCAATCTGACACCACGTCCAACAGCTTTACGTAAATTACGTGATCGTGATCGTTCTGAAAGTCCCATGATTGATGATGATGCTACAACACACAGTGATCACTCCACAACAAATCATCGTTCCAGAAGACGTTATTCCTCAACACCCGTTATTGATAGTATACCCAATTCGCCTGCCTCCAGTGATCGTGATGAACGTGAATTGAGAGCCTCTAAAAAATCGTTACTCAGTATTTACAATGTTTTGTATGCCAGTAAATATTCCGCTACCCTACAAAGGGTTTTAAATGATGAACTATCCTCTTCCACGCATAAATTAGAAGATATTTGTTTAAGACCTATCGATTTTGTAACCATTAAGAAAAACATAGAAACTGGTCTCATACGTACAGTCTATGAGTTGCAACGTGATATTCTATTGATGTGTCAAAATGCTCTTATGATTACAAAATCCTCTTCGACAACCTTTAAAACTATTCTACAATTTCAACAAGAATGTCAAAATATACGAGAATTTATGGCAAATGGTTGTGAACCAAGTCATAAGTTAGAACGTGAGGCACGTGACACAAAATCGAATAGTTCGACATCATCCTCCACGGGTGGAGGTGGTACATCAAAGGGACGCAGTGGCTCAAGGAAAAGTTTACGTTTATCGTAAGCTTTAGAAACAAACCTAAATACATAAAGAAACTTCAAAATTTAATAAAAAAAACTCTTAAAAACTTTAGAAATCAAAAATAAATTTTATATTTAAATACTCAAACAACAATAACAACACTTAATAGGAAAACTTAAGAACTATTTCGTTAATAATAAATTCTGCAATCTTCTCGAGGCAGACGAACGACATACAGCTCTACGTCCAGGACAAGCGTACTGACGCAAACATCTTGACAGCCTTAAATCACAATGACACAAACGTGCTGCACACGATTGGGGTCCACCCCATTCACCATGATCAATGGCACATAAAGGTTTCCCACGATAACATTTCCATACATATGGAACAAAATATTCCAAATACGATATACAATTACTGTGTTCATAACATTTGTCATGTAATCTACAACAACGATCAATGCCATCTGTAGGTATACCATCACCCAAGAAACCACAATAACAACCATAACCTTTATACACCAAAGGCTCACAGCCTGTAGAACATTTGATCATTGAGTAGAGACCTAAAACATCACGTTTGTATTTCGGTGTTGATGAAGAATTTCTGAAAATATAAATATTTTTTCAAAAAGTTCAATTGAGAAATGCAGAGATGGGAAAGGTTAGTATGTCTATAAAGAAGATTGTTTAATTAAAATGGGTTAAAGTTAAAAAATATATATTAATTGATTTTAGTGGAACTAAAATTTTAATTAGAAACATTTGTTTTTGTTGTAGATACAAGATCAATTACGATAAAAGTCAATAAAATTACAAAATTTCAAGTCTCTACAAAAAGCATTCACTAGAGCTGATATTAAAATAGAATTCAAGTATTTCAAGATTCATTTAAACATTTTGCAGTGAAAGGTAAGTTAACTTTCTGAAATTATTTATAGTTTTTTTCGGAATCAGTACAAAAATGTGAGAAAAGATTCCGAAATTGAACAAGTTGGAAGTTGGAGGTTTGAAAAAGGCCTTACCATATCATTAGAAACACATTAGGGGTTTAAAAATTGTATTCTATTCTTGATACGGGATTTATGAACAGTTAACATTTTAATAAAGGTTAACATTTAAGAGGGCCTGAAGTAAACCCTATAGGGTTTTACTCTAGGTAGATAAATATAAATTAGAAAAATATAAATTTCAAATTTATTGATCTCAATTTTTTTGCTTTTAAAAATAATTTTGTCTTTTAACTAAATGAACTAAATCAGGGTAAAACTTTTGGACATGTTAAATGTCTCAAGATTTTGCAAACTCTGGAGAGTTAGCAGAGTTAGATAATACATGTAAGCAACTTTTCAAAAGTCTCTTTAAATGCTGTAAGATAAATTAAAAATTTAGCACGCTGTTAAAATAATGTCCAAGAGTAATTTCGTTACTCTTCCCAAAAAATAGATCCTGTCCCACTAGGTATTGTCAGAAATATGGCATTGAAATCTCAACCTATTTTTAACCCTTGTTTTTTATTAATTATGTTGGTCCTAACTTCATTCCAACAAACTGGACTCTAATTATTTAGTTCATAGGCCTTCTGGATTGGGAGAATCAATACGAAACCAGCAGACCTGCTATAGACTTAGCTCCATCTCGAACGGCAAATTCCGTTCATTCTCTAAGATGGGCGATATCAAAGTGCGATATTCATACGATAACTTGAATGTGTCACAAATTCTGTTTGTAATTAAAAAGTTTATATTCGAATATGGATAGAACAGTAAGATTCCTTCTTACATATCTCGAGGTAGACGCCTATCGAGTGATATTAAATCTTTGTCTTTTTACCACTGACTGACCAATCGTTCTATTCGTGATTGAAATGATATCACTTAAGGAGATACATAAAATGTGACTCTCAAAGATCTTCGAGTGATTGATAGTCGGAATATGGACTTCATTGATTACGTTGCCTAAATTTGTATTTAACTTTTTTATCCAGGTGGTTGTTTAGTTGGTTGTAACAGTTCTGTTGTATTTCTTGTTGACAATCTTTGGCCGAATGTGACTCGGGTCGTTTCGCGACGGAGATCCAAATATTGTGGTAACGGAGAGTTACAAGGAATGAAGAAATTGTTTACTTTGGTGAGATATTGGTTTATAAGATATCATAAGTTATTTTATGTGGTCTGTCGCCATAATGGTTATTGTTTAACCATAGTTAATGTTCGGTTTTGAAACCTGCAAACGGTCACTCAGATAGTTAACAATCTATTTTATCATGTTCAGAGTACTACAGAATGACAAGGAAAGCACCACAAGGACTATCCCTTCACTAAACAAGTGTGGTGACAGGACTTGTCCTGTGGTACTCTGTCCCATAGTACTCCTTATTTAAATCTACAAGATATTGAACTTCGATCACGAAACTCATAGAACGATTGACGGTTACTCAAATAGTTTCCAATCCATTTCTTCTTGTCTGGATGATATCGAGGAAGTGACATTTGTGACAGAAATTATCAAATAGGTGCAACAAGGATCATCCGTTCACATACCCTTTGCTGGTTTAAGCCATGTGCGATGGCGATGTTTGTTGATGCTGTTGTTAAACTACATTTTACGAAAACCATGCTGGTGACGAGCTGCTGTAAGACGAAAATTTAGCTGGAAGAGAAGAAGTGCTTTCGTGACAATTGATAGAAAGGAAATCGGCCTGTACATATATTGTGTCAGAGCCAATTTCGTTGCACTGTGTGTTTTGCGGAATCTATGCTGGTAACAAGCTGCAGTAAGATGACAATTTATCTGGGAGAGATGAAGGGTATCTAGAGTCTTCGCGACAAATGATAAGAGAGAAATCATTCTGTATATATATTTTGCGGAATCTATGCTGGTAACAAGCTGCAGTAAGATGACTATTTATCTGGGAGAGGAAGGGCCTCTAAAGTCTTCGCGACAAATGATAAGAGAGAAATCATTCTGTATATATATTCTGTCACTGCTAATCTCCTTAAATTGTGTGGCATCGTTGATGGCCTCTGCTGTTTCCTGTGGGATGAATAATTTTGGAGTGCTTGTGACTGGAAGTTTCTGAAGTTTGCAAATGCTTCTTTTACACTTATCTCTTATTCGGGATACTCAATGAATAGAAACTCTCGAGCAGTCCTTAGGTTTTATGTTTTTTTATAAATATAATCATGACCTTATCATTTTTCTTCGTTGGCACGCAGGGAGATTGGACAGTAGACCTAATTTTTTTCACTCTAGTATTTTGGTTGGAGTTAAAGTGATCAATTTTTCAGTTTGCACTCATATACCAACTTGTTGATTTCCCTATTCAATTGAGCGATCTTAGGATCTGAATGTTATTGACGCATTTCGGACATTAAATCAAAACTTCCTCTCTTCCTCTGAATGTTATGACGCATTTCGGACATTATCCCAAAACTTCCTCTCGGTTGTTGTAGCATCAACCAGAAATTCCAGCTATCGTGAAAATAGGACCGTTTGTTGAGGAAGGGAATTGAAAGGAAAGGGCGATTGGTAAAATTATAAAAAATATATTGGCTAGAAAGTATTTTAAGATTAAAAACAGAGATTGACTTAAAAAAATGTCTAATTTTATTTCGGGAATTTTTATTATTATTTTTATTTAAATATACTTTTTAATATTAAAATTATAATCATAATAACGTTGGAATTCTTACCTCATTTGCCATTTTGTTGAATAGCCAAAAGGATCATTAGCTCGAGCTATAAAAACATTTTTATCCATTTCTTTTCTCAATTCCAATTCTTCATTTTTCTCCAACACTGTATTAGTGTTGATATGAGGAAAATAACCAATAGTTTGACCATTATTTAAATCCTTAGTTATATCAGCATGTGGGTAATCATTTGCTATATTTTCAGAATGTCTTATAGAAATTTGAAATTACAAACAAGTTTGCCCTACTGTTTCGCAATTCAATTCGAAAGTGATCAATTACGCCAAAGAAAATAAAATATTAAATTATTTAAATATACACAAATGGGCAAAAGTCACCTTCGTTTGGCTTTATGTAAATTGGAAGCGCCACTGCGACCATTAAACTATAAAATTAGTTTGATTCTGCATAAAATATGATTTATTCAATATGTTTTTTAGTTAAAATAATGTTTCTTTTTTTTCAATTTTACGAAAGTTCTTTGCTTGAGCTAAGAGGTTGCCCCAGACATCGGTTTGTAACTCTTAATTTACTGAGCCGATATTATTGGTTAATACTCAGGCCAATTTTTTTCGAGTTCTGCTAACAACAAAGAACAAAATGAAAGATCCAGGAAATATACACATGGGTTAACTGTCCTCGTACTGCCGTTGTTTTTCCAAAAAAGATGGAAATAGTAAAAATAATTAAAAAGAGCCTAAAACCTCATCGTCTGCAATTGCTGTAAAATTCTGCCGGGTTAAATGCCAGACTTTGCAGGAAATTGCAGACCAGTAAAGCAAACGCCTTTTTTTGTAAAAGAGCACATAAATAATGAAATAAACTTGTGGTAGAAGGTAACATTCTCTGATGAAAGCAAATATTCCATATATAAATACGATGGCGTGTTTTGACATGGAGAAAGCAGGTGAAAGCTTTGCAGAAAAACAGTCGACAGTCCTTAGGTATAATTTGCATAAAATTACTCGAAAGCTTGGCATTGAATTTGTCTATTTCATCTAGCAGGACAATGATCCTAACAATTTGCATAGATGGATTTGAGAACATCACATTATATCAAAAAATATATGCTAAAAAAGACATTAATCGAGGAATGGGAGAAAATTGTACCGGAATTAAAGAAAAAATTTGTACAACTTATGCAGAAAACGGTGACTTTTGTCTATGTGTGTATACTTTTTCAAATAATTTGGAATAGAACTCAGAAATGAATACTAAAAATTGTGGAAATTTTGAATGTATTTGTGGAGATTAAGGAATTGTTATAAGATTGGTGAATTCTTTAAATTCTAAAGAATCCATTTGCTTCTTTCTTTATGCCGAAAAAAGTTTCTAATATTTTAAAAGTTCTTGTATTAAGATTCTAATATCTTTAGCATAATCGATCAGATTCGTGTTATAAGGGAAATTATTACTTAAAATTAATTGGCACACCATGTGTAGTAGTTGTATCTGCTATATCACCCTTCCAACCATCTAAACCCAAACTGGTCCATGCATCATTCACATGCTCGTCCTGAACATAATTCAACATTTCCAATTTCAATAGTTCACGCAAATTCGCATCTAAATTTTCCATGTCTAAAGCGGTTTTAGACATTTTCATACGTCTTAAGATCATGTATGATTCGGTAAGATTTGGAAATGTGGGCGTGATAAATTCACGACGATTCATTAGTAATAACATTTCCGTTGCGGGACTCTCTTCACTTTCGGGTAATTTAAATAATAACGTTGAAATATCCGTACTCGCCGTTTCAAAATCATACATTTCACGTAACACTTGAGTATTATTTGTTATCGAACAAAATGCCTGTTGCATGTCTTGTTTAATCGTCTCTATCATTGAGGGTGTATTTGGATTTATATTTTGTTTATATAAATATTCACTATTAACACGATATTTGCCCAAAATATTGATTATCAAACAACAATTAAATAATAAAAATTCCTTTAATTTCAAATAAAACATAATTTTTTCTTTCTCTCTGTTTTATTATTTTTATTTTAATAAATATATTTTTTTTTGGTGAATTTCTTTGGTTGATTATTTTTTGGTTTTAACGTATTTAAATTTAACCGTTATTGACGTGTTGCTTAGCCGACCGATAAGTTTGAATTGAATAAAATACAAATAAATTTGTTTATTATGCCACCGCGTTTTATTGTTAATATTTCTTTTATTTTATTTCACTTTTGCTTTTGTACTATTATTTAGTAATAAGTAAATGAATAAAACTCATAATATTTAGTAGCTGTAACTATTGTATGTGGTTGTTATCTCTCAGATACAAGAGTGCAGTAATTTTTTTTTTTTATTTTAAAGTTGCTGTTGAAAAATCTGTACACATTCGATGTTCAGTTGATGGGGGGTAAAAATACAAGTGTAATTTAAAACAGTGTGAGAGAAATATTTCCTACAGAAATTATTTAGGAATTTTTAGGATCTAATTATTTCCCTGAATTTAATACAACTACAATAGGTCATCTGGCAAGTTTTTGGCTCATTTGGGTTCTGAAGGTCCCTTTCTGTTACAGGTAACAAAAAAGAGAAGAATTAGATGGGAGGAAATAAAGAAGCAAAGTTAAGGGTTAAGAAACTAAAGAGGGAGAAGGCTAAAGTTAGAATAAGAGGGAAAAGAAAGATAGATGATCCCAGTCCAATTTGCCCAGTCATTCATTTATATTGCAGATAGTGTGAAAAAATCTAAGGGACAATCACGTTGCTAAAATAACCTCAATTGAGGATCAGCAGTAGTCACAACAGTGTCTTTAACTAGTGCATCATCCACTTTGAGTCATTGGGGTCAAGCTTGTCGCCACCTCGACAGACACAGAGACATATACTATACTAATTTGTAGTAACTATGACCCAGCTTTCAACGAAGTGGCTTCAAGGATTTCTGGTTTAAGCCACCATCCATATCACCAATCAATATCAACTTCCTATCACTGGTAGAAAGATCAGAATTAGCCATCTGTATGAAACCGGATCACTAATCTTGAATTACTTCTAATCATTGGTTAGAAGATCAGGAAAACCCATTTAGATGAGTGCTAGTATTTTCGCAGGTTCTATAGGAATAATTACAAGAGATTTCCGGGATCAATTTCTCTAGGGTCACGACGGATAGACGCGGCAATAGTACCGCGGATTATTCGCTTCCATATGACTCTGATAATAGCCAGTATAATGTTTTGAACCTAAATTCTTTTAGAATCTTCCAGTACACCTTTAGCAGTTTTTGACCGAGCAAATTCCAATTCTAAAATGAAATTTATCCATCGCTCACACTCTGTCAATTATAACACACACCAGTGGATTTTTTTATTGAACGACCATATGTTTAGTACCAGGTTTCGTCTCAATTTTTAAAGCGAGACAGGTTATGGCAATGCTCCTCCCATGCGATGCCTTGCTTTTTTAATTAATCAGCTGGTAACCAGTTACGAATCACAAATATAGTTATTGTCTACGTGGATCTAAGCACTTCAGAGACTAGCAGCTCCATCTCCCGAAGCACTGAATCAAATATCGGGAGTTCGAGGAAACTTCAAGTGATTTCAACCGGAATAATGACGAAATAAGTTCATGCGAGCAGGATTAGGCAGCAGTCACACCCATCTATTCATTTGCGCTGAGATCTCTTCAAGACGATAGCTATTTTTTCCCATAAAGAATCGTAATTAGACATGACATATTCTCAACTATTAACAACTTCATTAACAATTTTGTCGCAGTGCCCCAATATCTAACAATGTCTGACCCTGAGAGTGTTTATTAGCCTCCTAAGCATCCTATTACATTCCTTCACCGGGGCTTACAGCGCAGCCTTAATGACAACATAAAAAGTTGATCACACTATCACTAGGATTATGGAAAAAATTCAAGTATTAATAAACACTTCTTATTGCGAAAATTAGGCGTGTCTTTTGAACGAGAATTATAAAAAAAATTGTCAGATGATCACCCTAAATACTCCAGAATTGAATCCACTCCTAAGATCATTGGTTGATCATTGACATGAATAGAATTGCTACAGAAGATTTTTTTGAGATCTTAATTAATTGTATCAAAATAGTGACAAATTTTACAGGTACCGTGTTTTGAGAATTCATTCTGAAGACCTGGACTCTAAAAAAGAAAGATAAGACTTGTTAATATTATACCACCATCGTAGGTGATTGGGGCATTATGCGCTTGTGTTGATGTTTGTAACATACAGAAAAAGTGGTGTTACAGCCACCTTTAAGTATACCGTTCGATTCAGAATAATTTTCTGAGCCGATTTAACAATGTCCTTTCGTTTATCTATCTGTCTGTCCGGCTGGCTGTCCATGCAATCTTTGTAAACACTCTACAGATCGCAATTTTTAAGATATCTCAATGAAATTTGGGATATGTTATTACTTTGGCTCAAGGACGAAGCCTTCTAAAATTGTCCATGATCGGTCCAATATTTCGGGTACCTTCCATAAGAATGTGCTCCCGGAATGAGATTTTTAGCTCATAAAAGTCCTAAATATAAAGCGATTTTTTAACGAAATTGTATCAAGTTATGCGAGAGTCGGTCCATTATTTCTCATAGGACCCATACAAGCTCCCTTCCAATACAAATACTTTAAAGGGCATAAATCTCACATGTACTTTGGTATTGCAATAATAACTGGTCAAATTGAAATAAAAGCACACAATGATGTGGAAAATTATGCGAGGGTCGGTCCATAAATTATTATAGGTACCACATAATCTTCCTGAAAAAATCATTTTAAAACTCCTAAAAGTTAGTTTCACCATAACACACTAAAGAAATCAGTAAATAAAATTATACGAGGGTCGTTAATTAATTTTTCGTTACTGTCATGTGGTCTAGGGTATAACATAGTCGGGTTTAACCGGCAATTATATTTTTACTTATTTTCAAAATGAAGTTACCAAAAAATTGATACAATTTATGGGTGATCATTTGGATCTCACAAGAATTCGTAGAACTTAAACGTTACGATAACTTAAGATTTCATTGGTATAAGTGTATTGTGGTATTATGGTGCCGGAATATCTACCCAATAGTTCGAACGCTATATTTTCACCAGTGGATCTGCTATAGATTATAAAGAGCATAGGGAACAGATTAAGAGAAAGTTCAGCTCGTGCATGGTGAAGATCAATTTTGGGCGATTAACATTTTGTTGACGTTATTCCCTCTCGCACTGTATAAAACCCCGAAACACCAGTACTCTACTGGCACATTAAGAAAACTACAAAAACAAATCGGAAAAAAGTGAATTACTATGTTTGTATGTCTGTACGCAATAAAAGAGGTAAATGGTAAAAAACGAGAAAAAAAACCATGGCAGTGGCACAGACACTATTGGAGCTGTTTTGATTGTCTGCATTTTATTTGAAAAAAAGTGCTTAAGACAACAATTGTTGTTTATACTTCATTGCCACCTCAAACTACATCAGCAGCAGCTGCAGCACTAGAAAATAGCTGAAAATACACCACCAAACAGTAACAGTGAATTGTACGAATTTTGATATTACAAAATATATTTTAATGGACTCCATTCCACTCCAATACCAACAATATAAATAATTACAACTATAATAATGAAGATCATCATTAAATAATAATGATGATAATGATAATCATAAAATAAACGCTTTTTTTCATCAACAAGTTTAACCGGCTCCATTAAACAATAGAGAAGAGACATTTACGGAAATAGTCCAAATAATGAGTTTATTTATTAAAAATAATCTTAAAAATTAAATAATCATAATTTTATCGCTTTTTTTGTTTTTTTTTTGTTTTTGTTTTCATAAATGAAAAATTACTGTTGTTGTTTTTATACCCTCCACGACCAGTGGTGAAGGGGGTATATTAACTTTGTCATTCCTTGTGTAACGCTAATAAGAAATCATCTAAGATCTCATAATGTATATATTTATTCTTGCATCGAATCAACATCCGAGTTGATTTCGCTTTATCCGTCTGATTTGGATATATGTAGACAGTAATATGGGAATGACATTGTGGATGGTTTAGCTAAACGTGGTGCATTACTTGATGATGACTGCATCGATCGACTAGTTGGACATCCTCTGCTTTAAGAATAAGCTATTCGGGATGGCGCATGCAAGATTGATGACTGAGACCACCTGGCAAACTTTCCGTGCTATCTGGCTTAGGTACGATATTAGGAGGATCAGGCATTTGTTTGCTTTTGGTAGGAGGTATATTGGACTTTTGGTGCCCATTTTAACTGGATACTGTGTCTTGGGTATCCACCAGAGAAGAACGGGTGACGAACTGGAAGAGGAAAAAATTTTTTGTTTTGTTGCTGTCCTATGTTGAGGGAGATTAGAAGTACCGTTTTTGGAACCTATACTCTTGATCGATGTGATCTTGGTTATGTTAATTTGAGACTGTTAAGAAGCAGACTGTTTTTTAGGGGAACACAACGGTACCGGATGTATAGGGACCCACATGAGATGTCTGTTTTAGACACTGCCCTTGGAACTAAGTAACTAATTGTATCTGTCAGTCTGTTTGCCTGTTGTTAGCACGATTACATCCTCAATATCTGAGAGAACTCAATGAAGTTTGGTTTGAGTATTTTTTATAGTCCCAAAAAGTTTCCTATATAAAACCAGCAAAATTGGTTCGATATATTTAAAGATATATATCGATATCTGAACAACCTCTAAGTTTAAGTGAAAAACCGATCAAATAAATAATTAAAATCGGTTTCATTAGAAAAAAATTATAGTTTGTACGCAACATAACGTATTTGCATTTGTGGTGGAGGTCATTGCAGATTCGGCACAGCCGAATGTAGCATTGTTACTTATTTTCTCATTGTTTTCTCACCTTAATTTCTTTTGTTAATTAAGTCATATTTAAATTTTATATTATATTGTATGTGTCCTCGTTATTATAAACACTTGTTATTAAAGTGACACCATAAAATTTAAAAAAATAACAACAAATTGAATTGAATGATTTCAAGTTCATTTCATGAAATTCACTTAAAAAAAAATTTATTTAACAATTTTTATATTTTTCACATTTAAAAGGATTAAAACAATAAAAATGAAAACATTCTTTGTGAAAACTGTTTTATGATCGAAAACTGGATTTAGCCTTTTGGCTGACAAGCGTGTTTAAGCAGGCGAACACACTCAATTACATCACTTAAACAAGACGTTAAAAATATTAATAAATTCAAATTGTAAATATCCGTAAAAAAGTAATAAAACATCTTTCCTTGATGGGATTTGCAAATGGTTTCCTTATAAAACTCATGATAATCACTTTTCATCCTAATTGCTCATGTTCCTCTCGATTCACATTTTTAGTTTTGTAATCGTTGATGAAATAAACAAGGTGATTATGGATTTTCCTTTAAATTGCTCTAGCTCTTCTAGTTTCGCTTTGAATCGCAATTTTAGTTTTTCCTACAAAAAAATCGATTTTTTATAAAAAAATAAAAGTGATCATGGATTTTGCTCTAAATTGCTCTATCTCTTCTAGTTTCGCTTTGAATCGCAATTTTAGTTTTTCATACAAAAAATCGATTTTGAATGCAAAAATGAAAGTGATCATGGATTTTGCTCTAAATTGCTCTATCTCATCTAGTTTCGCTTTAAATCGCAATTTTAGTTTTTCATACAAAAAATCGATTTTTGATGAAAAAATAAAAGTGATCATGGATTTTGCTCTAAATTGCTCTATCTCTTCTAGTTTCGCTTTAAATCGCAATTTTAGTTTTTCATACAAAAAATCGATTTTGAATGCAAAAATAAAAGTGATCATGGATTTTGCTCTAAATTGCTCTATCTCATCTAGTTTCGCTTTAAATTGAATTTTTAGTTTTTCATACAAAAAATCGATTTTTGATGAAAAAATAAAAGTGATCATGGATTTTCCTTTAAATTGCTCTATCTCTTCTAGTTTCGCTTTAAATCGCAATTTTAGTTTTTCATACAAAAAATCGATTTTGAATGCAAAAATAAAAGTGATCATGGATTTTGCTCTAAATTGCTCTATCTCATCTAGTTTCGCTTTAAATCGCAATTTTAGTTTTTCATACAAAAAATCGATTCGAAAAAAAAGTGATCATAGATTTTGCTCTAAATTGCTCTATCGCTTCTAGTTTCGCTTTAAGTTTTCAGTTCTTCATACAAAAAATCGATTTTTTATGAAAAAATAAAAGTGATCATGGATTTTGTTCTAAATTGCTCTATCTCTTCTAGTTTCGCTTTAAATTGCATTTTTAGTTTTTCATACAAAAAATCGATTTTTTATGAAAAATAAAAGTGATCATGGATTTTTCTTTAAATTGCGCTATCTCTTCTAGTTTCGCTTTAAGTTTTCAGTTCTTCATACAAAAAATCGATTTTTTATTAAAAAATAAAAGTGATCATACATTTTCCTTTAAATTGCTCTATCTCTTCTAGTTTCGCTTTAAATCGCAATTTTAGTTTTTCATACAAAAAATCGATTTTTTATGAAAAAATAAAAGTGATCATAGATTTTGTTCTAAATTGCTCTATCTCTTCTACTTTCGCTTTAAATTGCATTTTTAGTTTTTCATACAAAAAATCGATTTTTTATTAAAAAAAAAGTGATCATAGATTTTTCTTTAAATTGCTCTAGCTCTTCTAGTTTCGCTTTAAATTGCATTTTTAGTTTTTCATATAAAAAATCGATTTTGAATGCAAAAATAAAAGTGATCATGGATTTTGCTCTAAATTGCTCTATTGCTTCTAGTTTCGCTTTAAGTTTTCAGTTCTTCATACAAAAAATCGATTTTTTATTAAAAAATAAAAGTGATCATAGATTTTTCTTTAAATTGCTCTAGCTCTTCTAGTTTCGCTTTAAATCGCAATTTTAGTTTTTCATACAAAAAATCGATTTTTTATGAAAAAATAAAAGTGATCATGGATTTTGTTCTAAATTGCTCTAGCTCTTCTAGTTTCGCTTTAAATTGCATTTTTAGTTTTTCATACAAAAAATCGATTTTGAATGCAAAAATGAAAGTGATCATGGATTTTCCTTTAAATTGCTCTATCTCTTCTAGTTTCGCTTTAAATCGCAATTTTAGTTTTTCATACAAAAAATCGATTTTGAATGCAAAAATGAAAGTGATCATGGATTTTCCTTTAAATTGCTCTATCTCTTCTAGTTTCGCTTTAAATCGCAATTTTAGTTTTTCATACAAAAAATCGATTTTTTATGAAAAAATAAAAGTGATCATGGATTTTGTTCTAAATTGCTCTATCTCTTCTAGTTTCGCTTTAAATCGCAATTTTAGTTTTTCATACAAAAAATCGATTTTTTATGAAAAAATAAAAGTGATCATGGATTTTGTTCTAAATTGCTCTATCTCTTCTAGTTTCGCTTTAAATTGCATTTTTAGTTTTTCATACAAAAAATCGATTTTGAATGCAAAAATGAAAGTGATCATGGATTTTCCTTTAAATTGCTCTATCTCTTCTAGTTTCGCTTTAAATTGCATTTTTAGTTTTTCATACAAAAAATCGATTTTTTATGAAAAAATAAAAGTGATCATGGATTTTGTTCTAAATTGCTCTATCTCTTCTAGTTTCGCTTTAAATTGCATTTTTAGTTTTTCATACAAAAAATCGATTTTGAATGCAAAAATAAAAGTGATCATGGATTTTCCCTAAAATTGCTCTATCTCTTCTAGTTTCGCTTTAAATTTCATTTTTAGTTTTTCATACAAAAAATCGATTTTTGATGAAAAAATAAAAGTGATCATGGATTTTGCTCTAAATTGCTCTATCTCTTCTAGTTTCGCTTTAAATTGCATTTTTAGTTTTTCATACAAAAAATCGATTTTTTATGAAAAAATAAAAGTGATCATGGATTTTGCTCTAAATTGCTCTATCTCTTCTAGTTTCGCTTTAAATTGCATTTTTAGTTTTTCATACAAAAAATCGATTTTTGATGAAAAAATAAAAGTGATCATGGATTTTGTTCTAAATTGCTCTATCTCTTCTAGTTTCGCTTTAAATTGCATTTTTAGTTTTTCATACAAAAAATCGATTTTTTATGAAAAAATAAAAGTGATCATGGATTTTGCTCTAAATTGCTCTATCTCTTCTAGTTTCACTTTAAATTGCATTTTTAGTTTTTCATACAAAAAATCGATTTTTGATGAAAAAATAAAAGTGATCATGGATTTTGTTCTAAATTGCTCTATCTCTTCTAGTTTCGCTTTAAATCGCAATTTTAGTTTTTCATACAAAAAATCGATTTTGAATGCAAAAATGAAAGTGATCATGGATTTTCCTTTAAATTGCTCTATCTCTTCTAGTTTCGCTTTAAATCGCAATTTTAGTTTTTCATACAAAAAATCGATTTTGAATGCAAAAATGAAAGTGATCATGGATTTTCCTTTAAATTGCTCTATCTCTTCTAGTTTCGCTTTAAATCGCAATTTTAGTTTTTCATACAAAAAATCGATTTTTTATGAAAAAATAAGAGTGATCATGGATTTTGTTCTAAATTGCTCTATCTCTTCTAGTTTCGCTTTAAATTGCATTTTTAGTTTTTCATACAAAAAATCGATTTTTGATGAAAAAATAAAAGTGATCATGGATTTTCCCTAAAATTGCTCTATCTCTTCTAGTTTCGCTTTAAATTGCATTTTTAGTTTTTCATACAAAAAATCGATTTTGAATGCAAAAATGAAAGTGATCATGGATTTTCCTTTAAATTGCTCTATCTCTTCTAGTTTCGCTTTAAATTGCATTTTTAGTTTTTCATACAAAAAATCGATTTTGAATGCAAAAATGAAAGTGATCATGGATTTTCCTTTAAATTGCTCTATCTCTTCTAGTTTCGCTTTAAATCGCAATTTTAGTTTTTCATACAAAAAATCGATTTTGAATGCAAAAATGAAAGTGATCATGGATTTTCCTTTAAATTGCTCTATCTCTTCTAGTTTCGCTTTAAATCGCAATTTTAGTTTTTCATACAAAAAATCGATTTTTTATGAAAAAATAAAAGTGATCATGGATTTTGCTCTAAATTGCTTTATCTCTTCTAGTTTCACTTTAAATTGCATTTTTAGTTTTTCATACAAAAAATCGATTTTTTATGAAAAAATAAAAGTGATCATGGATTTTCCCTAAAATTGCTCTATCTCTTCTAGTTTCGCTTTAAATTGCATTTTTAGTTTTTCATACAAAAAATCGATTTTGAATGCAAAAATGAAAGTGATCATGGATTTTCCTTTAAATTGCTCTATCTCTTCTAGTTTCGCTTTAAATTGCATTTTTAGTTTTTCATACAAAAAATCGATTTTGAATGCAAAAATGAAAGTGATCATGGATTTTCCTTTAAATTGCTCTATCTCTTCTAGTTTCGCTTTAAATCGCAATTTTAGTTTTTCATACAAAAAATCGATTTTGAATGCAAAAATGAAAGTGATCATGGATTTTCCTTTAAATTGCTCTATCTCTTCTAGTTTCGCTTTAAATTGCATTTTTAGTTTTTCACACAAAAAATCGATTTTTTATGAAAAAATAAAAGTGATCATGGATTTTGTTCTAAATTGCTCTATCTCATCTAGTTTCGCTTTAAATCGCAATTTTAGTTTTTCATACAAAAAATCGATTTTTTATGAAAAAATAAAAGTGATCAGGGGTTTTGTTCTAAATTGCTCTATCTCTTCTAGTTTCGCTTTAAATTGCATTTTTAGTTTTTCATACAAAAAATCGATTTTGAATGCAAAAATGAAAGTGATCATGGAGTTTGCTCTAAATTGCTCTATCTCTTCTAGTTTCGCTTTAAATTGCATTTTTAGTTCTTCATACTAAAAATCGACTTTTTATTAAAAAATAAAAGTGATCATAGATTTTCCTTTAAATTGCTCTATCTCTTCTAGTTTCGCTTTAAATCGCAGTTTTAGTTTTTCATACAAAAAATCGATTTTGAATGCAAAAATGAAAGAGATCATGGATTTTCCTTTAAATTGCTCTATCTCTTCTAGTTTCGCTTTAAATTGCATTTTTAGTTTTTCATACAAAAAATCGATTTTGAATGCAAAAAATGAAAGTGATCATGGATTTTCCTTTAAATTGCTCTATCTCTTCTAGTTTCGCTTTAAATTGCATTTTTAGTTTTTCATACAAAAAATCGATTTTTTATGAAAAAATAAAAGTGATCATGGATTTTGCTCTAAATTGCTTTATCTCTTCTAGTTTCACTTTAAATTGCATTTTTAGTTTTTCATACAAAAAATCGATTTTTTATTAAAAAATAAAAGTGATCATAGATTTTTCTTTAAATTGCTCTAGCTCTTCTAGTTTCGCTTTAAATCGCAATTTTAGTTTTTCATTCAAAAAATCGATTTTTTATTAAAAAATAAAAGTGATCATAGATTTTTCTTTAAATTGCTCTAGCTCTTCTAGTTTCGCTTTAAATCGCAATTTTAGTTTTTCATACAAAAAATCGATTTTGAATGCAAAAATGAAAGTGATCATGGATTTTCCTTTAAATTGCTCTATCTCTTCTAGTTTCACTTTAAATTGCATTTTTAGTTTTTCATACAAAAAATCGATTTTTTATTAAAAAATAAAAGTGATCATAGATTTTTCTTTAAATTGCTCTAGCTCTTCTAGTTTCGCTTTAAATCGCAATTTTAGTTTTTCATTCAAAAAATCGATTTTTTATTAAAAAATAAAAGTGATCATAGATTTTTCTTTAAATTGCTCTAGCTCTTCTAGTTTCGCTTTAAATCGCAATTTTAGTTTTTCATACAAAAAATCGATTTTGAATGCAAAAATAAAAGTGATCATGGATTTTGCTCTAAATTGCTCTATCTCTTCTAGTTTCACTTTAAATTGCATTTTTAGTTTTTCATACAAAAAATCGATTTTTTATGAAAAAATAAAAGTGATCATGGATTTTGCTCTAAATTGCTCTATCTCTTCTAGTTTCACTTTAAATTGCATTTTTAGTTTTTCATACAAAAAATCGATTTTTTATGAAAAAATAAAAGTGATCATGGATTTTGCTCTAAATTGCTCTATCTCTTCTAGTTTCGCTTTAAATTGCATTTTTAGTTTTTCATACAAAAAATCGATTTTTTATTAAAAAATAAAAGTGATCATAGATTTTTCTTTAAATTGCTCTAGCTCTTCTAGTTTCGCTTTAAATCGCAATTTTAGTTTTTCATTCAAAAAATCGATTTTTTATGAAAAAATAAAAGTGATCATGGATTTTGCTCTAAATTGCTCTATCTCTTCTAGTTTCGCTTTAAATTGCATTTTTAGTTTTTCATACAAAAAATCGATTTTTTATGAAAAAATAAAAGTGATCATGGATTTTGCTCTAAATTGCTCTATCTCTTCTAGTTTCGCTTTAAATTGCATTTTTAGTTTTTCATACAAAAAATCGATTTTTGATGAAAAAATAAAAGTGATCATGGATTTTGTTCTAAATTGCTCTATCTCTTCTAGTTTCGCTTTAAATTGCATTTTTAGTTTTTCATACAAAAAATCGATTTTTTATGAAAAAATAAAAGTGATCATGGATTTTGCTCTAAATTGCTCTATCTCTTCTAGTTTCACTTTAAATTGCATTTTTAGTTTTTCATACAAAAAATCGATTTTTGATGAAAAAATAAAAGTGATCATGGATTTTCCCTAAAATTGCTCTATCTCTTCTAGTTTCGCTTTAAATCGCAATTTTAGTTTTTCATACAAAAAATCGATTTTGAATGCAAAAATGAAAGTGATCATAGATTTTTCTTTAAATTGCTCTATCTCTTCTAGTTTCACTTTAAATTGCATTTTTAGTTTTTCATACAAAAAATCGATTTTTTATTAAAAAATAAAAGTGATCATAGATTTTCTTTAAATTGCTCTAGCTCTTCTAGTTTCGCTTTAAATCGCAATTTTAGTTTTTCATACAAAAAATCGATTTTGAATGCAAAAATGAAAGTGATCATGGATTTTCCTTTAAATTGCTCTATCTCTTCTAGTTTCGCTTTAAATTGCATTTTTAGTTTTTCATACAAAAAATCGATTTTTTATTAAAAAATAAAAGTGATCATAGATTTTTCTTTAAATTGCTCTAGCTCTTCTAGTTTCGCTTTAAATCGCAATTTTAGTTTTTCATTCAAAAAATCGATTTTTTATTAAAAAATAAAAGTGATCATGGATTTTTCTTTAAATTGCTCTATCTCTTCTAGTTTCGCTTTAAATCGCAATTTTAGTTTTTCATACAAAAAATCGATTTTGAATGCAAAAATGAAAGTGATCATGGATTTTGCTCTAAATTGCTCTATCTCTTCTAGTTTCGCTTTAAATTGCATTTTTAGTTTTTCATACAAAAAATCGATTTTTTATGAAAAAATAAAAGTGATCATAGATTTTTCTTTAAATTGCTCTAGCTCTTCTAGTTTCGCTTTAAATCGCAATTTTAGTTTTTCATTCAAAAAATCGATTTTTATTAAAAAATAAAAGTGATCATAGATTTTTCTTTAAATTGCTCTAGCTCTTCTAGTTTCGCTTTAAATCGCAATTTTAGTTTTTCATTCAAAAAATCGATTTTTTATTAAAAAATAAAAGTGATCATAGATTTTCCTTTAAATTGCTCTATCTCTTCTAGTTTCGCTTTAAATTGCATTTTTAGTTTTTCACACAAAAAATCGATTTTTTATGAAAAAATAAAAGTGATCATAGATTTTTCTTTAAATTGCTCTATCTCTTCTAGTTTCGCTTTAATTCGCAATTTTAGTTTTTCATACAAAAAATCGATTTTTTATTAAAAAATAAAAGTGATCATAGATTTTTCTTTAAATTGCTCTAGCTCTTCTAGTTTCGCTTTAAATCGCAATTTTAGTTTTTCATACAAAAAATCGATTTTTTATTAAAAAATAAAAGTGATCATGGATTTTTCTTTAAATTGCTCTATCTCTTCTAGTTTCGCTTTAAATCGCAATTTTAGTTTTTCATACAAAAAATCGATTTTTTATGAAAAAATAAAAGTGATCATGGATTTTGTTCTAAATTGCTCTATCTCTTCTAGTTTCGCTTTAAATTGCATTTTTAGTTTTTCACACAAAAAATCGATTTTTTATTAAAAAATAAAAGTGATCATAGATTTTTCTTTAAATTGCTCTATCTCTTCTAGTTTCGCTTTAAATTGCATTTTTAGTTTTTCATACAAAAAATCGATTTTTTATTAAAAAATAAAAGTGATCATGGATTTTTCTTTAAATTGCTCTAGCTCTTCTAGTTTCGCTTTAAATCGCAATTTTAGTTTTTCATACAAAAAATCGATTTTTTATTAAAAAATAAAAGTGATCATGGATTTTTCTTTAAATTGCTCTATCTCTTCTAGTTTCGCTTTAAATCGCAATTTTAGTTTTTCATACAAAAAATCGATTTTTTATGAAAAAATAAAAGTGATCATGGATTTTGTTCTAAATTGCTCTATCTCTTCTAGTTTCGCTTTAAATTGCATTTTTAGTTTTTCATACAAAAAATCGATTTTTTATGAAAAAATAAAAGTGATCATGGATTTTCTTTAAATTGCTCTATCTCTTCTAGTTTCGCTTTAAATCGCAATTTTAGTTTTTCATACAAAAAATCGATTTTTTATGAAAAAATAAAAGTGATCATGGATTTTGTTCTAAATTGCTCTATCTCTTCTAGTTTCGCTTTAAATTGCATTTTTAGTTTTTCATACAAAAAATCGATTTTTTATGAAAAATAAAAGTGATCATGGATTTGTTCTAAATTGCTCTATCTCTTCTAGTTTCGCTTTAAATTGCATTTTTAGTTTTTCATACAAAAAATCGATTTTTATGAAAAAATAAAAGTGATCATGGATTTTCTTTAAATTGCTCTATCTCTTCTAGTTTCGCTTTAAATCGCAATTTTAGTTTTTCATACAAAAAATCGATTTTTTATGAAAAAATAAAAGTGATCATGGATTTTGTTCTAAATTGCTCTATCTCTTCTAGTTTCGCTTTAAATTGCATTTTTAGTTTTTCATACAAAAAATCGATTTTTTATGAAAAAATAAAAGTGATCATGGATTTTGTTCTAAATTGCTCTATCTCTTCTAGTTTCGCTTTAAATCGCAATTTTAGTTTTTCATACAAAAAATCGATTTTGAATGCAAAAATGAAAAGTGATCATGGATTTTCCTTTAAATTGCTCTATCTCTTCTAGTTTCGCTTTAAATTGCATTTTTAGTTTTTCATACAAAAAATCGATTTTTGATGAAAAAATAAAAGTGATCATGGATTTTGTTCTAAATTGCTCTATCTCTTCTAGTTTCGCTTTAAATCGCATTTTAGTTTTTCATACAAAAAATCGATTTTTTATGAAAAAATAAAAGTGATCATGGATTTTGTTCTAAATTGCTCTATCTCTTCTAGTTTCGCTTTAAATTGCATTTTTAGTTTTTCATACAAAAAATCGATTTTTTATGAAAAAATAAAAGTGATCATGGATTTTGCTCTAAATTGCTCTATCTCTTCTAGTTTCGCTTTAAATTGCATTTTTAGTTTTTCATACAAAAAATCGATTTTTTATGAAAAAATAAAAGTGATCATGGATTTTGCTCTAAATTGCTCTATCTCTTCTAGTTTCGCTTTAAATTGCATTTTTAGTTTTTCATACAAAAAATCGATTTTTGATGAAAAAATAAAAGTGATCATGGATTTTCCTTTAAATTGCTCTATCTCTTCTAGTTTCGCTTTAAATCGCAATTTTTAGTTTTTCATACAAAAAATCGATTTTTTATGAAAAAATAAAAGTGATCATGGATTTTGTTCTAAATTGCTCTATCTCTTCTAGTTTCGCTTTAAATTGCATTTTTAGTTTTTCATACAAAAAATCGATTTTTATGAAAAATAAAAGTGATCATGGATTTTGCTTCTAAATTGCTCTATCTCTTCTAGTTTCGCTTTAAATCGCAATTTTAGTTTTTCATACAAAAAATCGATTTTGAATGCAAAAATGAAAGTGATCATGGATTTTCCTTTAAATTGCTCTATCTCTTCTAGTTTCGCTTTAAATTGCATTTTTAGTTTTTCATACAAAAAATCGATTTTTTATGAAAAAATAAAAGTGATCATGGATTTTCCTTTAAATTGCTCTATCTCTTCTAGTTTCGCTTTAAATTGCATTTTAGTTTTTCATACAAAAAATCGATTTTTATGAAAAAATAAAAGTGATCATGGATTTTGCTCTAAATTGCTCTATCTCTTCTAGTTTCGCTTTAAATTGCATTTTTAGTTTTTCATACAAAAAATCGATTTTGAATGCAAAAATAAAAGTGATCATGGATTTTCCTTTAAATTGCTCTATCTCTTCTAGTTTCGCTTTAAATTGCATTTTTAGTTTTTCATACAAAAAATCGATTTTTTATGAAAAAATAAAAGTGATCATGGATTTTCCTTTAAATTGCTCTATCTCTTCTAGTTTCGCTTTAAATTGCATTTTTAGTTTTTCATACAAAAAATCGATTTTTTATGAAAAAATAAAAGTGATCATGGATTTTGCTCTAAATTGCTCTATCTCTTCTAGTTTCGCTTTAAATTGCATTTTTAGTTTTTCATACAAAAAATCGATTTTTTATGAAAAAATAAAAGTGATCATGGATTTTGCTCTAAATTGCTCTATCTCTTCTAGTTTCGCTTTAAATTGCATTTTTAGTTTTTCATACAAAAAATCGATTTTTTATGAAAAAATAAAAGTGATCATGGATTTTGCTCTAAATTGCTCTATCTCTTCTAGTTTCGCTTTAAATTGCATTTTTAGTTTTTCATACAAAAAATCGATTTTTGAATGCAAAAATAAAAGTGATCATGGATTTTCCTTTAAATTGCTCTATCTCTTCTAGTTTCGCTTTAAATTGCATTTTTAGTTTTTCATACAAAAAATCGATTTTTTATGAAAAAATAAAAGTGATCATGGATTTTGCTTCTAAATTGCTCTATCTCTTCTAGTTTCGCTTTAAATCGCAATTTTAGTTTTTCATACAAAAAATCGATTTTTTATGAAAAAATAAAAGTGATCATGGATTTTGCTCTAAATTGCTCTATCTCTTCTAGTTTCGCTTTAAATTGCATTTTTAGTTTTTCATACAAAAAATCGATTTTTTATGAAAAAATAAAAGTGATCATGGATTTTCTTTAAATTGCTCTATCTCTTCTAGTTTCGCTTTAAATTGCATTTTAGTTTTTCATACAAAAAATCGATTTTGATGCAAAAATAAAAGTGATCATGGATTTTCCTTTAAATTGCTCTATCTCTTCTAGTTTCGCTTTAAATCGCATTTTAGTTTTTCATACAAAAAATCGATTTTTGATGAAAAATAAAAGTGATCATGGATTTTCCTTTAAATTGCTCTATCTCTTCTAGTTTCGCTTTAAATTGCATTTTTAGTTTTTCATACAAAAAATCGATTTTTTATGAAAAAATAAAAGTGATCATGGATTTTGCTTCTAAATTGCTCTATCTCTTCTAGTTTCGCTTTAAATCGCAATTTTAGTTTTTCATACAAAAAATCGATTTTTGATGAAAAAATAAAGTGATCATGGATTTTTCTTAAATTGCTCTATCTCTTCTAGTTTCGCTTTAAATTGCATTTTTAGTTTTTCATACAAAAAATCGATTTTTGAATGAAAAATAAAAGTGATCATGGATTTTCCTTTAAATTGCTCTATCTCTTCTAGTTTCGCTTTAAATTGCATTTTTAGTTTTTCATACAAAAAATCGATTTTTATGAAAAAATAAAAGTGATCATGGATTTTCCTTTAAATTGCTCTATCTCTTCTAGTTTCGCTTTAAATTGCAATTTTTAGTTTTTCATACAAAAAATCGATTTTTTATGAAAAAATAAAAGTGATCATGGATTTTGTTCTAAATTGCTCTATCTCTTCTAGTTTCGCTTTAAATTGCATTTTTAGTTTTTCATACAAAAAATCGATTTTTTATGAAAAAATAAAAGTGATCATGGATTTTCCTTTAAATTGCTCTATCTCTTCTAGTTTCGCTTTAAATCGCATTTTTAGTTTTTCATACAAAAAATCGATTTTGATGAAAAAATAAAAGTGATCATGGATTTTCCTTTAAATTGCTCTATCTCTTCTAGTTTCGCTTTAAATCGCAATTTTAGTTTTTCATACAAAAAATCGATTTTTGATGAAAAATAAAAGTGATCATGGATTTTCCTTTAAATTGCTCTATCTCTTCTAGTTTCGCTTTAAATTGCATTTTTAGTTTTTCATACAAAAAATCGATTTTTATGAAAAAATAAAAGTGATCATGGATTTTCCTTTAAATTGCTCTATCTCTTCTAGTTTCGCTTTAAATTGCATTTTTAGTTTTTCATACAAAAAATCGATTTTTTATGAAAAAATAAAAGTGATCATGGATTTTGCTCTAAATTGCTCTATCTCTTCTAGTTTCGCTTTAAATTGCATTTTTAGTTTTTCATACAAAAAATCGATTTTTTATGAAAAAATAAAAGTGATCATGGATTTTGCTCTAAATTGCTCTATCTCTTCTAGTTTCGCTTTAAATTGCATTTTTAGTTTTTCATACAAAAAATCGATTTTTATGAAAAAATAAAAGTGATCATGGATTTTGCTCTAAATTGCTCTATCTCTTCTAGTTTCGCTTTAAATTGCATTTTTAGTTTTTCATACAAAAAATCGATTTTTTATGAAAAAATAAAAGTGATCATGGATTTTGCTCTAAATTGCTCTATCTCTTCTAGTTTCGCTTTAAATTGCATTTTTAGTTTTTCATACAAAAAATCGATTTTTGATGAAAAAATAAAAGTGATCATGGATTTTCCTTTAAATTGCTCTATCTCTTCTAGTTTCGCTTTAAATTGCATTTTTAGTTTTTCATACAAAAAATCGATTTTTGATGAAAAATAAAAGTGATCATGGATTTTCCTTTAAATTGCTCTATCTCTTCTAGTTTCGCTTTAAATTGCATTTTAGTTTTTCATACAAAAAATCGATTTTTGATGAAAAAATAAAAGTGATCATGGATTTTGCTCTAAATTGCTCTATCTCTTCTAGTTTCGCTTTAAATTGCATTTTAGTTTTTCATACAAAAAATCGATTTTTGATGAAAAAATAAAAGTGATCATGGATTTTCCTTTAAATTGCTCTATCTCTTCTAGTTTCGCTTTAAATTGCATTTTTAGTTTTTCATACAAAAAATCGATTTTTATGAAAAAATAAAAGTGATCATGGATTTTCCTTTAAATTGCTCTATCTCTTCTAGTTTCGCTTTAAATCGCAATTTTAGTTTTTCATACAAAAAATCGATTTTTGATGAAAAAATAAAAGTGATCATGGATTTTCCTTTAAATTGCTCTATCTCTTCTAGTTTCGCTTTAAATTGCATTTTTAGTTTTTCATACAAAAAATCGATTTTTGAATGAAAAATAAAAGTGATCATGGATTTTCCTTTAAATTGCTCTATCTCTTCTAGTTTCGCTTTAAATTGCATTTTTAGTTTTTCATACAAAAAATCGATTTTTGATGAAAAATAAAAGTGATCATGGATTTTCCTTTAAATTGCTCTATCTCTTCTAGTTTCGCTTTAAATTGCATTTTTAGTTTTTCATACAAAAAATCGATTTTTTATGAAAAATAAAAGTGATCATGGATTTTGCTCTAAATTGCTCTATCTCTTCTAGTTTCGCTTTAAATTGCATTTTTAGTTTTTCATACAAAAAATCGATTTTTGATGAAAAAATAAAAGTGATCATGGATTTTGCTCTAAATTGCTCTATCTCTTCTAGTTTCGCTTTAAATTGCATTTTTAGTTTTTCATACAAAAAATCGATTTTTGAATGAAAAATAAAAGTGATCATGGATTTTCCTTAAATTGCTCTATCTCTTCTAGTTTCGCTTTAAATTGCATTTTTAGTTTTTCATACAAAAAATCGATTTTTTATGAAAAAATAAAAGTGATCATGGATTTTCTTTAAATTGCTCTATCTCTTCTAGTTTCGCTTTAAATTGCATTTTTAGTTTTTCATACAAAAAATCGATTTTTATGAAAAATAAAAGTGATCATGGATTTTGCTCTAAATTGCTCTATCTCTTCTAGTTTCGCTTTAAATTGCATTTTTAGTTTTTCATACAAAAAATCGATTTTTGATGAAAAAATAAAAGTGATCATGGATTTTCCTTTAAATTGCTCTATCTCTTCTAGTTTCGCTTTAAATTGCATTTTTAGTTTTTCATACAAAAAATCGATTTTTTATGAAAAAATAAAAGTGATCATGGATTTTGCTCTAAATTGCTCTATCTCTTCTAGTTTCGCTTTAAATTGCATTTTAGTTTTTCATACAAAAAATCGATTTTTATGAAAAAATAAAAGTGATCATGGATTTTCCTTTAAATTGCTCTATCTCTTCTAGTTTCGCTTTAAATTGCATTTTTAGTTTTTCATACAAAAAATCGATTTTTTATGAAAAAATAAAAGTGATCATGGATTTTCCTTTAAATTGCTCTATCTCTTCTAGTTTCGCTTTAAATTGCATTTTAGTTTTTCATACAAAAAATCGATTTTTGATGAAAAAATAAAGTGATCATGGATTTTCCTTTAAATTGCTCTATCTCTTCTAGTTTCGCTTTAAATTGCATTTTTAGTTTTTCATACAAAAAATCGATTTTTATGAAAAAATAAAAGTGATCATGGATTTTTCCTTAAATTGCTCTATCTCTTCTAGTTTCGCTTTAAATTGCAATTTTTAGTTTTTCATACAAAAAATCGATTTTTATGAAAAAATAAAAGTGATCATGGATTTTCCTTTAAATTGCTCTATCTCTTCTAGTTTCGCTTTAAATTGCATTTTTAGTTTTTCATACAAAAAATCGATTTTTATGAAAAAATAAAAGTGATCATGGATTTTGCTTCTAAATTGCTCTATCTCTTCTAGTTTCGCTTTAAATTGCATTTTTAGTTTTTCATACAAAAAATCGATTTTTGATGAAAAATAAAAGTGATCATGGATTTTCCTTTAAATTGCTCTATCTCTTCTAGTTTCGCTTTAAATTGCATTTTTAGTTTTTCATACAAAAAATCGATTTTTTATGAAAAAATAAAAGTGATCATGGATTTTGCTTCTAAATTGCTCTATCTCTTCTAGTTTCGCTTTAAATCGCAATTTTAGTTTTTCATACAAAAAATCGATTTTTTATGAAAAAATAAAAGTGATCATGGATTTTCCTTTAAATTGCTCTATCTCTTCTAGTTTCGCTTTAAATTGCATTTTTAGTTTTTCATACAAAAAATCGATTTTTATGAAAAAATAAAAGTGATCATGGATTTTGCTCTAAATTGCTCTATCTCTTCTAGTTTCGCTTTAAATTGCATTTTTAGTTTTTCATACAAAAAATCGATTTTTTATGAAAAATAAAGTGATCATGGATTTTCTCTAAATTGCTCTATCTCTTCTAGTTTCGCTTTAAATTGCATTTTTAGTTTTTCATACAAAAAATCGATTTTTTATGAAAAAATAAAAGTGATCATGGATTTTGTTCTAAATTGCTCTATCTCTTCTAGTTTCGCTTTAAATTGCAATTTTAGTTTTTCATACAAAAAATCGATTTTTTATGAAAAATAAAAGTGATCATGGATTTTCCTTTAAATTGCTCTATCTCTTCTAGTTTCGCTTTAAATTGCATTTTTAGTTTTTCATACAAAAAATCGATTTTTATGAAAAAATAAAAGTGATCATGGATTTTGTTCTAAATTGCTCTATCTCTTCTAGTTTCGCTTTAAATCGCAATTTTAGTTTTTCATACAAAAAATCGATTTTTTGATGAAAAAATAAAGTGATCATGGATTTTCCTTTAAATTGCTCTATCTCTTCTAGTTTCGCTTTAAATTGCATTTTTAGTTTTTCATACAAAAAATCGATTTTTTATGAAAAATAAAAGTGATCATGGATTTTCCTTTAAATTGCTCTATCTCTTCTAGTTTCGCTTTAAATTGCATTTTTAGTTTTTCATACAAAAAATCGATTTTTTATGAAAAAATAAAAGTGATCATGGATTTTGCTCTAAATTGCTCTATCTCTTCTAGTTTCGCTTTAAATTGCATTTTTAGTTTTTCATACAAAAAATCGATTTTTTATGAAAAAATAAAAGTGATCATGGATTTTGCTCTAAATTGCTCTATCTCTTCTAGTTTCGCTTTAAATTGCATTTTTAGTTTTTCATACAAAAAATCGATTTTTGATGAAAAAATAAAAGTGATCATGGATTTTGCTCTAAATTGCTCTATCTCTTCTAGTTTCGCTTTAAATTGCATTTTTAGTTTTTCATACAAAAAATCGATTTTTTATGAAAAATAAAAGTGATCATGGATTTTGCTCTAAATTGCTCTATCTCTTCTAGTTTCGCTTTAAATTGCATTTTTAGTTTTTCATACAAAAAATCGATTTTTTATGAAAAAATAAAAGTGATCATGGATTTTCCTTTAAATTGCTCTATCTCTTCTAGTTTCGCTTTAAATTGCAATTTTAGTTTTTCATACAAAAAATCGATTTTTGATGAAAAATAAAGTGATCATGGATTTTCCTTTAAATTGCTCTATCTCTTCTAGTTTCGCTTTAAATTGCATTTTTAGTTTTTCATACAAAAAATCGATTTTTTATGAAAAATAAAAGTGATCATGGATTTTCCTTTAAATTGCTCTATCTCTTCTAGTTTCGCTTTAAATTGCATTTTTAGTTTTTCATACAAAAAATCGATTTTTTATGAAAAAATAAAAGTGATCATGGATTTTTCTTAAATTGCTCTATCTCTTCTAGTTTCGCTTTAAATTGCATTTTTAGTTTTTCATACAAAAAATCGATTTTTGATGAAAAAATAAAAGTGATCATGGATTTTGCTCTAAATTGCTCTATCTCTTCTAGTTTCGCTTTAAATTGCATTTTTAGTTTTTCATACAAAAAATCGATTTTTTATGAAAAATAAAAGTGATCATGGATTTTGCTCTAAATTGCTCTATCTCTTCTAGTTTCGCTTTAAATTGCATTTTTAGTTTTTCATACAAAAAATCGATTTTTTATGAAAAATAAAAGTGATCATGGATTTTGCTCTAAATTGCTCTATCTCTTCTAGTTTCGCTTTAAATTGCATTTTTAGTTTTTCATACAAAAAATCGATTTTTTATGAAAAAATAAAAGTGATCATGGATTTTGCTCTAAATTGCTCTATCTCTTCTAGTTTCGCTTTAAATTGCATTTTTAGTTTTTCATACAAAAAATCGATTTTTATGAAAAATAAAAGTGATCATGGATTTTGCTCTAAATTGCTCTAGCTCTTCTAGTTTCGCTTTAAATTGCATTTTTAGTTTTTCATACAAAAAATCGATTTTTTATGAAAAATAAAAGTGATCATGGATTTTGCTCTAAATTGCTCTATCTCTTCTAGTTTCGCTTTAAATTGCATTTTTAGTTTTTCATACAAAAAATCGATTTTTTATGAAAAAATAAAAGTGATCATGGATTTTGCTCTAAATTGCTCTATCTCTTCTAGTTTCGCTTTAAATTGCATTTTTAGTTTTTCATACAAAAAATCGATTTTTTATGAAAAATAAAAGTGATCATGGATTTTGCTCTAAATTGCTCTATCTCTTCTAGTTTCGCTTTAAATTGCATTTTTAGTTTTTCATACAAAAAATCGATTTTTTATGAAAAATAAAAGTGATCATGGATTTTGCTCTAAATTGCTCTATCTCTTCTAGTTTCGCTTTAAATTGCATTTTAGTTTTTCATACAAAAAATCGATTTTTTATGAAAAAATAAAAGTGATCATGGATTTTGCTCTAAATTGCTCTATCTCTTCTAGTTTCGCTTTAAATTGCATTTTTAGTTTTTCATACAAAAAATCGATTTTTATGAAAAAATAAAAGTGATCATGGATTTTGCTCTAAATTGCTCTATCTCTTCTAGTTTCGCTTTAAATTGCATTTTTAGTTTTTCATACAAAAAATCGATTTTTGATGAAAAAATAAAGTGATCATGGATTTCCTTTAAATTGCTCTATCTCTTCTAGTTTCGCTTTAAATTGCATTTTTAGTTTTTCATACAAAAAATCGATTTTTGATGAAAAAATAAAAGTGATCATGGATTTTCCTTTAAATTGCTCTATCTCTTCTAGTTTCGCTTTAAATTGCATTTTTAGTTTTTCATACAAAAAATCGATTTTTGATGAAAAAATAAAAGTGATCATGGATTTTCCTTTAAATTGCTCTATCTCTTCTAGTTTCGCTTTAAATCGCAATTTTAGTTTTTCATACAAAAAATCGATTTTTGATGAAAAAATAAAAGTGATCATGGATTTTCCTCTAAATTGCTCTATCTCTTCTAGTTTCGCTTTAAATTGCATTTTTAGTTTTTCATACAAAAAATCGATTTTTATGAAAAATAAAAGTGATCATGGATTTTGCTCTAAATTGCTCTATCTCTTCTAGTTTCGCTTTAAATTGCATTTTAGTTTTTCATACAAAAAATCGATTTTTTATGAAAAAATAAAAGTGATCATGGATTTTCCTTTAAATTGCTCTATCTCTTCTAGTTTCGCTTTAAATTGCATTTTTAGTTTTTCATACAAAAATCGATTTTTATGAAAAAATAAAAGTGATCATGGATTTTGTCTAAATTGCTCTATCTCTTCTAGTTTCGCTTTAAATTGCATTTTTAGTTTTTCATACAAAAAATCGATTTTTATGAAAAAATAAAAGTGATCATGGATTTTCCTTTAAATTGCTCTATCTCTTCTAGTTTCGCTTTAAATTGCATTTTTAGTTTTTCATACAAAAAATCGATTTTTTATGAAAAAATAAAAGTGATCATGGATTTTCCTTTAAATTGCTCTATCTCTTCTAGTTTCGCTTTAAATTGCATTTTTAGTTTTTCATACAAAAAATCGATTTTTTATGAAAAAATAAAAGTGATCATGGATTTTGCTCTAAATTGCTCTATCTCTTCTAGTTTCGCTTTAAATTGCATTTTTAGTTTTTCATACAAAAAATCGATTTTTTATGAAAAAATAAAAGTGATCATGGATTTTGCTCTAAATTGCTCTATCTCTTCTAGTTTCGCTTTAAATTGCATTTTTAGTTTTTCATACAAAAAATCGATTTTTATGAAAAATAAAAGTGATCATGGATTTTCCTTTAAATTGCTCTATCTCTTCTAGTTTCGCTTTAAATTGCATTTTTAGTTTTTCATACAAAAAATCGATTTTTGATGAAAAAATAAAAGTGATCATGGATTTTGCTCTAAATTGCTCTATCTCTTCTAGTTTCGCTTTAAATTGCATTTTTAGTTTTTCATATAAAAAATCGATTTTTGATGAAAAATAAAAGTGATCATGGATTTTGCTTTAAATTGCTCTATCTCTTCTAGTTTCGCTTTAAATTGCATTTTTAGTTTTTCATACAAAAAATCGATTTTTATGAAAAAATAAAAGTGATCATGGATTTTGCTCTAAATTGCTCTATCTCTTCTAGTTTCGCTTTAAATTGCATTTTTAGTTTTTCATACAAAAAATCGATTTTTTATGAAAAAATAAAAGTGATCATGGATTTTGCTCTAAATTGCTCTATCTCTTCTAGTTTCGCTTTAAATTGCATTTTAGTTTTTCATACAAAAAATCGATTTTTATGAAAAAATAAAAGTGATCATGGATTTTCCTTTAAATTGCTCTATCTCTTCTAGTTTCGCTTTAAATCGCAATTTTAGTTTTCATACAAAAAATCGATTTTTTATGAAAAAATAAAAGTGATCATGGATTTTCTTTAAATTGCTCTATCTCTTCTAGTTTCGCTTTAAATTGCAATTTTAGTTTTTCATACAAAAAATCGATTTTTATGAAAAAATAAAAGTGATCATGGATTTTGTTCTAAATTGCTCTATCTCTTCTAGTTTCGCTTTAAATTGCATTTTTAGTTTTTCATACAAAAAATCGATTTTTTATGAAAAAATAAAAGTGATCATGGATTTTGCTCTAAATTGCTCTATCTCTTCTAGTTTCGCTTTAAATTGCATTTTTAGTTTTTCATACAAAAAATCGATTTTTGATGAAAAAATAAAAGTGATCATGGATTTTCCTTTAAATTGCTCTATCTCTTCTAGTTTCGCTTTAAATCGCATTTTAGTTTTTCATACAAAAAATCGATTTTTTATGAAAAAATAAAAGTGATCATGGATTTTGTTCTAAATTGCTCTATCTCTTCTAGTTTCGCTTTAAATTGCATTTTTAGTTTTTCATACAAAAAATCGATTTTTATGAAAAATAAAAGTGATCATGGATTTTGCTCTAAATTGCTCTATCTCTTCTAGTTTCGCTTTAAATTGCATTTTTAGTTTTTCATACAAAAAATCGATTTTTATGAAAAAATAAAAGTGATCATGGATTTTGCTCTAAATTGCTCTATCTCTTCTAGTTTCGCTTTAAATTGCATTTTTAGTTTTTCATACAAAAAATCGATTTTTTATGAAAAAATAAAAGTGATCATGGATTTGTTCTAAATTGCTCTATCTCTTCTAGTTTCGCTTTAAATTGCATTTTTAGTTTTTCATACAAAAAATCGATTTTTTATTGAAAAAATAAAAGTGATCATGGATTTTCCTTCTAAATTGCTCTATCTCTTCTAGTTTCGCTTTAAATTGCATTTTTAGTTTTTCATACAAAAAATCGATTTTTTATGAAAAATAAAAGTGATCATGGATTTTGCTCTAAATTGCTCTATCTCTTCTAGTTTCGCTTTAAATTGCATTTTTAGTTTTTCATACAAAAAATCGATTTTTGATGAAAAATAAAAGTGATCATGGATTTTCCTTTAAATTGCTCTATCTCTTCTAGTTTCGCTTTAAATTGCATTTTAGTTTTTCATACAAAAAATCGATTTTTTATGAAAAAATAAAAGTGATCATGGATTTTCCTTAAATTGCTCTATCTCTTCTAGTTTCGCTTTAAATTGCATTTTTAGTTTTTCATACAAAAAATCGATTTTTTATGAAAAAATAAAAGTGATCATGGATTTTGCTCTAAATTGCTCTATCTCTTCTAGTTTCGCTTTAAATTGCATTTTTAGTTTTTCATACAAAAAATCGATTTTTGATGAAAAAATAAAGTGATCATGGATTTTGCTCTAAATTGCTCTATCTCTTCTAGTTTCGCTTTAAATTGCATTTTTAGTTTTTCATACAAAAAATCGATTTTTGATGAAAAATAAAAGTGATCATGGATTTTGCCTCTAAATTGCTCTATCTCTTCTAGTTTCGCTTTAAATTGCATTTTTAGTTTTTCATACAAAAAATCGATTTTTGATGAAAAAATAAAAGTGATCATGGATTTTCCTTTAAATTGCTCTATCTCTTCTAGTTTCGCTTTAAATTGCATTTTTAGTTTTTCATACAAAAAATCGATTTTTTATGAAAAAATAAAAGTGATCATGGATTTTGCCTCTAAATTGCTCTATCTCTTCTAGTTTCGCTTTAAATTGCATTTTAGTTTTTCATACAAAAAATCGATTTTTATGAAAAAATAAAAGTGATCATGGATTTTGCCTCTAAATTGCTCTAGCTCTTCTAGTTTCGCTTTAAATTGCATTTTAGTTTTTCATACAAAAAATCGATTTTTGATGAAAAAATAAAAGTGATCATGGATTTTCTTCTAAATTGCTCTATCTCTTCTAGTTTCGCTTTAAATTGCATTTTTAGTTTTTCATACAAAAAATCGATTTTTATGAAAAAATAAAAGTGATCATGGATTTTGCTCTAAATTGCTCTATCTCTTCTAGTTTCGCTTTAAATCGCAATTTTAGTTTTTCATACAAAAAATCGATTTTGAATGCAAAAATGAAAGTGATCATGGATTTTGCTCTAAATTGCTCTATCTCTTCTAGTTTCGCTTTAAATTGCATTTTAGTTTTTCATACAAAAAATCGATTTTGAATGCAAAAATAAAGTGATCATGGATTTTCCTTTAAATTGCTCTATCTCTTCTAGTTTCGCTTTAAATCGCATTTTTAGTTTTTCATACAAAAAATCGATTTTTTAATGAAAAAATAAAAGTGATCATGGATTTTGCTTCTAAATTGCTCTATCTCTTCTAGTTTCGCTTTAAATTGCATTTTTAGTTTTTCATACAAAAAATCGATTTTTGAATGAAAAAATAAAAGTGATCATGGATTTTGCTCTAAATTGCTCTATCTCTTCTAGTTTCGCTTTAAATTGCATTTTAGTTTTTCATACAAAAAATCGATTTTGATGAAAAAATAAAAGTGATCATGGATTTTGTTCTAAATTGCTCTATCTCTTCTAGTTTCGCTTTAAATTGCATTTTAGTTTTTCATACAAAAAATCGATTTTTATGAAAAATAAAAGTGATCATGGATTTTCTCTAAATTGCTCTATCTCTTCTAGTTTCGCTTTAAATCGCAATTTTAGTTTTCATACAAAAAATCGATTTTTGATGAAAAATAAAAGTGATCATGGATTTTGCTCTAAATTGCTCTATCTCTTCTAGTTTCGCTTTAAATCGCAATTTTAGTTTTTCATACAAAAAATCGATTTTGATGAAAAAATGAAAGTGATCATGGATTTTCCTTTAAATTGCTCTATCTCTTCTAGTTTCGCTTTAAATTGCATTTTTAGTTTTTCATACAAAAAATCGATTTTTTATGAAAAAATAAAAGTGATCATGGATTTTCCTTTAAATTGCTCTATCTCTTCTAGTTTCGCTTTAAATTGCATTTTTAGTTTTTCATATAAAAAATCGATTTTTTATTGAAAAATAAAAGTGATCATGGATTTTGCTTCTAAATTGCTCTATCTCTTCTAGTTTCGCTTTAAATTGCATTTTTAGTTTTCATACAAAAAATCGATTTTTTATGAAAAAATAAAAGTGATCATGGATTTTGCTCTAAATTGCTCTATCTCTTCTAGTTTCGCTTTAAATTGCAATTTTAGTTTTTCATACAAAAAATCGATTTTTTATGAAAAAATAAAAGTGATCATGGATTTGCTCTAAATTGCTCTATCTCTTCTAGTTTCGCTTTAAATTGCATTTTTAGTTTTTCATACAAAAAATCGATTTTTTATGAAAAAATAAAAGTGATCATGGATTTTGCTCTAAATTGCTCTATCTCTTCTAGTTTCGCTTTAAATCGCATTTTTAGTTTTTCATACAAAAAATCGATTTTTGATGAAAAATAAAAGTGATCATGGATTTTCCTTTAAATTGCTCTATCTCTTCTAGTTTCGCTTTAAATTGCAATTTTAGTTTTTCATACAAAAAATCGATTTTTTATGAAAAATGAAAGTGATCATGGATTTTCCTTTAAATTGCTCTATCTCTTCTAGTTTCGCTTTAAATTGCATTTTTAGTTTTTCATACAAAAAATCGATTTTTGAATGAAAAATGAAAGTGATCATGGATTTTCCTCTAAATTGCTCTATCTCTTCTAGTTTCGCTTTAAATTGCATTTTTAGTTTTTCATACAAAAAATCGATTTTTATGAAAAAATAAAAGTGATCATGGATTTTCCTTAAATTGCTCTATCTCTTCTAGTTTCGCTTTAAATTGCATTTTTAGTTTTTTCATACAAAAAATCGATTTTTGATGAAAAAATAAAAGTGATCATGGATTTTCCTTTAAATTGCTCTATCTCTTCTAGTTTCGCTTTAAATTGCATTTTTAGTTTTTCATACAAAAAATCGATTTTTATGAAAAAATAAAAGTGATCATGGATTTTGTTCTAAATTGCTCTATCTCTTCTAGTTTCGCTTTAAATTGCATTTTTAGTTTTTCATATAAAAAATCGATTTTTGAATGCAAAAATGAAAGTGATCATGGATTTTCCTTTAAATTGCTCTATCTCTTCTAGTTTCGCTTTAAATTGCATTTTTAGTTTTTCATACAAAAAATCGATTTTTTATGAAAAAATAAAAGTGATCATGGATTTTGCTCTAAATTGCTCTATCTCTTCTAGTTTCGCTTTAAATTGCATTTTTAGTTTTTCATATAAAAAATCGATTTTGAATGCAAAAATGAAAAGTGATCATGGATTTTGCTCTAAATTGCTCTATCTCTTCTAGTTTCGCTTTAAATTGCATTTTTAGTTTTTCATACAAAAAATCGATTTTTGATGAAAAAATAAAAGTGATCATGGATTTTGTTCTAAATTGCTCTATCTCTTCTAGTTCGCTTTAAATGCATTTTAGTTTTTCATACAAAAATCGATTTTTATTGAAAAAATAAAAGTGATCATGGATTTTCCTTTAAATTGCTCTATCTCTTCTAGTTTCGCTTTAAATTGCATTTTTAGTTTTTCATACAAAAAATCGATTTTGATGCAAAAATGAAAGTGATCATGGATTTTCCTTTAAATTGCTCTATCCTTCTAGTTTCGCTTTTAAATCGCAATTTTTAGTTTTTCATATAAAAAATCGATTTTGATGAAAAAATAAAAGTGATCATGGATTTTCCTTTAAATTGCTCTATCTCTTCTAGTTTCGCTTTAAATGCATTTTTAGTTTTTCATACAAAAATCGATTTTTGATGAAAAAATAAAAGTGATCATGGATTTTGCTTCTAAATTGCTCTATCTCTTCTAGTTTCGCTTTAAATTGCATTTTTAGTTTTCATATAAAAAATCGATTTTTTATGAAAAATAAAGTGATCATGGATTTTGCTTCTAAATTGCTCTAGCTCTTCTAGTTTCGCTTTAAATCGCAATTTTAGTTTTTCATACAAAAAATCGATTTTTATGAAAAAATAAAGTGATCATGGATTTTGCTCTTAAATTGCTCTATCTCTTCTAGTTTCGCTTTAAATTGCATTTTTAGTTTTTCATACAAAAAATCGATTTTTTATGAAAAAATAAAAGTGATCATGGATTTTTTCTAAATTGCTCTATCTCTTCTAGTTTCGCTTTAAATTGCATTTTTAGTTTTTCATACAAAAAATCGATTTTTTATGAAAAAATAAAAGTGATCATGGATTTTGCCTAAATTGCTCTATCTCTTCTAGTTTCGCTTTAAATTGCATTTTTAGTTTTTCATACAAAAAATCGATTTTTTATGAAAAAATAAAAGTGATCATGGATTTTCTAAATTGCTCTATCTCTTCTAGTTTCGCTTTAAATTGCATTTTTAGTTTTTCATACAAAAAATCGATTTTTTATGAAAAAATAAAAGTGATCATGGATTTTCCTTTAAATTGCTCTATCTCTTCTAGTTTCGCTTTAAATTGCATTTTTAGTTTTTCATACAAAAAATCGATTTTTTATGAAAAAATAAAAGTGATCATGGATTTTCCTTTAAATTGCTCTATCTCTTCTAGTTTCGCTTTAAATTGCATTTTTAGTTTTTCATACAAAAAATCGATTTTTTATGAAAAAATAAAAGTGATCATGGATTTTGCTCTAAATTGCTCTATCTCTTCTAGTTTCGCTTTAAATTGCATTTTTAGTTTTTCATACAAAAAATCGATTTTTTATGAAAAAATAAAAGTGATCATGGATTTTCCTTTAAATTGCTCTATCTCTTCTAGTTTCGCTTTAAATTGCATTTTTAGTTTTTCATACAAAAAATCGATTTTTTATGAAAAAATAAAAGTGATCATGGATTTTCCTTTAAATTGCTCTATCTCTTCTAGTTTCGCTTTAAATTGCATTTTTAGTTTTTCATACAAAAAATCGATTTTTTATGAAAAAATAAAAGTGATCATGGATTTTGCTCTAAATTGCTCTATCTCTTCTAGTTTCGCTTTAAATTGCATTTTTAGTTTTTCATACAAAAAATCGATTTTTTATGAAAAAATAAAAGTGATCATGGATTTTGCTCTAAATTGCTCTATCTCTTCTAGTTTCGCTTTAAATTGCATTTTTAGTTTTTCATACAAAAAATCGATTTTTTATGAAAAAATAAAAGTGATCATGGATTTTGCTCTAAATTGCTCTATCTCTTCTAGTTTCGCTTTAAATTGCATTTTTAGTTTTTCATACAAAAAATCGATTTTTTATGAAAAAATAAAAGTGATCATGGATTTTGCTAAATTGCTCTATCTCTTCTAGTTTCGCTTTAAATTGCATTTTTAGTTTTTCATACAAAAAATCGATTTTTTATGAAAAAATAAAAGTGATCATGGATTTTCTAAATTGCTCTATCTCTTCTAGTTTCGCTTTAAATTGCATTTTTAGTTTTTCATACAAAAAATCGATTTTTTATGAAAAAATAAAAGTGATCATGGATTTTGCTCTAAATTGCTCTATCTCTTCTAGTTTCGCTTTAAATTGCATTTTTAGTTTTTCATACAAAAAATCGATTTTTTATGAAAAAATAAAAGTGATCATGGATTTTGCTCTAAATTGCTCTATCTCTTCTAGTTTCGCTTTAAATTGCATTTTTAGTTTTTCATACAAAAAATCGCTTTTTTATGAAAAAATAAAATGATCATGGATTTTGCTTCTAAATTGCTCTATCTCTTCTAGTTTCGCTTTAAATTGCATTTTTAGTTTTTCATTACAAAAAATCGGATTTTTATGAAAAAATAAAAGTGATCATGGATTTTGCTCTAAATTGCTCTATCTCTTCTAGTTTCGCTTTAAATTGCATTTTTAGTTTTCATACAAAAAATCGATTTTTTATGAAAAAAATAAAAAGTGATCATGGATTTGCTCTAAATGCTCTATCTCTTCTAGTTTCGCTTAAATTGGCATTTTTAGTTTTCATACAAAAAATCGATTTTTATGAAAAAATAAAGTGATCATGGATTTTGCCTCTAAATTGCTCTATCTCTTCTAGTTCGCTTTAATGCATTTTTAGTTTTTCATACAAAAATCGATTTTTTATGAAAAATAAAAGTGATCATGGATTTTGCTTCTAAATTGCTCTATCTCTTCTAGTTTCGCTTTTAAATTGCATTTTTAGTTTTTCATACAAAAAATCGATTTTGATGAAAAAATAAAAGTGATCATGGATTTTGCTCTAAATTGCTCTATCTCTGCTAGTTTCGCTTTAAATTGCATTTTTAAGTTTTCATACAAAAAATCGATTTTTTATGAAAAAATAAAAGTGATCATGGATTTTGCTTCTAAATTGCTCTATCTCTTCTAGTTCGCTTTAAATTGCATTTTTAGTTTTATCAAAAAATCGATTTTTTATGAAAAAATAAAAGTGATCATGGATTTTGCTCTAAATTGCTCTATCTCTTCTAGTTTCGCTTTAAATTGCATTTTTAGTTTTTCATACAAAAAATCGATTTTTTATGAAAAAATAAAAGTGATCATGGATTTTGCTCTAAATTGCTCTATCTCTTCTAGTTTCGCTTTAAATTGCATTTTTAGTTTTTCATACAAAAAATCGATTTTTTATGAAAAAATAAAAGTGATCATGGATTTTGCTCTAAATTGCTCTATCTCTTCTAGTTTCGCTTTAAATTGCATTTTTAGTTTTTCATACAAAAAATCGATTTTTTATGAAAAAATAAAAGTGATCATGGATTTTGCTCTAAATTGCTCTATCTCTTCTAGTTTCGCTTTAAATTGCATTTTTAGTTTTTCATACAAAAAATCGATTTTTTATGAAAAAATAAAAGTGATCATGGATTTTGCTCTAAATTGCTCTATCTCTTCTAGTTTCGCTTTAAATTGCATTTTTAGTTTTTCATACAAAAAATCGATTTTTTATGAAAAAATAAAAGTGATCATGGATTTTGCTTAAATTGCTCTATCTCTTCTAGTTTCGCTTTAAATTGCATTTTTAGTTTTTCATACAAAAAATCGATTTTTTATGAAAAAATAAAAGTGATCATGGATTTTGCTCTAAATTGCTCTATCTCTTCTAGTTTCGCTTTAAATTGCATTTTTAGTTTTTCATACAAAAAATCGATTTTTTAAAAAATAAAAGTGATCATGGATTTTGCTTTAAATTGCTCTATCTCTTCTAGTTTCGCTTTAAATTGCATTTTTAGTTTTTCATACAAAAAATCGATTTTTTAAAAAATAAAAGTGATCATGGATTTTGCTCTAAATTGCTCTATCTCTTCTAGTTTCGCTTTAAATTGCATTTTTAGTTTTTCATACAAAAAATCGATTTTTTATGAAAAAATAAAAGTGATCATGGATTTTGCCTAAATTGCTCTATCTCTTCTAGTTTCGCTTTAAATTGCATTTTTAGTTTTTCATACAAAAAATCGATTTTTTATGAAAAAATAAAAGTGATCATGGATTTTCTCTAAATTGCTCTATCTCTTCTAGTTTCGCTTTAAATTGCATTTTTAGTTTTTCATACAAAAAATCGATTTTTTATGAAAAAATAAAAGTGATCATGGATTTTCCTAAATTGCTCTATCTCTTCTAGTTTCGCTTTAAATTGCATTTTTAGTTTTTCATACAAAAAATCGATTTTTTATGAAAAAATAAAAGTGATCATGGATTTTCTTAAATTGCTCTATCTCTTCTAGTTTCGCTTTAAATTGCATTTTTAGTTTTTCATACAAAAAATCGATTTTTTATGAAAAAATAAAAGTGATCATGGATTTTGCTCTAAATTGCTCTATCTCTTCTAGTTTCGCTTTAAATTGCATTTTTAGTTTTTCATACAAAAAATCGATTTTTTATGAAAAAATAAAAGTGATCATGGATTTTCTTTAAATTGCTCTATCTCTTCTAGTTTCGCTTTAAATTGCATTTTTAGTTTTTCATACAAAAAATCGATTTTTTATGAAAAAATAAAAGTGATCATGGATTTTCCTTTAAATTGCTCTATCTCTTCTAGTTTCGCTTTAAATTGCATTTTTAGTTTTTCATACAAAAAATCGATTTTTTATGAAAAAATAAAAGTGATCATGGATTTTCTAAATTGCTCTATCTCTTCTAGTTTCGCTTTAAATTGCATTTTTAGTTTTTCATACAAAAAATCGATTTTTTATGAAAAAATAAAAGTGATCATGGATTTTGCCTAAATTGCTCTATCTCTTCTAGTTTCGCTTTAAATTGCATTTTTAGTTTTTCATACAAAAAATCGATTTTTTATGAAAAAATAAAAGTGATCATGGATTTTCCTTCTAAATTGCTTCTAGCTCTTCTAGTTTCGCTTTAAATTGCATTTTAGTTTTTCATATAAAAAATCGATTTTTATGAAAAATAAAAGTGATCATGGATTTTGCTTCTAAATTGCTCTATCTCTTCTAGTTTCGCTTTAAATTGCATTTTTAGTTTTTCATACAAAAATCGATTTTTTGATGAAAAATAAAAGTGATCATGGATTTTGCCTCTAAATTGCTCTATCTCTTCTAGTTTCGCTTTAAATCGCAATTTTAGTTTTCATACAAAAAATCGATTTTTGATGAAAAATAAAAGTGATCATGGATTTTCCTTTAAATTGCTCTATCTCTTCTAGTTCGCCTTTAAATTGCATTTTTTAGTTTTTCATACAAAAAATCGATTTTTATTGAAAAAATAAAAAGTGATCATGGATTTTGCTCTAAATTGCTCTATCTCTTCTAGTTTCGCTTTAAATTGCATTTTTAGTTTTTCATACAAAAAATCGATTTTTGAATGCAAAAATGAAAAGTGATCATGGATTTTCTTTAAATTGCTCTATCTCTTCTAGTTTCGCTTTAAATTGCATTTTTAGTTTTTCATACAAAAAAATCGATTTTTATGAAAAATAAAAGTGATCATGGATTTTGCTCTAAATTGCTCTATCTCTTCTAGTTTCGCTTTAAATCGCATTTTAGTTTTTCATACAAAAAATCGATTTTGATGAAAAATGAAAGTGATCATGGATTTTTCCTTTAAATTGCTCTATCTCTTCTAGTTTCGCTTTAAATTGCATTTTTAGTTTTTTCAATACAAAAAATCGATTTTTTTATGAAAAATAAAAGTGATCATGGATTTTGTTCTAAATTGCTCTATCTCTTCTAGTTTCGCTTTAAATTGCATTTTAGTTTTTCATTACAAAAAATCGATTTTTTATAAAAAATAAAAGTGATCATGGATTTTGTTCTAAATTGCTCTATCTCTTCTAGTTTCGCTTTAATCGCAATTTTTAGTTTTTCATACAAAAATCGATTTTTTATGAAAAAATAAAGTGATCATGGATTTTTCCTTTAAATTGCTCTATCTCTTCTAGTTTTCGCTTTAAATCGCAATTTTAGTTTTTCATACAAAAAATCGATTTTTATGAAAAAATAAAAGTGATCATGGATTTTCTTTAAATTGCTCTAGCTCTTCTAGTTCGCTTTAAATTGCATTTTTAGTTTTTCATACAAAAAATCGATTTTTGAATGCAAAAAATGAAAGTGATCATGGATTTTCCTTTAAATTGCTCTATCTCTTCTAGTTTCGCTTTAAATTGCATTTTTAGTTTTTCATACAAAAATCGATTTTTTATGAAAAAATAAAAGTGATCATGGATTTTGCTTCTAAATTGCTCTATCTCTTCTAGTTTCGCTTTAAATTGCATTTTTAGTTTTTCATACAAAAAATCGATTTTTATGAAAAATAAAAGTGATCATGGATTTTCCTTTAAATTGCTCTATCTCTTCTAGTTTCGCTTTAAATTGCATTTTTAGTTTTCATACAAAAAATCGATTTTTTATGAAAAATAAAGTGATCATGGATTTTCTTCTAAATTGCTCTATCTCTTCTAGTTTCGCTTTAAATCGCATTTTTAGTTTTTCATACAAAAAATCGATTTTTATGAAAAAATAAAAGTGATCATGGATTTTCCTTTAAATTGCTCTATCTCTTCTAGTTTCGCTTTAAATTGCATTTTTAGTTTTTCATACAAAAAATCGATTTTTATGAAAAAATAAAAGTGATCATGGATTTGTTCTAAATTGCTCTATCTCTTCTAGTTTCGCTTTAAATTGCATTTTTAGTTTTTCATACAAAAAATCGATTTTTTATGAAAAATAAAAGTGATCATGGATTTTCCTTTAAATTGCTCTATCTCTTCTAGTTTCGCTTTAAATTGCATTTTTAGTTTTTCATACAAAAAATCGATTTTTATTAAAAAATAAAAGTGATCATGGATTTTTCCTTTAAATTGCTCTATCTCTTCTAGTTTCGCTTTAAATCGCAATTTTAGTTTTCATACAAAAAATCGATTTTATGCAAAAAATAAAAAGTGATCATGGATTTTCCTTTAAATTGCTCTATCTCTTCTAGTTTCGCTTTAAATCGCAATTTTTAGTTTTTCATACAAAAATCGTATTTTTTGAATGCAAAAATGAAAAATGATCATGGATTTTGCTTTAAATTGCTCTATCTCTTCTAGTTTCGCTTTAAATTGCATTTTTAGTTTTTCATACAAAAAATCGATTTTTATGAAAAAATAAAAGTGATCATGGATTTTCCTTTAAATTGCTCTATCTCTTCTAGTTTCGCTTTAAATTGCATTTTAGTTTTTCATACAAAAAATCGATTTTGAATGCAAAAATGAAAAGTGATCATGGATTTTCCTTTAATTGCTCTATCTCTTCTAGTTTCGCTTTAAATTGCATTTTTAGTTTTTCATACAAAAAATCGATTTTTTATGAAAAAATAAAAGTGATCATGGATTTTTCTTAAATTGCTCTATCTCTTCTAGTTTCGCTTTAAATCGCAATTTTAGTTTTTCATACAAAAAATCGATTTTTATGAAAAAATAAAAGTGATCATGGATTTTCCTTTAAATTGCTCTATCTCTTCTAGTTTCGCTTTAAATTGCATTTTAGTTTTTCATACAAAAAATCGATTTTTTATGAAAAAATAAAGTGATCATGGATTTTTCTAAATTGCTCTATCTCTTCTAGTTTCGCTTTAAATTGCATTTTTAGTTTTTCACACAAAAAATCGATTTTTTATGAAAAAATAAAGTGATCATGGATTTTCTTTAAATTGCTCTATCTCTTCTAGTTTCGCTTTAAATTGCATTTTTAGTTTTTCACACAAAAAATCGATTTTTTATGAAAAAATAAAAGTGATCATGGATTTTGTTCTAAATTGCTCTATCTCTTCTAGTTTCGCTTTAAATTGCATTTTAGTTTTTCATACAAAAAATCGATTTTGAATGCAAAAATGAAAGTGATCATGGATTTTCCTTTAAATGCTCTATCTCTTCTAGTTTCGCTTTAAATTGCATTTTAGTTTTCATACAAAAAATCGATTTTTGAATGCAAAAATGAAAGTGATCATGGATTTTCCTTTAAATTGCTCTATCTCTTCTAGTTTCGCTTTAAATTGCATTTTTAGTTTTCATACAAAAAATCGATTTTGATGAAAAATAAAAGTGATCATGGATTTTCCTTTAAATTGCTCTATCTCTTCTAGTTTCGCTTTAAATTGCATTTTTAGTTTTTCATACAAAAAATCGATTTTTGATGAAAAAATAAAAGTGATCATGGATTTTCCTTTAAATTGCTCTATCTCTTCTAGTTTCGCTTAAATTGCATTTTAGTTTTTCATACAAAAAATCGATTTTTAATGAAAAATAAAAGTGATCATGGATTTTCTTTAAATTGCTCTATCTCTTCTAGTTTCGCTTTAAATCGCAATTTTTAGTTTTTCATATAAAAAATCGATTTTGATGAAAAATAAAAGTGATCATGGATTTTCTCTAAATTGCTCTATCTCTTCTAGTTTCGCTTTTAAATTGCATTTTTAGTTTTTCATACAAAAAATCGATTTTGATGAAAAAATAAAAGTGATCATGGATTTTGTCTAAATTGCTCTATCTCTTCTAGTTTCGCTTTAAATTGCATTTTAGTTTTTCATACAAAAAATCGATTTTTTACTGAAAAATAAAAGTGGTCATGGATTTGTTCTTAAATTGCTCTATCTCTTCTAGTTTCGCTTTAAATCGCTATTTTAGTTTTTCATACAAAAAATCGATTTTTATTGAAAAAATAAAAGTGATCATGGATTTTCCTTTAAATTGCTCTATCTCTTCTAGTTTCGCTTTAAATCGCAATTTTAGTTTTTCATACAAAAAATCGATTTTTTATTAAAAATAAAAGTGATCATGGATTTTCCTTTAAATTGCTCTATCTCTTCTAGTTTCGCTTTAAATCGCAATTTTAGTTTTTCATACAAAAAATCGATTTTTTATGAAAAAATAAAGTGATCATGGATTTTGTTCTAAATTGCTCTATCTCTTCTAGTTTCGCTTTAAATTGCATTTTTAGTTTTTCATGCAAAAAATCGATTTTTATTAAAAAATAAAAGTGATCATAGATTTTCCTTTAAATTGCTCTATCTCTTCTAGTTTCGCTTTAAATTCGCAATTTTAGTTTTTCATACAAAAAATCGATTTTTGAATGCAAAAATGAAAGTGATCATGGATTTTCCTTTAAATTGCTCCATCTCTTCTAGTTTCGCTTTAAATCGCTATTTTTAGTTTTTCATACAAAAAATCGATTTTTTATTAAAAAATAAAAGTGATCATGGATTTTCCTTTAAATTGCTCTATCTCTTCTAGTTTCGCTTTTAAATCGCAATTTTTAGTTTTTCATACAAAAAATCGATTTTTTATTAAAAAATAAAAGTGATCATGAATTTTCCTTTAAATTGCTCTATCTCTTCTAGTTTCGCTTAAATCGCAATTTTAGTTTTTCATACAAAAAATCGATTTTTTATGAAAAATAAAAGTGATCATGGATTTTGTTCTAAATTGCTCTATCTCTTCTAGTTTCGCTTTAAATTGCATTTTTAGTTTTTCATGCAAAAAATCGATTTTATTAAAAAATAAAAGTGATCATGGATTTTTCTTTAAATTGCTCTAGTTCTTCTAGTTTCGCTTTAAATCGCAATTTTAGTTTTTCATGCAAAAAATCGATTTTTTATGAAAAAATAAAAGTGATCATAGATTTTCCTTTAAATTGCTCTATCTCTTCTAGTTTCGCTTTAAATTGCATTTTTAGTTTTTCATACAAAAAATCGATTTTGAATGCAAAAATGAAAGTGATCATGGATTTTGTTCTAAATTGCTCTAGCTTTTCTAGTTTCGCTTTAAATTGCATTTTAGTTTTTCATATAAAAAGTCGATTTTGAATGCAAAAATAAAAGTGATCATGGATTTTGTTCTAAATTGCTCTAGCTCTTCTAGTTTCGCTTTAAATTGCATTTTTAGTTTTTCATATAAAAAGTCGATTTTGAATGCAAAAATAAAAGTGATCATGGATTTTCCTTTAAATTGCTCTATCTCTTCTAGTTTCGCTTTAAATTGCATTTTTAGTTTTTCATATAACAAGTCGATTTTTGAATGCAAAAATAAAAGTGATCATGGATTTTCCTTTAAATTGCTCTATCTCTTCTAGTTTCGCTTTAAATTACATTTTTAGTTTTTCATACAAAAAATCGATTTTTTTATTAAAAAATAAAAGTGATCATGGATTTTTCTTTAAATTGCTCTATCGCTTCTAGTTTCGCTTTATATTGCATTTTTAGTTTTTCATATAAAAAATCGATTTTGAATGCAAAAATAAAAGTGATCATGGATTTTGCTCTAAATTGCTCTATCTCTTCTAGTTTCGCTTTAAATCGCAATTTTAGTTTTTCATACAAAAAATCGATTTTGAATGCAAAAATGAAAGTGATCATGGATTTTGTTCTAAATTGCTCTATCTCTTCTAGTTTCGCTTTAAATTGCATTTTTAGTTTTTCACACAAAAAATCGATTTTTATGAAAAAATAAAAGTGATCATGGATTTTGTTCTAAATTGCTCTATCTCTTCTAGTTTCGCTTTAAATCGCTATTTTTAGTTTTTCATACAAAAAATCGATTTTTTATGAAAAAATAAAAGTGATCATAGATTTTTCTTTAAATTGCTCTAGCTCTTCTAGTTTCGCTTTAAATCGCAATTTTAGTTTTTCATTCAAAAAATCGATTTTTTATGAAAAAATAAAAGTGATCATAGATTTTTCTTTAAATTGCTCTAGCTCTTCTAGTTTCGCTTTAAATCGCAATTTTAGTTTTTCATTCAAAAAATCGATTTTTTATGAAAAAATAAAAGTGATCATAGATTTTTCTTTAAATTGCTCTAGCTCTTCTAGTTTCGCTTTAAATTGCATTTTAGTTTTTCATACAAAAAATCGTTTTTGAATGCAAAAAATGAAAGAGATCATGGATTTTCCTTTAAATTGCTCTATCTCTTCTAGTTTCGCTTTAAATTGCATTTTTAGTTTTTCACACAAAAAATCGATTTTTTATGAAAAAATAAAAGTGATCATGGATTTTGTTCTAAATTGCTCCATCTCTTCTAGTTTCGCTTTAAATTGCATTTTTAGTTTTTCATACAAAAAATCGATTTTTTACTAAAAAATGAAAGAGATCATGGATTTTCCTTTAAATTGCTCTATCTCTTCTAGTTTCGCTTTAAATCGCAATTTTAGTTTTTCATACAAAAAATCGATTTTGAATGCAAAAATGAAAGGATCATGGATTTTCCTTTAAATTGCTCTATCTCTTCTAGTTTCGCTTTAAATTGCATTTTTAGTTTTTCACACAAAAAATCGATTTTTTATGAAAAAATAAAAGTGATCATGGATTTGTTCTAAATTGCTCTATCTCTTCTAGTTTCGCTTTAAAATGCATTTTTAGTTTTTCATACAAAAAATCGATTTTTGATGAAAAAATAAAAGTGATCATGGATTTTCCCTAAAATTGCTCTATCTCTTCTAGTTTCGCTTTAAATTGCATTTTTAGTTTTTCATACAAAAAATCGATTTTTGATGCAAAAATGAAAGTGATCATGGATTTTCCTTTAAATTGCTCTATCTCTTCTAATTTCGCTTTAAATTTCATTTTTAGTTTCTTCATACAAAAAATCGACTTTTTATTAAAAAATAAAAGTGATCATAGATTTTCTTTAAATTGCTCTATCTCTTCTAGTTTCGCTTTAAATCGCAGTTTTTAGTTTTTCATACAAAAAATCGTTTTTGAATGCAAAAATGAAAAGATCATGGATTTTCCTTTAAATTGCTCTATCTCTTCTAGTTTCCCTTCAAATCGCAATTTTAGTTTTTCATACAAAAAATCGATTTTGAATGCAAAAATGAAAAAGATCATGGATTTTCCTTTAAATTGCTCTATCTCTTCTAGTTTCGCTTTTTTGCATTTTTAGTTTTTCACACAAAAAATCGATTTTTTATGAAAAAATAAAAGTGATCATGGATTTTGTTCTAAATTGCTCTATCTCTTCTAGTTTCGCTTTAAATTGCATTTTTAGTTTTTTATACAAAAAATCGATTTTGAATGCAAAAATGAAAAAGATCATGGATTTTCCTTTAAATTGCTCTATCTCTTCTAGTTTCGCTTTAAATTGCATTTTTAGTTTTTCACACAAAAAATCGATTTTTATGAAAAAATAAAAGTGATCATGGATTTTGTTCTAAATTGCTCTATCTCTTCTAGTTTCGCTTTAAATCGCAATTTTAGTTTTTCATACAAAAAATCGATTTTGAATGCAAAAATGAAAGAGATCATGGATTTTCCTTTAAATTGCTCTATCTCTTCTAGTTTCGCTTTAAATTGCATTTTTAGTTTTTCACACAAAAAATCGATTTTTATGAAAAAATAAAAGTGATCATGGATTTTGTTCTAAATTGCTCTATCTCTTCTAGTTTCGCTTTAAATGCATTTTTAGTTTTTCATACAAAAAATCGATTTTTTATGAAAAAATAAAAGTGATCATGGATTTTGTTCTAAATTGCTCTATCTCTTCTAGTTTCGCTTTAAATTGCATTTTTAGTTTTTCACACAAAAAATCGATTTTTTATGAAAAAATAAAAGTGATCATGGATTTTGTTCTAAATTGCTCTATCTCTTCTAGTTTCGCTTTAAATCGCAATTTTAGTTTTTCATACAAAAAATCGATTTTGAATGCAAAAATGAAAGAGATCATGGATTTTCCTTTAAATTGCTCTATCTCTTCTAGTTTCGCTTTAAATCGCAATTTTAGTTTTTCATACAAAAAATCGATTTTGAATGCAAAAATGAAAGTGATCATGGATTTTCCTTTAAATTGCTCTATCTCTTCTAGTTTCGCTTTAAATTGCATTTTTAGTTTTTCATACAAAAAATCGATTTTTTATGAAAAAATAAAAGTGATCATAGATTTTTCTTTAAATTGCTCTAGCTCTTCTAGTTTCGCTTTAAATCGCAATTTTAGTTTTTCATACAAAAAATCGATTTTGAATGCAAAATGAAAGTGATCATAGATTTTCCTTTAAATTGCTCTATCTCTTCTAGTTTCGCTTTAAATTGCATTTTTAGTTTTTCACACAAAAAATCGATTTTTTATGAAAAAATAAAAGTGATCATGGATTTTGTTCTAAATTGCTCTATCTCTTCTAGTTTCGCTTTAAATCGCAATTTTAGTTTTTCATACAAAAAATCGATTTTTTATGAAAAAATAAAAGTGATCATAGATTTTCCTTTAAATTGCTCTATCTCTTCTAGTTTCGCTTTAAATTGCATTTTTAGTTTTTCACACAAAAAATCGACTTTTTATGAAAAAATAAAAGTGATCATGGATTTTGTTCTAAATTGCTCCATCTCTTCTAGTTTCGCTTTAAATTGCATTTTTAGTTTTTCATACAAAAAATCGATTTTTTACTAAAAATAAAAGTGGTCATGGATTTTCCTTTAAATTGCTCTATCTCTTCTAGTTTCGCTTTAAATCGCATTTTAGTTTTTCATACAAAAAATCGATTTTTTATTAAAAAATAAAAGTGATCATGGATTTTCTTTAAATTGCTCTATCTCTTCTAGTTTCGCTTTAAATCGCAATTTTAGTTTTTCATACAAAAAATCGATTTTTTATTAAAAATAAAAGTGATCATGGATTTTCCTTTAAATTGCTCTATCTCTTCTAGTTTCGCTTTAAATCGCAATTTTAGTTTTTCATACAAAAAATCGATTTTTTATGAAAAATAAAAGTGATCATGGATTTTGTTCTAAATTGCTCTATCTCTTCTAGTTTCGCTTTAAATTGCATTTTTAGTTTTTCATGCAAAAAATCGATTTTTTATTAAAAAATAAAAGTGATCATAGATTTTCCTTTAAATTGCTCTATCTCTTCTAGTTTCGCTTTAAATCGCAATTTTAGTTTTTCATACAAAAAATCGATTTTGAATGCAAAAATGAAAGTGATCATGGATTTTCCTTTAAATTGCTCCATCTCTTCTAGTTTCGCTTTAAATCGCTATTTTAGTTTTTCATACAAAAAATCGATTTTTTATTAAAAAATAAAAGTGATCATGGATTTTCCTTTAAATTGCTCTATCTCTTCTAGTTTCGCTTTAAATCGCAATTTTAGTTTTTCATACAAAAAATCGATTTTTTATTAAAAAATAAAAGTGATCATGAATTTTCCTTTAAATTGCTCTATCTCTTCTAGTTTCGCTTTAAATCGCAATTTTAGTTTTTCATACAAAAAATCGATTTTTTATGAAAAAATAAAAGTGATCATGGATTTTGTTCTAAATTGCTCTATCTCTTCTAGTTTCGCTTTAAATTGCATTTTTAGTTTTTCATGCAAAAAATCGATTTTTTATTAAAAAATAAAAGTGATCATGGATTTTTCTTTAAATTGCTCTAGTTCTTCTAGTTTCGCTTTAAATCGCAATTTTAGTTTTTCATGCAAAAAATCGATTTTTTATGAAAAAATAAAAGTGATCATAGATTTTCCTTTAAATTGCTCTATCTCTTCTAGTTTCGCTTTAAATTGCATTTTTAGTTTTTCATACAAAAATCGATTTTGAATGCAAAAATGAAAGTGATCATGGATTTTCCTTTAAATTGCTCCATCTCTTCTAGTTTCGCTTTAAATCGCTATTTTAGTTTTTCATACAAAAAATCGATTTTTTATTAAAAAATAAAAGTGATCATGGATTTTCCTTTAAATTGCTCTATCTCTTCTAGTTTCGCTTTAAATCGCAATTTTAGTTTTTCATGCAAAAAATCGATTTTTTATGAAAAAATAAAAGTGATCATAGATTTTCCTTTAAATTGCTCTATCTCTTCTAGTTTCGCTTTAAATCGCAATTTTAGTTTTTCATACAAAAAATCGATTTTGAATGCAAAAATGAAAGTGATCATGGATTTTCCTTTAAATTGCTCCATCTCTTCTAGTTTCGCTTTAAATCGCTATTTTAGTTTTTCATACAAAAAATCGATTTTTTATTAAAAAATAAAAGTGATCATGGATTTTCCTTTAAATTGCTCTATCTCTTCTAGTTTCGCTTTAAATCGCAATTTTAGTTTTTCATACAAAAAATCGATTTTTTATTAAAAAATAAAAGTGATCATGGATTTTCCTTTAAATTGCTCTATCTCTTCTAGTTTCGCTTTAAATCGCAATTTTAGTTTTTCATACAAAAAATCGATTTTTTATGAAAAAATAAAAGTGATCATGGATTTTGTTCTAAATTGCTCTATCTCTTCTAGTTTCGCTTTAAATTGCATTTTTAGTTTTTCATGCAAAAAATCGATTTTTTATTAAAAAATAAAAGTGATCATGGATTTTTCTTTAAATTGCTCTAGTTCTTCTAGTTTCGCTTTAAATCGCAATTTTAGTTTTCATGCAAAAAATCGATTTTTTATGAAAAAATAAAAGTGATCATAGATTTTCCTTTAAATTGCTCTATCTCTTCTAGTTTCGCTTTAAATTGCATTTTTAGTTTTTCATACAAAAAATCGATTTTGAATGCAAAAATGAAAGTGATCATGGATTTTGTTCTAAATTGCTCTAGCTTTTCTAGTTTCGCTTTAAATTGCATTTTTAGTTTTTCATATAAAAAGTCGATTTTGAATGCAAAAATAAAAGTGATCATGGATTTTCCTTTAAATTGCTCTATCTCTTCTAGTTTCGCTTTAAATTACATTTTTAGTTTTTCATACAAAAAATCGATTTTTTATTAAAAAATAAAAGTGATCATGGATTTTTCTTTAAATTGCTCTATCGCTTCTAGTTTCGCTTTATATTGCATTTTTAGTTTTTCATATAAAAAATCGATTTTGAATGCAAAAATAAAAGTGATCATGGATTTTGCTCTAAATTGCTCTATCTCTTCTAGTTTCGCTTTAAATTGCATTTTTAGTTTTTCATACAAAAAATCGATTTTTAATGAGAAAATAAAAGTGATCATGAATTTTGCTCTAAATTGCTCTATCTCTTCTAGTTTCGCTTTAAATCGCAATTTTAGTTTTTCATACACAAATCGATTTTTTATGAGAAAATAAAAGTGATCATGGATTTTGCTCTAAAATGCTATATCTCTTCTAGTTTCGCTTTAAATCGCAATTTTAGTTTTTCATACAAAAAATCGAATTTTTATGAAAAAATAAAAGTGATCATGGATTTTGCTCTAAAATGCTATATCTCTTCTAGTTTCGATTTAAATTGCATTTTTAGTTTTTCATATAAATAATCCATTTCTGTTGGAACCATTAAAATGATTTTTAGTTTTTTATACAATGTAACGATTTTTTTTTTTTTTTGATAAAAATGTAAATGATCACACAATTTTGTCCAAATTGCTCTAGCTCGTCTAGGTAAAATTGATTTCGATCCATTATCTTCAAGCTGGTCTTGTTTTCTTTCTGAATGAAATAATGATGTTTTTAGGAAATGATCACATATTAATATCCTTTGTACCTTTCAAAATAACAAGATCAAAAATATTTTATTTACATTTTTTATTATATTTTTTTATTCCTTTATTATTTTCAAAGTCAAAAAATGTTTATTTTATTTTTAATTACATCTAATTCATAAAATGTAAAAAAATTAAAAAAAATTAAATACGAACAAAAGGAATTTAAAGTTTTTGAGAAGGAAAAATTGAATGCTGAAAAGAAGAAACGTAAACGTAAAAAGAATATAAGTGATTTCATACTAAAATGTTTATGTTTTGAAGTTTTTATTTGTTTCTTTGTTGAGGTGAATCTATAAAACGAAGGAAGAATTAAAACGAAAATAAAATAAAAATAATAAAAATAAAAACTTAAAACTGGTTTTTGTTGTTGTTTTTCTTTTCGTTTGCATTATAGTATATATCTGATGTGATAGAGGGGATAGAGAAAACAATCGATCCGAATTCATTTAACCAACAATTTCATCCAATGAACTTATTTCTTAAGTTGTGTGTTTGTTTGTGTATTCTACCTTAATAAACATAATATATATATAATATTAATAATAATATTAATAATAAAAATAATTATAATTAAAAATAATAATAATAAAGAAATTAAATATCTTCATATCGATGCACTAAATCGGATGTTGTTGTTCTCAAATCCAAATTATTTTGATGATCAAAACAGTGAAGCGTCGTCGTAGCATCAAATTCCTCTTCCATATGTTCTACTGTTTGGGGTATTTCTATAGCACCATCCAATTGTTCTATGATGTCATCCATGGCATCACCTTCGTTGATTGCTTGATCGCCCAAAGCTAAAGCAATAGCGTCATTTGCATTATCAGCTGAAACTCCGGCAACGGCAGTTGTTATGCTTTGTTGAGCAGGCTGTTGCACAACTGTACCTTTGGAGGATAGTGTTATGGTACGTTGTAGGGTATTGCTGGCATTGAAGATGTTAACAAAACCTTTTTTTCCTGCGGCTGAAGCCGTGTTGGTGGGTACCATCACCAGTTTACCTGTAGTGCCACCACTTGTGCCGCCTGTGGTTATAATTTGATTTTGTGTTTGCGATTGACCACTGTTGGAAGCAACGATGGTTACGGTTTTGGGTACTGCTGTTATGGTAGCGGGATTGGAGGACATTTGCACTGTTACGGCTTTGCCGCCTAAAGTTATAGTTTTCTGATGTAAACCCGCTCCTCCCGCACTAACATTTGCAAATTGTTGTGTTTGATGGGAGCCCAGCTGCTGTTGTGTTGTTGTATTATTGCCCGTTGACGAAGTGATGGTTATAGGTCTAACGGCACTAGTGGGTACATTGCGTAACATTTTCATGCCTGACTGTGTGCTGACCACGTTACGTGTGGTGCTAGACATAGTAGTAGAGGTGGAGCCAACTATTGATACAATATTGGAGGAAGATGCATTTGTTACTACGCCCCCCGAGGGTATAGTACGTATACCAGCGCCTGTGGTAACTATAATGATCTGTTGATTTGTCAATTGTTGTCCTTGTTTGTTGGTAATAACAAATGCCGGTTTGCCGGAAACATTTGAAGTCATTTTACCCACTTGCAAAATATTGGAGTTCTTCATTATCACCTTACCGCCACTGAGAGTATGAGGAGAGACCAGCTTCACCAGATTGCCGGGTACAATTTGTTTCTGTTGACCCGTGGCATTAGCCACATTGCCACTTACTATGAATTGAGTTTGTTTGTTGGTTACACCAGTACCCGCTTGTCCAACAGTTTGAGCGCCTGCTGCTCCCGTTGTGGCACCTTTAGCCATGTTTATATTAATTTTAGGAAATGTTTGTACAGCCACTCCTCCACTGCTGGTCTTTACCAATTGAAATTGTACATTAGAGCCTAGAGTCAAAGGTTTTTGAATGATGTACTGTTTGCCACCAATGGTAGTTGAGGTGGTGCCTCCGCTGTTTGTGGCGGATTGCTGTAAGGTTTGATTTCCTGTTAATTGATTGACTGTTGTAACTTGTCCAGAAGTTCCAGCAGTAGTTTTCAACACAGCCGTGGTATTACCAGCCGCAGGTGCGGTACTTAAACGTAGCGCTGGTGAACCAGTGGCCGAAACTAATCGTACTGTACTATTAGCTGCACTAGTAGCCACCATCGTAGGTTGGGAAACTGTGTTAACCACACGCAATCCACCTGTCGCCGCAGTGGCGGATGTGCCGGATGTAATAACCATTTGTTGGGAAGTAATGGGAGATACCATTGAACTGACTGTGCTGGTGATACTAGTGGCAGGCCTAGAAACTACCGAAGTGGGTCGGAATTTTTGCAAAATGGTGGTGATATTAGAACCACTATTGACCACTGTAGGCTGTTGGGTTGACGATTGATTTAAGTTTCCTCCTGCCACTGAAGTAATGGCGTGTGTTACTGTATTAGCCGGAGCTGCTGCAGTTACCATAGTCTGTTGCTGAGGTTGTGCTATATAAATACCTGTACTCACAGGTTGTGCTGCAGCATTTGGTTGAGTTAAAACGGGAGATTGTAGTTTATTAACTACAGCCGTTTGTTGGTGGCTAACAATATTATTACTACCTCGTAGTTGAGCAGCGGCTACGGGAGTTTGGTCTGTATTTAGAGCTGAAGCGGTGACAGATGTTACCCCAGCCGAAGCAGCAGCCGCGGGCACAATTGGTGCCGTTGCAGGGGTAGAAATACGGAATTTATTAGCTGTTCCCACAGCAGAACTGGAATTATTTAAAACTGCTGCTGTATTCTGATTACCATTCGCCATTATTTGTGGTGATGCATTGTGCTGTGGTGTAACCGGTGCGGGAGAAGGATTTACTTTCACTATACCAGAGGGAGGTTCAATCTTTTGTATTTGCAGCTCGTAAGCCGAAGCGAAGGTAGTGGCAGGCCAACATATTTCCAGGGCATGAGTTGAGGCTCTTACTAGAGCTACCTTTACTGCATATAAAGGACGATCAACTTCCAAATACCATAAATCTTTGCAGCACACTTGATTATTCCAGGCTTTACGATAACCATCACGACCAGACCATACATACAAACGACTGTGTATTCCAATGGCACAATGACCGGCTCTGGAACGTGGTACATTCTCTTCGACCGTATCCATGGTAACATTTTCCCAAGTCATGGTGTCTAAATTCAAAACAGCTAAGGTATTAGTACACTTCCATTCTCTTTCGGTGGTGGCCTTGGAATCGTTTACAACCAAAGGCACCCAACCACCAAAAACATACATTTTGTTATTCACCATAGTGGCGCTATGCAAAGAACGTGGCAAAGGAGCTCTGCCACGAGTGCAAGGCTTGGACCAGGTCATGGTATCAATATCCAAAAGCCATAAATCGCCCAAACGACAACCGCTCATGCCGCCATAGATTAAAAGATATAATTTACCGGTAGTTTTACAAGTAAAACTTACTCCTGTATGAGACTCTCTAGGTGGTGGACTTTCTCCATAGGTTTTGGGAACTATCCATTTGCCATTGTGACTGTGCGCTCCACGAGTCTCTAAAATATACAAATCATTTAGATATTTGGGTATATTATTTTTTGGATCATCCGATTCATTGGCCAAACCGCCAAACAATAAAATACGTTCGCCCACCAACGTGAAACTATGACCCAAACGAGGACATGGTGGAGCATCATTATCTGGTGCCTCTGGATGCATTTTACGCCATTCCCATTTAGTGGCTTGTAATTCGTAAAGTTCATTCGAATATTTGCCATATTCAATCATGCCACCAAATATAAACATCCGGGTACCTTCACAAACAAAACCATAGGCAGCACAACCGGGAGGAACATCTCCTTTCATGGCCGGTACAAACCATTGATTTGTTATGGTATTATAGACATGCAATTCATCAACAATACCTTCATTACCACCACCAAAGACAACCATTAATTCTTTAATGTTAATAGCTCTATGCCCATGGCGAGGCCGGGGTTGGGGGCCAGTGGTGTTGAAAACCCTACGCCAACGAAACTTTTGCTGCCACTTATCACTTTCTTGTCCCATCACATCATGCGGATCTTCTGTATTAGCTGATAGTTGCATTTCACTTAACTCACCCTGTTGCTGCTGCTGTGTTGAAGCGTTTGTTGTTGGTGTTGTTGGAATGGGTTCCAAATTTGATGTTTGTTTAGTTTGTACCAGTGTATTTGTTGTTGCCATTAATTCATTATCTTTTAACGCGTTAGCATCACTGTTATTAGAACTTTCCGTGTTTATTCCCATTTTCTTCTTCACCTCTTCTTCTTATTTACGATATTTTCGTTGTTGGTATTCTTCTTGCTATTTCTCGCTTCTTTTTGTTATTTTATTTTGTTATAAAAATTTTCTATTTGTTCATATATATAAGTGAATGAGTGTATGTGTACATTCAAAAAAGCACATAAATTCTCCTCTTCCCCTTTGCTATGCAAATTTCTTAACGCGGATTGGCAGCATCTGTATAATTTTTATTTTCTTTCAATATTAAACACTTGTCCTTTTTTATAATTTAAATTATAAAATTAAATTAAGTTTATTCACATTAATTATATTCACTTTCTTTCAAATTATTTAAGTTTTTTTATTGATGCTTTTTATAAATTAACTTCTCTGATTTAATGCAAACTAAACTTCACTGTTTACGAAAAAGCAAAAAGCGGCGTTTAAGTTTTACAAAGCCGCCGTTAAGTTTTTCTCACAAGTTTAAGCGTCCATGAGAAACTTCAATAAATTCACAATTTATTATTTACTACAATTTATTTAAGTTTATTTACGCATGCAATTTTTTAATTGTTATTTATCAAATACGTTTAAATTGTTCTTTTCAATATCATTTCACTTTAAATAATTCGTTTAATATTATAAAAATTATGTATTAAGTACTTTTCATTTTTTGTTTAACAATTTTTTCAAGCTTTATATATTTTTTATTGTTTATTTCAAATTATTTTATAAATTTAATTCTACTATCTGCCGGTCTAGTTACTAACAATAAATGTTCTCTTTCTTGTTGTAACTAGATTTTTATTCGACGCCGTTAATTTTTCACTAGCTTGGTGATTTTACTTAATCTTCCTTTTCTTCTTCTTCTTGTTTTAATAATTTTCGCGTCGGTTTTTATTTGTAGATTTTCTTTTATTGAAGCTACCATCCGTCAAATCTTATAGGTGATTCTATATATTAGTGGCAAGGCCACGAATGACACAGCATGTACCATACAGTAAGGCGTCACCATTAATCATTACGTAAATAGTTTTGATGAATGTATTCATCTATAACGTAAATGCGTTTAATGTTTACGTTCATAGAGTGATTCAAAAATATGGAAATGTAGAATAAGGTGAGACAAAGTGTTTTGTAATTACAACAAGGTTATGTATAATAAGAAATTAAAATCTAGACTTTTGAATTTAAAATTTTTAAGCAGATTAATTTTTTTGATTCACAATTCATATATCAAATCAGTATGGGTATCATTTGAAAAGTATTGAGAAGGTCTTCTTAACAAAATATAAAATAATTAATATTATTAACCATTGCAGAGACAAATTCCATTGTAATGTTTTAGTGGTCTCAAAAACGATAACGGTATTTTCACACATCAAAAACTACAGATCAATCGCAAAAATTTAAATTTATTAAATACCAAAAAAAAAATGGAATTATTTAAAATTATAACCCCATATATCAAATAAGTGAATTATTATAATTGAAAGATTATCAAGTAACCTTTGTAAAACATGTTTGATTAAAATAAGTCACCAGAAAAAAGTGTATACTAAAATTATTAAATCTTTTTAAAAAACTCAACTTGGTTCTACATAAAGTCGGCCGAGAATTCAAAGTTCTGCCATTAAAATGCAGTGTTACTAAACAGCACCGGGAGAACTTGCCTGTTGATAGAAAACATGGTACAGGTAGAAGAGATGGTCCACATGGTATCACTAAAGCTAAAAATACAAAGCATTTTCAAAAGAAAAATTAATTCAGCTAATTCAGGTTTAAAAACATGCAAGGTTCAATTAGTTTATGTTAGAAAAGTTGCTAAAAATTTCTAAAAAATATTATTGCTACATAATTTATGACGTAACGTATGTTCTGTCAGATTTTTCTCTTCCTGGTAAAAATTTTATTTTGCTAATACTAAAGGGAATGTAAATGAAAAATTTATGTCCAAAAAACAAGAAGAATAATGTGTTCGATTTATAATTGACAGTTTTAAGAAAGAAATATAATTAACACATTTTAGAAAGTTTTTTGCTTGAACTTCGAGGTTGCTTCAAATATCGGTTTATATCTTTTAATATACTGAACCAGGTTTGTTGGAGTATGTAAAATACTCAGGCTTAATTTCATCGAACAGATAGATGGAAATAGCTAAATTTTTGGGATCTGTATATCGGAATTTACCAGAGAGGAGAAAATTTGCAGTTGGTGTTATTTCCTATGCGAGGGTCTTTCATAATATTAAAAAATAACTAAATAGCGTAAGCCTACTTTTTTAGGCCTATAAATGTTTTTTACTGACATTTCAAAATTTTACTTTTTTTACTCTTCTATTAATGTATTATTTTTTTCATAAATTACCGATTTATTTTTCAAGCGAAACAATTTCCATAAATAAATACAACACTGTAACAATCGTACAAAAAATAATTTTTTGTACTATCCAGTTTATCATTTACGTATTTATGCTACGATTTTTATTATATCGTTATTATTTACAATACAATACTTACGCATTTTCATGGTGTATACTGATATTTTCATTCTGTTCACGAAATCGATTTTTCGTGAAGCGCATGTCTAAAAATTGGCTAAACGATATGTATAACGCATATCATCTGACAATACACCAACAACAACAAAAATATTGTTGACGTATACACACAATTTGATGTTTGTAACCATTCACAATAGAATGTTACACAATTTGTAGGAAGGTTTTGTATGATTTATTTTGACATAAAATCAATTTATAAACAAACTTTTTTTGTTGCAAATGCTTGTACTTATTTAGAACAAAAAGCTAAGAGGTCAATAAAAGCTTTTTTTGTGGCAAAAAATCTTTAGTTACTCTGTAAACTATAAAATGAAGATGGCGCTGGAAATTGAACTCTATGAAATATTTTTAATTAAAAAATTATAAAAGAAATTCTATTTATAGATTTTATTAAATATAAATTTGTATATAAAAGACAAAAATACACATGCAACCTTTTATTGTGAAGTTAAATTTCACACATTGTTGATTGGTTGCTATTGTGATTTACGTTATTGATAACAAGATAAAGATTATTGTGATTTGCATTATATACTTTCAAATGCTTGTTCTTCTCGAAAATTCTATTTGACATTCGTCTCTGTAGTTTGTTGTTGTTAAAAAGAAATGTTGAAAAACGGAAGTTTTTACTTAACTTAATGACAGAGTGATTCAAACAAATATTATTAGAATTTGGAAATAAAACTAAAACAACTTAATTTCATTTTCAAAACGAAGCTTAAATCAAGATCTTTACGCTTTTGTGTTCAACATCTTAATTTATAATGATGAAATCCCTTTCGCAAACAAATTGTATGGGCATTAAGGAGTGAAATCGAAAAACACTTAACTTACATTTTTCATTAAAACTTTTACCCCGTGTTATTTGATTAAAATGAGTGTCAATTGATGTCAAAAATGCATAAAGAACTTTTTGAACATTTGCTGTTTTTTATAAAATGAAAGTTTTAACTTTAGTAAAATTGAAAAAATGATGTTATGGTGTTTATTTAAAATTTCAGTATGATATAAATAAACTTGTCCATAAATCCAAGAATTGAAAAATTACCACTTTTCCATACAAAAATAATCAAAATTCCAATCCGTATAAAATTTGACTTTTTTAATTTAAATGATCGCTCTTCCGTTATAAAGGTCGTTCGACAGGAAATACTTCGTTAATTTATTTGACATCCATTAACGTTTTTATAGTGCTTTCTGTTACTTTTCTCAATCAGGTTTAAAATCTACCACAATCTTGAACATCATTACACCCTTCAATTCTTGTTTAACATGGGTCCAATATCTCTCAACAAGGTCTTAGCTCCGGGCAGTTTGGAGAATTAGCCGCTTTTGGTACAAATATCACGGCTTATGTACCATAGTGTCAGGATGGCAAGTCAGCCTAAAAATAAGTGAACACAATATGATGTTTTAGAGGGTAGCGGCCTTTTTTGTAAATATTTCTCGATGTTAATTTCAGTATTTATAAAGCCCGTTGCAACAAAAGATTGGCTTCTTTTGCCACAATTGAATATTGCTTGCCACAACAAGAACTTTTTGGAAAAATTTGACTGCATTTGGCTCCAAAATTTTCTTCAACACTCCCTGGAACGTCAGAAATGTTTTTTTAGAAAATTATATTTTTTAGAAAACTTGACTTCAATTTCCATGTTTGTTTTTGGCCATTAAATTTTTAGAGTGTTCCTGTCAGGAACTTTTTGAGATTTTATGCTTTTAAACCTGCATAAGGTTCAACTTTTTTTATCAAATACTTTGAACACTGAGCTAACCGGGCTTCATTCCTACCGGACTAGAAAAAAGTGCGTTCTAATATTATTCAGTATTATTAACAAAACTGAACTTGGTCTCCCTTAAAGTTGGTCAAGTATTCCACGCTTAAATTGTTTCTAATGTTATAAAACAGACTGGATCTTCCAGTATTTTTATATGATACCCATATTGTGCTATTAATCCAGTAAATACCAATAAAACTGAGCATAACATTACGAAAAAAGCTGATTTATTATTCGAAACAATAATTTTAGAAGCATTATTTGCCGCTATATCGATGATTTTTGAGATATCTGCTCTATTGTGAAATAAATCGTGAAAAATAATAAAATTGCGTTTCTTCTAATCACGGCTTAATATTATAGAATTTTGTATACATCATTTAAGGGATCTTTTTAACATCTTTCAAATAATATAAATAAAGATTAACTATGAATAGAGAAAATCGAAAATTTCAAGTCCCAGACAAGATTAAAATCCCTACGCTCTCAATTTTTTGAGGTAAAAATAAGTAATTTTATTTTTTTCCGCTTTCCGATAGCTTTCGATAATATAGGGTCCTTTAGTTTCGAGTTACAGATTCATGTTTCTCGTTTCTTAGTTAATGCACATTAACAATATGGATGTCATGTGATAGGTGTTAGAGAAACCTTTCCATTGATATATGATATCATATTGTTAACCCATTAGGGAACAAAGGCTATTTTTATAATTTTTAACTTTGACGTTTTACAAAAGTATTAATATCTAAAAAAGGTGTCGAAGCATTTTTGTAAAGGTTCGTTTTTCTATGCGACTGGACTAAGCCACTTACTTCTTTGTGACAAATAAAAAGCTTCCTTCTCACTAGACTAGGTTTCCGATTTGGATTTCTTATCCAAAAAATCATATTTTAGCAGAAACCACGTTTTTTCCATATTATTTAATTTATTTATTTTTGTAATTCCATATCTTACACTCTAAGTGGGATAATAGCATGATAGCTTGGAAACTATTATCCTCTGTGATAGTTTAAAAGGCAGCTTCTACAAAGAATACTATTTGGGTTAATTATATATTTGGATTTTATTATCCAGAAAATTATATTTTAGCGAATTAAATTTTAAATTTATAAAATCACCTTTTTCCCCACATTATTTATTTATTCATGTTTGTAGTTTCATAGTTTTGGTACTAAGTTAGTTAAGAGTATGATATGGATACCAAAAGTTAGCTGGAAGAGTTGTGTATAACTTTTGATATGATTGTGTATACCGCTATAACGATGCCTTTTCGAGATTTAGGTAATTTTATGAATAAAGTTACGATATAACATCATCAAAATTGAGTTAATAATGTCAAAGCTTTTATCTTTGGGACCTTTCATATAATATCAATATTGTTCAGATAATTAAACTATCAAACGAAAAAATGGATCTGTAACTAGAAACTTTAGCTTATTATATCTCGGAAACTATTACAGAGCGAAAGAAAATTTGTGGTTAATTTAAGATTTTGTGCGGAGGCTTGACTTCATATAACCCTTGATTTAAGGCCATTTTCCTATGTCTCTTGTTGCAGTATAACAAAATGTTTGAATTCAATAGATGCAAAACCAACAAAACTTCATGTATAGATAAATAAATAGCTTTTTCGCACCCTGTCTCAGCTCGACCTTGAAAATGGTTTTTGACATTTTGTTTTATTTGAATTTTCGCTTTTGCTTCACTTTTTTTCAATGGTTCTTTCAATAAGAAAAACAAATTACATAGAAAAAAAGCAACAAGCAAACAGCACGTGTCTGTCCCAAAGCTTAATTATTGGTTGTCTTTGAAAATCAGGATTCATTTCGCTAATTATTCGAAAATTAATAAAAATTTTAATAAAATCGGAAAAGAATTTGGAATCATAGCAATTATTTGGCTCAAACATTGAATTGTTGGAGAATAGTTTTTATTTAAAGATTTTGCAAAAACAAAAAAAGCGCACGCACAAACACAACTAACAAAAAACAACCAGCAGCAAAAGCGAACACACGCACACATACACATAAACAGAGTAACGCATAATAATAAACCTCAACGTCATGTTTTATTTAATTGGTTTGGGTTTAGGAGATCCCAAGGACATTACAGTAAAAGGCCTTGAAATTGTAAAACAATGTACCAGAGTTTATTTAGAAATGTATACCTCCATATTGGGTTGTCCCAAGGAAGAATTGGTAAGTTTGTGGTTTATCTTTTTCAAAAAAAAAAACGAATTTTAAATTAAAATATTATAATTTTTAGGAAGCATTTTATGGACGTCCTGTATTGCTAGCAGATCGTGACCTTGTTGAACAAGGAGCAGATGAAATATTGGCTGGTTCTGCCGAAGAAGATGTTGCTTTATTGGTGGTGGGTGATCCATTTGGTGCCACCACTCATACAGATTTTATTCTAAGAGCCAAAGAAAAGAAAATCCCCTATAAAGTTATACATAATGCGTCCATTATGAATGCCATTGGCTGTTGTGGCCTTCAATTGTATAAATTCGGTGAAACTGTATCCATCCCATATTGGGATGAAACCTGGAAACCAGATAGTTTTTATGATAAAATTAAACTTAATCGACTGCATAATATGCACACCTTATGTCTGCTTGACATCAAGGTAAAAGAGCCCACTTTAGAGTCTTTAATGCGGGGGCGAAAAGAATTTATGCCGCCACGTTTTATGACTGTAGCCGAGGCAGCCCAACAGCTATTGGCCATTGTGGAGAAAAAAGATGCATTGGAACGTAATACCATATTGAATGAACAATCCTTGTGTGTGGGCTTAGCCCGGGTGGGTCATGATAATCAACGTATAGTGGTAAGTACGTTGCGTGATATGGCTTCTACGGATTTGGGAGGACCTCTGCATTCGATTGTTATACCCGCCAAAGAAATGCATCCCTTAGAAGTTGAATTTCTACAACAATTTGCTAATTTAAAATTAGAAGACTACAATCATTAGATTTTAAACTCCGATTAAAATTTGTTGTAAACGTATGTGTGATGCAAAAATGAAATCTATAGCTATTTTCATTCTTTTCTAGCAATCCTCAAAAACCTAGCAAAACAAACAACATGTATTCCAACACCTCGACACCTTTGAAAAAGGTTTAAACACATATACATTTATATATTTGTAGGTCTCTTTTTAAGCTTTAAAAGTAGGGTTAGTAGTATTCTCTTTAATGCTTTTTCATTGGCAATTTTATTTATTTGCCCTTAAACAATTTTTTTGGTCCTGATTTATTTAGTTTGTTGTATTTAAAAATTTAATATAGTTGAAGTTTTAAATAGCTTTTCATACAACAAACCTCTTTTGTATTTCTCTCTAAACAAATTTAGCATTTAAAAAGTAGTTGAAAATAAAAAGTGTTATGAATTTAATGGTTTTATTAGTAACAAGTGGATCATTTTTCAATATTGAAAACAATTTGAAACATAAATAAGAAGAATCTAATTATATATTTTTACATAAAATGTACTTCATTTAAATAATTGAAAACAAAAAAGAGTAAAAGAAAGAAATGTGATTGAATCTTAAGAAAAACAAAACAAAAATACTTAATTAAATTAAATAATAAATGTGAGATCCTGAAAAGAAATCGGCCTGTGTATAAATTAATACAGATTATAAATTCTGCTTTAAAAACAATTAAATTTTCTTCTCAATAAAATAAACAAATTCGAATATAATTATTTTCGAATCTACTTAATCGATTTAAGAAGAGCCCTATTAAAATAAAACATTTTTTATGAGTGAGATTGAAAAATTCTTAACATAACATCGTTCATTAGCTACTAGGCAGTCATAACTCAAAAAGTCAATTTTTCAGTTGACGAAACCACTAAATTAACAGTTTTAATTTTTTATTTGATTATTATTACAATTTACATTTTTAATTACAAGTGGTGAAGTTCTGAACCCTTTTCGGAAACCCTTCCATTAACATTTTTAAAGTATTTTCTGGTAGTTTGCTCGAAGGTAGTACATCTTGGTTTAAAATCTACCACACTTTCGAACACCTTTTCTTGTACTCTTCAAATCTCTTTTAACAAAAGCCCAATACCTCTCCGGGCAGTTTGAAGCATTTGCTTCTATTGTACAAATACCACATTATTGTAATTTCACCACTCAAGAGTCAAGTCAAAAATAATAGAATATATTATAAAGTGAAATAATAGAAAATTTTATGAATGGAAGTAGCCTTTTTTTACATTCCTTGGTGTAAATTTCAGGCAAACCACTGCGACAACAAAAATCACAAGATTTCAATTAGAAGTAAGGACAAAGAAACCTTATATAAAATTATTGGTTAATGCCTACCGGTCTCGAATTGACCGTGCCGTCCCAAACCTATGTGCTGCATGTGATATATGATATTTTTTCAACGGTAAATCCAATCCTACCTCACTCAGTCCTGATCTATGGTCTCATCCAATTGAGGTTGCTCGATTTCTTAATCTGGCGTTAAACTGTAAATGAAGCAAAATTAAAAACAAGAACTTTAGATGAGATTCGCAAATTTCTTCACCCATTTTTTCTTAAATAAAATAACAGTGCTACTATCTCTTTTATAAAGAATTTTATTAAATATTATTCAATTTCTTCCAGTTTAAAATAAAATAATCCATTCAATTTTTGACAAGACCTCTTAAAAATAAAGTCCCCTCATACGCCTACCCGAACCCTGACGATCATAGAGTACATTGAATTTATTAACAAAATGATTCATATCATTGCAACCCTTTGTCATTGAACCCAAATAGCTTATCAGACCCACATCATTACATTGTGTATAGAACTCCTCTTGGAAGGCTCCGCCCTGCATAACAGGCAAACGGTGACTTAGAGCAAAGATTTCACGTAAAATTTCTTGATTTGCTGCTAATTTACCAGCTTCTACATCTTTAATATATTTGAGAACGATTTTAATGCGGGTATTTAACATTTTAATGGCACTTTCTTGAGCCACTAAATGTTCGGCCACATATGATTTTTCACCAGTATCATTGGTAGACATGCGTGCCACATGATCAACACCAATACGTTCAGCTTCCTCAGTGGCCAAGGTATAGGTGAGTGGTACAAACAGCATGGTAGCCTCGCTGCGTACAATATCTATAACAGATTCATATAGTTTCAATGGAAGTTGATCAACACTGCGAGATAAAGGATTCAATTGTAACATTATGGGACATTCATTTATTTCGGCAATTTGTTTGTGTATAGCTAAATCTTTTTCGGTGGGACATTCGCCAGTTGTGTACCAACCAATAAAATCCAATTCACTGAAAACCTTAAAGGGGAACAATTTGTGTTTTATTGATATTGTTTTGATTTATGTAACTGGCAATACCTGTTTATATTGATGCTCTTTGGTCATGTAGTAATCTCGATTGATGAAAACATCATCTCCCACTATGTCGGTTTTCAATTCAAATGAATTCATTACCTCTATATTACGACCTTTTTGTTTGCCGATTAAAGCTCCATACACCTGGCAAGCTTCTCCAGCTTGAGCCCGTATACGTGTCCAATGTTCTGATATATTCATTATAACCAAAGGATGCAAAGAAATTGTTACCGATGGTTGTGTACTAGCATCTGCCATAACATTTGCACCACTAGTAGCCGAGCTAACATTTCCCTTAGCTTTTGAACCACCTTCGCCGGCTGCATTAAGTTCTGTTGAAGAGCCAGCCTTAACATCTAAATCTACATCCATTTGCTCCATTCTGTTTTTAGCGATTTTTCACAATTCTTTTTTTCAATATTTTTTATCAAAATCTTTTTTTAAATTTATATAAAAACAACAAAATTTTGATTAACTTTTATTAATGCAAATTTCTTTTGCTTTTGTTTTCGTTTTTTGCTTATCGTTTGCTAATTCTTCTTTATTTTGCACTTTTGACATTTGTTTGGCAGTGTGAATACAAAATGATATGGCAATAACTGATATAAAAAGAATCATATGGCATCACTTAATAATAAACAAAACAAGATAAGATGCAAAATTATAACGGTAAATAATACAAGTGTGCAATAGAGACTTGTTGGTGCTTGTTTGCAGTTTAAAAATGTTGAGATAATGTGAAAACAAGTTATTGTGTTTTATTTAGTTTGTTTGTTGAATTAGTGAAATTGAAAAACAAATTTAATTGTTTAAGAGATTAGAGTTAATCAGCAAAGTGACAAATTGAAGAAATGGTAAGTGATTGAATTGAATTTTTTTAATTAGAAAAATATGTAAAAACTTGACTGCCAATTATTTTCAGTTTAATCAAATTTAAACATTCACTTTTTGCAATAAATTTTATTTTTCCTGAACTGAAATATTAAAAATATAGTGAATTAAAAAATGATTTAAATTAAAATGGGCTATTGAATTCTAACATTTTTTTGAATATTATGAACAAGAACTAAAACCACCAATAAAGTTGCTCCCGCTCTCTGATAGTTTTCAAGATGCCAAATTGTATGCCTGCAAGGAGTTGGCCACGCATTCAAAGGACTGCCGTCAAATTCTTTCCAACGTTAACGAACAGTACGAAAGTTAGTATGGCAAGCTATAAGCAGTTGGAAGATACCGAAAGTCAAGTTTACAAAAAAAAATTAAGACTTCATAATGTGTCCACTTATTTCGGCATGAATTGAGGTATTGTCACTACGATAAACGAGCCCTTGAGTGGTACAATAATGTAGTGTTTGTACTAAGAGACAAATCCTCCAAACTGCCCGAAGCAAAGGTCAATGAAGAGAAATTGGTTTTTTTTAACAGAATGAAGAGCACAAAAATAAGGAGCTTCGGAATTTACAATAAAATATTTTAATAATTTTAATTACTCGTGATGAGATTTTTAGACTTTTTTGGAAACCATTCTATTAACGTTCTATAGTGCTTCTGCAACTTGCTCGAACTGGTAGTCCTACGTTTTAACTCTACCACACTTTTGGACACATATTCTTGTGCTTTTCAGTTCTCTTTTAGCAATAGTTTAATATTCCTCCACTGGCCTTAGCTCTGGTTAGTTTGGTTAATATCCCTCTGTTGGAACAAATACCACATGATTGTTTTTTAGCATTCAAGAGCTTGTTTACCATAGCGATGGGATGGCAAGTCAGGCCAAAAATAAATGGACATATTATGAGACCATTGTAACAAATGATTGGCTTCTTTTGTGTCAAATGCATATTGCTTGTCATAACCAAGAACTTTTTGGAAAATTTTGACTGCTTTTGAGTTAACATTCTCTTCAACATTTCCCTCGAGCATCAACAACATAAAATGTTAAGCAGGAATTTGCTTAAAATCTGCCAGAACATACGTTTCGCAATTTATTATGTAGCAAGAATATTTTTTGTAAAAATCTTAACTTCAAAACTAAACTTTAATTTTTTTAGCAACATTCCTCTCATGAACTTGTATGTTTTTAAACCTGGATTAGCTTTAACTTTTCATACCGGAAGTGTTGGAAGGCGTTTTGAAAATGATTTCTAGTTTTTGGCTTTAGAGGTATCATATGGACCATTCCCACTCCTTGAACAAGGTTTTCTATCAAAGAACAAGTTTTCCCGGTACTGTTTAATAACATTGGAAACAGTTTGATGGCAGATTTTTGAATGCTTGCGGACTTTTTGTAGTAACAAGTTGGGTTTTGTTTTTTCTGGTCACTCATTTTAATCAAAATGTGAGTTAAGAATTTTTCGATCTCTCTGTTTCCAATGTTATTAAACAGTACAGGAAGAATTTGTCTGTTGGTAGAAAACCTGGTTCAGATAGAATGAATGGTCCACATGATATTTCTAGAGTCAAACGATTTGGTTAACAATAATTTGGTATTTGTACTATGGGACAAGAACAGTGTATAAATATTAAGCTCTTTTTAAAAGAGAATTGAAGAATACACAAAAATTTTTAAATTCCAGCTTTGCGATTTGGGGAATTATGCCAGAAATTAGAGTTTTGTGAAAAATAGGTTAAATTTGAGAAACTTTGGTTTTATAAAGTCGTCTTTTAGAAATATATAAATAAGGAATAGGTTTCATAAGGAATTTTTTAATTCATAAAGTGTGTAACTGATATTTGAAAAAAAATGGCGAAAATTTTTTGAAAATTCAAATTCGAAATTATTTTTTTTTACAAAGTTTTATGATTAATTAAAAAAATCTGAAAAAATTCAAGTTTTCAGTTTAATAATTATTAATTTCAATATACAGTTGTGTTCGAAAAAAATAGGAGTAACAATATACAAAATCAAAACATAATTTGTCTAGGAAAAACTTCATATTCTTAAAATATCTTGTTGTAATATTACAACTGAATGATAAAACCTTTATAAAACAAACATACGAGAACTTATTGGCACAATAAAAATAAAAATAAATAAAATTATATGAAGGCATTTCAAAATTGGAAGTTCATAAAAATAAGAGTTCAGTTTGTTTATTTTTAAAACTGTGAATATTGTTAGTATTTGTCTAAAAAGCCTTTATTGTTGAGAACAAACCCCTCTGCAAAATTTCTAATGTGTTTCGGATACTTTGAAAAATCCTAAGACATATTTCATTCGGGATTCAATATCACCACATTTTACATGATTTTTATGTAACCAGTGAAGTTTGATAATCCTTTCACTTAATATAATAGACCAACTCTATAGCAGGAAAAATATTTCCATATCATATCTTTAAAATCATGTTCTTTAACTATAGATTATCATTAAAATTCTGTACTTAGATGCTACGAACATATTGTCTGAATCAGGACCCATGAAATAATACATAATTTTTCCATCTGTCCATAATTTGTTTCGATATTTTCCTTTAGGTCTCTTCATATGTGCAAAATATGTTCATATCGCTGAATGCTTTTTTGTGAGCAATAGTTCTTTGATGGAATTTAAGTAATTAATTTGTTTTTAGGTAAACTTCTTAGATATGATCTGGCAAATGAAACTCCTTTCCTCTACTAAACTATAAGGCAGTTATTCATAACTGAGATTTTACGTTTGGAGCTACGAGTTTTAAATTTTCTTCCTAAAGATAATGTAACCAGTACCATTTGTGGTGTGACTACAATAATATCTTATAATTTTTCCTCATCGTTATCCCTGATATCTAAGACTTTTTATTCCATTTCGTTTTATTTCGGTGTATAGTATTCCTTGTCCTATTACTGATAATGTCAATATGTTTTAAATAACAAAACTATATTGTAATAATTCTACATAACCTTTTAATACTTAATAAACTTAAATGCATTAAATATTGAAATATAATTTTTAATCATATTATTTTGATCGATACAATATAAAGACAAATTTTGATTTCGACAAATTACAACGTAATTTATAAATTATGGATCGACCGACCCTTATAAAATTTCACACATCAATTTTTCCTTATATTTATTTTACTTTGACCAATTCTTATTGCAGTATCAACGTATATATGAGATATAAGTCTTTTAAAGTGATCATTTGAAGGGAAGTTATATTGAACCTATGAGGAATAATGGACCGATTCTCGTAAAATTTGGCATATCGTCTTAGAATATTATAAAACTAGTTTGTGCCAAATTTCGCTTTATATTTAGGACTTTTTTGACCTTAAATCCTTCCGGGAGGAAATTTTTTTAAACCAATTTCGATAGGCATCGTCCTTGGGCCAAAAACATTCAATTTCATTAAGACATTTTTAAATCGACTTAGAAATTGATCCTGAGTCGAATGGTATACGCATAATACCCCAAACACCTTTGGTAATGTAGAGTATGAAAATGTAAACAAACTTTGACAGAAACATAATAAGTGCCCAAGAGGAGCACAAAATAATCAGCTGAGCTTTTAATGTCATCGTGTAAGAGTTTTTCCTCCATCATTGTTGTTTTATACTAAAATACGAAAACACCTAAAAAATCATACAAAATAAACACATTTTAATATGTGAGTATTCATACAAAGGTTGTAACCATACAAATATCCCTTAACTGCTACATACGACTTTAAAAAAATTTGTGCGAATTATTCGTTATAAATTCCTTTTCGGATTTTGCTTTTTTTTTGTTTTTTATCATTTTTTAGAATTAAACTCTTGTTTAAAGAGCGATAAAAAATAAAACCGCTTTTTTAAAAAATTAAACTCCTTAAAAGATCCGAAAGTTTGAAGATTAAAAAAAAGAGTTAAAAATCGTACCTTGATTATGACTATCAGCAAATCAGCAATATATGATTTCTATAAATTTGCAGTGCAGAAATTTAAAATAAAACAAGTAAGAATGTCTATGCCGAATCTTAAATACCCTTCACCACTAAAACTTAAAACCAGATTCATATGCTAAATACAGTTTAAAAAATTTAATCAAATATTAGCAATATTAGTGATCCATTTAAATATATTTGATTTAAGTTTTAATATCTTATAAGTGTAGCAAAATATGGGCCGATATTCGCCAGTTTGGAACTTCAATAGAATGGTATTTCATTAATAGTTTTTTAAGCTCAAAACTGTTTTCGATGAGGGGCCTGATATTGGAGCTACATCAAAATTTTGACCAAGATATTACATTAAAAATAGTTAGAAAATAGCACCGATCTCCTATGGATTTGGTCTTTATTTAATTGTTTTATAACCTCAAACCCGATTTCAAGGAAAAGGCGTTATATAGGAGCTACATCAAAATATGGACCCATCTTAATAAAATTTATAACATATATTTAAAATTGTTAGAAAATGAATTGTGCCAAATAGAAGAATTGGTTCAAATTTAAGAGTTTTATAAGCTATAAATCATATTCCGAGAAGGAACCTTATATGGGAGCTGTGTCAAATAATGACCCCGTAACAATATGGCTTCTATGGATTTATTATTGAATCAAAATAAGTATATGTGACAAATTTCAGTAAATTATATTACAAATTGCGGCCCATATGACACACAGAGAATGGGGTGTATCAAAATTTTGCTTATTATAGCCTATAGCTTTTTTCTATTAATCATATTTTGACGATCTTTTGTATGATGATGGAATACGAACATTTGTATGTTAAAATTAAAGCTTTGTTAAAGTCCAATTACATTTTTTTAGAAGAAATTGGAAAAGTTCTTTTTCGAAATTTTGACGTTATTTCAGATATCGATCTATAACTTCCTTGCTAATAAAATGATATAGCTGATTTTTAATAGGAAACTGCTTAGGACAATAACAAACAATGTGGCCAAATTTTTTTGAATTCGGACATTTATTCTAGACGTGAGAATGTTTCCAACAGACTGAAGGACATAGCTAAATCTACTCAGATTTTGATATGATGCAATAATATATATATACATTGTAGGGTCTGAGATGATTCCTTCTTGGCGTTACACATGGAATGCATAATACACACTCATCACCACTTGCGGTGGTGAAAAAAAATTCCAAAAAATATTTAGATATTAAATTCTACATCATTTTTTTTTTAATTTAAAACACAGTTTTATTATTTTTTAGTTTTTGTGATTTTTTTATTTATTATACATTAATGTAAAGTACGTAATTTTATTTTTTTCACTCCTTAAATACTAAAACAATTAGTGTTTAAGTTATATTTTTGTATGATATATATTTTTTGTTATATTTTTGTTTTTTTTGTGTATAATAATTAATTATACCTTTTAAAATTAATATTTACAAAAGAATTAAAAAATATTCTTGAATATAAATTGACTTATAGAAAACAAAATAATTTCTATAAGACAAATTATATTTTACACATGAATATTTTAATATTTATATTATTTTTTAATAATAATAGTTTTACATATACAATTAAGTGTTTTTTTTAATTAAACTTTTTTTATAATTTTATATATAAAAATTAAATGCTTAAAAATTATTGTATTTTATTCTCTTATTTTTCTGTTTTTTTTTCCAAAAAAGAAGCCTTAAAATTTTACAAGCAAAACTAGTTTTAATTAAAAATTACTAAAATTATGTTTATAATTAAATAAAAAGAAAAAATAATAATTATAATAATTTAAATTTAAATTAAGAAAAAAAGAAAATTTAACAAACAAAAAGAAAAGAAAATTAAATATTAAAACAAGAAAAATGAAAAAAAACAAGCTTTTACAACAAGCAATTACTTTAATATTAAAATTTTAAAGTTAATTATATTATTATTGTTTATTTATTTATTTTAAAGTTTTAAATTATTTTTAATCTTTTTTTTTTGATATTTTAATATTAACAGTTTTCTTTTTTTTGTGGGTCTTTAACTTAAGGAGGGGGATGGGGAAAACGTTAATTAATTACAAATTTTTTGTTTTATTAGTTCCAAAAGTTATTGATTAAAATGATAAATTATAAACTAAATAACTAGTTTAATTAAAGAGAGAAATTTTATATTCTTATACCCTCCACCACCACCACACGAAAAAGGATTCATTCTTGCATCAAATCAAAATCTGAGTCGATTTAGCTATTTTCGTCTGTCTGTTGTTGGCAAACTCACATCCACAATCATTGACAGAGCTCAATGAAATTTGGCTTGAGTATTTCTTATAGTCCTGATAAGTTTCCTATTTAAAGCCAGTAAAATCGATTTAGTATATGAAAAGGTAAAGAACAATATCTGAGGCAACCTCTAAATTCAAGCGGAGAACTTTCATAACATTAATCTATATGTAATCCACTACCATTCCAAATATTATAAAAATCGGTTCAGTTGTATAACTAATTTTATGACTCTTAAAATCTTCTTGTGTGATATTTTAGAATAACTTGTATATATTGTATATGTCTGTGAATGTATGTGTGAATGTGTATGTACGAAACATAACATATTTACTTCACACACATTTGTAGTGGAGAGTATTAGAGATTCGGCATAGCCGAATGTAGCATTTTTACTTGTTTTATATAAATTGTGCTGTTACTTTTTTTTATAAAATCTATTTGCTTTCTGAAAAAAATAATCTAGAATCTTTATCACAAAATTCATAAAATTTTTGTATAGAATATAGAGTTTCAGAACAATTTAAAGATATATTTTATATAGAAAATTAATAACTTTTGAAAATATTTTTTTTAAAGGAAATTTTTTAAAAAGAAAATTTTGCTCTAGATTTTTTATAAAAAAAATGGAAAAATTCAAATTTATAAAAAAATTATATAAAAAATTAAATTTTATTAATGAAAATTGTTTATTTTAATTTTTATATTTTCTACATAAAAAAATATCTTTATAATTCACTTTTTAAAAAGAAATCTTTTGTAAAGAAAATTTTCAATAAAAAAATGGAAAAGAAATTAATCACAATAAAAAATGTTTTTGAAAGCTAAAGACTCTAATAAAAAATAATAATAAAAATAATAATAATTATAATAAATCTTTTCTTTTGTGTTTAAAACCTTTCTAAGCCATAGTGCAAAGAAACCTTAAAAACTTATATTCTAATCTTTGTTGTAAAACCCACCCACTTTATAATTACTTAATTTTTAAATAATTAACAATAAAAATCTATTTAAAGAAAAAAAATAAAGATGATTTTTTTAAAGAGAAAAAGAACATAAAAAACCCCTGAATACGATTTATACGAAATGTGAAACAATCAATAGTAAGTAGACTCGTAATGCCCAGAATGATGATGATGATAGAAACGTTGAGTCAAAGATGATGAAATTGGAAAATGATGATTGGAAGTAGAATGATGATGCTGAAGATTGTGAGGAGAATGATAATGTACTGCAGAATGTGTACTAGAAGTTTGTAGTGGTGGTGGTGGTGGCTGTGTTGTTGATGGTGCCTGACAATGATATTCAGTTTGACACTGTTGATGACGACGTTGATGATGTTGTTGATGATGATGATGAATTTGAAACCAATGCGCTGCATAGTGTTGCCACAATAAATTTCAATCCTTTTGTTGATGCGCCGCACCACCACCACCATGTTGTTGTTGTGTATGAGCATGACCATTCTGTGTGGTCTGATGCAGATGTGACTGCGCTTGAGGATGATGTTGATGTTGGTGATGATGATGGGACTGGACATGACTGTGAGCCAAGGGACCAGCTGCACCACCACCAGCTGTAGCTGCTGTTGTAGCCTGTTGTTGTTGCTGCTGGAGATGATGGTGTGTATGATGATGTGGGGTGGCTATATGGGGATTTGTATGTGGCTGTGACATTTGTTGATGATGTGGCGGTTGAGAGCTGCCATTTGACGATGTAGTACTGCTGCTGTGTTGTAAAACACCATTTGTGGTATCATTTTTATTGGCGGCATCACGTGGCAGCAAATAGATTGAACCGTCGGCAGCTTGTTGTAAACTGTATTCGGAGGGTGAGCAGGGATTACCCTCAGGATCACGTAAATACTGAAAAAAAGTACAAGGAAAATTTGGTTAATTATGTTATTTAAGTAATAAAATATACAATTCGAACATAAATATTCGAATAAAAAAACTAGTAAAAATTAATAAATATTTAAAAGATGGAAAAAAGATTTAAATCAAGAGATCTTAATCAAATTATCGAAAAAGGTGAAATATTGAATTGTGAAAGTTAAATTTACAAACTATAATGACATTTTAAAGACGTTCCCATGATAATTGGATCTTCGTTCCGGAACGAGGCGAGTCACACTCGGGCAAAGATTGTCAACCTAGTGGTAGCTGTATCGATGGGAAGTTTTCTTTTCACAAGAAGTCTAAATTTTTATGTCAAAAATGGATAAATTAATTTCACCAAATGTATATTGAAAGTTTCATTTAAAATGGAAAAAAACATTTCACCAAACTACTGAAATATAAAATCGTGAAATTTAAATTTTGTTTAATTGTGAAATATACATTTTTTCCAAAGAAAGTTAAATATTGAAATCTTCCAAAAGTGGTAAAAAACTTAATTTCGCCAAGAGTGGTAAACATTTTAAAAGTTTTCCAAAGTGGCAAAATTTAGAAAGAATCAAGAATCAATCTTCTCCAAAAATTGTGATGAAAATGAAATCAAAATTATATCTAAAATAAAAAACACTTTCTACATTCAACTTACTTGGAATATGTGTCTATGCAAAACGCCAAACTTATTCGACACTCTCTTCTTCTCATTGAACAAACGTTCACGTTGTGCCTGTAAGTCTTCCTTACGGCGACGCACTTGTTTCACTTCATCTTCCAAGGAGAGAATTTGATCCAATTTACGTTTGCGACAGTTTTGAGCGGCCACCTTATTCTTACCACGACGACGAATATCACGTATCAATGACAATTGATTTTCACTCAAATCATATTTCGATAAACGTTCATTGAACTCATCCATGGGCAAATTAATAATATCTGTCACCGGTATGGGAATGTTCATGGCACGTGCCCGTTTCTCATCGCGTGTCATATAATTATCTTCCTCACCGCCACTGCCGCTACTATTATGTGCAGACTTGGACGATTTGGAGGATGAAGATGATGTCGAGGTTTTCTTATCTCGTTGTTGAGGGCGTGGTAGTGATCCCGTGCCCTGAGGCAAGGTATACGTGTGATTATGTTGGACAATTTCATGAGGAGTACGGGGTGTGCGCACAGAGAAATCTAATGAGTAGGCACCACCATATGCATGATGTTCTTTGCTTAAGGTAGGACCACCCATGGCACCACCCTCCAAAGCATTGCCCATATTCTCATGTAGACCAGCTACTGGAGGATAACTTTCATATTCATATTTGATTGAATGGGCAGGACCATTTAAGATGCCATTTGCAGCTGTAGGATTTGTAGGATTACCACTATTTGCAGCATTAACATTGGGTTGTTCATTAAGGAAACGTTTACCAAACATATGATGTTTCTTTTGGGCTACAGGTGGTTGACGAGTGCCATCATTTAAACGATTATTGCCAGTGGAATTATTGTAGCTGTAATCATATGGACCACCATATTTGCCTTGATGATAATCTTGAGCCGAATCACTACCCTCACCCCATTCACCATCCGACAATGAGGGTACACGTTCTGAACCCATCGAACTAACAGCACTATCGCTAGAGGCATCTAAACGATCAGTGCCACCTTGGGCACCGGCGGTATTCATTAGTTCTGTGGTCATACCAGCCGCACCATTTGCGGCGGCTACATTTGAACCACTCATGGAAATGCCACTATTCGAACCTGTACCAGAGCCAGTGGCAGCATTGGCATGACCGCTTGAAATGCCCAAAACTGAAGAGTTATTGCTGGTGCTATTGTTGACATCAACCATGCGGCAGAAACCTTTAATGAAGAAAAAATTATTAATATATTTGTTTTATATAAATATATCTAAAGAACTATAACTGCGAGAGTTCTAAAACTTAGTCCATTAAAGGATCTCTTTAAATTTTTCAAATATCTGGAGAACTATAGAGTTTCCATTTGTTGTCATTTTACGATGAAACGGTTTTATAGGAAAATTTAGAACGGCAAGATCAGGGGGATTTGACAAAATCCCCGTTGCATAAAGGAAATAAAATTTATTAATAAATATTTTATTGTTTTTTGTTTCTGTATTTCTATTTAATATTATTACTCACATTTTACATTAATTACAGCCATAATTTAAGTAGTAAAAATATAAAAAAATCACATTTGTTAATTTTGCAATAATAAGATTCTTTAACTTTCTGACTCAGCTAATTTACGATTCTTTTTTTGTTTAAATTTATTTAAAATAATTAATATTAATGGTTCCTAATTTTTAGAAAACACTGTTTGAATATATTTCTCGATTTATTATATTTTTAATATTTATGTGCAAAATTTTTGCTCTAAAAGATGTGATTTCCTTATCTTTTTTTATAATTTCGACAAACAAACAACAAATTTCCCTTACACACATACGAGGGATTCGAAATTATGTCTTAAATTGCCTAATGATTTAAGTTCCCAAATGACTTGAGAAAAATTATATTTCATCTAGTTTTGCATTTGCAGCATGACTTTTCAAAATTTATCAAACATTTTTTTATATAAAAGATCTTCTAAATTAGAAGAAGAATATAGATGAATAATCTTATATTGGTAATGAAGGCTTTTTAAGAAGGCATATGTGTGATTTAAACTCCAACTGGGAATGATCATTTAAAATATGATCTGATAATAAAGTAGAATTGCGGTATGGTAGAGATTTCAATGCCCCCATTGAAATATGATTATTTTTATAGATTCAAGGAAAACAATTCAACAATTATCTGCTTGCGAATGCTCCGGTCATTTATGGGCTGACTTTAAATAAAAAATAATATCTAGTATCTAATATTTATCTATCTATCTATCTATCTATCTATCTATCTATCTATCTATCTATCTTTTGTGGCAAATTTTTTTGCGATATTTTAAAAGATGTGAGTTTTCTGAGCTTCTCCATTCTGATGTGCTAAATTTTACGAGGATCGGTGCTTTATATCTCATAGTTCCAATACAACCACCTCTCCAAATATAATTTTAAAAAGCTGGAATCTAACACAGTTTTGGTAAAATTATGACAAATATAAAAAAATCAATGTAAGAAATTTTACGAGGGTCTGTCCAGTAAAAAAGTATTTAAAACGCATAAATTTCACATAAATGTTATGTTTTCAAGACTTAAGCATAAATCAAAAAATAAAATTATACGAGGGTATTTTATTAATTATTCGTAACTACAATTTATAACCAATATTGTGGTGAAGGGTTCTTGCTTAGTTTGAAGTAGTTCAGACACAAACCTTTTTGTTATTTTATAATTAAAAAAAATACTTTTCATCTCTCTTTCTCTGTTCCTCTTTGGTTGTTATCTCTTGAAACATACATGTCAAGAAACTGTTAGAATTTTCACTCTCATCTGTTTATTTTTTAGCTTAGCCAACCACCATATTTGTTAGAGGTATTGCCATTCATGACTGATATTATATAAGTGTTTTTTTCATTTCTCTGTCTTAATGTTGTCTCCTAAAGAAAGTGAAATATTTATGTCACAAAACCGTTACAATTTTCTCCTCTCACACGTTATGTTACTTTAGTTTTGTCATCCAGCTTATTTATGAATGGTATTGCCATTCATTATTTTTGTTAAACTTCAGCGTTTATGGATTTGAGAATTATCTCTAGATAAAATAGTTTTTCAGATTTTTTTACGTTTATTTTAAATTAACAAGTTGTTTATTTTATATTTCTTTACCTTTAACAACTTGTTGATATTATTTTAAGTTATTTTCATTTAAATTTTCTTATTTTTTTTAAATTCACTTTTATTCACCACATAAATGTCTTAACGAAAAAGGCCAAAGTAATGAATTGAGAACTTTTTGTATTTTATTTTTTGCAAAAAGTATACAAAAAGAATGACTCAGCAATTTAAAAATAGTAAACAGCGCAAAATGTTTTAAAAAAAGTGAAACAAACATACACACACACATATTTATAGCAGACATTTGACAACAATAACGTATGCGAATTTAAACATATGAGTAACTATTAACAGTAAAGGAGAAAATTATAGTGATGTTTACAAATTGTTTAAATATGGGGTTCTGTTACAACTGGACATAATACAGAAGTAATGATTTTTTTTTTTTTGCAAACTATTTAATTTCGATTCACAAATAAAATTTTTGTTAGTCAACCTCTCTTAATGAAATTTCGCATATAAATAGATTTTTTTTGAAACATAACATAAAATTATAACATAATTTATAATTTTAATTCCATGAAGATATTTAAAAAAATTGTTTTTTGCAGAATTTTTGTAATTAGTTTTTAAGAAAATAGAGATTATTTGAAACAATTGGATAAAATTTGGACTTCCAAAGCATAAAATATTTAATTTTTAAAACTAAATATCTCTTAAACTATAAGAGAGAGGTATTTTGTTAAATTTCCGGTCGGAAGTTTTCATTTCATTTGAAACACTGTGTAAAGGAATAAACTCCCTTAAAATACAGAGTTACAGAGAGAGCAACAAATAGAAGAGTTATAAATGCTATTTTTCTTAACATAACTGTTTAAGGCACAACACGTTGTACTCGATTTTATTTTATTCATATTCTTTATTTAAAAAATATTTAATTTTTAAAACTAAATATCTCTTAAACTATAAGAGAGAGGTATTTTGTTAAATTTCCGGTCGGAAGTTTTCATTTCATTTGAAACACTGTGTAAAGGAATAAACTCCCTTAAAATACAGAGTTACAGAGAGAGCAACAAATAGAAGAGTTATAAATGCTATTTTTCTTAACATAACTGTTTAAGGCACAACACGTTGTACTCGATTTTATTTTATTCATATTCTTTATTTAAAAATTCAGTTTCATTTTATATTTTTTTATTGTTGTTCTTTTTGTTTCATACAAAATTATTATTACTCAATAAGAAGAGTTGACAAAAGAGAGTGGGTTTTTTTTCAAATATTTATTTTGAAATTTCTTATATTTCACCAGAAATTGTTAAATACTCAATAAAGAGTAAACACGTACATACATTTATGGATGAATAATAGCACAATTAAAAATTTATTGAACAAAATAGAATTTTTGTAGCACAAATTAGTGAAAAAAATAAATCGAATAAGAAAACAGCCAGATTTTGTAGATTTAATAAGTTTTTCATTTTACACAAAACAAACATGAAGATTTACAGGGGTCTAATCAAAGAGGGGAAAGAGATAAAGAAAGATCGTCAGTGATGATAATGATGATGACACATTAGAAAACAATTTTTGTTTATGTGTTAATAGTTAAAAAAATATATATTTAAATTTTATTCGTTATAAATTAAATAACAATTTTTTTAATTTGGAATTAATTAAACTTAATTAATTAATTACCGTTATTTCATGTTAATATTTTTAAATTTCAATTCATAATTTGTTTCAAAGGAGTGAGACTCAAAAAATCTTAACACCCTCCAATCACAGATTGACCCAGAATCACTTTCTGAGTTTATTTAACTGCACAAGAGGACAAAAGTCACCATCATTTGCCTTTTTTGTGGACAAAAGTTACCATCACTTCATTTAAATATTAACTAAAGCTCATACATACACTTCTGCCGAAATTTACTAAAGCCACTTCTTTTTAAAATAAGTGAATAAAGAAAAGAAACTAAAATTGAAGAATAAAAAACTATTTGAAGTGCATACAAACAAAATAAAATGATCTCGGAAATATGCACATTGGTTAACCGTCCATGTATCACATTGCTGGATATTCAAGAGGCTTTAAGGACGATCTAAAATGTGATTATCAGACAAGAAAAAATCAGCTGAAATTACTGCAATGAAAATGGAAAACCCTGCTCCTTACTGTGTATCAAGTGTTAAATTCTTCCAAGTATATGCCAGATCTTGCAAGAATAAAGCTACACATTAGCAAGGTGTGAACCAAATGAAACCCTTTCTTTTACAAGATAGCACATCAATAAAGGAATACGCTTTTGAAAAAAGTATATTCTCTGATGAATGAAAATTTTCAAATATATTAATCAGACGGACGTGTTTTGACATGGAAAAAGATGGGAGAGGATTGACAGGTATAATACACATTAAGCCGGCTGTTTAACATTGTGGTGCTGGTGGCGTATTATGTGGTTGTATGTTTGCGGCAGTCGATAAAAATATTCATTTGAATGTCCTTAAGATAATTTACATAAAAGTGCTCAAAAATTTGGATTTGAATCCGACTATTCAAACAGGACAATGATCCTAAGCTCATGGCGGAAATTGTTCCTCTTTTGATAAAAGCTGTAATTCAAAATTTGTTTATTATTGTTTTTATTTTTTTTACATAAACAAAGTTCTAAGATTTTTGCGGTTTAGTTTTTTTTATTTTGGTGATTTCTTAGGGTTATAGACAAGTTTCATAAAAATCATAATATATATTTATGATTTTTTCTTAATTTTATGCACGTGTAGAGTGTAATAAATTCCCTTTATTCTCCTTTTTGTTTTCTATAAATATTAAAGATAACATTATTTTTGTTTATATTCCTCACATAATTAAATTTCGCTGTATTGCTCTCCCACTACCACTCACTCTTTAGATTCTTGTTGCCATATTTGTTATGTTGTTAAGAAAAGAAATGTTTTTGAGAAAATTTTGTTTAAAGTTCATTTAATTTTCTTTTATTATAAATTAAATAATAAATATTTTATAAATTTACTTATTTATTTCGTTTAATAATATTGAAAGAAAGAGAGAGAGAGAGAAAAGGTTTATTTGAATTTGATATTAATCTTAAAAAATATATGTCTGGCAACACTCCAAAATATTAATGTTTTGTTTTGCTTTAAATTTTCTTCGATTTGTTTTTGTTGTTTAGTGCAATTTTAATTAATCAAGCAAAAACCAACAACAACAACTCCAATAACAAGAAACCATAAATGCATTTGCTGTTTACTCATTTTTATTTAGTTTTTTTGTTTTTATTTTTACTTTTTATTAATTTAAAAGCAACAACAACAAAAGCTCACCTGTTGATTTTTTTCGCTTTAAGTTTTTTTTTTCTATTTTTCTATTCTATTCTATTTTGTTTTTGTATTTTATTTGTGTTTCAAGGCAAATTCTCATTTATGAAAAATATAAATCACTAAATAATAAAATTATTATTTTCTTATGATAATAATGATGACGATGTTTTTGTTGTTGTTTTTTTTTTTTTTTCTTGTTAATTTCTTATCTTTTTTTCTTTCACATACACACTCCCTCAAACACACACTCAGTAACTTGATGACAAAATGAAATAATTATTTTTTTTTTTAAAATTTTTGTTGTTGTTGTTTTTGTCATAATTCAAGTACATTGGCACTTGTTAAGATTTTGATTCATAATTGTTTGATTTTTTTTTAATTAAATTTAAATTTCAAAAAACAAAAAAAAAAATGCGGTATTTTGAGTAAAAAAATCTAATGTGGGTGCCGCGGATTTAGCGTTTCTTTTCTATATCTTGTTACGTTCTCCGCTGCTTTTGAACCCGCGCTGTGTGTACGTGAAGTCTTGACTATTCCGCTAAAATTATGATAATGATGACGGTATACAAATCGTGTATTTTTGTTTAATTTTTAACGTCTTGTTGTTCTTTTTTTTCATTATTTTTGTTCAATATTTTTTGTTGTTTATTTATTTGTTTTTTTTTTTAATATAAATTTTTCAAAGTGTTGGTGTTGTCGCTATGCGCAAAAAAAATAATTTTTTTTCTCACTCAAATATCAGCTAATTATTATTGAAATAAATAAATTTAGCTTAATGAAACGAAAAACAAAAAAGCTTTTTTCTTTTCATTTAATTCTCATACATAATTTGTATACCCTACACCATCAGCAGTGGTGAAGAGAGTATTTTAACTTGGTCATTCCGTATGTAACGCTAAGAAGGAATCCATAATGTATATGTATATATAAGTTTATTTAGCATTGTCCGTTGTATTTGTAATTGTCCTGAGAAGTTTCTTATTTATAAATCGGTTCAACATGTTAAGAGCTATAGACCGATATCTAAGACAAGGTTATATTAACTCTGTCATTCCGTGTGTAACACTAGGAAGAAATCATCTATCAAATCAAAATCTGAGTCAATTTAGCTATGTCTGTCATTCCGTCTGTCTGTCTGTTGTTTGGTACGCTCACATCCACAATAATTGACAGAGGTCAATGAAACTTGGCCTTGGACTTTCCAGCAAAATCGGTTCAGTATATTAATAAATATAGAACAATATCTGAGGCAACCTCCAAGCAAACACTTCCGTAAAATTTTTAATTATAAATCGACAAATTGGAATAAATATTTGCCATAATTTTGATCTATATATGCCTCATTACCATTCCTTCAATCATAAAAATCGGTTAAAATCAAAAATAAAACGAATTTTATGACTCCATGAATGTTTCTGTATTAAAAACTTGTATATATTGTATACATTATGAGTGTGTATGTACGAAAACATAAAGTTTTTGCAATTTGTTGTGTAGGGTACTAAAGATTCGGCATAGCCTAGTATAGCATTATTACTAGTTTTTTTTTTTTTTGTTTGTGTTTTGCTAGTTTTGCGTAAAAAAGTTTCTTTTTTCTTCTTTACTTTTTCATTTGCAAATTGCTATTTGTTGTTGCTGTTGTTGTTGTTCTTGTTGCTGCTAAGAATCATTCTTGTTTGCTCTTAACTTTTTTTCTTGTTTCAAAAAAAGCTTTTACTCATTTTGCCTCTACAATAACAATAACAACAACAAAGAGTAATTAATTTTTGTTTTCATTTTTACCATAAATTTCTTATCTTTTGGGTTTGAGTGTTTTTTTGTTTGAGTTTTATGTTGTTGTTGTTTTTTTTTTCCGATTTAATTCTCGATATCTAATTTGTTTTTTTAAGTTTATGAAGTTAATTGTTTATTTAATCAAATTCTTTCGCTTTTTTTTTCTTCTCTCTTGAGGTAAATGTGAATTTCTATAAAAGTTGTTTTTCCATTTTATTTCAAAGATTAAAGTTCAGTTTATGGATTTGAACATTGTATTGAAAATAATTATTTTTTAAATATGAAAATTAACAATTTTAAATTTTAAGCGCCAAAATTTGAATTTTTAACGGTTTCTTTCTTTTTTTTTAATTTAAAACAAAATTTTAAATTATTAAAATTTTTGAAGAAATCAACATTAAGAAAATTAGAGACCATTTAGGATTTTTGGGATATATTTGTTAAAAAATAAAAATCTATCGCCAACATTATTTTTTTAATCAGTCAAAATTTGAAAGGTTTTGAAACATATAAAGTGTTAAAGTGTTTTTAATTTCTAATAGATTTCAATTAAAAAATAATTGAATTGAAAAGATTTCAAAATTTTAAATTCAACTTATTTCGAGATTGAAATTAACAATACAGGTAAATCTCACAAATTCGAAACTTATAGAAATTAGAACCATTCATTTCAATAAAATGTACGCTTTGAAATTGGAACCAGCCCTTCTAACTTTTTATAATTTTTTATTCTCCATTATATAATTGATCTTTGCTCATTGCAGATATAAAAATGAGAGTTACCAGAATTCGGTAACCAAATTAATAGTGAAGTGTAAATTTCTGGCACGTTGATTTACATATGTAATATATTTGTAATCAGTAAAGAGTAATAATAAGCCCACATATCGGTTAAACCGATTTCGTACTTTATCTCTCATTTGGAAGTATTTTTAAGTGTCAATAATTTTGTTTAAAACCGGTCTCAAGCAATGTTACATTTCCGAAATCGGAACCACCTATAAAACAAAGTGGTATTAATTTTTGAGAGTCCACTGTATTTGAAAAATACAATAATTAACTACAATTAAATATAAATTTAAAACAAAATAAGAAAGACCCCTACAAGCCCATTCGTATTCGTAAGTCTTGTAGAATTTTATTTAAGGTTTATATAACTTGACCAATCATTACAAATTTGATATTTTCTGGTTGTATAAATCATAAATAGATGGCAAATTTATATCACTTTACATTTTTTTAAAATTTATGCACTTTAAAGGATTTTTCGAAAGTGGATCTGAATGTGAACAGATATTTATGAAATTTGCACATGTAAATTTGAACTAATAAAAAACTATTTGTGGTAAATTTATATGAAATATTTTCATATTTATGAGTTTTATGATCTTCTTTCCAAGAGCGTATTTTTGTGGAAACTTCCAGAAATATTAGACTGATAATTACTGATTTTAATATGATTTGTCTTTAGTCCTTAGACTTCTTTTTTTGGTTTGTGGTTCAATTATATTGGGAAAATATTATATTTATTATTTTAAATAAATTTGATCAAAAAGTGAAATTCATGCTAAAATTATTAAAAATTAAAAAATATATTGATTCTCAAAAAAAGTGTCTTTCATTTAAACAGCAACAGGAGTATTTGCTTATAAATAGAAAAACTTCTATAGAATGGAAAAATCTCTACATTATTTTAGAAAAGTCCGGAAAATATATTGCTTTAAAACACATGTAAAAAAAAGGCTAACTTTTATCGGTCAGCTCAGGCTTGAACAGAAGTCAGACAACTCCAGGCGAACATAAAAAGACATCCAATAAATTCAAAATAAACAAATTTCAGATGATGTTGCTAAAAAAGTAACTAAAGGAAGCGGAAGTCAAATTTCGTATAAATAAAATGTGATCACTGGCAACTTACGGATCGAAAAATTAAATTGTTCGAAAACGTGCAAATCTTCAAGGTACATTTAGGACATAAAATCAGACCACATTTTCTGAATGTGTAGTGGAAACTGGTTATATTAGATTGTGGATTGCTACAAAAAATATTCGAGCAACTGTTCCAAAGATTAATTTAGAACCCAAAATTTGGTCAACATTTTAACATGGAAAACAGTTGCGTCAAATCATTTGATGCAGTGGATTCTGTTTTTTAATTTTTGGGAGTTAATATCAGTTAATAGATGATAATTGTAGAGTGTCTTTCTACTCGAAGGTTTATCTTTTATTCCACCAGTTCTACGCAAAAATTATTTTTATTATATATTTTTAACTTTTAGGGGATTGTAAATAAAATGAGGCTCTATAGAGACGTTGTTCGGTATTTGTATGAAATCTATGATAGAATTATTATGAAATACGATCAGTCTTAGTTGAACTTTTTCAACTAAAGATACTATATTTTTATGATCTGTAATAAAATTTCAATAAGAACCTCAAACTTTTGCGATTATCCCTTCCATATTGCACACAATACATTTCATTTTTTTTTCAATCAAAAAAGAGATCAAAATATTGTGCAAAATATTTTGTTTAATAATATTTTTTTTCCTTTTACCTAAATGCAAAAAACCCCCAATATTACGTATATATTTTTTTAAGAAATTATCTACTTACTGTCATTAACATTCATATCCATTAAATGTAAATCTTCATCATTTAAAATTGAATTAATAAAGCCATCAGTTGTATGATTCATATCTGAGGATGCATTCTGAAAAATAGAAAAATAAAATTGAAAAAAATCTTTTCTTATTGAAAAAAATCTCATAAAACTTACTGAATAATACATCATGTCATGTTCCATTTTATAAGCCCCCAAATTAGCACCAGAACCACCAACAGCTCCAGCACCAACACCCGAAACATCTGAATCATGTGAAGAATTTGTCAAATGCATACTAGACGAAACAGCTGAACCCAAATTATGACCATAATGTGGTTGTGTAGAGCATAAATCACCCAATGAAGCATTTGGATGTAACATAGCAGCATGATGATGATGGTGAGGATGTGGTGGTGGTGGGGGTGGAGGATATTGAGCATGTTGTGGACCACTTTGATAGGAATAGGGATGGGTGGGATAGTGGGGATATGGAGACATATCGGAGACACCACCAACTACGCCCATGGGATTGAAAAGACTGGCGATATCTTGAAAACGATGTTCCATGGAGACGGCACGACTTAAAGAGGGCATGCGACCCTAAAAAGAAATAAAAGGAAAACAATTTTAAATAAGAGTTTTGGTTGTGGGAAATTAAGTTTTAATATTTTTTTTTTTTTTTTTGAATAAAAGAAACTGTTGATGTTTTTACAACGTGTGGGTGATTAATTTTTGTGTTTTTTTTGTATGGAAGATGAATTAAAAAAAAGAATTAATATAAAATAATAAAATTTTGAAATCAATAAATAACTAATCAATCATATTTTGAATAAGGTTCCCCTTTTTGGAATTCATATTTGTGTTACAAAAGAAAACAAAAAACAAATTTTAAACCAAAAACGTGCGCATGCGTAACATTCATTTGATTTTGGTTTTTGTTTTTTCTCTCTGCAAGATCATCTTAGTTTTTTTTTGCTTTCAAAAACAAATATTAAAACACAAACGGACACCACAAGCACAACCAACATCCATTACCCGAAATACAAAAAAAAAAACGTGAACAATGCATCAAAAAAACTGACGTTGTTAAAACGTGGTTTTAATCAGTTTTCATTCTTTTAAAATTTCAACTCCAGTTTTTTTTAGTTTTTTCTCATTTTTTGTGTTGTTGGTTGTTGAGCAAAACCATAAGATCGATCGAAATTAAATTGAAATAAATTCCATTCCTTCATATGATATTGACAAGTGCTCACAGCTTGCTGTTCAGTATTTTTTTTCTCAAATATTATTTCTTAATTCATTTTTCAATAAAGGAGTGAGACAGGAAAGATATTAATATTAATAAAATTCAGTGATTGAAAATGATGAACACCAGGAGCCTTTTTTGATAGCTCTTAAAACAGATATTCGTTTAATTCCATTTCAAATATTGGTTATTTTGGAATACCTCCTTTTCTAAGTACATTATCTTTTTAGGTTCTTCCTTAGTTTTAGCTATGGAATGTATAATGAAATTAATGCAAAAATTGCGATTTTATTATGGTGTCATTCGAGAACCAAAACGCGTGATCTTCTATTCCTGATAACTTTAATTCCGTTTTTAAAAGAGCTAAAAGTTCATTTGGATACCATTCGAGATATAAATTGGGCCAAAATTATCAAGCAGTGGCACTCTGTTTCGGTTGTTTGTAAAGCCTTCAATCCACAAGTTCTCTATTATTCTTAGCTCCGAACCATTTAGTGTATTTATCTCTTTTGCTACAAGACTATGTTTTCATGGAAGGGGGAGGTAGATATTTAACAAAAACATTAAAGCATATTTCGGGCTTTATTGATCCAATTTTAATGTCTCCCTCAATTCTCTATTATCCATAATTTTCGACGATCTTTTCTTGATAATTTTGTTTCTTGATAATTTTGAAGCTTTTAATATTTCCCCCATTAGATCCTTTCTATTCTTGATATCGGACGATTTAGAGGTTTGCATCATTCGGTACCATTGCAAAGCTTTCTAGCAAAATAAGCTAAATTATAACTTAACTATTTTGGGTCTTAATTTTTTTCCAATCATTTCTCGATCATTCTCGAAAGACTTGGATCAGGATCCTGACCAAAATATTAAATTATGATTACTTCAGAACTTTTTTGCGAAAAACCAAATCGTAACTAAAATATGTTCACTTATTATGATCTTTTATGAAAAGAGGAAAAAAACCTTTTGCAAACAAACGACTTTTTTTTAACGTCACATCATAATATATGAAATAGCAGAGACTTAATGGAAATTTTGAACTTTTCTTTAACCATTTCTCGAACTCATTCTCGAAAAATCGATTTCTGTGAATCATATTTCTGGCACTTCTGCCAGGGACGTTTTCAAACATTGTACGTTTTGAAACAATTATTCGTTTAGACTGCTAGGAGCCTTTCAGAATTCTCTTTAATAGGACTTTCTTATACCACGCCGTGATTATTTCCATATCTCTATTCTAGAAGCAAGTTTCTCTCAATGATCGAATTTTTTCCAGAAAGAGATTGGTTCATTGGTTCATTTTTTCTCAAATAAATATTACATGAGCTAATCCGCTTGCATTTTCAAGAGATATATTTGGAGCTCTATTCTATATACTTTCAATTTTCTTGTACCATCTTATCATAAATTTGATAAAAGAAAAAACGATCAGAATAACATTTAAATATTTCCTCTCAAAAAGGTTATGATCGGAGGAAATATTGAAATTTTGAATATGATCGTATTATCTTTCAATTATAAATTCTTGCAATAAAAAATTAAACTAATTTGAAACTGTTTCACTCTCATTCCTTAAATATTTTTTCTTGTTGGTTTAAAACACCAACTGGCTTTACTTTTATAGATTTTTATTCAAAATATTATTCAGATTTACACATGAGCATTTTAGCCCAAATAACTAAAATGCATTTATATTTTAAGTTAACTGAAGGTGCCGGTCTGAGACAGGAACAGCAAATACTTTGAAAAACTCTTTTTTTTTTCTAAACTTAACCAAAAGATCGTGTCGATATGATCGACAGCTTTTTTCTCTCTCTCTCTCTTCTCTTGTTGTTAAAACATTTCAATTGAAATGTTGGATTTTTTTCTGAAGTATTTATCTGTGTGTTTTTTTTCTTCTGAAGATCTGTTTAAGATATTTCTGGTAGTTTCATTATATTTTTGAAGTTAAATGTTTGATTTTGCATAAAAAAAGAAAAAAAAAACAACAAATCAGAGAGGGGTCATTTAAGGTTAAAGTGTATTTATTTTGTGTGATCACAAACAAATTTGTTTTTAATTTTTTTTGGTGGGAATTGTAAATGTTTAGTTAAGGGATTTCAATTTTATTTAAAAATGTAATTTTTAATATTCTTTTAAACCAAATTTTATGGTAGACATTTTGGATTGAGGTGAACGAAGGATTTTTATGTCTAAAAACATTTTCAAACAGTGATTATCATCTATATTTTATTAAAAAAATCAATAACCATGACACTCTAGTAGGATTTTTCCTTATTTAAAATTAATGTTCAATAAATAAACGAATATTTTTAGTTACCGAAGTGATCGTGTTGATCTGTTTCTTCTCCTTTTTTCAAAGAACATTTAAAATTGTTTAGGGAAATTTTCCGATTTATATTGAACTTAACTTGGGAAACATATGCTCTCAAATAAAATTAAATTTTATGATCATTCCATCAGTATGATCATTGATCTAAAAATTAAATTAAATCAAATAAATATACGACTAAAGAAAAAATATATAAAACTATATATTATTAAATTAGACCATTAACTTTCAGAGAATTGTTTGATCAGAGAAGGTAAAGGAAATATTGTTGGTTTATACCGAAATATATCACAAATGAAAGTTTACAGGAAAATATTTCTTACATTAAAGATCACAATATATGCACACATTTCGCAATGTTACTGATAAATCAAGCGATCAATTATTCAGGTTGTCTGGAAGTGAGATCACAGGACAAATATTGGGTTCTTGAGGTGAAAAATCTATATTTTTTAATTTAAAATAATGAATGATCTGCGATATAATATCAGTTCAAAAAGTTTTTTCATATTATATTTCTCTTTGAGGTCAGCACGATCATTTGCTATAATTGCAAGAGATCAATATTTTGTTATTCCATTGAAAAGATGATATAAAATGAAAGGAATAAAATTTAGTTTTAGCAGATTGTGAAAGACAATTTTAAGGCTCTTCTAGCTGTCTCTCTTTCTAAATTCTAACAAGAGTTTTTAAAGTGACCTTTTGAAGAAAATTTTATGAAATTTCTCTGAGACGAGGCGATATTAAGTTATTTTTTATATTTCCACATCAACAGGATATAAGCTAGTGACAGTAAATTACTGATCATACTTGACAATTTGCATATACTTGATCAACCACTGGCACCAAAACAAACTAAGAAGAGTTTAAGAATAAAGTTGGTTAAATAATAAAATAAAACTAAAGTATGCTGTCCGAATAAATTTGAGGGAATACTATTTATCATTATAGATCACTTGCGATCATTTGAATAAATCTAACAGAGTATGAAAATGTCGCTCTTTTTCGTTTTTATGGATAGCAGGAGACCTGTTTTAAGCTAAAAGATCAAGAAAAAATATTCAGAAGGAGTCTTTTGAAGAAATTCTGTGCATAATAGTCATTGTCAAGTCAGACGATGTAGAGATATGTCCACATTTCCTCACATTATCACAATGAAATCTCTTGGTAGTAAAACACTGGTCGTATTAGACAATTCGCATATAGTTGAATCAACCACTGACGTCAAATATAACTTAAAGACTTAAAACGAAGAATTTTACTTGTTTAAATAACGAGTTGTTTCCGAATTAATTTTATTGCAAAAGAAGATCACTAACGATCGCTTGAATAAAACTAATAGAGTATGGAAATCCTTTGCAAGCGATAAAACTGATAACAGATCACTTGAGATCGTTTCAAAAATTCAAAAGATCGTTTGTTTTAATTCGTTAAATGATATTTTTATTGTCCATGGAATTATTTTTAAAGAAATTTTTTTTCACTTGATAATATTTTCAAATCAAATTTTATTTATTTTCAATATTTTTACCTTTAAAATATTTTTGTATAATTTTTTAAAAAGATTGCACAAGTTTTGTTTAAATTTTAATATCACAGTTTTAAATTAAACTTAAATTTAGAATTTTTTATTTGTTAATATTTTTAATTAATTTTGAAAATATTTGAATTATTCGTTACGTTTTTAATTTCAAAATTATTCCGACGGTTCAATTTCTTAAATTTTTTGCTTTTTTAAAATCTCATTTATTTAATTAATTTTTTTTCAAATTTATTTTATAAAAAATTCCAAGATCAACTTAGAATAAATTCTTTTCATTTTAATTTCATAAATATTGAAAATATAACACGATCTCGATCAAATAATAATAATGAAATAAAATGAGAGACACGAAAACGGAACATGTAACGAGACGACTGACAAATTGTTAAACACTGTGTCGTTCATCAATTTGTACGATGATGAGTTTAAGTTTATGAGAGGAGATGACTACAACAACAAGAGGCAAGAACAACAATAATTTGAAAACGACAACATGGATTGATGGGATGTTTTGGTGTTTATGAAAAGATTAAAACACGCAAATGTTTTAATAAATACAAATACACAAACACACATAGATACTCTATAGACACACACACACATACATATATAAAATATTTTCTATAAACCTTAACAAATTAAAGGTTGCAATCCCATAGATATTTTTGTATATACAAATGTATGTGTAAGTATCTGTGTATATGTGACACACACACGGATATGTATTTAAGTTTGTTTGTAATTGTTAAGTGTTTTGTTATAAGATTTTGGTCAAGATGTTTTGGCTGAATGACTGTCTGACTTGATCTTTGGCTGGCTGGATGGATGGATGCTGTTGCACATATATATTCTTTATTGTTATTGTTGTTTCATTTTATTGTTGTTGTATGATCAGTGATTGATATTTGTTTCATATTCTCTTCTGCTTTAGTATTGGTTTAAAAAGTAAATAAACATTGTGTTTTTTTTACAATTTCAAGACGACAGGTAAAATATTCCTTAAGTGATCTTTCTTCGTTCTGTTCTTATTCCCTCGTTAATGTCCCTTTTTTCGACATTAATTCAGGTAAAAAATCTTATGTCGATGAAAGTAAATAAATAAATAATTAAATTTTTGTTTTTATTTCTTAAAAAGATTTATTTATTTATTTATTCAGTCAATCTTTATATGTATGAGTTATTTAAGCCTTAATTTAGTTTAAATGTATGAGTATGTGTGTGTGTTATGTTATTTATTCATCTATGAAATACAAATTTATTAGAGCTACTGGTTTTTGCTTTTATTACGCTTCAAATGCGTGTGGATTTTTTAAACTCATTCACACGCTTTGTGTGTGTGTGTGTGAGTGTACGAATATTGTCACCTTTAATAACAGATTTTTATTGTTAACATAACTTTTTTTGTAATAAACACAAAATCATGTCAAAATAGTGTTATGTTATTTTGATCTATTTATGATATAAAAAATGATTTAAACAATAATGAAAAGAGAGAAACATTGAAAAACAAAATGAAGTTTAAAATTAAATTCAATCACAATTTATGTAACACAAGAAAGACTGGGAGACTGTATAGTTAAAAGTTATTCTCCATAAAGTAGACAGACTGACTCTATTGTAGAACGTCCCCATGACAATTGGATTTCCAGAAAGAACGGAGTTATACTCATAAGAAGATTGTCAACTCAGCGACAACTGTATCAGACAAGAGCTACTCGCTACAACCAAACTGATACAACAACTATACAATAAAAAAAGAATTAATGTGAAGAGGTCTAGAAAGAACCGATCCTTGGATCATTATTACTCTCTTATATAAAATCTCTTTATCTCAAAAATTATCACGACTCTTATATTTTGAGATGTGCTTACTTCTCTAGTTAAAGAATTTCTACTACTAGAAGAGTTTCTTATGTAAGCTTGTGTTAATTATGGATCAATCTTATTGAAATTGGAATATATATTGCATCAATCGTGTCTCGACTGTTGTCAACCGGAATTAATGATACTTATTTGGTTAAATAGATTTTACTACCGACAAAAAATACTTATTAACCCTATAGATTTTAGGCCTTTTTAAATCCGTCTGTTGAGCACATTTCACGTTGGAATGGGTTTAATTCAACTATTTATTTATATTTATACACTTTGTTTTCTTTTTGGGTTTTACTACCTTGAAAGAATCACAAAATACCCTCAAATTATTTGTATACATTTTTCATGATTTTAGATTGTATTTGCCGAAGAATTGCAAAAGTACTGTTGGAAATTTCACCAAGTTCCTTACAATCCATTTTGGTTACTTTATATATATTTTATATTTTTATAATATAAAAAGTACCTTTGAAAGATACGATAAGTACCACAAACATCCAGAAGATGCAAATAGTACCACATAACTATCAATTTTTATTTTTGCACTCTTTCAATTGAACTTTTAATATATTTATGTCCATGTTATAGATATAATCCAAGTAAATAGTTAAAATCTTTTTCAAAATCTTAAAATATAAATTTTCGAATTGAGTATACAAAAAACAAAATCTGATTCGATTTAGCAAAGTCCGTCTCTCAGTGAAATTTGGTTTTATTAATGTACAGAGATGTTTTCTATTTAAAACCAGAAAGAACGGTTCAATAAATTGAAAGGTATAGACCAGAATTGTCGTTTCAAAAAATTATCAATAGGGACTCTTGTGCACACCATATTTCACCTTATGGCAATGAAGTGATTTAAACGCATTATATATATATATTCACTTTACTTAGTTCGCTCTTTAAAAATTTCAATTCTATATGTTCTACTCAATTATTGAGTCCCCTTACAATTCCTTGGTTTTTGTCTTTTCAAAACTTTTCATCGCATTCTTTCCTAATTTTTTCATTTTCGTTATCGCATTTTATTTCCAATTTTTTCCTTTAGGTATCTAAATATGTATTAATGTCTGTTCCCCCAATTTTAATTACTATATTTTTGTAAAAGTGCAATAAAACGCAACATTATTTTTATTGTATTTTCAATTTCATACATTTGAAGCCCTCAGAAAAAAAGAGTTTCAATGTTTTTGCGTGTTTTACAAAAATAACAATAACAACTTTTTGAAAAATATTATTGAAAATTATAGTGCTGGAAATTGTATTTTGAAAATAATAAGAGGGTTGGAACTTTTTCAGAATCTTGAACTTGAGTTTTGAATGGAAAATGCAAAAAAAAGTTTATTTTTAATTTTAACTAGCAGACCCGGCAAAGTTTTGTTTTGCAAAAAAAATTTTGCTTTGTATGGGCGGCGATACCCCTCCACCATTAAAACAGTTTCTTGAGAAATTTGTCGACACCAATTTTGGGAACTCTCACTGTTGTAGTTCTTTAGATATTCGATAATCAATATTTGCTATGTGCGATATCCCTCCCCCTGGTCTAATCGGAAATTCAGTTCAGTTTTTTTGGATTTTTTTGAAATTCAAGAACATTGTAACAAGTATCATTTACTTATAAATCAATGTTCTTGAATGTCATGACCCATATCCATCGAAAGGTGAGGTTTCCCATGATATATAACGTTTCCAGACAATTTTATTCGTTCAGGACAGATTTCATTCGAAAGACGAGATCTAATGATATATAAATTAATCAATCAATTTATGCGTCTCAAAATTTCTTTATTTCTCATATTTGTCTTGGTCTGTTTATGAGCTTTCTTCGTATCCTATTTCCGATATTTATAGATCAATGATCATGAATTTCCAGAGTGATATTTTTCGAAAGTTAAGGTATTCAATGATATATAAATAAAAGTTTCATGTTAAAAAGGTCTTTCACAAAACTGATGCAAAAGAATGCTGCTTTGACGTCAAGAAAAAGTGACATATTTTCTTTCAACTTTCCCGATGTGATCGAAAGATATAAAGCAACCGTTTTTTCAATAAATATATTTTATAAATATTAAAAAAATTCATTCCGCTTTGTTCAAATCTAATCGGTCGGTAACTCTTCTCTTATCTATTGTTCTCTAATTTTCTCTGAAAAAGAAAGACTCATATATTTGATATTTGCCGCCTTCTAACGGTAAAGATAATTTTGAAAGGATTGACTTTCTTAGGAAACAATACCATCATTGGCAAATTTCAGGATAAACAATCATTAAGGGAAATTTCTTTGGCAAAAAACATTAATTATAAATCTGCATACATTACAACACTGACCTCTCTCTTTCTCTCTCACACACACTTTTTTACTCTCATGAGGATATTCAAACGATCAACTTGCTTTGATCTGTGGCGAAAATGAGGGAAAATCTGTTTGCTTGCACAGCAAGTGAACAAAATCAATTGTATTTGAGAATTTAATCTGAAGATTTGCATTGACAAAGTGCTTTTGAAAGGGTGTTGAAAAAGTGAAATATTTAAAGTTTGAAGAGAGATCATTTCATTAAAGAGAAATGTGGAAAGAGAAAGTCTTTTTCTAAAGAAAAATATCGAAAGATCGAAGACAGGAATACAAATTTTAAATGAAGAAGATTGTAAGTCTTAATCCTACTTCACTGACGTTTATCTACAACTTCTCTTTACTCTCTAAATTAAAAGTTTTGTTATTGATCGTTTTATATTTTCGGTCGCTGGAGGCCGTTCGGCAATCAGTTTCATCTAAGTTTCTTAAATATTAGTTAAACTAAATTCTTGATTAAATATTTTGCAAAACACAGATCTCTTTTTTCATCACCCTGTTTGTAATTATACAAACGATCGCATTCCTTTACAGGTATTTTTGATCTTGTATGCAAAAATTCTTTAGATTCTGTATGAAATAAAACATTAATTTTTTTCTATTTTCCTCTTCCTTTTGTGTGGTAATTACTTTGCTACTGTGACTTTATGACTGTGGTTTTTTCTCTTTTCACTCTTTTTCTCCTTTTGTGTGTGTGTGTGTGATTTAAGCGCATCAGTAGAGGATCACACATCTAAGAGAATAACATGTGTGTGTGTTTGTGTATATTGCAGTAGTGCAGGGACATACCGCAACAAATCATTATGCGGCTTCATGACTTTGACAGGTACTTAATGACACCCCATTTACATGATATTTTTCAATTTCACTGAATATCATTTTATGCGTTTGGTGTGTGTGTATTTGCTGTGTACTTAAAGCTTAATCTGTGCTGATGCTGCGAGACGGACAGTCACACAATGATGAAAAAGGAAGAAAGAAAACAATCAGCGCAGTAGCATTTAGTAACAATTAAACAGGAGATTTACTTACATGAATCTTAACATTTATGGTCATTAAAGATTTTTTTATTATTGTTGTTGTTGTTCTTCTTGGGTAATTATTTTGTTCACGATGTGTGTGTGTACGATTGACAAAAAATTGAATTCTTAATCCGTTTTGTCACCGCATTATAATGTGTGAGAATACAAAAGGTGTTATTTGTGATAAAGTCAAAAAATTATTTGTAAATATTATTGTTGAACGTTTTATAATGAAAAAAATATATATTTGTAATCCCGCTCTACAGATTGGGCGACAGGTTATCTGGGTTAAAAATAATTATTAATATTTTTTTTGCATTTCAAGATGTATTAACGTGAGGTGACCTGAAACATCTGTTAAATTTTTAGAATTAACATCATTACGGAATCATTCCCCAAACCTTGTTGTCGTAGGCATTTCTGAAAGACTTCGCTATATCAAGATCATGATCGAAGAATCATATAAATGCTGCGTTACATGAATTTGAAAAATTAACTTTTGATTATCCATATTACGGACGATACTGATCCGAATTTTTCAGTTGAAAAGTTTAGTATTTTTACAAAAGAGTATAAATTTATCTGGTAACATTTTAGATGACTTCTAGTTGAAATAGAATCAAATCCAAGGTTTCATAAAACCAGTAGGTGGCTTCGACATTGTAATGAACCTTCACACAGTTATACGCTCTTTTAGAGAAAATAGTGAGATTTAAAGAATTAATTTTAAATCATCATGTGCCCATAAATATTGTTTTACAAGAATTTGTGAATCCAACTCATTCAAATCTTAACGGAATTTTGGTATAACAAAAATTATCCGGTTTATGTTACTAGATGTACAAGATTTCTATGCAAAGTAGAATCAAATTTCAGACTTGAAAGAAACTATTGACTCCCCGAAAATGTATGGAAAGTTGATCTTATTACTCTCTCCTTAGCGAGACAAAGCTTTAGTTGTAGTTTAGAGATGAAAAAAAACTCTTTAACTCGTTTTCCATTTAAGAAGTTGTAAAATGTTTTCATCGTTTAAATTTAAAATTTTCTTGAGAATCGAAAGGAGGACTACTTCGATATTCTGAAATTTGGCGAATTATCTTTTTTCCGAAATCTGTTATTCAAAATTCTACTGCTGGAATAAAAATATCGGTAAAGTACAATCAGAATTGATCATTTGAATAGGTGAAAGAGTCCAGTTCAAGAAAAATATATTACTTTTGTTTAAGCATTTTTGAAACAGTCGGAGATGTTCTAATTCTTGTATTGTTTTTTCCTTTTCGTTCTTATTCCGGGTCATGACAAACCGTTATGAGAAAATTTACAAAAAAGCTTTGAAATCAAATATTTTCTCAATGATATTTAGAATTGTATTTGAGTCTAGATATGAAATCCTTCATTGGAACAGAGAGCGGTTGCCTTTTCTGTTAAAGGATCATTTTTAGATTTAATAATTTCGATCCCTGGATAACTTTTAGCTGATCTTTGATTCAAAAGTCTAATCTACAGTCTATTGGCTTTTAGCAGATCGATATATACTGAATTTCCAGAAAATCGTTTGAGTTTAAACAAATTTTTAGTTGACAATATAATTCCCTTCTATTCTCGAAAATTTAAGTAAAAACCACAAAACACTTTCGGCCAAAAAATTTTAGGTTTTTGAATTTTCATATTGAAAATATTGATCTTAATTTTTTTGATAAAAAATTTTGTTATTTTAATTAACTAAACAATTTTGAACAAAATCGGGTCAAAACCTCTTTAATTCGAGAACTATAAGAGATGGTTTTTCAAGGTCTTTTCAGGGTCTATTTATTGGTGCAAATTTTCTTAAATTTTAAATGAGAAACAAAAATTTGTCACTCGATTAAAAAATTTAGTTTTCGAAGAACTCCATTTTGCAGCCTTTGGGCTTCTAACTTCAAAACATATAATTTAGCCGATCTGGCCCACTGTGTTTTATTAAAAAAATCACTATAAGTTTCCCTTTTTTTGATAAATTATTAACATTTATTACAAAAATCGTTTTACATTTATTTAATTAAATAAATTTAATTTTCAATTCAAACAAATAATTATTATCTAAATGTTGTTTATTTTAATTGAATTAAATAAAGTATTTAAAACCATGTTCTCTCTCTCTCTCTCTCCCTCTCTCTCTCTCTCTCTCTCTCAGAAAAAAGTCATCAAACAATAGCAAAATTGCATTAACAACAATTAACGTTATTTAGCTTTAGCAGTGGCATTTTTGCATTAATTGCATTTACACAACAACCTGAGCTTTTTTTCCTCAACTGAAAATCTTTTCAATAATTTAACTTGCAACAATAACAATAATAATAAACTACTTATATGACAACAATAACAACAGCAACAACAATAATAATAATGTCCCTTGATTGACCATTTGTCTGTGCAACCGACTGTCTCTCTGTCCCTCTGTCTGTTTCTACCTCTATTTTCATACGTTTGTTTATTTTTATTTATTTTGAACACTTTTTCTGACGTTTGTAATTAAATCTCAATTTAGACGTTTTTTTCCTTTTTTTCTTTACTGTTTTTGAAAGATATTTGCAACACTCTATGCAGATCCGTTAACAGACTACTAAGACGATTATTTAACTTTTTTAAGTTTTTTTAATGTATATATTTTTGTGCATCAAATCAAAATCTGAGCCACAATAATTTACAGAGTATTTGTTATATTCCTGAGAAATCGGTACATTCTATTAAAAGATATAGACCGATATCTAAGGTAAACTCAAAGTTTGAGCAAAACGCTTTCGTAAAATTGTCCATTATAAATCGACGAATTAGAATGAAATTTTGCTTTAATATTAAGTTACAAGTACTTCATTGTCAAAATCGGTTCAGTCGAATAAAAGTTATAGCTAAAAATATAACAAATTTTTCACTGATTAAATGATCCTGTGTTACATTTAAGAAAATCTTGTATGTATACGCCTGTGAATATATGTGGCAGTGTGTATGTACGAAACATAAAGTATGTACTTCATAGGCATTCGTTTTAGAGGGTATTGAAAATTCGGCATAGACTTACGTAGCATTTTTACTTGTTTTCGATCATTTAGGTGACTTGATTCGAGTGATTATTTTTTCATCGCATTTTTGTAAGATGAGCAAAAAAAAGGGGAACTTTTTTGTGAATGAAAAGAAACTGATTTTTGTTGTTGTTGTTGGTTTTAAAAATAATTAACTCCGTTTTTTTTCTTTTCATCTGTTAGTTTATATATGTCCCCCTCTATCTATCAGATCGTCAGCAGTCCGTTTGTCTGTCTGTCCAGTCTGTGAATTTTTTTGCTGTCGTTGTTGTTGGTTGCTGTAAAATACTTAATGAAAGTAATTCAATTAATGTGAACATTAACACTAATGATTTTTATTTATAAATAACTATTTTTTATTATTATTTTTTATTAAATTCATAAATTATTATTTCACTTATATAACACCAGGAATAACGTTAAATCAAAATTAAAAAGTAAATAAATTATGAGAATGTTGTTGACGCAAAAAAAAAAAACTTTATTTTGGGGAATTTTTCGTGTGAAGAAAAAATTCCCATAATTATTGAATTTTTTTCAGCATTTTTTTTCAAAAGAAAAATTGATGAGAATTAAACATCTTAAATACTCTTCACCGGTAGCATTTTTAGGAATTGAAAGAAAATTACATAAATATATGATTCCCTTAGAATTTTATTATCATATTTTCTGAAACATGATATCCCTTTGTCCCTAGATTTCCTCTTTTAAAGCCAACTAAACGGCTATATCGATTTTATACTTTTCACCACCCCAAATAGGGAACAGTGAAAAATTCCAAACTTAATAAATGATATATGTTCCTTCGTACATCTCTTTGTTGTTGCTACTTCTCTATTAATAGCCACAGCTCAACAGTACATAAACAAATTAGACCGATATCTGATACAACCTCATTTCATTTAAAGGGAAATAGAAGAGGCGAGGCCTCCAAGAACGATATTCATACTCTGTGAATGTTGTTCAAAGCTCCTATACATGAATCCCGATTTATAAGATCATACACATATCTATGTATGCTCTGTTCATATATTCGAAGATCTCTTCTAACATGCCTCGGAGGTAACTCCAATTGTGTTATATTGTAGTTAGGATGATGTCTCCGATGACATCGAAAAAGGAACATTTCATTATGTTCCTTAACCGAAAGGACTTTCATCTCCTCATGTAGATTCTGTTATAGTTCTTAAGACTGCAATTTGGCATCTTTAAATATTTCTCCATTACCTATCACTTAGCAGGTAAGCACATTGGAGCAGCATATTTTATCACTGATCGACAAATCGTTTTATAAGTAGCTAATAAGGTTTCTTTATCCAATTACTCCCGACATGTGCTTTGAGGACTACTCGTTTGTAAATATCAGAGATTGAAAAGTAAATGAGTATGTAGAATGCCTATGTAGGATCTGAAGGAGAGATATCTTCCTATAAAAACCACACATATTTTTTTATATTTCAAGAATAATCACAACGAAGTGTTTTCAAATTAGATCCGATCACTTTTTTCACATGTATTAACAATAAAATATATATTGCAGATAGGATCAGGGGAAGTAATATCACCATTCAAAGCAACTATAATTTAATGAATATCTAAGAAACAATTATAGTTAGAGTTTTGAAATGTTGCTCCATTAAAACTGCTTTACTAAAAATTGTAGTGCTTCAAAAAAGGAAGGGGATACGTTATTAGTTATCGAACGTATTACTTCAGAGGTTTCAAAATGTAGACCCTATAACTCAAATGGTTTTCGGAAAAACGAAAATATATAATACTTACAAAATGATTAAGCCTAGAGACTTACAATACCGTTCTCATTATGGTTCTTTTAAATTCTCTTAAATTCTCTTTTTTTAATAGATCAAGGACGGAATATTCCACAATTATTGTAGATTTAAAAACTACAGCTACGGGTAATATTGCAGGACAAAAGGTTATATAAATTTTCCATTACTCAGAATCAGAAAATATATAATTCTGTAATCGAATATAATTCTGATCGTATTTCCCAAAATCTTTCCCCAATTTTATTCAACTATTTTGTTGATTTTATATAAACTTTATTTTAACTTTAAAATTGCTTTACTTTTTCTATTTATGAGGATGCTTCAGATATCGGCCTATAACTTTCTTAATTTTAAATCGATTTTTTTATTTTGTATAGAGATACGAGGCAAATAACTACAAACATTCTGGACAAATTTATTAGAGTTCGAATTATTTGTACGAATGTGAGTGTGACAATAACAGGCGGATATAACTAATGTATGAATCTGAATAAACATTATGGGTTCTTTTGTGGTTATTTTGATATTAAAACGGGAATAACCTAATTCTGTAGTTGAGAAAGTTGATCAAATTTTAAATTTTGAAAGTATTTTCCGTTATAGTTCTCTTACACAAAATCCGAGGAAACTTAATAGATCTGAGTTTAGTTAAGACTTTTTATAGTGATGAGTGATTTTTTGGACTCTTCAAATCTGTGATATTTCGAATAGAACCATAATTACATCACTGAAAAATACATTGGTATAATTTTGAATATAATGGTTAATGATGGACCGGTTACTGGAAGTCATAGAGAATTGTTCCAGCTGCCGAACAGAGACTTGGGTTAACTGACACCAAAGGTTTTTTCGTACAAAATTTTATCAATCTTTTCACAGCATGTCCAACCAAAGTAGACTTTTGGGTTAAAGATCACTGACAACGATCCCATCGCATTTCAATTCTAATTATAAAATCAGATCTTTTAAACGATTTGAAATAGTAATTTTAAATTTAATTATTATTATTATTATTATTATTATTATTATTATTATTATTATTACGTTATAAAAAAGATGATCATCAGCAACTAGAGATAAAAGCCACTGATATTTTTTATACAACCCAATATAAAAATCTCCATTGTAAAATATTGTTAAATTAAAATAACAATTCCTTTCACTAAAATATTCCTCAAAACCAATCGCTACAATCACTTTTTAAGTCTCTGGCAAATAAACACTTGAGACTTGTAGCTTTAAAAAAAGTTAAGGACATAAAATTTATTTCAATAAACCAATACTTGACAAACATACAGGCACACTGACCCGTAAAACCTTAACACAAATCCTACTTCCCCCAAAAGAAAAAACACCAACAAAAAAGTTTAATTAAAAAAAGAAAATAAATTAAATTTTTTCTTACCTGATGATGACCATGATGGAAACCACCTGAACTTGGTTGACGATGAAAAGCACTATTTACTCCGCCATAATTTTGTACACCCCCCACACTAACACCAGCACTACCAGCTGCAGCACGTGCAGCATGATGATGATGTGGATGAGGATGATGGTGCGGAGCAAACGGAGCTGAGGAATGTAACATCATACTTAAATCAGCTAGTTCTTCTTTTGCTTCGTCATCTAAATCAAACAATGGTGATGGTAAAGAACTAACTTCGATCTCTGATTGTGGTAGATCACTATCTTCGTCGTCGCCGTCGTTATTTGTTTCACCTTCTACGTCCTTGTTGTTATCTTCTTCGTTGGCAATACGACGTCCAACAGCAATATCAGCTGAGTTGTTAATTTCTTTTTTCTTATTATTTTTGTTGTTATTATCGTCACTATTTAGATCGTCTTTAAAATCACCTTCAGTTTTATATTCTTGGCCAAAATCGGTTTCAGCTTTACTTGTTTTAATGGCTGAAGCAGAACTAATGGTAGATTTTTGATCGTCGTCTTGATCTTCTTTTTCCGATTTCAAAGGTTTATTATTGTTGGCAGCAGCTGCTTTAGAGGTACTGGCACCAGTATTGTCGTCCTAGAATAGAAAAAAATAATTAGAATTTTTTTCACGGGGAGTTAGAATGTAATTCGGGTAATATTTGCTTTAGAAACGTATTAGACGAATTGAGCTTAATGCTTTTCTTCTTTTAAATAACATTAACCGAACTGAGTTTAGTGATTTTCTTTTTAGAATAGCATTAAGCGAATTGAGCTTTCGAATAGCATTAAGCGAATTGAGCTCAATGCTTTTCTTCTTTAGAATAGTATTAAGCGAATTAAGCTTAATGCGAGATTGAACTTAAGTGATTTGAGCTTCATGTTTTTCTCCTTTAGAATAGCATTTAGCGAATTATGAGCTCAATGCTTAATGCTTATTTGAAGCGAATTGTTTTTAACATTTAAGGAGAATTTTAGGTTATGAAAAAAACTCACCTCTTCTCCAGCCAATTCGGCAAATTGTATAACGTCGTTAAGTATCTCGTCCAAGGGCAAACGTATATATTCACCTAAAATTAGAAGAAATAACAAAAATTAAAAATGTTTGAGATAAAAATCTTTTAAAAGAATTTTAAGAAAATTTTCAAAATCCTTTTTTGAACAAAACCGACAAAAATTCTTAGAAAATAATTTTAAACTCAAAATATGAATTTTTGTGTTTTGTTACAACAAAAGATTGACGCGCAAAGAGTTAAAAGAAGAAGAAGAAGAACCCAAACAACCAACACTTAAAATTTCAATTTCAACAAAAAATGACTAAAATCCTTTTAAAATTTCAAAACTGCATAAAAATATTTTGATTGACAGCATTTTTTCGATGAATTCAAATTTATTTATGTGAACAACAAAAAAACCTCTCAGAGGAATAAATAATTTTTACAAAATTTCTTTAAATAAATTTCAATATTTACAAAATATTGTTTTATATTAAAAATATTTAAAATTAAAGCATAAATAAAATTATTTGTATTTGAAAATTTTGAAATGGAATTTTTTTTCAGTTTCAATACTCTCGAGGGCATTGAGAAAACAGTAGTTGTTTGAAAAATTACTTGTCATAATTTCAAAACACCTTTTTTCCCTAAACTAAATCTCTTGATAATTAAATATTTATTTGAAATTATTTTGTAAAAAAAAACTAAATCGATATTTCTTTTCTTTCTTTCTGAATATTTAATGAAAAAAAGATAATTTATTATAAAAATTTAAAAACAAAAACAAATATGTTCGAAAAAAACCGTAGGAGATTTGAAAATGCATCATTAATCATAAAAATATTATTTATAATGTAACTGAATTGAATTATGGCTGTTTTTGCTATTTTTTGAAGTTTAATACAGGAAGCGGGCAGCTGTAAAAATTATGAAATTATTTAATTATAAATTGTATTATTGAACAACAACAACAATAACATCAATAACAACAATAACTTGAAATCGTGATCTTTAAAATTTTACATTAAGGGTGTTTTTTCAAATGACTTCCAAAAAGGGGAGTCATTATTCATTTCTACCCTTAACAAAATATTTCAAAATGGAGAAATTTTCTTTACATAAAAAAAACTATTGAAAACTTTCTCTAAAAAGAAAATTTAGCGGAATTATTTTCTAAATAATAAATTTCCTCATAATAAAAAAATTCGTCATTTAGAAAATTTTCTAAATAAAAAAAATTATCAAGAATTTTCTCTAATTAAAAAATTCATTGCAAAATTTTCTCTAAATAAAAAATTTATCGGAAATTTTCTTTTAATAGAAAATTTATCGGAAATTTTCTTTTAATAGAAAATTTATCGGAAATTTTCTTTTAATAGAAAATTTATCGGAAATTTTCTTTTAATAGAAAATTTATCGGAAATTTTCTTTTAATAGAAAATTTATCGGAAATTTTCTTTTAATAGAAAATTTATCGGAAATTTTCTTTTAATAGAAAATTTATCGGAAATTTTCTTTTAATAGAAAATTTATCGGAAATTTTCTTTTAATAGAAAATTTATCGGAAATTTTCTTTTAATAGAAAATTTATCGGAAATTTTCTTTTAATAGAAAATTTATCGGAAATTTTCTTTTAATAGAAAATTTATCGGAAATTTTCTTTTAATAGAAAATTTATCGGAAATTTTCTTTTAATAGAAAATTTATCGGAAATTTTCTTTTAATAGAAAATTTATCGGAAATTTTCTTTTAATAGAAAATTTATCGGAAATTTTCTTTTAATAGAAAATTTATCGGAAATTTTCTTTTAATAGAAAATTTATCGGAAATTTTCTTTTAATAGAAAATTTATCGGAAATTTTCTTTTAATAGAAAATTTATCGGAAATTTTCTTTAATAGAAAATTTATCGGAAATTTTCTTTTAATAGAAAATTTATCGGAAATTTTCTTTTAATAGAAAATTTATCGGAAATTTTCTTTTAATAGAAAATTTATCGGAAATTTTCTTTTAATAGAAAATTTATCGGAAATTTTCTTTTAATAGAAAATTTATCGGAAATTTTCTTTTAATAGAAAATTTATCGGATATTTTCTTTTAATAGAAAATTTATCGGATATTTTCTTTTAATAGAAAATTTATCGGAAATTTTCTTTTAATAGAAAATTTATCGGAAATTTTCTTTTAATAGAAAATTTATCGGAAATTTTCTTTTAATAGAAAATTTATCGGAAATTTTCTTTTAATAGAAAATTTATCGGAAATTTTCTTTTAATAGAAAATTTATCGGAAATTTAATTCATTTTTCTTTTAATAGAAAATTTATCGGAAATTTTCTTTTAATAGAAAATTTATCGGAAATTTTCTTTTAATAGAAAATTTATCGGAAATTTTCTTTAATAGAAAATTTATCGGAAATTTTCTTTTAATAGAAAATTTATCGGAAATTTTCTTTTAATAGAAAATTTATCGGAAATTTTCTTTTAATAGAAAATTTATCGGAAATTTTCTTTTAATAGAAAATTTATCGGAAATTTTCTTTTAATAGAAAATTTATCGGAAATTTTCTTTTAATAGAAAATTTATCGGAAATTTTCTTTTAATAGAAAATTTATCGGAAATTTTCTTTTAATAGAAAATTTATCGGAAATTTTCTTTTAATAGAAAATTTATCGGAAATTTTCTTTTAATAGAAAATTTATCGGAAATTTTCTTTTAATAGAAAATTTATCGGAAATTTTCTTTTAATAGAAAATTTATCGGAAATTTTCTTTTAATAGAAAATTTATCGGAAATTTTCTTTTAATAGAAAATTTATCGGAAATTTTCTTTTAATAGAAAATTTATCGGAAATTTTCTTTTAATAGAAAATTTATCGGAAATTTTCTTTTAATAGAAAATTTATCGGAAATTTTCTTTTAATAGAAAATTTATCGGAAATTTTCTTTTAATAGAAAATTTATCGGAAATTTTCTTTTAATAGAAAATTTATCGGAAATTTTCTTTTAATAGAAAATTTATCGGAAATTTTCTTTTAATAGAAAATTTATCGGAAATTTTCTTTTAATAGAAAATTTATCGGAAATTTTCTTTTAATAGAAAATTTATCGGAAATTTTCTTTTAATAGAAAATTTATCGGATTTTCTCTTAATAAAAAATTATCGGAAATTTTCTCTAAATAAATCATTGAAAATTTTCATTAAAAAATTTCGAAAATTTTCTTTAAATAGAAAGTTTATAGAACATTTTCTCTAAATAAAAATTTATCGGAAATTTTCTCTAAATAGAAAGTTTATCTAACCTTTTGTCGAATTTGTTTAAAATTTTTAAAAATGTCTTATGCTAAAATCGTTGGAAAAATTTTGATTGGGTGAATTGTTACGACATTTAGTAATTTTAATTATGTTCGAAAAATTCGAACTTAATTTTGAAAATTTTGAAGATGTTAAAAGTCATAAAAAATGATAATGAAAATAGTTAATAAGGATTTTTTAATCTTTAAAAGAATAGTTGTGAAAAAAATATTTTCCTAAAAGTTTTCTAATTTTCGACTTATTTTTTTGAACGTTTTAATTAATTTATATTAAAAATTTTTAAAGTTTTTTGATAACAAACATGATTAGGTGCATTAAATTTTCATTTTAGCAAATTTAAACATGTTCGAAAAATTCGAACTTAATTGCGAAAAAATTTCGAATTAACTTTCAAACATCTTGTTAAATTCGCATATTTAAAATCGTTTAAAAATGTTTTAACATTTTTTTAAGTTATTGGGTGGATCATAGTTGCAATTTAGTAATTTTAAACATGTTCGAAAAATTCTAACTTTATTTCGAAAAAATTCGAACATGATAATATCTTTTAAAAATTGACATAAAAATGGTGTAAAGGCATTTTGTCATCGTTTAAAATTTTATTTCTTCAAAAAAATTTAATTTTTCTCAAATTGATTCAATTTCGAATAAATTTTTGAACATTTTGTTAAATTCGCTTTTTAAAAATCGTTGAAATATTTTTAAATATTGTTTTTAATGATTGGGTGAATCATATTTACATTTTTGTAGTTTTAAACATGTTCGAAAAATTCGAAGCTTATTTCGAAAATGATAAAATTGATAAACTTGAAAATAAGTAAGAAAATAGTTTATAAGCATTTTTTAAAGTTTGAAAACAAAATTCGTGGAATAAAATGTTTATTTTGGTTTAATTTCGAATTAATTTTTTAAAGTTTAACTTGATTTTGTTTAAAATATTAAATATTTAGATAATTAACGTGTTCAAAAAATTCGAACTTAATTTTGAAATGTTCGAAGATGTTAAAAATCATTTTATAATAAATATGAACAGAACTCTATATAATTTAAGAAAAAATTGAAAATTTTTCCTGACTCTTGTTTCAAGCTTTCGAAATTAGTAGAACAGTTTTGAACGTTAATTGTAGATTTGAAAATTCGAATTTGTTTTAAAATATGACTTTTTTCTTTCGCAATTAATTTTTTGGTTTTAACATAAATTTTCAAAATCTAAAATGTTAAAAATTGATTACGAATTTTTTATTTTTATCTTTAAATTGTGTTAGAGTTTTATATTCGAAATTTTATTTTTTAATTATTTTTTATTTATTTTTAATATTTTAATGTTTATTTAACTCTTAAAAAATTCTCAAGAATTTTAATTAAAATAATAAAAAATGAAATATTTCAAAAATGTTATTTTCTATTTTCAGGCTTTAAATTAAAACAAAATAAAAAACAGGTAAGAGAAAAATCCGAATTATTTTTTGGTAATAATTTAAGCCAAATGTCTGTCTCTTCTTTTTAAAATGAAACTCAAGAAAAAAGTTTAATAACCTTCTTGTTTTTTTTTTCGAAAATTAAACTAGAACAAAATTCGAAACCACTTGAGAAGAAATAAATTCGTTAAGAAAATATTCAAAAATAAACACAAAAATTCAAAAATGAGTTGATTCTCTAGACACTTGAATTGTGAATGTATTTATCTAACTCTGGGTAACAGGCACCAAAGAGGTATCAGCTGAACCTGTACGAATTATGTGTAACATTAAGAAAATTTTAGAAAAACATGACCTTTTTCTCCTTTTTTTTCTCTCGAACTTCTATTTTGGCCATAATTGGAAGAAGATCTCCATTTCTTGGTGGTGTGTTATTTTTATGCTTCAAATACTTTTTTTGGAAAATTAAATATTTTTATTTTGTTATTGTTGTTGAGGCATTTAAAACAAATTGTTGGAAATTTTTGTTTATTTATTTTTTGTATTTTTTCTTGTTTTATACCCTCCATCACCACAAGTGTTCAAGAGGGTGTATTAACTTAGGCATTCCGTGTGTAACGCTAAGGAGGGATCATCTTAGACTCCATATTATTGCATCAAATCGAAATCTGAATCGATTTATCTATGACTGTTTGTCTGCTCATCTGTCTGTCTGTTTATTCGTCTGTCCATCTGTTCGTCCGCCTGTGTGTCTGTCTATCTGTCTGTTGCTGGCATGCTCGCATCTGATAGAGTTCAATGGCCTGAGTATATGTTATAGTCCTCGGCAGTGTCTTATTTAAAACCAGCAAAATCGGTTCAATATATTCAAAGATATAGACAGATATCTGAGTCAACCTTTAATTTCAAGCAAAGAAAAGCAAACGAACAAATTAAAGCGAAATTTTGCCTTAATATTAAGTTATATATGATTCATTACCATTCAAAAGATATATCAAAATCGGTTCAGTAGAAAAAAAGTTATGACTAAAAACATAACTATTTTTATGACTCCTTAAATGTTCCTGTGTTACAGATAAGAAAAACTTGTATATATTGTATACGTTTGTGAATGTATGTGTGAGTGTGTACGTACCAAGCATAAAATATTTACTTCATACTGATATGCGCCGGAGGGTATTGAAGATTCGGCATAGCCTACATGTTTTATTTTAGAATTTAAAAGGTGTTGGTTTGGGTTTTATGTGTGAGTGCAGCGGATAGGTGCGTGTGTGTTATTTTAGGTTTAAATCTAACTGTTATTTTTTTAATATAATTTCCCTAAATTCCGTGTAACACAGTTCACAGCACATGAATTTGTATGTAAAAAAGAATTCAAAACAGTTGTTAAATAATTTTATTTTCATAATGAAGAGAAGGTTTTCCATTTCAAAATAACAGGGATGGAAAATGGGAAATGTTTTCTCTAAGATTTAACGTTAGGAAAACTATACCAGCATGTTTTATACACAAGAAGATCAAGTGAATACATTTTCCTTAATTTTATTTATTATTTTCTCAATAACAGTTTTCCATCTCTGTCATTTATCCATAAAAGTTTTTCACCTTTTTTTTATTTAGTTCTTCTTATTTAGTTTTATTTATTTATTTATTACTTTCATATTTATACACTCTATTTACAATTGTCCACAATTGAACTCACTCACTGAACATTTGTCACTTTTGGCTCACAATTAAAGGGCGTTTTGTCCAAATGTCTGTTTATTATCATGTTTGATTGTTAGTTATAAGTTTCTTGTAATCTATTGACGATTATCAATATGAAAAGGTATTTGAAACTACCCCAATTTTATTTTCTGTACTAAGTTTTTCTTTTATTTATTTAATATTTGTTCAATTATTAGCCCCGTCCCCCGGCTTTCACCCAACTGTGGGTCAATTGCTAAGAGACCTTTTTTAAAGGTTTGGGGTTAATTGTTAGTTAACTGTTAAAATATCTAAGGAAATTATAGAGAGAGTTATTTTTGAAGTACGTGAAATTGTATATAATTCAATTGACGATTTATTGATAATTCACAGCCACGCCCATTTTTGAGATTTTACTGCCCATAAAATAAATTTGATTTAAAAAATAAAATTTCTAATATTTTTATACCCTCCACCACTACTAGTGGTGAAGAGGGCATAGTAACTTCTTAAACAATTTCATTTTTATATTTTTGTATTAAATCAAAATCTGAGTCGATTTAGTTGTGTCCTTCTGACAGTTTTTGGCGCTCTCAACTCCGCAATAATTGATAGGGCTCAAGGAAATTCGGTCTAATTATTTGTAATTATTATGAAAAGTTTCCCATTTAATATCGTCAAAATCGGTTTAGTAAAAAAAGTTATAGACCGATATCTCAGACAAACTCTGCCCAAATGATTAAATTATCATGAAATTTGGCACGACAGATTTGAGAAGGTGCGGGGAAGTGGTAACCATGGGACTTATCACTTGGAAGCAAAATATCATTGATTGGAAAATTTTATGTTAGGACACGGCAAGTAGTTCCCGCCCTTGAAAAAATTGTTTATCTGAAACTGTTATGAAAAAATTCATGGTATTTGGCACATTGATAGACTTAATTAATGAATATTGTAGACTGTATACGGCGAAAAGCCTTAGTGAAATGAGTTCCAATATTCATAAAATAGAAGAATAAGTGTATTGAATTTGGATAATTTTGGCCCAAAATAAAATAAACACTCTTCGTATTTCAATGGACCAACTTTATTTAAAAGCTTTATAAACTGAAAACCCTTTTCCCGCACCCAGCGTAATCCAATTAATTCCAGGAGAGGTTATATATAGAAGATTGTTCAAATAATGGATTCAGCATAGTCCAATTTTTGTAGTTTTGTGGTGAAAACTTTCGGAAAGTTATGTTTAAAAGTGTGACAAAAATTTTGGGGTGTATCAAAGTTTTGTGAGTTTTAGCTTATGATGAATTGAGTGTAGCTTTATGCCATTGTTCTAACTCTGTCTATTTTTGATTGAAAAAGATGGAAAAGATCTCATCGTAATTTTGAGGTTTCTTCAGATATCGGACTATCAGTTTTTACTATAAAACCGGTATTATTGGTTTTAAAACTGCTTTTGGCCAAAAAAGACATTGTGGCTAAATTTCATTGAATTCAGACATTAGTCCATTTAGACATAATGTCGTGGGAATGTTTTCAACATAGCTAAATCGACTCAGATTATGTTTTGATACAGGAATACATATATAAGTGAAAGCGTATCAGATTATTCATTCTCTTAGAATAATTAAAATATTTTAATTAAATAACAACTGTATTTTGTGAATTTCAAAATTATTTGATCATAAAGATATAAACAAGAAGTAAACAAAATATTATCTATAACATTTATGTTTCAATAAAGAGTTAAACTGGATCTATAACAGATATTGTGACTTTATTAATCGAATTTTCAATGATCTTTTTTGATCGTTTAGAAGTTTTTAAGAAGTCTAAGTGACTTCGAACAATTGTAAAATTGGTAATATTCCAAAATGGTGTCGATCAAACATGTTCTATTGAAGAATGTCGAAATGACTACTTTTGTGATTAAAAAAAATCTAAACTGTTATTTCAATATTGTTCGAACTTGATTCAATAAAGTATTTAATCAATTCATAAATGAGAGTAATTTGATTGTTAAAAAGTTTTTAAGATGTCGAGAAAAGAAAGAGAATTCTTTAATTTTTTATATTATTGTTTAATACTGAAATTGAAATTAAGAAAACAGTCAAAATGACTTCCGTAAAATGTGAAACTCGACTGTATTTTAAAATTTTAATTTTTAACTTAGAAGCAGTCAAAATGACTTCCTTGGAAAATATAGTGTAATTTGATTGTGATAATGAAGAAAAGAAAATTAGTAGAGTCAATAAGATTTTCTTGGTATGATTTGCTGGAATTAAAAGAAGTCAATATTAGTTCTTTGGACAAATTATTGTTATTTTGAAAGTCTGGAAGTTAAAAACAGTCAAAATGATTTTTTTAGAAGTTAAGAGTCAAAATGACTTTTTAAAGCAATTTAGAGATCATTTTAAAAAGTTTAAAACTATCAAATCGGCGTATTTTTTCACAAAATAATGTTGTCAAAATGACTTCGTTTTAAAGTTAAATGTTATTTTAAAAATTGAACAGTTAAAAGTAAAATACAGTCAAAATGACTTTTGAAGCAAATAAGTGATTATTTTGAAAATTTTATTTAATTTTTTAAAATTCTCATAAAAAACCAGTCAAAATGACTTTGTTGAAACATGTTGTGTTATTTTGAAAATTGAAAATGTAAAAAGAAGTCAAAATGACTTTCTTGACAATTTAGTCTTATTTGATAGTTATTATTTTTACTTTAAACTGAGTTTTATTATAATTTAAAGGTAAATGACTTAAAAGATTAAAAAACATTTAATAAATATTAAATATTAAAAAGAACTATAATTAATTTCAAAATAAGTACAAACCTTTTAAATTATTTTAATCCAATCAAATGTATAAATGGAATCTAATGATAATTAATTGAAATATGGTGTTGAAATGATTATAATGAAATCCATTAAATCACTTTAAATAATGAGGTTTATTTGTGAATTATTTTTCGAATTGAATATTTTTAGTTTGAACACTTTTTTATTACATAAATTAAATTTTGTAATAAAATAAATTTGTTTTTTATACTTTTTTAAAAAAATGTATCTTTTTCGAAGGGAATTTTCTAATAATGAAAAATTGGCAACACTTTTTTCGAGACAAAACTTTCACTTAATTTTTATTAAAAAAAGGTTTTGTATTTCAATTTTATTTGCATGTGATAAGATTTAGTTTATATATATTTTTTTATTAAGAAAAGTTATGAATTTTAAATAATTTTTGAATTAAATTTAAAGCGACGGTTACTTTTTTGTTTAAAAGTTTTGATTATTTTTTTTTTTTCAAATTTTCAACAGGTGTTTTTTGAGCTTAATTTTTTAAAATTATTTTAATATTTTTTTAAATTATTGCACAATTTTGATTTTAATTTTTTATTTTTTCCAAATTTTCAGTTATTTTTTTCCAAACCGTTAGTTATATAACTTTTCTTTTTCCATTTATTATTGTTTTAGAGAGAGAGCATTCAATAAAAAACGCGTCTTTAATCGTTCAATGTAGTTTTAAGTATAAAAATTCAAATTCGATTCTAAATTATTGGGCCATTTGTAATAAATGGCCGACTATATTGAAATCCCTAATAAAGCATAAGTTAAACAAAGAAACCAATAACTCAGATACACAACAAAACAAAAACTAAATCATTTTGCATTTGACTCTCTTTTTCATACAAAGAGAGAAGTCTAATACAAAATATACATTGAGATGCCCACAAAACAAAGCTGGTCTCTGGTCTGGGTATCCAACCACATTTGTTGTATATATAATTTTCTATATAAAAAACCAAATTCTATATATAACAGCGTTATGGTGGTATTTGCTCAGGCGCAAAGTTTAATACTCATTTCGGGGTATGAAATAGAGGCGGAGTTAAAAAAAACATCTTGTGTTTGTTTGTTTGTTGCTTCTTTTATTCTCCACCAAAATTTTGTGTCAGTGTACATTAAACACACACATTTAACACTCACACTCTCGTACACACATTTTAATCTAAAACAGTTACTTATAACAATATGGCGTTATGTGTATTATATTTCCTCTCTTTCTCTCTCCCTCTCTCTCTTTTAGTGTTTGTTGATGTTGGTTTTCTTTGGTTGGTTTTATTTTAAGTCATTTTTTCGTTATTTTTCTTTTTCCTGTTGGGTTCATTCGCACCATTTACTAGAGAGGATTTCTGGTTTTTTTTATACCCCGAAAAACTCCTCTCCGAAACATTTAAAGGTTGGTTGATTTTATATATAAATAAAAAGGTCTGTCTGTCCGTATGTATGTATGTTTGTATTTTTCAATATGGCTTGTAAAAAAATGTTTTCTTTAGATCCCTAAGAACAGGTTTCCTTTCCATGTGTTTCAATATATATATTTTTTGTCTTTTCCACCTTTTTTTTGGTTCTTTAAATATAATTTTTCTTTATTGTTTAAAATTTTTAATCGAATTTTCTTGAACACTGTTTGTGTGTTTATTTTCCTCCATTTGACTTAAAAAAGAGCTAAAATTTTTAAGCAGAACTAATTCAGTTTTTTTTCTTTAAAGTTAAAAACTTAGAAGAGATCAAGTAATTTAGTTTTTTTTGGTTATAATAGAATTAATTAAGCCCAGTGTCGGTTTAATTAAGCAAAAGGTTTAATAAAAGAAACGGAGGTTGAATAAATGTGGCAATAGTTTTTTAATCTGATTACTTAATTTAAACAGTGATGTTAACTTAAGAAAAAGTAGCTTAACAGTAAGCCGAAATATAAATGCTGAAATGTTTGCTATCTAAAAGGCATGCGAGCTTTTGGATGGCACATATTAGAATATTTATCGAGACAGTCAAGTGGCACTTTTGCCACTGAAGGTCCATATAATTAAATCCCTACCAATCCCTATATAGAGAAAAATTGGCAAGTCATCTGATTTTACACTAGTTTAGATTCCATGAAACCAGAGAATCTAATATATCCAACGCAAAGACAGACAGTGTTTTCAAATACTTCCTCAAAGTGGGCAAATATAACCTACATACATGCTGAGTCGTCAAGAAGATAATTTGGAGAAAGAATGGGAAAGTTATTGTATCTCCTATGCCAATGCGCTCCCTTAACAATTAAAATAAATAAATTATTGGGCAGCTGTATATTGCACTCTCTTTGTGAAATATCACAGGTCAAAATGAATTATCTCAATCACGGCGACAGGTTAGATCTGGCACTATGAACTAGTGACAGGCGTTCACTATTTATTTTACGTGTTGTATGGTCAAAACGACATCATTTAGACTCTACTTGATAGTTCATGAGCTTTGAATTATCAGGAATTCTTTAGGAGCTTCTCACTGAAGAGGAATGAACTTAAGTAATGAAAAGTATTTTAAAGTAAATTGTACATTTAGACTAGATCAGAAGATCATGAGTAATGAAATCAAAGGTCTTCCATATGGAAAAACTCATCAAAGTCATTAAAAATTCAAAAATAATTAAGGAATTTCTCAAGGTTTCGTTGACCTTTAAAATACCGACCACCAACGGAAACTACAGTCCTCTAAATAAAGTAAGACTCCTTTGCTTTTTTTAAGTTCTTAGATATTTATATTCTACAAATTCTTCTAAAACTTTTGAAGTCCGATCACTAGTTCAAATAATACCGTCAGTATTAAGTTCCTCCACGAAGTTTGATATTTATGTAGAAATATCTCTCCATGTACAATAGCTGTACGGAAGATTTCTTTAAACAGTTTTTAACATATATTTTGATCAGATGGGATATAGACTGGTGACAAAATTTTAAGATAACAACTTTTGAAGTTTGATTCGATACTAAAGAACTGTGGTAGTAAGACAGTAACTGGGAAACTGGAGTTTTGTGTTATAAACCTGATTTCACAAGAGTACACAACTCTAGAATTAAACTCCCAGCAATGTAAAATTAAAACTACTGTTATGTAGGAGAGTTCATCGTGGCATTAGGTCATATTGTCACAATCGGATCATCTAGTAGTTGGACATCTTCCAATTTTCCCTTAGGATAGAGAGCGCATATAATTTGTAATAAATTTTATTTGCTAAAACGAATTATTATTGGTCATACAGCATAAAAGACGTTAATCTATTCTCAAACATAAAATAGGAATTTCAAATAAAATAATAATAAAAACCGCTATTATAACATCACTGATTATACGCTTGACGCTTTATAAATCACTTTTTAATAACTATATGCTCTCTTAAGCGTACATTTACCCAACGTTTGCAACAATTTTTCAAAACTTCCAATAAAAACGATTCAAAACTGTGGATTCCAAATGCATGCACTTTTCATTAAATAAGATTTCGTTGTATTAAAAATATAACGAAATCTTAAAAAAGTTTGATGTATGTTTTATTAGATCGTCTGAAGTACTAAAGTATTTTAAACATAATTTTGAAATCTTAATTTAATTATTTTGAAAATTGTTTTCTTTTCAAACATTTTGAAAAGAATTTCAATTCAAATTGAACTTTTTCAAATTATATTGGGTTAAATAAAAAGTTTTCGAGGAAGTTTCGTTCAGAATTGTTCACAATGAACAGAATTTTTAATAACTTTTATTTCTAAAACGAGATTAATTTTTAATTCTGGGAAATATCGGAAGTATTATGAAAAAATATTGGAAATAAATAGTGAACAAATTTTAAGATTACTGAGAGTATGTAGCTAGTGATCGTGCTGGATGCGCTCGATTTTGTTTGGAAATATTTTCGATTTTCGAAGAGTATGATTTTTTTTGAGTCGTTTGGAATCACATTAATGAAAGTGGAGTTTTTTCAGAAACAAAAACATTAATTTCGCAAAAAAATTATAGGATTGATCATAAAAAATGGAACTTTGTTGAAATAAAGGAAACGTAAACAATTTAATGTATAATGATCTGAGATTAAAAAATTTGCTTGGATCAGTACCTTTTATAAATCGGAAAATATAATAGTTTAGAATCATTTTTAAGGGATTATGTACTTTATGAATTATCTCAAAAAGTTACTGAACTGATCAGTAAAAATGGAACCTTGTTGAAGTAAAGGAAAACAGAAACCATGAAGTGTATAATTATTGGAGATGAAAAATGGATTTAATAAGATAATATTGAGATATTTTGGTATCAATCATAATGAAGAGTAAGAGACTCAAATCAAGCTTTTATTGCTTATAGTTATGGGGAGTTCTTGCAGAGTGTCAAAAGAATTCACGGAGGGAGAAAGAAACAAAGGCTTCTTTGGAAAATTATCAATTCGAAAAAATATGAAAAATTATAATGATCGTGGGCCGGAGATCATTGGATCAGAGATAGTTTAGATTGCCGGAAATGTTATAATTTATTGGTAACTTAGGATATAATGAAAACTATTTTTCTAAACCTCAAAATTTGATCGTTTGAATCGGTTAATCTGGAAAAGACACACCTCTTATACAATAGAGTGTCTTTTAATAAGAGAAGGATTGAAATTGCATTCGAAATGTTCAAAGTCATCAGTAATTACATATGTGGTACATTTCTGAACACTCCAACTGTATAGTTGGAATTTAAATGAATACGGAAATTGTTAACAAAGAAACACTAGAGCGCCACTTCTCCTCTTGGGGAAAAGCAGGATATGAAAAATAATCTAAGTTTCTCACCACTGATAGATACGGTAGCTACAAGAGACTTAGCTTTTAATTCAAAAATGATGAAAGAAACTGAAAATAAAATTGAGACACTATGATCCTTGCAAGAATAACGAAAAATATAACATCTCCTCCGGAAATAGAGTTGGCAAAGTTTCTCACCATTACATCATATCTACAGGAAGGTAGCTGTTTAGGATAACGATACGAATTATTCCTTAACTGCTGAAAAATTGAAGCCTTGAGATCAATATAGGAACAATCGGGCCAATACTTTTGATATCACCCAATACACATTTCATATTATTAACCTACTTAATATAAAATCAAATTTTAATTTCAGTTTCAAATTTTTGTTGAATCATGACAAGAAGAAAATGTAATAAATTTAATTTTAATTAATCGAAATTAAGTAAATTAGTTAAAATTTAAGTTTTCAAAGCAAAACAAAGAAAAGCCAACGAAAAAAAGCCACAATTTGGAGATATTTTTTTCTTTCAGACAACAAGTGAAGAAATCTAAAAATTACCGACATTTAAAAAATAATAATAATAAATTTAATAACTCAATTACATACCGAAAGCATTATGAACACAGACTACAGACCAACAGACACTCAGTCAGTCAGTCAGTTTGTCTGTCTGATTAAAGATTTTAATAAATTACAAATGGCGATAATGATCAACATCATAATTATGGCGCTGGTTGTTGGTTTGTTACATTATAATTTCCGGTAAAGATTGGCGGAGGTTTTTTTTTAACTTTTATTTTTGAAAAATACTTCTCTATATAATTATGATTTTTTTTCCAATAAAAAAAGGAATTATTAACTGATGCTAATGAAATAAAAATGGCGCTTGTAAATGAAATATAAATGAAATAATTCTAAAGTTTACTGAAAGTTCGACTTCCTTTTTTCAAGCATTTTTTTCCGAAATCAGTGCAATTTTTTTTGCTAATTCAGTTTGTTTTATAGTATTTTAGTAGACAATTGGTCAAGTTTCTTTTTTTTTTTTTTGTTAATTTCATTGTTATTTATTTAAACGTCATAGAAATTATTATTGTTAACCGACCGTCTGGTTATAATTGAATTCATTCACTATTGAATGACTATTCAAAATAATTTTAAAACTCTACAAAGTAGTCTAGTAAAAGATGATCCGTCATTATCGTCATCACCATTATCATCATAATCGTCATCATCCTCCTAGTCATTGTCGTAGTTTTAGTGATTTTTGGATTATGTGTGGAGTTTTAAATTTTTTTACTATTTTTGGCGTTTAAAGTTCATTAAAGAAATTTTAGTCAATGAAATTAGTTTAAGTATTAAAATAACTGTTAATAACAAAAGCCTTCAAAAAAACACTTTGACATCTCTGTCACCATAAACAGTAACAAAAAATGCAACTCTGTTTCTAAACATCGGTTGTTGTTTTAAAACTTAGAGAAAATATTATTCTACGCAAATTCGTTACATTCAAAATTAAAATTATTTAATATTTATTTTAAAACTTGCATTTACCCGGTGCGCTTTGCTGCACAAAAATTTTCCTCACTTCTAGATCTCATACAATGGAAATTTTGTTTAATCCACCTGAACCTGTTTAGTCAAAAATTTTCTAATAAAACCGTTTCATAGGAAATAGACAAAATTTGGAAACTCTTGTTGGAATAGTTCTTCATACACTCGATAATTTTTAATTGGTATATAGAAGGTCGGCGCTACCTTTTTCTTTGTGTGATCACATCTACCATCTATTTTGCCACTTAAAACTGTTTTTTTGGGAAAGTTGTGGGTGATAAATTTATCAATTCTAGCTACAAAAGTTGCATGAAAAGTACCATGACCCTGTCTGCACTGAATTTCTTTACTTTAACTATAACAATACTACAGATAAAAATCGTTTATATCACTTACTTTGATCCATCCCAACCGTACTATATTTTGTCTGGTAAAACTATTACCATGAGATTGTTATTGGTATGGACTCTCTCTTGGATGGTACTTAAGATATTCGATAACTAATATTTGCTTTAAATGTTCTCTGAGGAAGTGAATGGAACCGAATTTGAAAACTGTTATCTTTTATAGTTTTTTTTTTATATATATTCAATATTTGCTTTGTATTCGTGGTTCCTCTTCTCATGGTTCCATCCGTTTAACATTGACACTTCCTTGAGGAAGTGATTTGGGATCAAATTTGAGAACTCTAGCTGTAATAATTCTGAAGATATTATTTTCTTTGTATTGGGAGGTGTCCGTCCCTCTGATAATATCGGAATTTTTTGTAGACTATTTTATATATAAATACATACATACATATATACACACATCCTATTTTATATAGATTTATAATTTAATCACTTTCGAAAAAACAAAAAATATACATAACTTCTGTCTACGTTAAACCTTATTCCCAAAATCATGTCATTATTTTAGAAACTTTGACCCCATTAAGAGTGTTTGATACTACTTCGATATTTTTTTTAAATTATTTAAATCTCTAATTTTGTCTATTTCAAATTCACTTGTTTCTTGTTTTCGCCAAAAAAGAAATAACGCCAATCTCATGTTTATATACATATTTTTTTGTTTATAATTGTTTTTTAAACCAGATTTAAATAGATTCGTCGGAGTCATCATAAACAAATCGACATTTTGCCAAAACATAATTTTGACTCTTTAGATTTTTTTTGGAATTCAAACTTATGTATTTATTTCGTCATCATCATTATCATTATTATGGTTCATAGACGTAGTCATCCAACGTCATCATAATGTGGGTGAATTGTTAAAAATTCATCATCATCACCATCACTCTTTAGGTCAATAACATTTTATTAACAAAAAAATAAATAAAAAATTTACAAAAAATTGTGATGATTTGTAAAATATATAATTTGTGATTCTTTTATTAAATAAATAAAAAAAGAAAACGAATTTTCAAAATTGTAATCGATATTTTTAAATTTCCATAGAAATTTAATGGGAAAAAGTGAAATGTTTATGTTAAGAAATGAAATACATAAACAAATTAATAATTAATTAAATAAATAAATAAGTTTATGAATAAATAATTAAATAAAAAAGTTAAATAAGTAAATAAATTAAATTAATTAAAAATTGAATAAAAAATAAATAAATAAATAAATAAATAAATAAATAAATAAATAAATAATTGAATAATAAAATAAAAAATACTAGAATTAATTGAAATTTATCTATTTCAATATAAAAAAAATCAAAAATCTTATTTTTTTTTTATAATTTAAGAAGTGAGATCAAAGAATTCTTATCTCATTTATTCTCTTAATAGGAAATTTTTCGTAAATTTTCTCTTAATCGAAAATTTATCGTAGATTCTCTCTTAATAGAAAATTGATCGTAGATTTTCTCTTAATAGAAAATTGATCGTAAAATTTCTCTTAATAGCAAATTTTTCGTAAATTTTCTCTTAATAGAAAATTGATCGTAGATTTTCTATTAATAGAAAATTGATCGTAAACTTTCTCTTAATAGGAAATTTATCGTAAATTTTCTCTTAATAGGAAATTTATGATAAATTTATCTCTTAATAGAATATTTTTCTCAATAGAAAATTTATCGTAAATTTTCTCTTAATAGAAAATTTATCTCTTAATAGAATATTTTTCTCAATAGAAAATTTATCGTAGATTTTTCTCTCAATAGAAAATTTATCGTAGATTTTCTCTCAATAGAAAATTTATCGTAGATTTTCTCTCAATAGAAAATATATCGTAGATTTTCTCTCAATAGAAAATTTATCGTAGATTTTCTCTGAAATAAAAAAATTATCGTAGATTTTCTCTGAAATAGAAAATTTATCGTAGATTTTCTCTGAAGTAGAAAATTTATCGTAGATTTTCTCTCAATAGAAAATAGATCGTCAATTTTCTCTAAATAGAAAATTTATCGTTAATTTTCTCTGAATAGAAAATTTATCGTTAATTTTCTTTCAATAGAAAATTTATTAAAAATTTTCTCTTAATTTCATTGGATAAAAAATTTATCAAAAATTTTCTCTTTTTAGAAAATCTGTCATAAAATTTATGTGAATAGAAAATTAATCATAAAATTTTTTTTAATACAAATTTTATTAGAAATTCTCTCTTAAAAGAAAATTTATTGGAATTTTTTTCTTAGAAATTTTATCGCAGAATTATGGAAAATTGTTTTGTTCTTCTTTTTTCTCTCTTCCCACTTCTTAATATTTTTTGATTATTGTTGCTTCTTAGTTTGTAAAAAAATAAATCTGTCTACAATGATAATTTTTTATACTTATTTTTTATCATTTATAAATATTTCATTGAAAAAAAGTGAGATTTATTTATTTTACAATCAACGATCTTCATTTGTTACTCTTATTTTAATCAAATAAATGATTGAGTAACCGGTTTAAAAACCTATTGACTTTTACAAAAATGACTTGAAATTTTAATTTTTCGTTATTTCGAGAAGAAGTGACAACTGACTTATTGTCAATTATGTTTTATCGTGAATTAAAAAAAATAATAATAATAAATCTTAAGAATATTAAAAATTATTAAATTTAATTAAGAAAAAAAATTTTTTAAGAAGTTTAGTGACTTTTTAAGCATATTTCGTATGAAAACAGTACGTTATATAATTTTTAAGATGAAAAATTGTTTTTATCTCTCCGTGTATGAGAGATTTGAAAATAAGAAATCAGAGTTGAATTTTAAAAATAGTTCAAGGAGGAGATCTTACTGTAGAAAGGCCGAATATTATTTATTTGCATTGCATTTTTATTTTAGCTTAAAACTATAATTTTTATCTAATTTAATTTATTTCAGTTTTTTCTTTTAATTTTGAAAACATCTGTTTCCATTTTTTCATTGAAATTAACTTGTGAACATCCTGCTCTTTTCCACTTATTTTTTATTCAAAACTCCCAATAACTCCTCTATTTATTTATTTTTTACTATTTTTTCTAAAAATATAGTTCTTTTTGCTCATGGTTCATTAAATATAGTTTTATTTGTCTGTTCTACTTGATATTTAAAGTTGGGTCAGTCAGTCTGTCCGTCTGTTTGCAGGTAAACTGTCTATTCCTACTTGGTCATCATTACTTTCAAAAATTAAAATATTAAAAATTAAAAAAAGACATGTATTCCTTTTTTTAACCATCATAACTATCACAAAAAAATATTACATTGTATTACAAAAATATTATAAAAATATATAAAAAAATATATAAAAAAATAAAATAAAATGTTGCAACATAATGGTCTGGTTGTGGTGTAGAAGATATCGTTTACAATAGTTTTGCCGGTTTTATTCAGAAATTATAAAAAAGACTACCGAATGTTGTATTCTTTAATTTCGATCTCTGTTAATCAGACAGATGGACAGACATTCACAAGGTCTCTGTGTAATTAGGTGGAGTTGTTAGGTACATTGTTTTTTTAACATTTCGATTCAAAGAGAGAACAATAATTTTGATAAATCCTGAATCCGAAATAAAATTTATTCCATAAATTTTATATTCAAAGAAAATTTCATTGAAATTAAATATTTAGAGAAAAATTACGAAAATTTTTCTTTTTAGGAAAATTTTTCATGTAGAAAAATTTACGAAAAACTTCCCCGAAATTTTCTATTTAGAGAAAAATATTCTGATAAATTTTCCATTTAGAGAAAAAATTCTGATAAATTTTGTATTTAATGAAATTTTACGATAAATGTTCTGTTAACAGAAAACTTGCTATTTTTCTATTTAGAGAAAGTTTGAGATCAGTTTTCTATTTTGAGAATATTTAAGAGCAATTCTCCATTAAGAGAAAATTTGCGATCAATTTTCTTTAGAGAAAATTTTCATTAACTAAATAAAAAGTTAATGAAAATAAAATAAAAATAGAAATTTTCAATAAGTTTTCTTAATTTTTTTGTTAATAATTTCATTTAAGAGAAAATCTTCTCTTAACAGAAAATTTTCCATAAATCTTCTCTTAACAGAAAATTTTCCACAAATCTTCTCTTAAGAAAAAATTTTCCATAAATCTTCTCTTAAGAGAAAATTTTCCATAAATCTTCTCTTAAGGGAAAAATTTCCATAAATCTTCTCTTAGGAGAAAATTTTCCATAGATCTTCTCTTTAGAGAAACGTTTCCATAAATCTTCTCTTAAGAGAAACGTTTCCATAAATCTTCTTTCAAGAGAAACGTTTCCATAAACCTAATCTTAAGAGAAACGCTTCCATAAATCTTATCTTAAGAGAAACGTTTCCATAAATCTTATCTTAAGAGAAACATTTCCATAAATCTTATCTTAAGAGAAACATTTCCATAAATCATCTCATAAGAGAAAATTTTCCATAAATCTTCTTTTAAGAGTAAAGTTTCATAAATTTTCAATAAATATTTTCATAAGAGCAAATTTTTGGTACTCTATTAAAATAAAATTGGCGGTAAATTTTCGCTTAAGAGAATTTTTTCTATAAATCTTCCACTGAAAGAAAATATAAAAAAACGTCCTCTCTTTGAAGAAAATGTTTGTTAAATATTCTTAAACGCGAACATTTTCTTATGGAAAATGTTTTCTAAAAGCGAGAAAGAGAATATTGTTCAAAAATTATAAATCTTTTAATAAAATGTCAAATTTAATTATGACTTATTTTTATGAAAAATTTAAATTTTTAATAATATTTCTAACGTTGCTTTTACCTTATTCCACTTAATATGAATTAAAGTAAAAATAATATGGTTACTATATGTTGACATTTGGTCATTGAAAGAGCGTAATGAAAACAAAGAGTTGTTTGACAACTTCAAATAAATAATCAGAAAAAAAAAACAAAAATAAGATCAAAATCTAACGATATCGATTACAAATGAAACTTTGATTTAGATGACAATCAAAAAAATATATATTTTTTAAAATGGTCCAGGGAAAAAGGGGGGGGGGAACTATAATGAAGATAAAAAATAAAGTAATAATCACTACCGCTGGACCAAAAACCATAAAGAAAAATAAATAAAAAAAGTATAAAATAACAATAACAAAAATATTGATGTATTGATTACAAACTTATAGAAAGAAGTGAATACACAGAAGTACGGTATATGGTGTATTTTTACACCGTGTATAAATACAACAAAAGCAAGTACAATTTGTATACCCTCCACCACCACAAGTGATGAAGTTGATATATTAACTTTGTCATTACGTGTGTAACACCTAGAAGGAATCATCTCGTACTCCATAATGTATACATATATACTTGCTTTAAATCAAAATCGGATTCGATATAGTTATGTCCGTTTGTCTGTCTGTTGTTGGCACGCTCACATCCACAAAAATTGACAGAGCTCAATGAAATTTTGACTGAGTATATGTATTAGTCCTGAGAAAAAAGACAGTAAAATCGGTTTAGTTTATTAAAAGATATGGACCGATATCTGTGGCACCTCTACGTTTAAGCGAAGAACTTTCTAAAAATTATCAATTATAAATCGACAAATTATAATAAAATCATGCCATAATATTAGGTTATATGTAATTCATTGTCGTTCCAAAAATTATCAAAATTGGTTCAGTACAAAAAAAGTTAAAGCCTAAAATATAAACAATTTTATGAGTCATTAAATGTTCTGTGTTATATTATGAACAACTTTTAGATATTGTATGCATTTGTTAGCGTCTTGTATATATGAAACATAACGTATTTACTGCACACTTATTTGTGACGAAGAGTATTGAAGATTCGGCATAGCCGAATATAGCGTTCTTACTTGTCTTTATTTAGGAAATTTTGAAATTTTTTTTCTCAATTTTTTTAATGCTTAATTATGTTTATTATTTTTAATAATGAAATAAAACATTTCAAATCTCAGAGTATTGAAATTGTAGAGGGGGGATTTATCTCTGTGAGAATTATGTAAAAAGATTTATTTCTGTTTTTAATTTTTTTGTTATAATTTTTTTTTTTGGATGTTTGTAGGTAGTTTTTTTCTGTTGTTTTTTGTTATTATTTTTTTAGACAAACAAAACACGGTTTGATATCGTTCAATAAAAAGATTTTGTAATAACAAAAAAGAAAAAAAATTAAATATATTTTCTAAGTTAAATAAAATTGTTTTTGGCTTGTCATTGAAAATTTATAAGAAAAAATCGAAAATAAATATTGTAATAAAAAGAAACTAATATGAATTTGGGAAAATAATGTTGTAGATATGTATGTGTAAATGTATTTTGAAATAATTCTATTTTGAAAAATTAATTAAAACCCCGTTGAGTTGAGCTGAGTTCAGAGAGAATTTACAATAAATTTTATTATTCGTTTATTACTCAATATTATTGATCATTTTCCGTTGGGAGTTTTAATTAAAATTGTCTGTATGTCTGTCGGTATGTCAGTAGTTAATTTTATAGAAAATAACAACAACAGCAAGTGTTTTGTTTTCTACTTTCCTCAGTTAAGGTGGCTGTAAATAATCCAAACATTAAATAAAATGGCGCCGGCAAATATGGCGTGTTATTAGAATGAATTGAAATGAAATCTTATTAAAAAACAAATGTTAAATGTTTCTTTATATGAAGTTTTATGTAAAAGTTATCTTAAGGGAAAATTTATGGAAAATGTTGTTTTAAGATATGTTTTATGGAATCATCTCTTAAAATATGTGTGTCAACTTTCTCTTAAGACAATATTTTTTCTCTCAAAAAAAGATTTGTGGAAAATTTTCTTAAGAGAAGGTTTATGTAAAATTTTCTCTACGAGAAGATTTATGAAATATATTCTCTTAAGAGAAGATTTATGAAAAATATTATTTTAAGGAAAGATTTATGAAAAGTATTCTCTTAATAGAAGATTTATGAAAAATATTCTCTTAATAGAAGATTTATGAAAAATATTCTCTTAAGAGAAGATTTATGAAAAATATTCTCTTAATAGAAGATTTATGAAAAATATTCTCTTAATAGAAGATTTATGAAAAATATTCTCTTAATAGAAGATTTATGAAAAATATTCTCTTAATAGAAGATTTATGAAAAATATTCTCTTAATAGAAGATTTATGAAAAATATTCTCTTAATAGAAGATTTATGAAAAATATTCTCTTAATAGAAGATTTATGAAAAATATTCTCTTAAGAGAAGATTTATGAAAAATATTCTCTTAAGAGAAGATTTATCAAAAATATTCTCTTAAGAGAAGATTTATGAAAATATTCTCTTAAGAGAAGATTTATGAAAAATATTCTCTTAAGAGAAGATTTATGAAAAATATTCTCTTAAGAGAAGATTTATGAAAAATATTCTCTTAAGAGAAGATTTATGAAAAATATTCTCTTAAGAGAAGATTTATGAAAAATATTCTCTTAAGAGAAGATTTATGAAAAATATTCTCTTAAGAGAAGATTTATGAAAAATATTCTCTTACAAGAAGATTTATGAAAAATATTCTCTTACGAGAAGATTTATGAAAAATATTCTCTTACGAGAAGATTTATGAAAAATATTCTCTTACGAGAAGATTTATGAAAAAAATTCTCTTACGAGAAGATTTATGAAAAAAATTCTCTTACGAGAAGATTTATGAAAAATATTATCTTACGAGAAGATTTATGAAAAATATTCTCTTAAGAGAAGATTTATAAAAAATATTCTCTTAAGAGAAGATTTATGAAAAATATTCTCTTAAGAGAAGATTTATGAAAAATATTCTCTTAAGAGAAGATTTATGGAAAATTTTTTCTTAAGAGAAGACTTATAGAAACGTTTCTCTTAAGATAAGGTTTATGGAAACGTTTCTCTTAAGATAAGATTTATGGAAACGTTTCTCTTAAGATAAGATTTATGGAAACGTTTCTCTTAAGATAAGTTTTATGGAAACGTTTCTCTTAAGATAAGATTTACGGAAAATTTTCTCTTAAGAGAAGATTTGTAGAAAATTTTCTCTTAAAATGAGATTTCTGAAGATATTTCCTTTAAAAGGAGATTTGTGGAAAAACAGAAAGTTTTTTTTAAGACAAGATTAATTGGAAAATTTCTCTCAAGCGACGATTAATTGAAAATTCCCTCTTAAGAGAAGATTTAAGATATCTGTATAAAATTTTTCTAAAGAGAATATTATTTTGGGAAATTTTCTTTAAAGAAAATATTTTTGGGAAACTTTCTCTAAAGAAAATATTTTTGGGAAATTTTCTCTAAAGAAAATATGTATTTATATTACGGGAAGATTAATCGAAAATTTTCTCTTAAGGAAATATTTTTGAAAAAAATAAATAATATCTTAAAGAATTGTGGAAAATATTATCTTAAGAGAAGAATTTAAAAAAAAAAATATTTTAAAACATGATTTTTCCAATTTTTCCTTAAAATAGTCGACAATTTACTTTTAATTAAATTCGTTATTGACGAATTTTATAATGATAAGGATTTATCAATTTTCCAACTTCTTGTTTATTTTTCCTGAATTTTTGATATTTTTCTAAAATTTAAGTTAATTCCAAGAAAAAAACATTTATTATATCAATTTTCCCTTAATACAAAACAAAAGCCAACTTTCTTTTTGTCAAATAATCCTAAAATATACCAAAAATCAATATATAATATTAAATCCCTGTCTAAAAGTCTAAAAAATAAATTCCAAATTGAATATAAAAATTTTATTTCATTTGAAAATCTCAATTCCCCAAAGAGTGACGGAGCATGAGAAAAATCCAGCCGACGGATTTTTTTTTTTTTTGAATTTTGAATTTTAATAAAATAATAAAAATCCATATTTTTATTGAAATCAAAAACTAAATATTTTTGAAAGTCATGATTTTTTGTATTGAATTTTTAGCTCCGACTTTGAGAAGTCAAGAAAAATCAATTAGTTTGAATGTGGACTTTAACACGTTTTGTGTAAAAAATTTCATAAAATGACTAAAATATAAATTACACCTTTTTTTGTAAGTGAAAGGACATTATTGAACATTATTATTATCGTCTTTTATTTTAAATTCATTTACTTAAAACTATTAATCGTTTTTTATCTGGATTTAATAAAGATGTTTTAGAATTTTTTGTATTTTTGTCGCTTTTTTTTTAGAAAATGTCATTAAAGTACATTTTTCGTTAAATACAATACAAAATTATTGGAAAAGAAGAAGAGTATTTTTGTATTTTGTGTAATTGATACTAAATGATTTTCAATTTTCAATATGGATTTTTTTCTCTCCATTTTTCGTGTAAGATAATTGAAATACAAGTCATTTAAGGACGAGGACATGTTTTTAACTAAAATCGATTTGTTTCAACTCATTTCCGTAAATGACAATGAAAATATTTAATAATGATGATGATAATAGAAATAATAATAATGATCATGATGATGTCTTCTTTACAAAGGAATTTATTCATTTTAAAAGAAATGAATTTTAATAATGAGAAAGAATTTAATTATTAAACTTTATAAAATAACTGAGATTAATATTATTTTTAATATAGAATATTCAGAAATATTCCTAAATGTTGTAAGAACTTGTTAAGTTCTCCTTTCGGAATTAATCTTGAAAATTGCTTAATTTGAAATCAATATTTTTCTTAAAATTATTAAATGATTTTTTTTCAAAATACTAAATAGATAATTTTATAAAAAATGAGGTTTTAATGAGAATTTTATTAATTTATTTTTTGAAAAGTGAATTTAAACACAAAATTTTCTTAAAAAAAAAAAAAAAAAAAAAAAAAATTAATTTGAAAACTGTATTTAACGTTTTTTTATTTTCTATTTTAAATTTAAATAAAAGGAAACTAAAAATAAAAATCTTGTTTTAATTTTTAATCAGAAAGATAAGAGCAAAAAATTTCCTTTAATAAGAGATCTTAAAAAAATTGCCATGAAAAAGAGAAATTTAAATAAAAAGAGAACTTAATTATATGGAAATATAGAGAAAGATTACTTTGGCACACTTTGACAGAGAATTTAAGGGTAAAGATAATGTTTTCTTCAAAATTAAATTAAATTTTATTAGATATGAATTTAAAAAACAGCAGAGGAAATTTTTGTTAAGAGACATTTTCAATAAAAAAATTTTCAAAAGAACTCTTTCATCAAAATTTTCCTTAAAGAGAAATAATGTTTCAATAAAAATAAAGAGAAAATTAAAAAATAATCTATTTTAAGAGTTGTCCTAAAGATAAATTATTTTTAATTTCAGCGAAAATTTCTTTAAAGCAAAGGCCGGCAAAGAGACGCACATATGAGCCCGTACTCTTTACTTTTTCACACGTTCATGTCCTTAAATTTTTGGAAAATTCATTCAGTCTGACATTTTTGTTCCAAATCAGTAAATATTTTTTTCTATGCACATATACAAGCACATAATGTGGAAATAACTCTCTCTCAGTTTCTGCTTTAAGGATAAAATTAAGAGAACAATTTATTTTAAGAGTAATACTTAAGAAATTTGCTTTAAGAGAATTCAATCATTTTTTTACAATAACTTTCTGTAATATGATTTTTTGGACAATTTCTACAAAGACTTTATTTAGGCAATTCCCTAAAAAGAAGTCTTTGAGAATTTTTTTTTTAAAGTATTAAAATTCTTTAAGAGTTTCTTCAAGAGAGTTATCTTAGTAACTAATACTACAATTTTATTTTCATATAGAAAATATTCTCACTCAAAAACTACAAAAACTCTCGAAAATTTTTCTTTGAAGAAAATTCTTTTCTCTGATTCTGTTCATTTTATAGAAAATTTTCGAAAAAAAATGTTGTTTAATAGAAAAAGTTATCAAAAAAAAAAAAATTTATACAAAATTTTGTCAAAATACTTCAAAAGTTTTTGGAATTGTCTCTTTAAGTAAAAGCTTTCCAAAATTTCCTTAAAAAGCAATTGAATATTTTCTAATAAATAAAAATTAAAAAAAGTTTTTTTTATATAGAAAATATTCTCACTCAAAAGCTTTTTTCTATAAATTTGAAAAAAAAAAAATATATATTTCTCCTGTATTCTTCTTATGACTTTTATAGAAAATTTTCATCGGAAATCAGTATTTTAATATAATTTTTTATCAAAGGAAACTTTTTATAGAAAATTTCTCAAAGCTTTTTAAAAGCTTCTTTAGTTCTTAAAGTTTTTCAAAAGCTTCTATAATTTAAACTCTTTTAAACTCTCTTTAAAAATGTATCTTTAAACAAAAGAGTTTAGTTTCTTTTTTCAAGAAAGTTTTGTCAAGAAAAATCTAGAAAATTTCTGTCAAAAACATTTGAATATTTTCTATAGAATTAAACCAGAAAACATCTTTTTAATAAATCACTTGGAGAATATTTCGATAAAAAATGACGACAAAGCTTCCAATTAAATGAAACTTTACAATCAAATTTTCTATATAAAGAAATTTTTCAAGAAAATTTTCTATATAAAAAATTTTTTTTAATTTTCTATATAAAGAAATTTTTCAAGATTATTTTCTATATAAAGTTTTCAGAAAAAAGTAAGAAGAAACTTTTAAGATAAAGAGAAAATGAGACATTTTTCTTATTAAGTGAAAACTTTAATTAGAATTGATCATGAAATGTTCATATGAAATTGATTATATAATTTAATTTATTTCTTCAATTTCTAATTAAATATTTGTTTAAATTTACATCAGCCCCTTAACTTTGTTCCAAGTTTCTTTTTATTGTTTATTGTTGCAAAGGTTCTATAAAAGTCCAATAAATTTACTAATTCAGTTAAATTTGAAAGAAAACGATATTTATGTTTGTATTTGAATAATAAACAAAATTTACTTCCATATAAGAAAAGTTAATTGCAAATAAACTGTATAAATTACTCACGTACAAACACACAAATGATAAGAATTATTTTGATAAAACTTTTTTTTAATACTTTAGAAAAAAATATAATAATTTGTGACGCATTTAAAAAATTCACATAGATTTTAAGTGAAAATTTAAAATAAACCCTAAAGAAGATAAATTTTTTAAAATCAAGTTATATTTAGTTGATCTAAAGATCAGTAAATATGGAAAATCATGTCAGATTTTAAGGTTCGTTGAGAGTTTGCTTATGTTGGTTAGATGGATAAGAGAGAACGATTTAGTCAATAAATAAGGAAAGTGTTCTCTTTAACAATCGTTTGATCAATTGATCAAAAGATCTATAAATAAAGAGGATTCTATTCAGACTTTAAGGATCGTTGAGAGTGTGCTCACTTTTTTAAGCCAAATTAAGAAAATTTACTCATCAACGATCGGAGAGAGTGTTAAGATGATTAAGAGAGAACTTATTTTAAAATGGTGAATATGATTTATACAATAAAGAAGGAAAATATAGTATAAAAAGTCTAGACAGGTTTTAAGGTTCACCGAGAGTGTGCTCGACTTACAAAGCCAAATAAGAGACAAATCTTTACTCTGTAAATAAAGAAATTTTACTGATCATTGATCACTTAGAGTGTACCTTAACAAAATGGCGAGTATTCTTAACAAAATTGGCGAAAAAGTGTTGCCAATTTTAGATTTCTCAGCTAAATTTGGTGATTTTAGAGATTAGCGGAAATTCTAGCGATTTGTGAAGCTCCTTAGGCGATAATTTTGCGCAAATGTGTAGTAGAAGACCAAAAAATATTATGTTCTTGTTACTGAATTGGCTGGTTATATTCGAAACTGAATAAACCGATGGCAGGGGATTGTAACTTTATAAAAAAAACTGGATCAGGATCTATAAAAGCGTTACAAAAATTTTTGTATTGGAAACCCACTATGGTGTTCCAAGTTTAAAAGTTATAAAACTCTAAACCAATAAAATCGAATCCGCGCTCGTTACGGATACTCTCATTTTTTTCGATATTCATTAGAGAAAAATTGGCAACACTGTGGCGAATATAATTTCTAATTCTTTAAGTATTAAAAATACTCTCTCTTTGCTAAAACTTTTTTCATTTCCTTGAACTTTCTTTTGAATTTCTTTTCAAAATGGCGGAAATTTATCCTTCATCCTAGAGTTTAATAAAAATCCATCAACTTTAATGGATTTAGAAGTTTTCAAAGAATAAATTTTCTTTATAATTTCAAACATGTTTCCGTCTCAACATGATTAATATCTTCACGAATTTATTCCTTTTTATTAAAAAGCTTCAAGGAAATTTGACATTTTTAGTTGACAGGCTGATTTTCATTCTTTTAACTCAAAAAGAAAAAAGAAACAAATATGAAAACATGTTTATTTGAATAAAACACCCCTCCTCCTCTCCCATACCTTCTTAAGCTCCTTTCATATCCCATTTTTTCATTAAATTTCTATTTATTCCCTTTTTTACATATTCAAACACGCATTTATATCCATAAACCGTAATGTTGTTGTTAAAAACGTTCTTAATACTCTGGGATCAATAAAATTTATATGAAAATGTTAAATTAACTAAAAACGGGGAAAAAGAAATTTAATACATTTTTCTCTTGTTATTCTCCATTTGAGCTTTTTTCCATTTTAATGGCATAATAAAAACTTCATTTTTCTTTTTTGCTCTGAAAGTTTTTCATTAATTTTTTTTCCATTTTCTGGTTCGTTATCAGCAGCTAAAGAAGCGGCATCTACAGCAGCAGTTACAGGCTGTTAAATGTGTAACACACCCCAGCGGTACCACTGTGTTTGCTTGAGTAAACGTTTAAATATTTCTTTGTATGTATTTCTATGTGTGTGTGTAAGAGAAATATGAATGTACACAGTAAGAAATTTGAATAAGGAAAAAATTAAAAAATTAAATAAATTTTCTCAAAAATGTTCGATTAAGAGTAATTTTAAATAAAAACTTCAATTAGGAGAAATTTTAGACAAAATTTTCTATTAATATATTTTTTGATAGAACGTTATCCATCTAAGAGAATTATAAAAAAGATCTCTTTGAGAAAATTTGTTAAGAGAATTATTTAAGAAAATTTTCTTTTAAGAGAAGTTGTTCTAAATTATTTTTTATGAAGATGAAATTTTGTAGCAAATTTTTTATTAAGAGAAATTCTTGGAGAAATTTTTGTATTAAGAGATATATTTTCAAAAATGATTCTATTAAAATATGTTTTAGAAAAATTTCTAAAAATTTCTTAAGAGATTTTAAAAATAATAAAAAGAGATTTTTTAATTTTCTCTGAAAAGATATTATGAGAAAATTATCTAATATTATTTTCTATTAAGTGAAATTTCAGAAAAAAAAATATTTATTAAAGAAATCCAAAATCCATTAAGCAAATTTCTGACAATTTTGTAATAATTTTCAACCCAAAAAATGTTAAAAAAACTTTTAGTAAAAAGTTTCTCTAAAGAGAAAATTTTACAAAAAGAATAAAGAGAGTAAAAAATTGTCTTAAGAAAAATTTTAAGAGAAAAATTTCTTAACAGAAATTTTTCGTAAAAAATTTCTGTTAAATTGTCTTTCAATGGAAAATTTTCGTAAAAATTGTCTTTTAGTAGAAAATTTTCTTTCAATAGAAAATTTTCGTAAAAATTGTCTTTCAATAGAAAATTTTCGTAAAAATTGTCTTTCAATAGAAAATTTTCGTAAAAATTGTCTTTCAATAGAAAATTTTCGTAAAAATTGTCTTTCAATAGAAAATTTTCGTAAAAATTGTCTTTTAATAGAAAATTTTCGTAAAAATTGTCTTTTAATAGAAAATTTTCGTCGAAATTGTCTTTAAATAGAAAATTTTCGTCGAAATTGTCTTTAAATAGAAAATTTTCGTAAAAATTGTCTTTCATTAGAAAATTTTCGTCAAAATTGTCTTTCAATAGAAAATTTTCGTCAAAATTGTCTTTCAATAGAAAATTTTCGTCAAAATTGTCTTTCAATAGAAAATTTTCGTCAAAATTGTCTTTCAATAGAAAATTTTCGTCAAAATTGTCTTTCAATAGAAAATTTTCGTCGAAATTGTCTTTCAAAGAAAAATTTTCGTCGAAATTGTCTTTCAAAGAAAAATTTTTGTCGAAATTGTCTTTAATAGAAAATTTTCGTCGAAATTGTCTTTTAATAGAAAATTTTCGTCAAAATTGTCTTTCAATAGAAAATTTTCGTCAAAATTGTCTTTCAATAGAAAATTTTCGTCAAAATTGTCTTTCAATAGAAAATTTTCGTCAAAATTGTCTTTCAATAGAAAATTTTCGTCAAAATTGTCTTTCAATAGAAAATTTTCGTCAAAATTGTCTTTCAATAGAAAATTTTCGTCAAAATTGTCTTTCAATAGAAAATTTTCGTCAAAATTGTCTTTCAATAGAAAATTTTCGTCAAAATTGTCTTTCAATAGAAAATTTTCGTCAAAATTGTCTTTCAATAGAAAATTTTCGTCAAAATTGTCTTTAAATAGAAAATTTTCGTCGAAATTGTCTTAAAATAGAAAATTTTTGTCGAAATTGTCTTTAATAGAAAATTTTCGTCGAAATTGTCTTTTAATAGAAAATTTTCGTCGAAATTGTCTTTCAAAGAAAAATTTTCGTAAATATTGTCTCTCATTGGAAAAATTTTTATAAAAATTGTCCTTCAACAGAAAATTTTAAAATTTGTCTCTTAAGAAAAATATTTCGTTGAACTTGTCTATTGGATTGTTTTTCGTTAAATTTGTCATTCAAGAGAAATTTGAAAAAAGAGACTTTTTTTTTAGAAAATTCACAAAATTCTCTAAAGAGAAAAAATTTAGGGGAAACATTTCATTTAATTCAAGTATGTGAAAAGTTTTTTTCATTCTTAGCGTAGTGTAAAATATCAAACAGTTGCTGATGATTATAAGCTCTGGACTTAGTTCTTAAATATCGCATGTATCACACCATCATATATGTATAATGAAAATGAAGAATAAAAGAAGAAGTTTTTATTTTTTTATTTTGAGAAATGATCAGAGCATGATTTTGCTAAAATAAAAATCTAAATTATATTGCACATGTATGAGAGAGAGAGAGAAGGAAGAGTAAATGATACCCCCAAAAATATACACATACATGATGCACGTTAATACCACACGAATACATACGTGTTATTATATATAAATATATTTATGTGAAACACTACCAGGGCTTATTGCCTGCCTATAGGCGTAAATCGAAAAGAAAAAAAGTTTTCTAGAAACAAAATTGAGGTGGTGAGATTTTGTTTGAAAGAATGGAATGGAATGGTGGTTGGATTGTGTTTGTTGGGTAATTTAGTTAAAAATCTCCTTAACACATATTTGCTATTTTGATTAGTTTAGATTTTTTCTACTTCTTCTAGTTTCTATATAAAATAATCAAATAAAAGTGTTGTTGGTTTTTTCTTTTTGTCGACTTTCTTTTTGGGTTTTTTTTATTCAGTTTTGGCTTGTTGAGCCAAACCCCAAATAATCCGAATTGTGTTATAAACGCCGCTATAGAAAATAAAAACGCGTGTTTTTGTATTTATCTAGTAGATTAATCTTTAGCCATATCATTCATTCAAACGTTCCATATCCATTTCATTATTGTTGATTTAATATTAAAAGAGAGAAAAAAAAAAAACGTTGTTTGTTAAACCAAAATATTTACTAATAAAATAGAAAGAAAAAAACTTTATAACTTTTGTATTTAACTAACAATAAAAGAGAGATTCATGCTTTATTTGGAAAGTGAAATATATATGAATTTTGTGGAAATTTATTGATTTTTTCGATTAGCTTTTTCTTAGAAATTTCTTGAACTTGTGATGTGTAAAATGGAAGAATGATAAATTGGACTGAATGTAATTTTAAATATCTTAATAAATTGCACTGTATAAAGCTGAAGCATAAATTTCCATATCCCTACGAAGGTCTATGTACACTGAACCAAATGTCCTAGATAATATTAACGAAAAATTTTCTTAGAACTCTGACGAAAAAAAGGTGTTAAACAGATTTTTATTCTAAATAACATTATTTTTTCTTCAAATAGAAGAACTTTCATTAAATAAACCAAAAAAATTAATCAAAAAAAAAAATTTTTTTGTTAAAAAATTTTAAATTGTATAAGAATTCGTTAAAATTAACGAAAAATATTTAAAATCGCCAGTAATACATTGTAAGTAAAATAATATACACAAATTAATTCAATTCTACATACCAAAATTGAAGTTAATTTGAATAAAATTTTTTGTTAATTTAACTAATTTTTTCATCAAATAATTTTTTATATTTTCTTTGTGATACTAAATGAAATTTGACGAAAAATGTAAAAATGTAAATTTTATAGAAAATTCAAATTAATGTGATTAAAATTAAAGGAATATTTTTCATAAAAAAGCAAATGGAAGATGAAGATCAGCTGATCGACAAACATTGAAGTAACTTTTTGTCAGAAATACAAGCCGGTCGGCTCACCACCGTCCTATTGACATTGCACTAGTTTCAGTTGTCTATTACGCTTTTTTCACTAATTTTTATTTAAAACAAGCTTTAACCCGGTACGGTTTGTTGCACAAACATTCTCCTCAGTCCTAGATTTTGAAAGAAATTTCACAAAACGACGTGTATTAAAAAATGTAATTGGAACCAAATTCTCACTGTAGTAGATCTATAGTTATTCAATAATCAATAATTGCTTTGTATGGGGGCTACTTCTTCTTTTGATTCTATATGTCTTACATTTAGTCTAGTAAAACAGTTCCTTGAGGAAGACATTGGGATCAAATTTTAAAAATCTCCTCTGTAACAGTTCTTACGATATTCTATAATCAATATTTGCTTTATATGGGGAGTATTCCTCCCCTTGGTCCTTAATATTTTATGTATTAATTTATTACAACAATTTAACGTTATTCTTTCATCAATTCTACAAAAAATTTCGTAAATTTAACTAAAATATGATATTTAAATTGTATTAATATTGATCAATATAAAGAATTTATTTTTGTCAATTTGAATAATATATTATTCAAATTGAAGAATATTTATTCAAATTAACTGCATTTTTATTAACGAATTGAAATAGTCATATTGAAAATTGTTCATCAATTTGAAGAATTTACCAAAAAATTAACGAAAATTTTCATTATGATGAATAAAGGTTTCGTTGACTGATATTTAACCTACTTTTAATTAATTCTACACCATTTTTCGTTATATATACTATCTTTTTTGGTTCAGTGTAGGGGCATCTTTATAAATCTGATATATGAAACAACAAAAAAAAACTGAAAAATTTGACCAACGATTGCGACTAAACGGTTTTTTAAATCTCGATGAAATTTATCAAAATGTACCTAAAAAACTATTTCTGAAAAGATTTTACTCGAGGGTATGAAAAATTCGGCATAGGTAAGTAAACATTCTTACTAGTTTTTAGTTCGTCTTAAAAAAAATCTGAACCGATATTAAAAAAAAAAAAAAAAAATCATTCTCTTAATTCTCTGACTCTATAAAAAAGTATCAAAATATATAATTCTTATGTCTATATAATTTATCACTAAACACAATGAAGATCTTATCTTGAAAACTACAATAAAAACAAAATTTGCCAAAAAAAAAAATCTTATCAAAATAAATTAATTTTATAAATTTTTCTTAACCAAATTTTAGGACAAAATAAATTTTTAGGTTGGGGTGAAGAGAGAATAAACAAATAAACACGATTTGTAAACATGTACAATTTTGTCAGATAAACAATTAAGATTTTGAAATTTCTATTTCGATTTTTATGAAGTCGAAGTACTTAACACAAGACAAGATTAGATTAATTTTTTGGAGACACTGTAAACTTATTATTTGTATTAAAAGAGAACTATTAACAAGAAAGAATGTTTTATTCGGCTATGGCGAATTTTCAATACCCTCCAATACAAATGCGTGTGAAGTAGAAACGTTATGTTTCATATATATACACACATACACTCATAGACATGTACAATATATAAAAGTTTTTTTAATGTAAATTCTTAGGTCATACAATTTTTGGCTATAACTTTTTCTTCTGAACCGATTTTGATTACTTTTGGAAGTGCAATGAAGTCTCCTCCCTCCTATGCAACAAAGTTAATATATCCTAACTTTGTCATCCGTATGTAACGTCAAGAAAGATTTATCTGAGACCCCATAATTTATTTAAATATTCTTGCATCAAATCAAAATCTGATTCGATTTATCTATATCCATGTGTCTGTCTGTTATTAGCACACTGACATCTACAATAATTGACAGAGCTCAATGAAATTTGTCCTCAGTATTTGCTATTTAAAAGCAGCAAAATCGGTTCAGTATGTCAAAAGATAAGATATAGACCGATATCTTAGAGAACCTCTAAGTCCAAGCAAAAAACTTACGTAAAACTGTCAAATATAAATCGACAAAGTAGAATGAAATTTTGCCATAATATTAAACTATATATATATACTTCATGATCATTTATTATCAAAATCGGCTCATGATCATATGGATCATTAAGTGTTCGTGTTTTATATTTAAGAAAAACGTTTATATGAGTGTATATGTACGAAACATAACATATTTTCTTCAGACGCGTATGTAGTGGAGGGTATTGAAGATTCGGCTTAACCTCTTTCCTTCTCTTATTTGAGTTTAAGTTGTTTATTTTGAAATATTCATAGCAATTCTTGTTCTTCTTCTTTAAAATTTTACTTGATTTAAAAGAATTTTAATAAAATTTCTTCTCAAACTTACCAGTTTCATTATCAATAGTAAAAGGTATTCCAGCCCATTCGTCACCCAAATGATCAGCAGTATCATCATTGTCATCGATATCTTTTGGATCATATTTTGACTAATTTGAATTAAAAAAAAATTTAAGCAAAAAATTATTTAAATTAAAGAAAATCTTAATCAAAAAAATATTAATGAAAACAAATTATAACTTTTGTTTTGTGATTGAAAAACGACAAAAAGACAAATGAGATTTTTGATTGATAATTTTTACAAAAAATTTAGGATTTTTAAATTTTTTTAAATAAATTTTGATATTAATTTATGACGACTATTATTCATAAACTGATCCTACCATGAAATTTCTAAGGAACTGTATAATATTCTAAAAATTGAAGTGATTGAAAATAGTTTGATGAGAAAAATTGTTTAAAAAAAGCCTTGACTGAAAGCTTTTTTTGTCCTACTGACAACATTGCAATCATAGACTAACTGAAGATTAAGATTTTCTAAAACTAAATTCTAAAGCTTTCAGTTAGAGGGAAAAAGCTTAATTTTTATTATTTTAATTTTAATCTTAAATAAGTCTCTATGTACGAATTAAATTCAAAAGCTTTATTATTAACAGTCTTCTAAGAAAATTTAGCTAAAAAGCTCTTAACTTAAACTGTTTAAGTAACATTATTTATTTTCATCTTTGAAATTAACATTAAAAACTTGTTTCTTAAGATACTAAATCGTAAAAGCTCTTAAATTAAAAACTTCAAATCTTATTTCATGATTATTCATTTGAGTCAAAAACAAAGCTTAAATTCAATTCAATTTGCCCCTCATAAAGTTTAACCTGAAAAGCTTTGGTACTAACTATTTAATGGGATTTACACAATTTAAAAGCTCCAATTTAAAATTCTTTGAATTTTTAAATCCTTATTTATTCAATTTAATTTAAACTCTATTAAAAATTAACTTTTTGAATTCTAAAAAGATTTTCATGAATTTTTATTTAATCAGAGTTTAAAAGCTCTTGAATATAATTATATAAATAAAAAAATTTTCATTTTCTTAAATAAATGTAAGACTTTCTTGAACACGAATTTAAACTTTTTTGTATACCCTTAAGCTTTAAACTTTCAACTTACTAAAATTTAACTTTCATCTAATTAAAGTTCAACCTTTTTAGGGTTTGTGGCTTAACTTAAAGTTAAAAGCTTTATATGAATGATTTGTATAGAAAAAATCTTAAAGTTTATGTCATATATAAATTAAGTTTATTTTGTAATAATAAAAATGAACTGAATTAAAGTGTTGTATTTCAACTTTTAGTAACTTAATTTTGAAAGTTTAGTTTGAAGAAAGTTTTGAATTAAGATAAAGCTTAAAAAGTTCGAACAAAATATTTCAATAAAATAATTAAGCTTCTCGAACTGTTTGTTCTTCTCTGGTTCGACTGCAAAGAAAGTTCATTTTAAACAAAATGTTTAATTAATATGGAACAAATATTTAAGGAATTATCGCTGACTTACAATTTTAAGTTTGAAACATGATTTATAAGAATTGGAAATATGTAAAGCTTAATTTTTTATTTTATCTCGAAATTAAAGTAAATTTAGGTTTATAACAATCTTAGTTTGAATTTGTTATTTCCTTAATTTTATATTAAAACAGTTTTAAACTTCATTAAGAAAAGCTTAAAGAGGTTCTGAAATTAGATATTTTTTTAAAGAAATCTAGTTTACTTCTCTCTGGTTCAACTAAAAAGCTTAAAACTTGAATAATTAACGTTTGAAAGTTAAATTTCAAGAAAGCTTCATTATAAATCACTTAAGTTTTTTAAACTCTATTAATTAAAAAATCTAAAAATATTGAAAAGATTACTTGAAATTTTTTAACATTAAAAGCTCAAATACTTGAAGGTTCTAAAAGTAGATAAAATTTAAAATTTAATTTCTGTTTTAAAAGGAAAGCTTTAAGTTCTAGTCATTTATGAAGCATTGAATTAACTATAATTACATTACTAGTTTAATAATTAACTTTATTTTAAAAAATTAAATCAAAGTTTAAGAGTAAAAAATTCTCAATAAAAGCTTTTCTCCTCAACAATTTTAAGTTAAAAAATTAAAAAAGAAATAAGGCTTTATAAAGCTTTTAAAATAATTTCTCTCTCTCTCTCTCTCTCTCTTAATTATTTCTCATTGTAATGATTGTTATGATAATTAATAGCTTAAGAGAGAATTTTCATTAAGTGTCTTAATATTAAGAGTAAATTAATAATGTGGAAGCTTATTTTCATGAGTTGATGAAATTATTATTTAAACAATTAAAATTTAATTATAATTTTTTTTTACGTGAATTATTTGTTTATAAAAAAATAAATAAATAATAAATAAATAAATTAAAAACACTTACATTATTATCTAATTTGAGTGCTTCTAAAGCTTTTAACTTTTCAATGTCGTCATCATTAGCAGCCGTTGAATTTTGTAAAGCTTTAGCTGAAGTGCCAGCATCAGCCAATTGGGCGGTTGTAAGACTATAACCCAAATCGACATCTTGTTTCCATAAAACTTCAACAATTTCGCTTTCCTATTTTTATTATTATTTTTTTATTTATCATTTATTTTTTTATGTTAATAATTTTAGATGGAAATATTTCAAAACGCCACCATAAAATTAAGATTTTTTGTGTTTAATAAATAAAAATAAGAAGAAAAAAATAGATAAAGAAAACAAAAAAAGGAGAAATTATAAATAAATTGCGTATTAAATTTTAAGAGAAAAACTTATTTTTAATTAAGAGTAATTAATTTTTTTTTAAGAGAAAGATAATAATTAAACAAGAGAATTGTAATTTTAGGGGAGAAATTGAACAAAAAACGTACTTTATAAATATAATGCCGCATTTTTATTTAGATTTTTATTTTTAAACTTTAATTATTTATGTTTAGATTTGGTTGGAATTTAATTTGTGTTTTTTTTTTCGTTTTAATTTAAATTTTACAGTGTGGCTCAATACAGTACAGAGTTTATTTAAACACTTTCTGTTTAAAAATGACAAACAATTTTACAAAAGTTAATTTTATCTGCATAAAGTAAAAACATCAATTTGGGGTCTTTAGAACATTGAGAGTAATATTGTCGAAGTCCATCAATTAGTCCATCTAATTGTACTTCTTCAAGAGATTTTAATATAAACTTTATTAAGGGATCATATAAGATTATCTAAAATTAAAAAGAAACTTTATAGTGTTTACAGTGATCCGGATTTCTATTCTTAATAATTTTAAAGGTTTCAAAACAGTTTTCAAAACTTTAAAAGCTCCATTTACAAGTCCAAAGTTAAACTTAAGTTTTAATGAATTTTTTTTGTGGGTTTCTTAAACTAATGAAAATAACTAAAGCTTATCTCTTTTACAATTTTAAGATTTCATCAGCTTTTCAAGAACTTAAAGCTCTACACAAAACTTTTAAATTGAAACTTTGTCAAAATTAATAAAAATTTATGTATAAAATTTAATTTATTTAAAATAAAAAATAAATAGAAAACATTTTAGTTATTAAAAGGTCACAAGCTTTATTTAATTGTGGACTTTGAAACGTTTTCAGATTTGCAAATAACAAAGCTTTTAACACGTTTTTATAAAAAAGCTTTAATTTTTTTTCAAATTAGTTTTTAAATGTTTTTTCATGTCAAATGTAACTTTTTAAAGCTTCAATTTAAATGTAATTTTTAACTTTTTTAAAGCTCCAAGTAAAGGGTTTTTTATTTTTGTAAGGTTTAAAACTGAAATTATAAACTTTTCAAGCATAAATTTTAATGATATTAAAGCTTAAATTAAAGTAAAATTTTAAACTTTTTTGAAGCATCAATTGTAAGATTAGAGAATTAAGCTTTTTTGAAGCTTAATTTGCAGGATATTTTATAGTTGAAACTAAAAGCTTTTTAAGCTTATATTGGAGCGATACATAAAGCTCAAATTGTAAGCTTTGTTATTAAAATTTTAAACTTTTTCTAAATTTTATTTGTAAGCTTGTGTAAACCTTATATTTAAAATTATGTTGAAGATTGAGCTTTTTGAAGCATTTTTGAAATCAAAAAAGACTGAAATTTGTTAAAAGTTCGTAAATTAAATTTTATGTCTTGTTAAAAGTCTAATTAAGAATAAATTTTATCTTTAAATCTGTGAAGAAGTTCGACTAAGTTGTCCATTCTCTTCCGGTCAATGAAATTCATTAATTCAATTATTTCGAATAATTTGTGAGTTAATAATCCCTACACTGAACCAAATGTCGTAGGTAATATTAACGAAATTTTAAAAAAAAGGTGTTAATTTAATAGATTTTTATTCTAATTAACATAATTTTTGTTCAAATAAATTCAAATAAAGTATTCATCAATATAAAGAATTTATTTTCGCCAATTTGAATAACATTTATTCAAATTAACCGCATTTTTGTTAACAAATACAAATAGTCATATTGACAATTTTTCGTCGATTAGAATTAGAATTAACGAAAATTTTCGTTATTATGAATAAAGGTTTCGTTGGCTGATATTTAACCCACTTTTCTTTAATTCTTTTTTGTTATATTTACTACCTTTTTTGGTTCAGTGTATGATTGATTACTATTGACGAGTAAAGTTAGAATTTTCAATATAAAAATTAAAATTTTTGAAAAATTTTATTTTTTTTAAATTTCAAGAGTTTTGATGTTTTTAAATAAAAAAATGAATATTTTTAAAATTTGTTTGAATAATTTAAATTTTTAATTTTTTGAATATTTTTAAAAAAATTTTAACACTTTTATTATTATTTCAATTTAATTTATTTTTTAATATATATTTTATATTTTTAAATTTTTTTGATTTATTTTTTTTATCTTTTATTAATTTTTTCTTAAATTTTTTTGTAATTATATTTTTAATATTTTATTTTTTTAATTTAACTCGATTATTTTTTTAATATTTTTGTTTGCTATTTCTCACTTTTAACTCGATTATTTTTTTAATATTTTTGTTTGCTATTTCTCACTTTGATCAGTTTTAATTTTTTGCGTTTTTTGTTTTATTTTATTGCCACTCACTGTAAATAATCTGAGTTAAAAGAGGAAGTGTCTCTTTATTTTAGAACATAAATTAAAATTTTTATAGATTTTTTTTATTAAAATTAATTTTTTTAACTTTTGCTATAATTTTTAAAAATATATTAATTTTATTTTTTAAATATTGATTTTTTTATTATTAGTTTTTATTTTTAGATTATTTTATATATATATTTTTTAATTATTTTCTAACATTTATTTTTAAATTAATTATTTCCGTTTCTATAAATTCACTCTATTTTAACTGTAATTTAATTTTTTAAACGTCTTTATTTGTTAATTGTTTTAAAGAGACTATTTTTTCTTCTCCTTAACTATTTAAAGCCATTTTATGTCCAATAAATAATTTTCTTAATAAAATTTGGCCTAAAAACAGACGAAACACGCGTTAAGTACAAAATTCACTTTGAAAATTATAGAAATGGAAAAATTTAAGAGAATAAATTTTTCTGGTCGTTTTATATTTGAATTGAACAAAAGTTTTGCAAATATTTATTTGTTGTTTTATTAAATAATTTTTCAAATTTGTTGTTTTTAACTTTATAATTTTAGTTTTACATTTAAACGAATTTTATTTCAGTTCTGCTGTTCTTATAACTGATAAGACAACCAAGTTGTTATAATAAATATTTTTTTCCTTTTCGCTATATTTTTCAAAAGATAAGGCTCTCTGGATTTTTTTTTCAAATTCTATAAAAACAATTTGAATAGATATAGTATAATATGAGTAATCAAATCAAGAAAATAAAATAATAATATTTTGAAGAGAAAGAACTGCAAATCAATTTCAACGAATTGATTTAAAAAAAGGAATTTGACTCTCTTAAAAGCAAATAACGATTTTAAGAGAACAAGGAGTTCTCTTAAAGCTTTGATAATTTTAAAATATTGATAAATTTAAAATATATTATTAAAAACTCAATACAAGTTTTTAACTCTTATTATTTTTAGTTTCAAGAGATTTTTTCTTTCTTTAAGAGAGTGTTACTCTTTAATAAAGATCATTATTTCTCTTTTATTAAAAACTTTTAAATTAAAAATATTTTTCAAGTATTTTTATTTGAAAATGATTTTTCTAATTTTAAGTAACTTTAGACGTAATTCCATATTTTCTGAAATAATATGGAATTACGTATGAGGGGTGCCTGATCCTATAAGTCCTATATACTTTCCAGTGATTGTGTTTCACAGTAGAAAAAATGCTATTTAAAGACTTTCATTGTTATAATTCTTTAGATATTCGATAATTAATAATTCGTTTGTATGGGGCTACACCTCCCCCTGGTTCTACCCGCCCAACTTTTTGTTTAGTTAAACAGTTCCTTGAGGAAATTGTTGGGCCATATTTGAGAACTCTCACTATTATAGTTCTTTATTTGATACGCTACATACACACATACAAACATACATACTACATACATCCATACATATATTCACACTTCCTATTTTAAATAGATAAATAGTTAGTTAGATAGATAGATAGATAGATAGATAGATAGATAGATAGATAGATAGATAGATAGATAGATAGATAGATAGATAGTTATATAAAAAGATAGATAGATAGATAGATAGATAGATAGATAGATAGATAGATAGATAGATAGTTATATAGAAAGACAGATAGATAGATAGATAGATAGATAGATAGATAGATAGATAGATAGATAGATAGATAGATAGATAGATAGATAGACAGATAAATAGATAGTTAGATAGAAAGATAGATAGATAGATAGATAGATAGATAGATAGATAGATAGATAGATAGATAGATAGATAGACAGATAAATAGATAGTTAGATAGAAAGATAGATAGATAGAAAGATAGTTAGTTAGATAGAAAGATAGATAGATAGATAGATAGATAGATAGATAGATAGATAGATAGATAGATAGATAGATAGATAGAAAGATAGTTAGTTAGATAGAAAGATAAATAGATAGATAAATAGATAAATAGATAGATAGATAGATAGATAGATAGATAGATAGATAGATAGATAGATAGATAGATAAATAGATAGATAGATAGATAGATAGATAGATAGATAGATAGATAGATAGATAGATAGATCGATAGATAGATTTACTATTAATTAATTTATTTTTTTTAAAAACTTTAAAAGTGAAATATTTCCTATAATTTTTTATGAATATTTTCTATTGTTTTATTTTAAGAGATTTTGTAAAACATCTCTTTATCTCTTTTTGTTAAACTTTTTAAAAACTCAAAATATTTTTGAAGTACTTTTGACTTATTTTTATTTAAATAACATTTTAAATTAAAATTATATATTTAAACAAAATTGTTAAGAAAATTTTAACAATTCGATAAAGTATAAAAGTAAATAACATATAGAGATATCACAGTAGCTCCTCGACTCTAGAGGGAATTGAAATTTAAGTGATTTTGTTTTCTAAAGATAAAAACATTTTTGAAGAGGAATTTTTAAAATTAAATAAAAACTTTAAGTGATTTATTTTGATGATGAAATTTACTGTGAATAGAATCATGTAATAAATATTGTGAATAATATTCACAATAGCGATCATGGATAACAATCACAATTACGTCATTATCATAAAATCATGGTTAAATATCAATTCCCGATGTAATCTTTTTAGTTAAGATATTGAGCAGCAGAAATACATCTTGAAGACAACTCTAGAATTTGAGGGACAGCTCCTAATTAGGGATACCATTTTGAAAGTTTAGTTTCATTTATTGGTTTGTGTATTCGCTAATTCGAGTTTTTCGAAAGGAAAGGAATTATAATTATATATAATTCCTTATATAACAATAATTGTTTATCTTATTTGAGAATTCTGAAACTTAGAATAAATAATACGAATCAAGTTTTAGCAATATCAATCTCTCTACTCATCAGTTAAGATAAATGGGCAATTGAGGAACAAATATTTGAGCATAAAGAATGCTGATCGATTGGTAAGTAAGCTTCAGCCAATTAAAGTTTGAAGGCGGGAAAATTAAGGATCCCCAACGGGACAAGTCTTTTCTAATCCCGGGCTTTTAGAAAACATTTTTGGGGAATAAATTGTTTATTGTTAACACCGGAACCAAATGGGTTACTATCTATTTACAATCAGTTAATATTTTTGCAGGAAGAAGTTAAGTTTTTGTATATTTATGACAATAAACTAAACTTAAAATGTCTACATTATTCGGGATTTCCCGAAAATTTTTGGATTAACGAGTCCAAAAAAAAAAAAAAAACAGGAATTAATTTTTTTTCAAGTCCCGGGATTTTCAAGATCGAGATTACAAGATTGGCGTTGCATTTGTGTTATAATTTATTCAAAAATAAAAGAATTGATCACTGACGATCTTGACACGTTCCAAACGATTTCAATTTCCGTACAATGGACTGGATGAGCTTTTAGATGGGTTTTTTGGATCCCCTACAGATCAGTTTTACTTAAACTTAATATTTTTGCTTTCCTCACTATTTGATCTCATATTCTCAGTTAATTTAGAGAAGAGTAGAGGGCAAATGACCCTTTAAAAGATTAGATTTGTTTTCTTATTTCAAATAGTAAAAACGACCTTGAGAAAATTAATTTTTGTATGTTCAGAATCTCACGTTTTATTTTTTACAACTTTTTAATTATTTCTTATCATTTTTATTGAAAGACAAATTAATTTTACATTTAAACTGATCAGATCAGTTTTTTTTCTAAATAATAAAATTTATTTTACGATGAGACAAATAATTTTGAAAATTTTCAAAATTGAAATCAATTTTTTCCTATAAAATTGATATTGATATTTAAAGAAATTTTCGATTCCATTTTCTTTTTTGTACAAATAAAAATTTCTCGATTTCTTTTTGAACTTGTTCAGGAATTTCCCTTCTTTCCTGCTTAACAATATTTTGTACAAAATTTATTATCGCATCTTAACATTAATTTTTTGTGGCTCATCCCACTAATGGCTGTGATTATCTATGGTTTAATCTTTCCGAAACCATAATAACAAATGCAAAAAAAATCCCATAAACTTGTACATTTTAATCCTTTTCTGTGTGGATAATGTACCTGTATTTTGGAAAAGTGGGTTTTTTTTTTCTCTTGTCTCTTAATCTGTCCATAATCTGATATTTTGGTTACTTTTTCTTTATTTCAACACACACACACACTAATATGTATATAAAATGTGTGTAAGTATTGGTTTTAAGATATGATTTTGTGTTAAAGAATTTGATCTTTTGTTAAGTTGTTGACTTGTCAAAGGATTAAAAATGTTGATTTTATTTGTTTGATCGTTTTATTTATTTAAAATCTTCAAAAAAAAAAAAAAAAAAAAAAAAAAACACAACAACAAATCGAAATCGATTGTTATAAAAATTTTGCAATAATTTTTTTTGGGTTGATATTTTTTTTGTCTGTAAGCAGCGTTAATAATGCATCATTAATGCTTTAATTTGAGGTCTTTTTTCGGAGGTTTTGTCATGAGTTGGCAAAAATTTATTTTTGGCAAAATTTTTTTTGGATTTCATTTTTTTCATATTAAATTTTTAAATGTTAAAGGAAGTTTTGTACATGATCACCTTTAGAATACGATCGATCACCACTTTTAGCAATATTTTTAAAACTCCAATTTCGCTATTATTATGAATATCTTGCTTAAGTGATCTTTGATGTGATCTCTTTGAAAATATTTTTTTTATACTCCAAAAATGTTATTCAAAATTTCCTTTCCCTTCATGTTCTTGATCACTTCATAAAAAAGTTTTCTACTACAGAATCCTTTGCAATTATCCAGATTTCTTAAGTGACATTGAGATTTTATTTCCTTTTTGAGTTCTTGATCATACTTATTTATTAGATTTTTATGTCTCGATCAATTTTAATAATTTTTAATAATTATTTTATTTATTTTATTATTACATTCGAAAATACTATGATCCTGATTATTCCTATAAAATGCTTTCTATAAGTTTCTTTTGACGCGATCACCACGAAAGTGTTTTATTTTGTTTTTCACAAATATTGCAAACGTGATCTTCTTGGAAATCATTCAACAAATTTCATGTTATCTGAATAATTTCGATCACTTCGAAAATGGCTTAAGTGACATTGTTCGGAATTTTAGATATTTAGTCTTTATTTCACGTTCTTGATTACCTCTGCATTACGTCTACTATTAGAGCAAGATTACTTTTAGCACATTATTAGTAGCTACTTCGGAAAGATTTTCCTTGTCCTACAAAACTCTTTCAAAGGTGAACACGTTAGAAATAATTTTAATTTCTTGTTATATGAAGTATTTCGATCACTTTGAAAAATCCTTAATTTCAGGAATTTCTGAGTTTTCCTCTTTCTTTTAAGTTCTTAATCACTCAATAAAAAATTTTTCTATTACATTTTAAGAGCACGATTATTTTTAACACTCCGATTTCGCTTTTGATAATTTAAGATTTTTTTTTTTGCGAAAGTGATCATTTTCAAAATTATTCAAATTCCTTTTTCTCTTTTCTATTAGGATTTTTTGAAGCGATCAATTCCAAAATATTTTATTTTGTTCTATAAATATGTCGCAAAAGAGATGCTGTAGGGAATTATTTCGATTTTCTGATATTTGGAAAATTATTTTGTGCGATAGAAATTTCATTTTACAAACAAACATTTTGTTAGTGATCTTTCCAGATTTATTCACTTTTCAATTATTCATGTTCTTAATGATTTCCTGTTTGACACGACCTTCTAAATGATTTTGCTGAATTTTTTCGATTTTCAATGTTTAAGATTTATGAACGTTTTACCAAATAATTTCCAAGACAGTTATCTTACGTTCGGTCCCTTCCTATGAATATTTTCTGTTATAATTGTTTGACACGATCACTTTTTAAAATATATATTAGATTCCTTGAAAGTCACAGTCTGTTTTAGTGCTTAAAAGTTTTGTTAACCAAATGATTTCATTTCAATTTTTAGAGATTTCTTCATTTTCAATTACTGATCGCCCGCCCTTAGGGTATATATTTTGACACGATTACTTTGATTTTAATATCATTAATATTAAATTTATATACGAGTTTTATAAAAACCGTTGAAAAGTGTTCGAAATTGTTCAGATATTTCTTTTTCTACTTACAGATCTCTGCGAGAGGTTGTCTTTTGTTAATCCCTTTTAAACACGATCAGTTTTCAAATACTTTCTGTAACACTTTCATTTCAATGTTAAAATATTGTATTGAAATCAAAGTTTTCCAAATATATCGCTAAGAAAATCTTATTGCGATTGAGATTTATTTTTTCTTAAGCCTGATCGTTCATATATATTGTGTCTTTTTCGATACGATCACCTCGAAAATATTTTATGAAGTTATAATTTTAATATAATTAAGATCAAAATTTTTTAAAAGTTTTTCTTAAAATTATTTTCATTTCCTCTATTCCCTCGGTTCCTGATGACTTTTATATCTGAAAATTGATGTGGTCCAAAATTAATCAGAAACTTAATTAGATTTAATTTCGACTTCCTGTTCCTGATCTCTTCTCAATATTTTTCAAATTGTTTTTCCCAAGAAACTTAATGAATTTCTTTCATTTTTCATTTCGATTAAAAACTTTTTTTCAATAATTAAGAAAATATTGAAATAATGACAGAACAAGTAGCATAATTAAATATTTTAATAAAAATTATTGAAAAAAAAACTCACCGATTGAAAGAAATTTTTACAAGAAGATGAAAAAAAAATTAAAAAGCTGACAGCTTTAGCATGACATTACAGAAACTGTAAATAACAACAAAAATACTGTCACAATGACAGTTGGTAGTTTTAAACATTATTTCTTTCTTTTGTTTTGTTTTGTTTTGTATTGTTTTTTTTTGTCTCTTTCATTGGTAACATTTGAACACATAAAATGACTTAATTAAAATGTTTTGAAGCCCAACCATCAGCATTTCAACGTACAGCCCATCCATCCAACCAACAGTCAGCCCAGACATCGGACAACAACCGTCAGAAATATTTTTAAATTAAATAAAAGAAAAAAATAACTGATGAATGACAAAAATAATTGTTAAATGAATTTGTTGTATGTTAAAATATTTGATTAGAAAGAAAAAAATAAAACGAAAGAAGCCAATTGAGTAGCTGTAATACTTTTTCGATGTGATGTGGACCTCTTACTTTTGAACCTTTCGTGTATAAAGTTTTTTTTTGCAACTGTCAAATGACATTTTCAATTGTAAAAGAAAATGTTTCTTTTAATGAAAATGTAAAAAAGCAGGATAATAAGAGAGATAAAAAAGACAATGGAAATGAATCTTAAGCGATAGGAATTAACGACTGGAAAATACCCTGAGAAGGAAGAATGAATAATATAGTGATCTTGTCTCACTTTTATATCGCAGAGCTTCATGTCTAAAGGTCAGAGAATGATTAACAGGAAGAGAGGAAACAAACTTTTTTGTTTTCAATTAAACTGAGAGCAAGTGATCTCAGTTCTTGAGATCAGTTGCATGCAAACTTATGGAGACGATCTATATGACCCCAAATTGATATAGTTTGATATCTATCACTAGGATTGGTCTGTTAGATACTTTTACTATGTCTCAAATAAATCGCGATGATCACAACGCTCCCTGGACATAATTCGACTTCAATTGTAATTTCCAATTTGGACATCTTTCTTGACATTATTTCTTTTCTTGTATTTTATAGAAATAACGACAGTCAGCATTCAATCTAGATGTTTCTAGGAATTTAAGAAAGATCACCTTATTCAGTTAGGGAGACTATAAGACTTCAAGTGTTATTGAACAAACCTGAAAAACTCTCATATATGTTGAAAACTAACAAATATGGATCATACGTCAAATCAAAACTAAAAAACGAGCTTGCACTCGATCTAATAGATCTATATATCCTTGGGCACCTTTTTTAAAGATGACAAAAACTAATAACACTTTTATTTGCTGATTATAGTGAATCGGTTAAAAAATTATTTATATTTTTTTAATTTAATCACATTAAGAATACTTTTACGATACCTCGAATTCATTATAAAAAATATAAAATTGCAACTACAACCTTTATAAAAGTGATCTTTTCCGATTTTTTCAGATCGTTTTCTAGTTTTGAACTCTATTTGAGAACTAGTTTTCTTATTGACACGATCACTTAATAAATACTAAAATAGTTTTTGGTCCAAATATTTTAAAAATCTTTTCACTTTCCTTCAAGCATGTTGTATATGATTTTTAATATATGAAGGGGTATGAGACACGATCACTTTTCATAATATGTAATTTTGTAATACTCTGTGTAAACCAATGTAAGAAAAAGGTTTTTTTTATAAAGTAATGACAAGTGATCTTTTTTTGAAATTATTACTGATCTTAAATAGAGTACATTTTCAATTAGTTTGTTTTCGCATGATCATTTTCATTTTGAAATTATTTTTGGGAGTTTTTTTTTATTTCTATGAAAAAATTAAGGAATGTTATTGTTGAATTCATTTAATCGGTTTCGAAATTTATTTTCCTTTATATTGCTGATCTTCATTTTCAAAATTTTGTTTATCTGTCCCTGGTCTCTACTAAAGAATTGAAATCCTTAAAAGCTAATCTCGATTGCTGTGTAAAATCTTTGTATGAAGTTTCCTTATGCGTGAAGTCTCGAAATGACAGTTTTTACAATATAAATTTAGATACGATCACTTAAAAATTATTACTTCTATCATATTCCGTAGCCATTGTAATAAAAATTGCTTTGAAATCAAAGTTTTTATTTTCAAAAATGTTGCTAAGTGATATTTTTTCAAAATTATTCCAGATCTTTTCTAGATCATGAGTTCTCCAAGTCGTTTGGTACATGATCACTTTTGAAATTATTATAAATTAATTAAATACAGAATTGAATTGAAGCTATTGAATTAGAGTTTTATTAAAAGTACTGCAAATGTCTTTTAGACCGAAATCATATTTCTTTTCCAAGTTTTGTACTTTGATCTTTTCTGTAGAATATTTTGCAGAATTTTTTAATGATCACTTTGAAATTATGTTTGTAGTGTAATTTAAGTATAGTGAAAATTGAAGTGAAATCCGAGCTTTGAAAAAATATGGTGAGAAATTTCAGTTGTTGATAAAGGGGATTTCAAGATCACTGATCGAAGAAGAATACAAATGTCCCACTTATTGTAATTTAATGAACGTGATTTTCATCTTAGAAATTGATCAGATTTGGATTTTTATCTTGTTCTTATTTATACTGGATCAATTTGAAAGCAAATTTAGATTGATATGAAAAATTTTAAGATGAAGTTCTGATCACAGCTTTTAAGATTTCATTATAGACGCGATCACTTTAAAAGTAATCACTTTAAAAAGTAAATACTTATATCATGTTCTGTGTTTCAAGAATGTTGCTTAGTTTTAGTTTTTATTTTATTTTTTGGGAAATTTCTAATGTACGATCACTTTGTATTTAATTAAGGCGGCATTAAATCTTAATCGAATAAATTAAGTTTAATTCATTTATAAATGACCATTTTATTGCAGAACTTATCTTTTTGTTATATTTTAGTTTGAAATTCGGAATCATTGATCTTTAACCCCAGTGATCAGTGATCTTTAAAGGGGTTTAAAGATCACTGATCGATTCCCGAATATCTGAAAAATGTTGCCTGTACTTTAGGTGGAATTTAAAGTCTTTCTGAAATAACCCCTGGTGTATTTTTAATATCCTGTTTGTTTAGTTAAATCTAATAACCAACTTAAAATTCCAATACATCTCAAATAGTTTACAATTTGTGACGGCATCTTTTAAATATATTTTCTTGGAAATTTTTAATATTTAGAATATTAAATTTTCTTATAGAAACTAAACTCTTAGTATTATATAGATTGATTTAAAACAAGTAGTAGTAGTGGTGGGGGCTAAACAACCATTCAAACAACATCCCATATCTCCAACCCAAAGTAATTTCTTTCGATGTTGAACGTAGTTTTTCTAACAAACATTTTACAAGAAATAAGTAGCAGCAGAGAGTTAGAAAAATACAGGCGGCTTTAAAAAAAATTAAGGAAAAATCGAACAACAACAACAACAAGAAAAATCGAAAAAAAAATCAAGTAATCAATCATTTGCTATGGAACCACGCCTATGCTACCCGGTGATTAGTCAGCATAAAATAAAATATGGCTAAATATTGTATATTAAACTTGCAGCAGCAGCGGCAATTGTAGAATGACGTTTCAAAGAGCGGCGGCGGTAACATCATTGGTGTTAAGCGGCTGCTGCTGCTGTTGCTGCCGTTGCTAATACATTCAATAGCTGGATATAATGGGAATCTAAGATACCATATCACGATTCTAAGTATTTAAATAAACATTTATCTTTTCTTTCACTCGAAAGAGAGGGACTTTCTAAGTGTTAGAAAAGGAAAGGAGAAAGAAATCCTTTTAAACTCAAACACACACACACATTTAGGAAACAAAAAGAAAACCTACATCTTTTTTCTCCGGCAGCTTCACTCTATTTAAACTCACCCCATTAATTTTTGGCCTTAAATTGAGATCATTTTTTTTTTATTTAAATTTCTCTTTGTTGCGCATGTATCCTTAATTAAGGGTTGTTTTTCCTTATGTATTGCATACTCCAGTTACATATTTATATAGATTATTTTTATATACATTTTGAATCTAATATGTGCGAGTGTTAGTGTTATTATTCTTAGAATATGGGACCCACATTTTTTTGAAAATGTTTTCTATTTTGAGATTTTCATTAATTTATCTTTCGTCTTGGTCTAGTGATCCCAATAACTTTGAAGTTAATTAAATTTTATATTCATTTTTATAACAATAATTTTACGTCAAATGAAGAAAAAACAATTCATTATCGTAATAAATTATTCGATTCGTCTGATAAATAATAAAAGATTTTTGGAAAAAAAAATTAATTAAAAGAAAAAGACTTAAGTGTGAAAAGTGGACATATTTTGGCCCAAAAAATAACAGTTTTAATCTTTGAAATTGCAATAAATAAAAATAAATGTAAGAAGTATTAATTTCAAACTTAATTTTTTTACTAAAATTCTCCTAAATGATCTTTCTTGGAAATTACTGCGGATCTGTGATAGAGAACAAGTTAAATTAGTTATTTTCTACACGATCACTTGGTAATTATTTTTGGGATCTAATTTCTATGCAAAAAAATGCAAAATTTCATAAATTATTGTTTAATTAATTTAGCTCGTTTTCAAATTAATTTTTTCTCTTTTATTCTGATCCAACGAATTGTTATTCCTGTTCTGATCTCTGCTAGATCAGTTAAAAAGTAATAAGGGAAAATTTTTTTGCGTTTTCTCTGGTGATTTGAAAATCTGTAGAGAGCAGCGTATCTGACGTCTTTCCTTTTATGCTGTAGTGTCCTTTCTCAATATTTTTTATGGACCTCCTCCGTTTGATCTAATGTCTAAATGGCCAATAAGTTGTTTTTTGCTTAAATCACATTTTTAATATTCGATCAAATTCAAACATGGGATCCAAACAATGTAGACAAGCACTTCAATAACTAGACCCATGTGAGACCAAATAACCCAGATTCACTTATAAGAAGCCTAAAAATAATTATTATCTCTTCAACAAAATTCTAATTTGTTCTAATTAAAGCGAAATCTACTGTACATTTCGCCACGTAGTTAATATTATCAGGGAATCTGTGTAACATCTAAAATTACACAGATTCCCTGATCTATGTTTTGCTAATAAAATTATATTTTAATAAAATGGTTGCTGAAAGTTATCGAATGCTCTTTTAAGCGTACGGTCAACTTGTTTCAACTTAAAAAATTGCGATTCCAAAGTCTTAACTTCAATACCATAAGGAGAGGCTTAGCCGCTTCAATCTACGTCAAAGCCAAAGTACGTCCAGGACGCCAAAGTATTGCTACGTGTTTGGAAGAATCAAAATTACGAGCAGCTAAAATGACGCCATAGTATGCTCTGCATTTAGACGGATCAGAAGAGTTTTAATTGCTTTCTTCGAAGATAGCAATAAAAGAAAACTGATGAAAACTTCGACCTTCCATAATATAAGTTATAACAGTGCTCGGTTACATGTTGCAAAACTGATTAAAATTATTTGGAAAGCAATAGAATTATCGAGAGTTTTGATTTACTCGCTTCTGTAGTCAAGATTTTGGTCCTTCTGAATACCATTTGTTTTGATTGATGCTGTACCGCTCCATACTCTATTTAAAAATTTTGTTTCTGCTGAATCCATATAGTAAATTCCATTTCTTTGAAAAGGAATTTAAAGCTTCCAATACTTCTATTACGTAATGTACGATCATGTCATGGGTTTTACAAATCAACTTACAAAATGTTTATGTGTCAAATCAGGATCAACAAATATATACCTAAATTAGTTTGAAAAACATGATTATATTCTTGTATTTTCAAAGTGATCGTGTTCAAAATTTTCCATAATATTTTAACAGATCTAATTTATATGCAGATAAAGTTGTAATGATTTGTCAGCTTCCAAAAATTTGCCCACGATTGTTTCACTAAAAATAGTGAACGAAATTGCCTTTCTATTAAACCTGAACCTGATTTTTATAAGTGCGTCTACTTTGATCACATATGATCGCTTATTATTCAGTCAAGGTATTTCTGATCACACTACATATGTTATTGCAATTACTTTAAGGCAAATGACTTTTGAAAAATTTGTATGTATTGATATCTCTTCTGTCACTTTTTCTGGAACAACATCAATGTTTTCAATAATATGAACTGATCGAACATTTATTGATATTTTTTACAGATCTAGTTTGGTGAAATTTGCCCTCAGATCCAAGCGTGAATATCACAAACTCTGTATCAAAGAAATCCAAAATTAAGTTAGGCAGTTTTTGTCGTTAACAACTGATATCGAGCATTAAGGTTGGAACACCCCTCATAAAGGTTTTAGAGACGCAATAAATGGTATTTACAAATTAACCCTCTCGTCTTTCTCTCTGGTATTTTAGTGATATTTCTGAACAGAAGTTTCATTAATTTTGATTTAAAAATATATTTTGATTTCAATCATTAATTTAATTTAATTAAAAACCACTGACATTTTGACATTAAAAACCGTTAAAAATACAAAATGTTGACAAGAATTTTGACAAAAACAAAACAAGTGTTTTTGTTTACCAAAATGAAATAAAACTCCAAAAAATAAGGTGTGATCAATTATATACTTTCAGATAATAAAATCAAAATTTTATAGTGTCAAAAGAACCCAAAATAAATATTTGTTCTGAAATCATAGAAATGGATTTTTTTTAATCAAAATAAAACTAAATTTTAAACAAAAAATCAAAAGAAGCGCTTTCAAGATAAATGATTTTTTGATCTCTTTAAAGATCCTTCTGAAATTTCTTTCAGAAAAATATCTAAAATAGTTTTCGATAAATAAACCAACTGACACTGATGATGGATTTAATTTTGATTCTTGTTTGACAAATAGTTTTTGGTTACAATTTTTTTTCTTTCAATTCCTCTAAATGCCGCTTTATATATCAAACCACAAAGTTGAGCACAAAAAGAGAGAAAAAGAGCTTCATCATGCCTTTAATGAGTTCTACTTTACAAGTGTAGCAGAAGATCATTTCAGAGAACAACAATAAGAAGAAACAACAAAAATTTGTTTATAAATTAACTTTCTGTGTGTCTGTGTGTGTGTGTCATTTTGTTGCAATAATTTAATGTTGATCTGTTGATTTCTGTTTGTTTAAAGATCATTAATAAAAATTTTTCATTTCAATGATCTTTTTTTCCTGGATCTCAAAGAAGAACATTGACTCAAGCATTTATGTTGACACCACCAACTGTTATTTGTTGTTGTTATTATTGTAAACAACAGGAGTTGTGCCCCAACAGTTAGAGCATTTGAAGGATTCTGTGATGGTATGTGAGAGAGAAAGAAAGAGGGAGAGTATTAATCATGCGGTCAATTACAGTCAAATTGTTTTAAAATTTTTACTTGATCATGCTAAATGCCACCTACATGGAGATGATAATTTCCTTCTATTTTGGAATTTGCTTGGAATTTGATTGAAAGAATTTAACGAATTTATTTCTATAAAAAAAGCTAAGAAAATATTAATTGAGATCAGTTTGAAAAAGTATATATGTTAGGAGATTTTGATCTTATAAAGGGTGCTTAATTTTTAATACACAATCATAATTGTTTTTGTTGCAGTTTTTTTTGACCAATTCCTCCATGGAAAAATAATTTTTCCTATTGATAAATATGTTTGAAATTTTGTTGAATGTCAACATTGTTTGAAATCAACAATTTTCAATGTTAATTTTGCTTAAAGATGATTTCTATATGAACAACAGTGAATAAATTTCTAAAAACTTGGTCTGCAGGAAAATATGTGTAATTAGGCTTCCAGTTTGCTCTGCGATAAATGTTATAGTAGATCCGATGATATGACAAAAAAAAAACACCATCCATCGGAGAAACTGAACACGAATTCTAAGATTAGAATTTAATTCTAAAAAGGCTCAAGACTGAAGACCACTAAAGATTTCAGACTTTTTCGTTACTAAAGATCGGCGAAATGTTGGATAATTTGAAACATTTTATTTTAATTGAAATGGATGAGTGGACAGAATCAAAAAGTTTTTGGAAGTTTAAACATTCCTGTACTCAAGTGAAGGTCGCTCTGCATTAATCCATACGATTATATACAGCATTATCTATATGATTGAAGCATATTCCAACGAGGAAATTATGGATTGATCTCTGTAAATGGTAGTCAAAATGGTGCAATGTCTGGAGAATAAGGCGTTCTGCCAAAACTTTCTATCCACTGACTCGGATTTTAGTCGATCTTTCAAAATGTGGCAGAGTATTGTCATGATGGAAGATTACGTCGTTCATTGAAATGTAATAAATTACTTTCGTTACACATCCCCTATGATCGTGTGACACGCCAAATCTCCTTTAGAGCTAAGCAAATATAGAGCATTATCTTCATGAAGTGAAGCATGCATATTCCAAAAAGGTTGTTCTGAATTAATATATTGGAGCAATGTCCCATTCACAACAGTTTTTGGCCGATATTGCAAAATGCCAAATAATATTGCGGTTGTACTTAGTTGTTGCTCCCTACCGTCACATCTAATCATGTGACGTAATACAAAACTCCCTTCTAATCCCAGTAAAGAATATTTTTGTCATCGTTAGTGATTGTTTTTATTGAGCCGATTTTGCCGATTCACAATATTTTTAGTTGAGTTCAAACACTCATGATTGATGACTGATTTTGTTAATTCCTTTGGACTTGAGTAGGCACAAGCTAATAGATATGCCTTAAATGATTTTTGCTGTTTGACAAACTTATTGTATTCCCATTCTTCTGGTGTTAATTGTTCATTCCCCTCCATTTTTCATAACCTCATTTTCCTCCCATAAAAAATAAAGAGAAAAAAGTTATATAACAATTTCTATTCCTCCTCTATTCTCTTGCAATGTACATAATTATAGTTCTCGCCTCTTTTTTTCATATTATTTGTTCCTCCTCTTTACTCATCACTTGTCAATATTTCTGCTATAATTGATTAAATTATGTAGAAAATGTTATGTGAACTTCCGGTAGAATTTTAATAGTCAATATTAAGAATAGAAAAAAAAAAAAACAAAACAGGTGGCATCATTGTTGTATATTTTTATAATAAAAAATATTGCGTGCGAATATTAATACAATGACGTTGCAAACATTAAAAAAAACTCTATAATTTCAATTTCATTGCAAAATTTGTAATTGAAGAAAAATAAAAATTAAAAAGAGAGAAATAAAAAAATTGTAATTTAATTTTTGATTTCTCAAAAGATGGACGCGGACGGTGGGTCGGTCGGTCGGCCAGAGTATTAAAAAGTAAAAATATGAAAATGTTAAATTGAGTGTGTTGGTTGGTGGGGCAATTAACGGAACTTTTTTTTCTTCTTATTTCGCTTAAAGTTTTGTTGTTTTGCAATTACAAGAATTAAATTACATATTTTGTTTTTGTTTTTCATTTGTGAAAATGCAATGGAGAGACAGTAGAACAAAAAATAAAGGAAACGGAAAAGATTTAAACAAATATATTTCTAAAGAAAATTATTAATGGATCCTAAAGTGTTTGATTTTCGTACACTCAGTACTGAAGTGTAACCTTACTGGAAGGACATTCTTTATCGATCGAAACAAATGTTAGTCAGAAGCTCTGGGCCATATGACATGTGAGACAACAAGCTCCAACAACTGTTATTCAAATTGTTCTTGACCCATATTGCACTGAGTATCTTCATTATCAAAATCGTCATCATTAGCGGCAAGATCTGATCTATAATGATAGAGACCAAAAATTCCTGTCTATTTTTTTTTAAACAACATCAGACCGAGTCACGGAATAAGTGCTCATGATCGAATATTTGGCTTGTTCCTTCCTTGATTGCTTTCTGTGAGAACAAATTAATTGTCATCGATAAGGAGGATTACAATTACATGGATATTCGGCTTTGGCGTTGATTTATTTAGTTGGTCAGGCTTTTCATATTACTTTTTGGGTTAGGAGTTATTTTGCGCCAGTGGCAACACGATTTAAAAATTACTTTGATCTTATAGTGATCAAATATCATTTTCAATATCTCTCGGTATCAATTTTCACGGGACCAAATTTACTTGATTTTTAATGTAGTCTAATCCTCGTTTTTCATTACTTCCTACAAAACTCTTTGTTGGTGCTTGAAATTCTGATTTGTTTCAGTTTCCTTAATTATTTGTCCGTTCTTTGATTCCATCTGAGCAGATGATCGATCTGTTTTAGTTAAGTCTTAAGTTAACGCTCTCTATGTGTGATGTAGTGGTGGAAAACTTTGCTACTTATTCATACTCTGTATTTTCCCAGCAGGTGGAGTAGCAAAACGTTCTCAGTGTTCGTCCAATATCGGATAAAAAAAGGAAGCGTTAGCGATATTTTTCTAAAGAGAGGTGAAGCAAGCCAAGATAATATCCTAGAAATTATTAAAATCACAATGAATTTTTCTTACAGGAACTAACGGAAAAAAATTATTGATCTTAAACTTGTTCCCTTTATTACATCACAGCCTGTTTAGTTTTATATTCAAGACACTTTATAAAATATTTGTAACTTTGCGAATAATGGCGGCTTTTAGTTGGCTACTGAATTGCGCACAAATTATAAAAATTAATTATTAAAAACAATGAAAAAAATATTATAAAAAAAGCACAAAATAAATTCTAATAAATACAAGTCATGTTCGAACGTGTAGAGGCGTTTTTAATATATAAATATTTGTATTTTTACCAAGATTTTGTTTAAGGAATTTAAATGTTAATTACATAAATATTTAATAACAAAAAAAATATTTTTTAATTACAAAATTACCGAAAGATGTCGATGCATATGTTTGTAATCATCAGCGATACACATTTTGTTTTAAATATCAAAAATTTTCATTAAATAAATTAATAAATATTTTTTTTAATTTTTCAAATATTTAATTTCCAATAATTAAAGTTGAATCTTAAAAATAAATAAATTTCCAAATATTTTGTTATTAAAATCAAATCACCAAAAATAAATAAATTAAATCAACTAGTGAATGTGAATGATATTGGATTCACGTTTTATAAGAGACTGATTTCAATGACTTAGAAAAAAAAAAAAAACAATAATTGAAGTCTAATAAAATGTTTTTTTTGCATATTATACCCTACATTACCGTCGGTGGTATGCGTTTTTGTAGAAGTTTGTAACGGGCAGAAAAAATAATGCTTACACTTTGAAGTATATTATTCGACTCAGAATTACTTTCTAAGTCGTTTAAACGATGTCCGTCCGTCCGGCTGGCTCTCCATGTAAATCTTGTGAATAGAATGTGTCATTATTTTAGCACAAGGGCGATGTCTATTAAAATTAGTGGTGATGGATGCATTGTTATATATAACCCCTATACAAATGTTCCTCACTGAATTAATGGGTTCATTTCAAAACTTGAACCAAAATCAACATTGAAAATAGTTGATTTGAGATTGAATTAATTGTTTTTCATTTAGTTTAAATTAAAAGTTTTAACATTTCTGGTGAAATAATAGTGTAAATATTTAAATCTTTTGATATATAACGATAAATATTTGCTTAAAGGAGGAAAATTGTAAGATTATTCTTAAGAAACTGTTTTTACTGCGAAACAATGTTAAATCAACATATTTTAACTATGAAACTGAAAAAAAGTAAAATTATTTTTATTTTAATTGATTTTACATTGATTTTTTTCGTGTGTAGCCCTCATACAAATGTTCCTCACGGAATGGAGTTGTAAGGTCTTGAAGAGATTTTAACGAAATTCGGTACAAATAAATCTTAAAGTAATCTTTAACGATGGTCCTATACAATCATTCTTCGAGGTATCACGAGGGCTTAAATCTCTCACATAAATTGGTATTAATTTAAGACTTAATTTAATTAAGATAAATTAAAGCAGAAATCGTTGATCGAAATTCTACGAGGATCGGCACATAATTTTTTCTAAATCACATATAACGCCCCCGAAAAATCCAGTTAAAATGCATAAATCTAACACAATAAAATATTGCACTCTTTTGCATAAATAAGAAAACAAATTATACGTGGGTCGTTCATTAAATTTTTACACAACGTGGTGTAGATTATAAAATAGTCGGGCTTGACCACCTATAACTTCTTACTTGTTATCAGTTGTAAAATATGAAAACAAAAATCTAATTTTGGAAAAACAACAAAAAAAATATTGATAACAAAATAATTTTTCAAATTCAAAAAGTTTTAAACAAAAACAAATATTTTTTTCAAATTAACGCCCTCTGGCCAATCAATTTTAACATTAATTTCATTAATTTCTTTTAAAAGGTTGAAGAAATTGCTAAATTTACCTCACCATAAACTTTTCCATTAAACAGCAGGGTTCTCCACCCCGATTAAGCAATAAAACCGCAATGTTTACCAACTTTATCATTAAATTACCACCTGCAACATGTTGCTCTATTATTACTCTCTCAACATTTGTTATTATTACCATTTTATAAACCTCAATAAAGCAATTTTCTGTTTTCATATTTCACCTCTTGTCTCATCTCTTTTAAATTTTTCTTTCATGTTGCATCTGTCAAAATGTTGAGAACAACAACAATAATAAAAGTCATATGTCAAATTTAATTTCTCAATGATTTTACAAAAAAAAAAATGCCGGTAAAAATCATATGTTTTTTTTAGTTTCTAGTAACGACGAAGTGGTGAGTTTTATAAGCATACATGTGTGTGTGTGAGTGTTAGTGTATGTGGAAAAATGGTGAAATGATTAACTACGTATTTGTTTACATTTTCAGACGTGGCCTTTTGTAAATGAGTGGATTTTAGTTTTTTTTTTTGCACAAAAAAAGTAAATGATTTTAATTTATAGATTATTTTTAGTTGTTTTTTGTTTTTGTTTTTGAATGTATTAAGTCATATTATAATGACAGTGCAAAAAGTACGTCATTTGATTTAAAGTTTTATTTATGATTTGAAAGCAAAATAAAATAATGCAAAAAATGGGATGTAAAGGTATTGAGTCTTTTAAAATTCTGAGGAAAATTTTAATTATTAAACTTGATCGTCTTTAGCTAAAAATTAGAATCTTTATTTGATAACTTTTAAATTGGAAATATGATGTACATGTTTGATTTTTTTTTTTTTTTTGATCTTCAGGTTGTGTCGAAAACAAGTCCGACTATAGAATGTATATTTGTGATCTTTATACATACAAGGGGGCCTTTTTAGAAAATTGTTTCTGCAAATGTTTATTTCAAAAATATGATCAGGAAGTTAACATATTTTGTCGGAGTTTGTCATCTATGGAAGATTTGGTATTCACCATCCACATAAAATTTGAGACTTCAATAAATCTTATTTTTACAAAATATTTTCATAAAAGATTTTCTATGTGGGATGTTCAATGAGTTCTATGATTGATGAATCCTTCGATCTTACTTTTAACAAATGTATTTTCAAAATCTGAACACGGTTCGGAAATGTTACATTTGCATGCAACCAGACGGCTTCAACTGATCGGTTCAGGAAACGATCTTGAGTCTCTAAGTTAATTTCTTTTTCTGAATGTTACAAACTGCTACCTTAAATGTGGTTGACATCACTCTTTGTTTCATATATCGTTTAATATTATTTTTAATCTATCAAATGTCGACTTATTTAAGTAGAATGTCGTTTTCCGTAAACAGTGCGATAAATTCATTATGTGACATTTAAAAACGAACACAGGAGAGATTTTTGGGATTCCATTCCAGATTCTTGATAAGGATTCTAAATGAACTTAAAAATACCTCAGCTTTAAATTTGTGAAATTTTATTTCTAACGGATCCATAGTTACAGAATTATTAAAAAGGATACTCAAAGTTACTTTTTACTTAGTGCAATTTGGATTGGGTATCTGATTCTACTGATTAGATTTCTTTAGGCAGAGACGACTCCAGAGTTCAATCACGATGTACATATTTAAATTACTCCTGAATTAACTCTAAACCAAACAATATTTCTTCAGAAGCAAGAATGTATTCCTTTAATTTTCTGCAATTTAAATGAGTTTCTTGTTTGCCATCAAAATAACCACGACTTTCAATCGATTGATTTGATCATAAAGATTGAATCATTTTAGATTTTATTAATGACAAAACAATGTTTAATTACGGAACCAATAGAAAAAAATCTATGGAATAAATCAAATACATTATTAAAAAAGTAGACTTTGAACTTTCTATGGATTCGAAAAATAAAATCTTGAAATAGTTTTATGGTGGAGAAGGGGGGGGGGTTACAATGTCAAGGATTATGTAATTAAGAAACGAGATTTAATAGATACAATCGATTAAATACCTCTTAGGAATCATACGAGAAACACTTAGGATTGATCACACTTGACCAATATATGATTGATCATTTAATAACTTAAACTTGCTTTTTTTAACAAAAACAAAATTTTAAACAATTAGAAAAAGATTTCTTTTAAATAATTTATTATTCTGTCTTTTTTCTCTTTTGTTAACAAATATTTTATAGCTTTTTCTCTATAAACAAAACATTTAGAAAAAGCGAAACAAAATCTACCGTTTTACTTTGTAAAAAAAATGTTAAATTTTATAAAAATGTGTCTTTTTAAAAAAATAAACAAGACGACTTCATTAAAAATTCTAAAAAAATGACAAATATTTCAGTTTTTTGTTCATAATTAGCCGGTTGGTCTTGTAGAAAATCACGGTTTTTTCCAAACAATTAAGCACAATTCTATATAAATATATATGTATAAGGAGTGGGATTAAAAAAATCTTAACATAAAATAAAAATGAAACCAATTAACCTACACCAACGAAGCTGTATGGAGTATTATGCGTTTGTGCTGAAATTGTTACACCCGTTCGAATCAGAATCACTTTCTGAGTTGTTTTAACGATGTCCGTCCGTACGTCAGTCTGTCTGTTTGTCTGCTCGGCTGGCTGTCAATGTAAACATTGTGAACAGTGGCAATTTTTAAAATGTCATGATTGTTTTGGCTTAAGGACGAAGACTATTAAAATTGGAAATGTTCGGTCCAATATTTCAGGCACCTCCCATACAAATGTTCTTCCCGGAATGGTTTTAAAGGTCATAAAAGTCTTTAATACAAAGCATTTCTAACGAAATTTGGCACAACTAAGTTTTATAACATTCTAAAACTATGTGCCAAAATATGACGGTTCATTATTTCTCATCATAATTTCTTGTAGCAAGCATGATCCTTTTTCGGAAACACTTCCATTAAACATTTTTATGGCTTTCACCATACTTATGAATATCTTTTTTTTTAAATCCAAGAGCCCAATATGTCTCTAATAACCTTACCTTGGGGCAGTTTGCTGGATTTGTCTCTTTTTGGTAAAAAAAACAACTTTATTGTTCTTGTACCACTCAAGGGTTTGTTTACCATAGTGACAGTATGCCAAGTAAAGTCCAAAATAAGTGTAAACATGAAGTCTTATGAATGGAAGCAGTCTTTTTTACAATTATTTCATGATGTAAATTTTGATATTTAAGAGCCCGTTTTATCAAATGATTGACTCCATTTGCCGCAACTTCGTATTCCTTGGCCTCCAAATTTTAAGCAGAGTTCCTGTCAGAAACTTTTTGTGCTTTGTATGTTATTAAATCTGGATTAGCTTTAACTTTTTATTATTATGTCAAATATTCCGAGCGCTGAGCTAACCAGGATGTTAGCTTGCAAATGTGTTGCTTGCAATTTTTTCTGCGTCAGAAACATCATATGGAATGATCCTTTTACCTGAACTAGGTTTTATATTAACCGACAAGTTCTATCTGTTTAATAACATTGGAAAGAGTTTGACGGCAGCCTTTTAAAAGATTGACCAACTTTATGTGGGACCACTTATTTTGTTAAGACATTTTACAAAGTTAACTTGATAAAAAATGCTTTAATGAATTATTTGATCTCACTCCTTTTCTATATGTAATATTTTTGTAATTTGGAGTAAATCTATAATATATTTTTTTTTATATAAAATGACCTCAGATTTTCGCATACTTATGTTGTTGTTATAGTTACAAGTTGTTAACTGCTCGAAAGAAAAAACTCCAAAACAACTATTTTTTTATGTTTTTATACGAAAATATATTTTTTATTATTTCATTATTTTTAAGAGTCTTAATGTGCGTGTTTCAAAGTTCATTTTAAATTAACACAGGTTTTTCGTTTTATTTTTGTTGTAAAATTATATTTAAAGCTGATTACAATTGCAGCGTTAAGCCACAAAGCTGCAAAAATAAAGCCTCTATAATTTTTTTTTAATTGGATAAAACTTTTAATTACAAAAAAAAAAAATAGTGCTCCTGGTAAGGAGACTTCCTTGAGCAAATAATGTTAAAAATAAGGCAGATCAATAGTTTGAGAGCTTAGTTTGGGACAATTTTAGGTCTCAATATTGAAATTCGATATAAAACAAATATTACAAAAAATTGATAAATCTTAAATATATATTTTTGGTTAGAATCTACAAATCAGTTAGTATTTAGTTGTCCAGTTAGCCTAACTTTTTTAGACGCAAAATTATGGATTCAGATTGCCTAAAAAATTAATTGTGTTTAAAACTAGAAGATTCAAAAGTCCTCATTTATCTGCCAAATCATTTTAATAATTTTGGAAAATTTTATCATTTGATGAACAGGGACCTTCAATGATCTCGATTACTAAATATTTTTTTAACTTTGTTAAGCTTCAAGATCAAACATTACAAGTTACAACAGTTAAAGATTTGATTCTACTGCAAGTATCGAGTAATTTTGTAAAAAAAAAGAACTTTATAATTTTGTTTGAGATGTTTCCTATAAAACCAGGAAATAATTTTTAAAATATCTATGTATATAGAAAAAATGAAGTGTGTATGTATGCATGTATGTATGTATGTATGTATGTATGTATGTATGTATGTATGTATGTATGTATGTATGTATGTATGTCTGGGCCAATTTTGATGAAATTTTTATCAAATGATCCTAATATACCCAAAAAGTAATAAAAGCTATAAAAATTCCGATAGGACCATGGAGAGGGGTACCTCGCATACGAACCAAATATTACTTTTGGAATATCTAAAAAACTACAACAGTGAGAACTCTCAAATTTGGCCCTAACAACTTTTTCAAGAAACTGTTTTACTGCACAAAACGTTGAACGGGTAGGACCAGGGTAGGTCTACCCCTATATAAAGCAAATATTACTTATTTAATATCAAAAGAACTATAACAGCGAAAGTCTTAAAATTTTGCACCAATTATGCTACTGTGAGAAACACCATCACTGGAAAAACTATATGACTTAAAAGATTGGGAGGACTACTATACAAAACAATTTTAACATCTAATTTATTTAAATCGTATGATAATATAACACAAATATTTGCTTATGACCAGTAACGCCCTAAAAATATGCTTTGGATAAAACGAAATTTACCGGGTCAGCAAGTTTAATATAACTTTTTAAATCTAAACAATTTGGATCTGGACAAGATAAAGAAAAGAATCAAAAGTAGCAATAAATTATAAATAAGCTAATTTAAAAAGTGATGATATATATTGTAGTCTTATCGCTTGTCGCTTTAATTGTGTGTCGTTCTATAACAAATTTAACACTCTTCTCTTATTTAGAAGAATTATGACAAATTTTTTGTGTTATTATTTTCTTTTTTTTTTTTATTGCAAAATTAAACAAAAAAGGCGAAAAGAAAACAAATACAAAAAAAATTAAATGAATCATTGAACTTTTTCACAAAATTCTCTTTTATATTTTTTCAACTTAAAATTTCAAACTCTCTCTAATTCTCTTTCTAAGAAAATATTAAATCTTTGTAACTGAAGAGTATTTTTTATAGTTTTAATTAATTCTTAATAATTTTTTAATTGTTTATTATTTATAGTATTATTTTTAAGAGATCTTATTTATTTATTTTTGGGAGATTTTTACACTCAAGCGATGATTTTTTCAAATGGAGGTCGGTTTTTTTTTAAAATTTCTTTGTTTTCAAAATCCTCTTTTATTATTATTATTTTTTAATTAGAAAGTCTTATTAAATAATAAGAGAATTTATGATTTGTTTATAATAATTAATGGCAAAAAAAAATACAAATAACAATTAAATAAAATTTATAAAAATTTCCAGACTTTAATTGCCATTAAAAGAGAAAGAAGACTCCAAATAATGATGAGAAGTCTTAATTGAAATATTTAGGGAATTCACAGTTTTTGATATCAAAATCAGTTTAAGAACTAAGAATTATAGTTTTTCAAATGTCTATAAAATAAATGGCAAATCGGTTCATTGACACCTTTTTCAATGGATTATTTTAATCGATTTGACGTATAGAAATTTTATTGCAATTACAACTAAAAAATTCTTTATCAATAAAAAAACACTCTATAAAATTAGTCAAATAAATATAAAAAAAATTAAACAAAGAAAAGAATTTTTTTTAATTAATTTGCAAAGCGCAATATCTGCAAAATCAGCAATTTAAAAAAGTCCATTAAATGTCATAATTAAATCGGCAGTACAGAATCTCAAATACCCTCTGTCCATAAAAAAATTGTAAGAACAGAAATAATCATAATTTACGAGGGATTACAAACAAGTTTGGCCTAGTTATAGTAAACTATAATATAGTTATAGTCCAAACTATAAACTAATTTATAGTTTGGACTATAATTATATTTATAGTCTGTACTATAATCTCATTAAGAGTCTGTATTACAATATAGTTTTTAGCTTGCACTGTAATGTAGATTGTAGTCTGGATTATTATCTAGTTTATAGTCGGGACAGACTAAAATATAGTGAATGTAGACTATAATATAGTTCACATACTGGACTATAGTTTAGTCAATGGTCTAACTATATTCTAGTTTATAATCTGGACTTTAACATAGTTTATTTTCTAAACTACAATCTAGTTTATAGTCTAAACTAAATTATAATCTATTTTATAGTATGAACTATAACCTAGTTTATGGTCTGAACTAAAATCTATTTCATAATCTAGGCTACAACTTAGTGTAAAGTCTTTACTATAATCCTATTTGAAATCAGGTTTACAATATAGTTTTAAGTCTGGACTATAATCCAGTTTATAGTCTGGACTACAACATAGTTTATTCCCTATACTATAACCAGAATTTTAATGTGGAAAATCATCTGATTAAAAGCTACGAATGTGCTCTAGTTATAGTTTTAACTAAATCCTAATTAAGCCTTCAATCTGATCGATAATAAGGTTTATAGTGTGACTAAAACACACAAAATAAAATAAATTTTATTCCGATTTTTTTTTGCCATAAATTTTTAATGACAAAAAATTTTATTTTTATTCTTTAATAAAAAGTGATCGCAAAAAAATAAAAAAAATCAAAGTGAGCAGATTTTTTGTTGCATTTTTCAAAACGATTACTTTTTAAGTTGCACTATTTTTTTTAATAAATATATACAATTTTTGGATTTGGTCAGAATACACTGACAATTGAGGTCATTAGCAATAAATTTTAAATATAAACAATTTATTACAACGAAAAAAATATTTTAAACAGAACAAAATTAAAAAATAAAATTAAAAAATCTTTTTATTAATTTTCTCAAGATCATCCAGTTGATATTTAAAAATAATAAATGATTTAATACCTGTACATAATATATAGGATTTTGTTGTTGTCATTTTTTATTTATTATAAAATTAAAATATGTTTTAAAGCCAGTTATTTAATTGAAGATTTAAATGTTTTATTTGAAAAATTAAATAATTTAAATCTTTGGACCCAAAGTGATTTGTTTTATAGAAATAGAAAGAGTTTGCTATTTATCAGTTTGAAATTGGGGCTAAATGATCCATTAATTCTTTTAGTTTTCCTATGGAAAAAATTTTATATAGAAAATATAGTTTTCTAGATACAGTTTTCCTATAGAAAATTGTATCTAGATACAGTTTTCCTATAGAAAATTGTATCTAGATACAGTTTTCCTATAGAAAATTGTATCTAGATACAGTTTTCCTATAGAAAATTGTATAGAAAATTGTATCTAGATACAGTTTTCCTATAGAAAATTGTATTAAGATACAGTTTTCATTCAGGAAATTGTTTTCCTATAGAAAATTGTATTTAGATACAGTTTTCCTATAGAAAATTGTATTTAGATATAGAAAACTGTATCTAGATACAGTTTTCCTATAGAAAACTGTATCTAGATACAGTTTTCCTATAGAAAACTGTATCTAGATACAGTTTTCCTATAGAAAATTGTATCTAGATACAGTTTTCCTATAGAAAATTGTATCTAGATATAGTTTTCCTATAGAAAATTGTATCTAGATACAGTTTCCTATAGAAAATTGTATCTAGATACAGTTTTCCTATAGAAAATTTTATTTAGATACAGTTTTCATTCAGGAAATTGTATCTGGATACAGTTTTCCTATAGAAAATTGCATTTAGATACAGTTTTCCTATAGAAAATTGCATTTAGATACAGTTTTCCTATAGAAAATTGTATTTAGATACAGTTTTCCTATAGAAAATTGTATTTAGATACAGTTTTCCTATAGAAAATTGTATTTAGATACAGTTTTCCTATAGAAAATTGTAATTTCTAAGAATTTAACAGTTTTCCTATAGAAAATTGTATTTAGATACAGTTTTCCTATAGAAAATTGTATTTAGATACAGTTTTCCTATAGAAAATTGTATTTAGATACAGTTTTCCTATAGAAAATTGTATTTAGATATAGAAAACTGTATCTAGATACAGTTTTCCTATAGAAAATTGTATCTAGATACAGTTTTCCTATAGAAAATTGTATCTAGATACAGTTTTCCTATAGAAAATTGTATCTAGATACAGTTTTCCTATAGAAAATTGTATCTAGATACAGTTTTCCTATAGAAAATTGTATCTAGATACAGTTTTCCTATAGAAAATTGTATCTAGATACAGTTTTCCTATAGAAAATTGTATCTAGATACAGTTTTCCTATAGAAAATTGTATCTAGATACAGTTTTCCTATAGAAAATTGTATCTAGATACAGTTTTCCTATAGAAAATTGTATCTAGATACAGTTTTCCTATAGAAAATTGTATCTAGATACAGTTTTCCTATAGAAAATTGTATCTAGATACAGTTTTCCTATAGAAAATTGTATCTAGATACAGTTTTCCTTAAGAAAATTGTATCTAGATACAGTTTTCCTTAAGAAAATTGTATCTAGATACAGTTTTCCTTAAGAAAATTGTATCTAGATACAGTTTTCCTAAAGAAAATTGTATCTAGATACAGTTTTCCTATAGAAAATTGTATCTAGATACAGTTTCCTATAGAAAATTGTATCTAGATACAGTTTTCCTATAGAAAATTGTATCTAGATACAGTTTTCCTATAGAAAATTGTATTTAGATACAGTTTTCCTATAGAAAATTGTATTTAGATACAGTTTTCCTATAGAAAATTGTATTTAGATACAGTTTTCCTATAGAAAATTGTATTTAGATACAGTTTTCCTATAGAAAATTGTATTTAGATACAGTTTTCCTATAGAAAATTGTATTTAGATACAGTTTTCCTATAGAAAATTGTATTTAGATATAGAAAACTGTATCTAGATACAGTTTTCCTATAGAAAATTGTATCTAGATACAGTTTTCCTATAGAAAATTGTATCTAGATACAGTTTTCCTATAGAAAATTGTATCTAGATACAGTTTTCCTATAGAAATTGTATCTAGATACAGTTTTCCTATAGAAAATTGTATCTAGATACAGTTTTCCTATAGAAAATTGTATCTAGATACAGTTTTCCTATAGAAAATTGTATCTAGATACAGTTTTCCTATAGAAAATTGTATCTAGATACAGTTTTCCTATAGAAAATTGTATCTAGATACAGTTTTCCTATAGAAAATTGTATCTAGATACAGTTTTCCTATAGAAAATTGTATCTAGATACAGTTTTCCTTAAGAAAATTGTATCTAGATACAGTTTTCCTTAAGAAAATTGTATCTAGATACAGTTTTCCTAAAGAAAATTGTATCTAGATACAGTTTTCCTATAGAAAATTGTATCTAGATACAGTTTTCCTATAGAAAATTGTATCTAGATACAGTTTTCCTATAGAAAATTGTATCTAGATACAGTTTTCCTATAGAAAATTGTATCTAGATACAGTTTTCCTATAGAAAATTGTATCTAGATACAGTTTTCCTTAAGAAAATTGTATCTAGATACAGTTTTCCTTAAGAAAATTGTATCTAGATACAGTTTTCCTAAAGAAAATTGTATCTAGATACAGTTTTCCTATAGAAAATTGTATCTAGATACAGTTTTCCTATAGAAAATTGTATCTAGATACAGTTTTCCTATAGAAAATTGTATCTAGATACAGTTTTCCTATAGAAAATTGTATCTAGATACAGTTTTCCTATAGAAAATTGTATCTAGATACAGTTTTCCTATAGAAAATTGTATCTAGATACAGTTTTCCTATAGAAAATTGTATCTAGATACAGTTTTCCTATAGAAAATTGTATCTAGATACAGTTTTCCTATAGAAAATTGTATCTAGATACAGTTTTCCTATAGAAAATTGTATCTAGATACAGTTTTCCTATAGAAAATTGTATCTAGATACAGTTTTCCTATAGAAAATTGTATCTAGATACAGTTTTCCTATAGAAAATTGTATCTAGATACAGTTTTCCTATAGAAAATTGTATCTAGATACAGTTTTCCTATAGAAAATTGTATCTAGATACAGTTTTCCTATAGAAAATTGTATCTAGATACAGTTTTCCTATAGAAAATTGTATCTAGATACAGTTTTCCTATAGAAAATTGTATCTAGATACAGTTTTCCTATAGAAAATTGTATCTAGATACAGTTTTCCTATAGAAAATTGTGCAGTGCAATTTACCTTCATGTTCCACTGTTCGCTGTTGCCTCAAGATTTATTACATTGAATTTTTAATTTTTTTTATATTTCAATCATGAAAAAGTGCGTTTTTGTGTGCAAAATAAATTGTGAAAAATTTATGTTTATTTTTATAACACAAATGCATTTCGCCAAAACATTTTGACAAAAATAGTGTGTTGAGGAAAATATTTCAATAAATAAAAATATTTCAAAAGACACATTTTTTTTGAAGTGACCATTGCCCTCAATAAATATTAAAATGTCTGATTCGCACAAAACCAAACAAAATTCAAATGTACCCTATTTTTGGAAAAAATACTTCCGTAAGTGGTTTGATTTCGAATAAATAACTGAATTATATGATAAAAGGAAACCCAAATAAATTTAATATGAAAATAAGTTTTGCAACCACAATGGAAACAAAAAATATTTGAAATTCTAATTAAAACCACGATTAGGTAACTAACTGTACATTTCAGTATAATGAGAACATTTATTAAAATTATGAAATGGTTCCAATTGATTAATTAAATTCCGATTATTAAATTTAAATTCCTAATGTCGAAATATTTATTACAAATTAAGTGATTTTTAAAATAACCGAATAGAAAAGTTTTCAAAATTTTCCATAATTCTACAAAATTTGCTATATATTTCATTACCAAAGTGACGTGAGATTGTGAAGAGTATTTGAATGTATTTTTATTATTGATTTTATATAAATGTATTATAAAACAAACAAAACGATTATTATTATAAAATCACCTTTACTACCGGTATTGCCATAACTTAAATCAACTCAACTCTAAGAATGCATAGATACAATTATAGATATGTGTGTATGAATGATATATCATGTGTATAAATACAATTTTTGTTTTATAATTTATATACAGTATGGTAATATACTTAGTAGATACATTTATTGTATTTAAATGTTGATATGTTTTCACTTAAGTTTTCATTTCGATATAATTATTGATTAATACCAAATCAAAAGTTTAAAAATACAGTGTAGATGAAATTGAAATTCAAATGTTCCCTGAATTTGAAGAAAAAAAAAAACAGAATTGAAGTTTATAATATATAACGTTTCCCTAAAACATTTATATCTAGATACAGTTTACCTTTAGAAAAAAATCAATCCAGATAGTTTCCACTAAATGTAGGTACAATTTTCTACGGGGAAAGTGTATCTAGGAACAGTTTTCTTATAGAAAATTGTACCTAGAAACAGTTTTCTTATAGAATTGTATCTAAATACGGTTGTCTCATAGAATAGTGTATCTAGATACAGTTTTCTCATAGAAATCGTGTATCTAGATACAGTTTTCTTATTGAATAGTGTATCTAGATACAATTTTCTTATTGAATAGTGTATTTAGATACAATTTTCTTATTGAATAGTGTATTTAGATCCAGTTTTCTTACAGAAAACTCCATCCAGATACACTTTTCTTACAGAATTTTGTATCTAGAAACAGTTTTCTTATTTAGATACAGTTTTCTTTTACAATTATATATCTAGATAAAGTTTTCTTTTAGAATTATGTATCTAGATACAGTTTTTTTACAGAATTTTGTATCTCGATACAGTTTTCTTATTGAATATTGTAACTAGATACAGTTTTCTAATTGAATATTATATCTAGTAGTAGTCTCTATGTAAACATGGGAAAAAAGTTTATCTGGTTTTTAAAATTACAAAATTTTTGTATAAAATATGTAGCGTAAACCTGAAAAAAATTTAAACTACATTTCCTCATTTAAAGTATCACGAAATCAGTAAACTAATGTGGTAATATTTGTTTTACACATCACTGTAAAATTCTGTGGGAGTGTAACTCAATGACAAATGATTTGTTCTATTTTACATTTCAAATTGTTCAACTACTAAGATGGTTTTATCTTCAAAACATGTTGGAAAAATAGTAATAATAATGTTTAATAATTATACATTAGAATAATAAAAAATGGCATTAATGTCGTGGAAGCTCCAAGACACAAATACCATATTCAATAGACGGTTTTTTTAATCAAAGAATTTTTCAATAAACTTAAATCGTAAAATGTTTAAATTAATAAAAAATATTTATAAAAAATTTTAGAAACATATTTCCCTAAAAATCCCTTAATATTTTAAACCTTCCTTGAGGTAATAAATCCCCAAATTCTCATTCAAATATCTTGTCTTCTCAATCAAAAGTTATATATTTGCTTCAACTCTTAAAACACAAATAATTCTAGAATTTTTAATTAAAGTTTCAACAATATTTACCTCTTTAGTTAATTCCACAGAATTGATGAATGGACTTAAATCCACATCACTACTAACATCATTCACTTGTTCCTTGGCCTCTTCAGGTTCTTCTTTCTTAACGGAAATCTGTGATATGGCCACCTCATCGGTTGTTAATGTAGTAGCGGTTGCAGTTCTAGTATTCATTACTCCTATTAATAAAGCTTTTTCATCTTCATCATCTAATTGTTCCAATTTAATACCCGCTCCTTCATCGGGATTTGGAAAAGTATCATTCAAAGCTACAGCTCCTTCAGATTCTGAAGTAGAAGCTGAACTATGAATTGTGGGTAGAAAAGCATCTAATTGCAAATCAAATAGATTATTATCTTGTTGGCCATCTTTTAGAGGTAAATTGCCATAATGAGAATTCATTATAGGCAAATCATTGAAATCATTAAGATCGGCTAAATTTTGTTCCCAAACCGAACGTTGATCTTGAAAATTTTCCGAATTTAAAAATAGTTCAATTTCTGAAGTGGGTAAATTATTTAAATTGGAAACATTTGTTGCCCCAGGAGCTGTTACAACAGAATTAACGGCTGCTGTTCCAGAGTCGAGTGTAGAGGAACCTGTCGAGGTTGCAGAACTAGATTGTGTGGAGGCAGCATTATTAGAGGGTGTTGAGGGTAGAGGTTGTAATTCTTGTAAGGCTGCCGTTTGATTAGAACTTTCATTGGACACGTTTAGTAAATAGGCGGTGACATTGTATTGAGTGGCCAAATGATCATTTTGACGATCAAATCGTATTAGATCCTCTATTAAAGGCATCATAGTTTTACGATTCGCATAGGGATATTCCACCATGGGCACAGCCCGTAACATTTCCAATTCCCAACCATCGCCATCTCTTAGTTCTAGTTGAGAGTCCCAGTTGCGTAATCTTTGTTGCAAATAGTTATCTGGATCCACATGTAATAGACTTAAGGCCAAAGCCAATTGCAACATTTTCATTGCATATGATTTTTTATTCGAGATCATTTTGAAGATGCGTGTTAGCGTTTGTGTTTTACGTAAATGTTTGTTATGGTTGGGGGATTGTGAGGAGTGGGTTTAAGGAGGTCGCCGTTGTTCAAGAAAAATAATTGTAATGTGTTATGATCTCAACAATAACAATTTTTGTTTTGCAGTTGTTTGTTTCGCAAAGAAAAAAATGGAGGTTGTGTAGGCGTCAAACAAAGCCAAATTGTTTTGGGAAAAACTGACCGACCTCCTACCCCTTAATTATATATAATGTGTGACACACTGTTCACCACTCTTCTGTTTAACAGTTCAATAACGTTGTTCGCTGATTGTCTGCTTCTCCTTGTTTGGTGTTTACACTGATTTTCCTTCCACTTTCTTTACAACAGATTTTTTTCAATCAAAAATTTGTGTTTATTTGTGTGTAATCTGCTGTAGTTTTGTTTGTTTGTTTTTGTTGTTTCGTTGGATTTATATTCTCCCGATTCTGTTGTTGTTTTTGGAACGCAATTTATATGTATTTATTTTTGATTAGTTTCTTTTGAACGTTTCACTTCCTAAAACAGCATTTATTTCTTGTATCTTTTGTTAATATTTCTTTCTTTAGTTTCAATAAATAATATTGTCCTCGTTGGCCAATAAATGGCCCCGAGCTTCAGTCTGTAACTGATGCTGCTTTTTTTCACTTTTTTCTTTTTTAATTTAACAGTCAAATTTTTGTTAAAACCTAAAACGAGATAAAGAGGTTAGAAAGAGAAAATTAGTAAAACTATATATTTTTTTAAAGTCGCATAAAATCGTTAATAACGACCCGAAATCTGATGAATATGTATGAAATTGATTGTTTGTTCATAATTAATTTAGTTAAAGTTATTAAATATATGTATTTAGCTTAGATTTTAAGTTTTTGAATTTTTAAATGATTTAAATGGTTAATGAAGAATGAAAGAAGATTTCTCCCAAAATGTTTATGTAGTTGTAATATTAGATAGATTGTAGCATAAATAGATTTACATTTTGTAAAATCGTTCAAATTAGTTATTTAATTAAAGAACTTTTATAACTAAATTCATGTTTTAGTCACAGTTTTAGTTCAGTCGTAGTTGCGTTAATACACAGCTGTAGTTTACTTTCAGTTTTAGTCCAATTTTAATAATTTTTAGAATTGAACTTAAATTGAATTAGTACTAGAACTGAAGTAGAATTTAACTAGAAACTGAACCGGAACTGAATTAGACACTGAATTAGCGTTGCAAGAGAATTGTACCAGAACTGAATTAAAACTGAACTAAAACTGAATCTGAAGTAGATAAACTAGAACTGAGAATTGAACTAGAATGAACTAAAAACTTAACTCGAACCGAACTAGAACTAGAAGAGTGCTGGAACTAAACTAGAACAAAACTAGACTGAACCAGATTTGAACTAGAACTGAATTAAAACTCAACTAGAACTTAACTGAACTGAAATAGAGTTGAAAGAGAACTGAATTATAATTAAACTGGAAATAAAATTATAACTAAGCTAGAACTGGATCTGAAGAAGAACTGGATCTAAAGTAGAACAGAACTAGACCTGAATTAGAATTGAACTAGAAACTAAACTCATAACTGAACTACAACAGAACTAAAACTTAACTAATTAAACTACAACTGAACTAGAACTGATCTAGAACTGAACTAGAACATAATTAGAACTAAACTAGAACTGAATTCTAATTGAAGTAAAGCTGACCTAGAACTAGGACTAATACAGTTCCCGTTCGGTTTTAGTACTAGTTTAGTTCTAATACAGTTCGAGTTCAGCTGTTAGTTTTGTTTTCTCAGATCTACTTCAGTTCCAGTCAGTTCATTGTATTCCAATTAAAATGATAAACATAAGAAGAATTGGACTTAAATCAAATTTATCTCAAAAAGGAAATTTATTGAAAATTCCCTTGAAAGGAAAATTAAAATCTCGTTCTGTAAAAATCTGAATGCGCCCGTCAGATTCAAAAGTTTTCATTAATTTTTCGCAATTAAATAAAGTTTAAACACTTCAAATTTTATCTTATTAATGTAAAATTATTTAAAACATGTAGGTAGCAGTAATGAGAGCTAGAATATATCATTGTATGATGGTAAAAACGACACAACTATGAGATCATCGATTATTTCAAAAACATGTTCTTTATTAAGAATTTTGAGAGAAAAAAATAAATAAAAAAATAAACTTCAAAACAAACTTCCAACTTAAATAAAAATATTTGAGAGACATTATGAATAATTTTCAATTTTTAGTACAAAATTAAAATCTTGTTTAAAATTTGTGTTAATAATTTTTTTAGAACTTTTTTTAAAAAATAAAATTGCACATAAATTTTAAATTTGGGTTTGTCCTCGAAAAAAAAAAAATTGGTTCAAATAAAATTTTCTTTAAAAAAAATTCATTGAGTCCCTGACCTTAGACGTGTTAAATATTTTCTTATTTCTCTGAACCGTTAAAGTTTATCAACCTCAAAAATCAGCCAAATTATTTTAGTACTAATTGATCATGATGTTCCTTATTTTTTAATTAAATAAATATTTATAAATAAATTTAAATTAGAATTTTGAATGCGATTGTTTGTATAAATTTAAAAATTCATTTTTGCAGATTTTTGTTATTTTGAATTTTTTCTTTCTTTGAAAAAAAAATCTTCGATATTTAAATATTTTAAATTATTTTTATCTCTATTGATTTCATTGAGATAAATTTTCCAAAATGATTCTTTTTTCGTTTATTTTATTTAAAAATATTATTTATCTTAATTTATATTTGTTAGATATTTATAAACAATTAATTTTGTTATTAATTAAATTATTTATTAAAATCAAGTTCAAGGTTTAGAATTTCATAAAATAATGAAAATAGATTTCCCTTTTTCATTTCGTTACAAAATGTATTTTATAAAATCCAACTGAATTATTTAATTTCCATGTAAAATCTTGTTCCATTTTTAGTCTTTAAATTTTTTCTCCTTCAATTTCTCGTAATGATTTTGTTATGGACTGATTTATTTTTAAAATGTCTGCTTTCGACTGATATGTCGGTTGGATTTTCTTTTATCTTTATCGTTGACATTGTAATTCTTTTCAGCCAGACAGACATCCATGACTTTTTATATATATTTTAGCAAGAATATTAAAATGTAAAGCAAATATTCGTTCCAAAGTGCAAAAAGAGTAAAAACTAAACTTAAAGGCAAAGTAAAGAACTAAACTTCCAAAATAAACCAAAACTGAACTAATTTATAGCTGACTTAAACTGAAGTTCAAAAGAACTTAACTAGAACTGAATTAGAATTGAAATAGAACTGAACCTAAACTGAACTTGAACTGAATTAAAATTGAAATAGAACTGAACCTAAACTGAACAACAACTGAACTAAAATTAAACAACAACTGAACTATAACTGAATTAGAACTGATCTAGGACTGAACTAGAATTGAGTTAGAACTGAAATAGAACTGAAATAGAACTGAAATAAAACTGAAATAGAACTGAAATAAAACTGAACTACTACTGATCTAGAACTGAACGCTATCTGAAGTGGAACTAACTAAAATTCAACTAGAACAGAACTAGAAGAGAACTATAACAAAACTAGAACTTAACTAGAACTAAATTGAATTGAAACTGAACTATAACAAAACTGAACCAAAACTGAACTAGAATTGAACTAGAAATGAACTAAAACTGAACTAGAACTGATTCAGTACTGAACTAGAACTGAAATAAAAATGTACTAGAACTGAACTCAAAGTGAAATGGTTTTGAACTAAAATTGTACTAGAACTGAACTAGAAGTGAACTAGAACACAACTAGAACTGAACCATATCTGAACTAAAACTGAACTAGATCTGAACTGAACTAAAACTTAACTAGAACAGAACTAGAACTGAACTTGAAATCAACTGGAACTAAACTTGAATTGAGCTATAACTGAACTAGAACTTAAGTTCAGTTAATTCAATTTCCCATTTTTTATAAGAATTATTTTTTCTTATTTGTTAATAATTTCTTTATTTTATTTTCAGGTTTACCACATTTGAGACGATATATTCCAGTTCATATTACTACATAACCTAAATGTTTAAATTCCATTAAATGCTATTAATTATTTATCATGCTAGAAAAAATCTTTTATGGACTTTTATCTTTAAATTCTTTTTCAATTCTATTTAATTTTTTGTTCAATTCTAGTTCGAATTCCATTTCAGTTCTTAGTACAGTTCTAGAAGTTCTGTTCTGGTTCAGTTCCAGTTCACTTCTAGCTCAGTTCTAGTTCGGTTCTTGTTCAGTTCTAGTTGAATTCTAGTCAAATTCCGGTTCAGTTCTTAGTACAGTTCTAGTTGGGTTCTAGTTCAGTTCTGTTCTAGTTCGGTTTTGTTAAGTTCTATCTCTGTTCTAATTGAATTCTAGTCCAGTTTTGTTTAGTTCTAGTTCAGATCTAGAACAGTTCTAGTTCAAGTTCAGTTCTAGTTTAGGTTTAGTACAGTTCTAGTTCAGTTTTGTTTCAGTTTGTAGTTTGAGTTTCTGCTTCACTTTTAGTTTAGTACTGGTAAGTTCTAGTTCAGTTCCAGTTCAGTTAATTCTCGGTTCGTTTATTTCGTTCGTTTACTTCTTAATATTATTATTTTTTTTTGTATTTTCAGATTTACTATATATGAAGGCGGCCTATTGCCAATTCCTCTGCACTGGCATTCAAAATTTTTACAAATAAATTTTTATTAATTTTTTTTTATTTTTTATGACAAATTTTAATGTGACGATGAAAAATGAAAAAAATGTTTATGTTTTTGTTTTTAAATGTAAAAAATTTAATTTTATATTTTTTGTTGTTAAAAATAAAAAATAAAGAAAAATTAAATCAGAAAGAAAAAGAGTTCACTTACCTTCTTTTTGTTATTGTAGTTGTTGTTGTGGTGTCTTTGCAGATGGATGGTTTTGTTGTGATGTTGTTGGCTATAACTTGAAGAAGAATTGCAGAAGAAGAAAGAAAAGACGAAAAGAAAGACGTAAATTTCTTTTTAAGGCAACAAAAAGAAAATGTTGCTGTTGTTGCTGCTGCTACGGAGAGGAATTGATGCAGAAATTGCGTAGTTGATTTTAATTTAAAATTGTGTTATTTTTTTTTAACAAATTTCTGAATAAAAAATTAATTTTAAAAAAAATTTTAAATATTTATTTTAATTCGAAGAAATTTTTTAACAATTAAACACTTATTGAGAGCAAAAGAAATAAAATCAAAAGAAAGAGTTTAAAAATAAAAGGAGATTAATTAATTTATTTGTTTATTGTTGTCTAACACTTTATTTGGGGTTTGTTTATTTTTATCACTCACTGTTGTATCAGAGTTGTTTTTGTTGGTTATAAAATTATTTTATTAACATTATTTAATTTTTGGTTTGTATAGGTTTTGCGTTGTTGTTGTTATTGTGTGTGTATTTTTATTATGTTAAAGTTTGTCCTTGAACTTGGCCAGTAAACTTTGTTTTTGTTTAACAGGTTTAATGGGGGAAAATGAAGGGGGAGTCATTATAATTTAGGGAGAGCAAAATAACAAAAAATAAAATAAACCAGAGCAAACAGGGTTGTGAAAATAAATTAGATGTCTGTGTTTTGTTATTGTTGCACGTCTGTTTATTATTGTTTTTAATTCACTTGTCAAATTTAAATGACGTCTGTATTTATGTACCCTACACCGGAACACACCGGAAAAATGGTTTAACACCCACTTTAAAGGATAACGGTCGATTCAGAATCAGATTCTGTGTCGATTTAACGATGTCCTTTCGTCCATTTCTCTGCCTGACAGGCTGCCGATGTTAACGTTATGTGGTACATATTATTTTTTGGCTAAGGGAGGAAGCCTATTGAAATAGGTCATAATCGGTCCGATATTTCAAGTAGTTCCTATACAAATGTCCTCCCGAATGGGAGTTTAAGCTCATAAAAGTCCTAAATATTAAGCGATTTCAACGAAATTCAACAACAAGACTTACAGTATTCTTAATTGATGTGCCAAATTAATCGAGGGTCAGCTAAAATCGATGTTTGAAATTATACGGTAGGGTTGCTCCATCATTTCTTCTAACTTCGATATAACCTCAGAAAAATCCTTTTCAAACGGATACACTTAAACGTTATACTTAATCATAAATTGTCAAGACAAATTATACGAGGGTAGCACGGGGTATACAAATCGATTTTTTTAATTCGGTAACTTTTGAACCGTTAGAGATTTCTTGATGAAATGAGCTGAAGTGTTTATGAGATTTGGAGCAACAGGAGCATAATCAGTGATCCTCTAAATTTGATTATCTGGCGTACATTGATTTTTTAAAAATTCGCCAAAAATCCTTACAAAATGTCTAAAAAATACGCTTTCATGTTTGGGTTACCTCTTCTGGTTTTGGAAATATTTAAGTCAAAATATATGTTTAACCCATATTTAGCTTTGTTAACTTTTTAGCGGACTTACTGTAAATCCCAAAGTTTTTTAAAAATATGTCGCAGAAATGTATAAAAAATATTTAAATTCTACTAGAGTAATCGGAGTTTAGGGTGGATTTTCAACTAAGATATAAACTTTTAACACATGTGTTTCGTATTTCGAAAACTTCAGAACTTGCAGATTTACAATTAAAAATTATAAACAACTTCAAATTTCCATTTTTTTGAGAGATAAAATTCACTTTCAATCTTTAAAAAAATGGAAACGAATAACGATTTTCATTTGAAATTTCAATATAGTGTATATTAACTTATCCATGATTCGGGGATTAAAAAAGATTTCCGCTTTTCCATACGTAAATATTCAAAATATGAATACGTATAAAACATGTTGGAAATTTTGACTTTTTTTACTTAAATAATCGCTTTGACATTACAAGGATCGTACGGCTGAAAAAGCTTTATGTGTGTTTAGATATACATACATAATGAAGCTAAAAATGATTCCAATTTAAAGGAAAATCCATGACCAAATAAAAAATAAAAAAACCCAATAACTCTTTAATGGATCTTAATACAATTACTGCACGAATATATTTTTAAAAAACTTTAGAACCCACAATAAATCCGCTTTCTTAACAAATAAAAAAATAAAAATTAAACATGACTAAAAATGGCTTAAAAACTGATTTCGGCCTGAATATCTCTAAAACTATAATATATTTATAAGGACTATCTTTATGAAAATTTTCTTTTCTCTTAATACATAAATGGTTTTTTGGAGATTTAAAAAAAATGAACAAACCCGATGTGTTCACATTTAGAGGGGATACTGACTACACCCCTCCCTCCCCTATGTCAAATTTCATTAAGATATCTCTAACGGTTTAAAATGTTAAAAAAATCGATATGGACACACTGTGGGTCGTTCATAAATTGTTGTAATTTTCAGTCAATAAAGTGGTGAAGGGTATTACCTAGTCGGGGTTGACCGACTATAAAATTTTTACTTTTTTTACTGATTATTGTTTTTTATTTTTATTTATTTTTTAACAAAATATTGATTATTTTCGTTAACTCTATTTTAAAAAAATTGCAATAAAAGTTACTTAATTAATTAGCATTTTTTTCTTCATTATGGTCGTCCCATATTAAAATTTTCCGCCTTAAGTACTTAATTATTTTATTAAATTTATTATTAAAATATAAAATATATATTTTGTTATTGTAATTGTTGCTAAACGCGTTTTTTGTCTTATCGCAAAAACTTTCCTTTTTGTTGGTTTAATATTTTTTGGTCATCTTTATTTGCGTTCTGTTTTGCTTACTATTGCTCTTTTTTATTATTGTTATTTTGTCTTTATTTTATATCAATTTTTATTATTTTGATTTTTTTTATTCCGAAATATGAAAAAAAACATTTAGATTTCATTAGAAATTGATTTGTTTTCATCATTTTTATCTTATTTTGATTTTATTTTATATTCTACTTGGGAGGTGTTTATTGAGCACTTTAACCCTTTAAGAGCAACACGTATTTTTAAGTTCGATATTTAGAAAATAATATTATTGGATGATTTTTTTAAATATTCTAATTTAAAGACTAATTTCGATAATTTTTCTTGTAAAAGGAATTTCAATAAATTTATTTTTTTTATTTATAATAAATTTTTGATAAATTAATTCATAAAAAAATTATAATTATTATTTTATTTTTTTAAGAAAATTTCATATTTAAATAAAATTTGATAAATTTTCACTTAAAAGAAATTTCCATAAATTTTATTTTAAAATATTTCAATAAATTTTCTTTAATTAAAAATATCAATTTTCTAAAAGGAAATTTTCGAAAATTTTTTTTCCAAAACGGTAATTTCGATAAATTTTATTCAAAAAGTAAATTTTCAATTAAAATCTTTTTTCTAATTTTTTTATTTAAAATTTTTCTTTTTTATAATACTTTCGATAAACTCACTTGCAAAGAAAATTCTTGATAGATTTTATGAAATTTATATATAAATTAAAAAAAAGAAACGATAAATTTTCTTTTTATCGATAACCTTTCTTTGTAAGAAAAAGATTTCGATAAACTTTAGTTTGTTAATTCGATAAATTTTATTAAAAAAACGTGGGTGACTTGAAAAAATTCTATAAATTTGGTTAAATCGAATATTTAGAGAAAATTATCGATATATCTGCAATTTAGAAAAAACTTTCGATAAATCTGCAATTTAGAGAAAATTTTCGATAAATCTGCACAGTAGAGAAAATTTTCGATAAATCTGCAATTTAGAGAAAATTTTCGATAAATTTGCAATTTAGAGAAAATTTTCGATAAATTTGCAATTTAGAGAAAATTTTCGATAAATTTGCAATTTAGAGAAAATTTTCGATAAATCTGCAATTTAGAGAAAATTTTCGATAAATCTGCACAGTAGAGAAAATTTTCGATAAATCTGCAATTTAGAGAAAATTTTCGATAAATTTGCAATTTAGAGAAAATTTTCGATAAATTTGCAATTTAGAGAAAATTTTCGATAAATTTACAATTTAGAGAAAATTTTCGATTAATCTGCAATTTAGAGAAAATTTTCGATTAATCTGCAATTTAGAGAAAATTTTCGATTAATCTGCAATTTAGAGAAAATTTTCGATTAATCTGCAATTTAGAGAAAATTTTCGATAAATCTACAATTTAGAGAAAATTTTCGATAAATTTGCAATTTAGACAAAATTTTCCATAAATCTGCAATTTAGAGAAATTTTTAATATATCTGCAATTTAGAGAAAAATTTTCATAAATCTTTCATTTAGAGAAAATTTCAATTAATTTTCAATAATTTTTTTAATTAAAAAGTTTAAAAATTTCAACAATTTAATTCTGTCGTCTGCCGAATCCTTTAAAGGGTTAATACTTTTGGGTTTTCTTTATGAATCACAATTTTTCGCATAAACTAAATAAAAAATACTTAATTTTATTATTTGACAGATGTTTTCTTTTTTTGTAATGTTTTTGTTGTTGCACTTATTGTTGTCTGCTATTTTATGTTTCTTCTAATTTTTGTTATTCTTCTCTAGTTTTAGTTAAAGTTTTTCTTTGTTTAGCTGTTTCGTTACTTTGTTTTTCTAAACACTGTTCTTGTTAGTATTATTCACCGAAAAACAACAACAAAATAAATACTAATATTTAGTTTAATAACAATTTAGAAATATTTTAATTATTTTCTAATAGAAAAAAACATCAACCAGACTTATTAATTTTTTTTATTTAATTTTATTATTATTTCACCTCAATGACAGTAAGAAAACAATAACAAACTTAACACTCAAACACATTAAGCAGAGTTGCCAGAATGATGATTTTTTGAGATGAATGTTGATTCAATAAAGTTTTTATCAAAATGATGATTTTTTCTCTAAAATAGTTTTTGTTTAAATGCGCTTAAACATTTTGAATGAAGAAAGTATGATTTTGAAAAGATTAATCATAATAAATGTATTCAAAAACCGAAACCGGAAACCAGTTAACCAATTTTTTTACATTTCAGAAAGCCGACCGGTATCAAACAATTTCTATTATCAAATTATTCGTCATGTTGTATTTTTCAGTCGGTTAACCGGTTTTAATGGAAGGCATATTCAGCTGCATTTTTGTAAATTCCGCCATAAAATGGAAAATATGAAATGTTTAATTTCGTGGGTAAAACGAGCAAAGTACTGTATGCATTCGTAGACATAATTTTCTAAGTCGATTTTGCTGTGTACGTCTTTTTTAGACATCATTATATCGTATGAAAATAATTAAATAATATTCTACAAGATTGTTTATCCATTATCCTGCAATTCCTTTTGTTAGGTAAAATAGTTTAGACCTATAACTAAGACAAGTTCGGTAACTAAAAAATGATTTTAGAGAGAATAATCAGAATGGTGCTTGAGGGGAGCCATCGAGGTTCAAGAAACCAAGAAATACCTTAATACCTTCAATACTTTAAGATCTAGGACTTATCAATATTACATGGGAAGACGCAAAAAAACTGGAAGTCATATGTGCTCAAAAAGGGTAATGGAAAAAAATTAAATTACATTTTTAAATAAAAATAATGTCTTTTCAGATTAAGCTGCACAAAGTGAAATAAATCAGCATAATAAAATCTAATTCTTTTTTTATGCAAAAATCTCTACGATTTTTGAGGATGATACGTGACATATTTATTCGTATGCAAATTCCGTAATAAAAGCGTCATTTATATTATAAAAAGATTTATAGCTTTTTCATATTTCTGCAAAATATTTCATAACAAGAATCAGTATTTAAAACTTTACATGATTAACACATGAAATCAATTACACATAAGCTGCACTTAAACATAAAAATTACACACAATAAGTGTAATTACACATGAATTGGCAACACTGTTTAACACTCAAACATATTACGTTTGTTTGAATGAGAGACATAGAAATAGAGATTAAAAGAGAGAGAGAGCGAGAGAATGTAAAAAAATAAACTTTATAAAAATAACACATGATGTGTTGAATTCTGCTAGTTTTTTTCGGTTAAAAAAGTTGAAAAGAATTAAATAAAATTAACTATAGAACAACAGTTTAGGGTTGATTAAAATATTAAAACAGGTTTTAAAAAATCTATAAAAAGAATATTGAGGTTTTTAAATAAAATAAAAAAACGGGAGAGAAAAATGTGTCAAAAATAGGTTTTCAAATGAAAAGCACATTTTATTAAATAAAATGCATTTGGTGAAGAGAGAGAGATAATAAAGAGAAGAAAATAATGTTGCCAGATTAGGGTCAAGTTGATGTCAAAAAAGTTTGCTAAAGCTAATAAAAAATGTTCAATTCCCTTTACGTCACTTGTAAGGTTAAGATGGTAAATAGCAACTGCTCCTCTGTCCTATGACAAGATCAGTGTTATAAGGATGTCCAGTTCATGTACGCCTTCACATGGCTGTGAAAACAAAAACAGATCTTTTGTCTTGGCCTCAAATGCCAATTGAAATTCCTTTGAACATTAACGTTGATGACAAAAAAAAAAAAAAAAAGGAGGATTAATGAAGACATTTTCAAGTCCAAGACATTTTCAAGTCTGTTAATTCTTGATAAAACTTCCAAAAATGTAGAATGTCAAAAGCTATTTGACGCTAAAGTTGCCGAAAAGATCGCGACTCCAAAACCAATCACAACTAATCCAACAGGAAGATCTTTCAACAAGGAAGAGAAAGACCATCTTAGTGATGGATCACGTGGTCGCTAATAAGTTCATCAGGTATACAGACATATTAATTATTTGGACGAGTTCTCTAAGGGTTTTCTCGGTAAGTGCTAAGATAATTGATGCATGGAAAGGATTAAATCTTAAGATCATCCAAACCGAGGAAATCCCGTGGGACCACGTGCATGAATTTTGTTACCAAAGATGGTGACCGAAGCCAAATATCTAAAGATCTATTATAACAAGAGGTTTTAGATTTGATCCTAATCAATTAACTAAAGAAAATGTAGGAAGAATAGGATCAAAAAAATAGAGAAGTACCTTATACAAAAAAAAAACTATTACAGAGAGTTTTAAAATATGACAAGAAACGTTTTTTGGACAAAAGGCAAATACTATTTACTGTATAACTAAAGAGCGAGAGTTTTAAAATTAGTTACTATGCAATTTCTCAAGGAACTATTTTTCTTGATAAAATCGAGAATAGTTAGGATCAGTACGTGAAGTAAGCTTATAAAAAGATATAGAATGTTGATTTATAAAAAAAAAACCTTAAAAATGTTTTTTTCATTTTTCATTTTATCTCTGCAGACTGCAGTTAATTTATATTTGTCCCTGTAATATTTATATTATTTTTTTTGAGGGGTGTGCACTTTTTTATAATTATTATCTTTAATCTTATATTGAAACTATTTTTATATTACAAAAAAAATATATACTTTAAATATTAGAGTGGGTTATTAGACCGGTTAGAATTATACGACACTGTATAAAATAGTTTAGATCAGATTTAATATTTTTGCATGAAAATTAACCAAAGAATCGTGGCTTTTGAAAGTTATAATTTCCGATAAATTTTAAAAATTTGTGCAAATTTTCGATAAATCGAATTTTTACAATAATTTTCCAAACTAAATATAAGAGTTTTCTTAAATATAATACAGGGCCACTTGTTGCGTCATAAATTAGTTATTTTTCTGGTATAACTTTTTAACAAATTAACCGATTTTGTTAATTTTTTGAAACTTCTCAAAAATATAACAATTATGCAGGCCGAGAACAGACAAAGAGATGGACATAGCTAAAATGACTCGAATTTTGATTCGATAAATTAAATAAGGAATGAAAAAATTAATAAAGTCTCTTCACCACTACTGTAGATTTGTACATTTTTTCGCCATTTTGATGTTTTTATGAGCCCAAAATGGCATTTTATGCCCCAAATTTTGCATTTTTTTCGCAATTATAAAATATTGAATTATATATTTGTTATCTACGGTTTTTATATTTACCAAAACTTGGACTTAATTGAAATTTTCTGGCCCCTTTTTGTAAACTCAATTCAATAAAAACTATCCAAAATCCTTATAAATATGACTTTGGTATAAAATCAACATCTTTTCAATAACAATCAAATTAGATATCGGTATCTGCAGGTAATTCAAAACGTAAAAAAATCAATGCTCATCATGTCAATGCTAATTAATCATAAAGACTGAAATAAAACAAGACCTTATGAAGTATAATGTGCCATTTCGTTTCCTCGAAAACTTTTAGAGAATATTTTTAATGTGTTTATAAAGATACAAAAAAACATGATCGCTAAAACAAAATTATGTTTGGTTTAGCGATCATGTTTGAACCCTTAAAATTTTTGTCACAACTGTGAAATTAATACTTTTCGGGACAACAACTATATTCATAAGTAATTTTTTATGCTGACGATTTTTTTTTTTGAAAAGTAAATTTTTTCCATCAAATTTGACGATTTTTGTCAAAATATATCTGCCAGTTATGTTTACCACTTGTTGTGTTGGAGGGAGTAATCATTTTGAAAATGTTTATTTAAAACTAGCAGAGCCGGCAAACTTCCTTTTGCAAAAAAAAGCGTTGATGGCCCTAAACTAACATTATTTATTAGTATTTTAAATTTGAAATGTATGTTGGTTTGATAAGCAATATTTGCTTTGTAGGAATTACACTTGTCCTATGCGTTCAATGTTCTGTCCATTAAAACAGTTCCTTAGGAAAGTTTTTGGGACCAAAATTGAGAACTCTTGTTATTATAATTCTTTAGATATTCGATAATTAATATTTACTTTATATAGGCGGTACCCCTCCCCTTAATCCATATTTCTTATATATTCTTGAACAATTTACAGAAAAGCTCAATATTTTTCTCATCTTCAGAAAAGAATTTCAAAATTGACAAATTTTTCGAACAAAAACTAGAAATCTTATAAACTTACAGATCTATTTTTATATTTATGCACTTTTTGCTTTCGAATCCCTGAGATTTTATGAATTTTTAAACAAATTTTGGGTATTTTATCAATTAACAACATCTGGCATCTCTATAGTTTTCATACAACAAAACTTCACCATTAATGCACTTCGCAATTTGCTTTACAATTTGTTTTTTCTTTCTACACTTTTTTGGTTTTCTTTCGTTTTTTTTTTTTTGGTTTTGCTAAAATACGTGAGCATACGAGTGTTACAATCAACAACAAAAAATATGTCATTCTTATTTATGCATTTGCAATAACAACATTAACAAAAACAATAATTGAATTGATTAATTAAATAAAATAAAAAAACCAAATAAGAAACTTCAGGAAGAATAAAACAAAGAAAAATTAAAACACAACAAAAACAAAACAGCTCTGCAAAACAACAACAAAACATGACATTATACAAATGTGTTGTGTTACAAAGGAAAATAAAATAACAACAACGAAACACCTTGGCAACATTCTTTTAGTAAGAAGAAGAAGAAGAAGTAATGGAAGATTTTTAAATTAAACAATTTTGAAATACGAAAATTTAAATTCAAAAGTTATATTTTCCTTTTTGTCACAAACATTTTTATACCCTACACTACCACCGTTGGTTGGAGCATTATGCGTTTATGCTTATGTTTATAACATATAGAAAAAAATGGTGTTGCACCCACGTTTAGGTATACCGTTTGATTCAGAATCACTTCTGATCAATTAACGATGTCCATCCACGTCATCTATCTGTATGCCCGGCAGTCTATATATGTAAACGTTGTGAACACTCTATCGGTCGCAAATTTTGGGATATAATGACATTTGGTACATATAAGTTTTTTGACCCAAGAACGAAGCTTTTTAAAATGGCCATGTCCGTACAATATTTCAGGTATCTTCCGTATAAATGTCCTTCCGGAATGAAGTTTTAAGGTCATAAAAGTTCTAAATATAAAACGATTTCAATGAAATGCAACAGAAATAAGAAATGTTATACGAGGGTTGTTCATTACTTTTTTGTAACTGCCATTAATAAGCAATATTTTGGTGTAGGGTATTATATGAGGGCTTTGTCGACTATAACATTCTTATTTGTTATGCCATACGCCGCCGTTGGTCGTTGGTGTATTGAGTTTGTGCTGATGTTTTTACCGTTCAACACAGAACTATTTCCGAGTAAATTTAACGCTGTCTGACCATCCCTCCTTCCGGCTGGCTGTAATGTAAACGTTGTGAACACCCTGCAGGTCGCAATTTGGTACATATTATTGTTTTGGTCCAAAGAAAATGACTATTTTAATTTGCCGAATATTTCATGTACCTCCCATACAAATGTTCTCCCGGAAAGAGATTGTTAACGTCATAAAAGTCCTAAATATAAAGCAATTTAGAAATAGTCTTATGATAATCTGACCCTTGTCAAATAATGTAAAGGTCAGTCCATTGCTTCTCATGGGTGCCATAAAAACCAGTTTGTATAATATTATAAATTTGAAAATTAAATTATACGAGGGTCGTTATTTACTTTTTCGTAAATACCATTTGTAACCAACATTGTGGTGTAGGGTATTATAACATTCTTATTTGTTTCTTTTTGACAATCAAAAATATCGGGATCTTTGTTTTTGTTTTAGAAGAATTAACACACGTTTTTGTTGTTGTTGTTGTTCTTGTCGCTGTTAGTGTTGTATTGTTAATTCAATAACAAAAACATTAATTTTTTTTCCAAATTTTATTGAATCAATCCATAAACGTGTTTTTATTTTATTTAATTTCTTTTCTTTTTTTATTTTTTACACTTTTATCTCCTTTTATTTATAAATTCTTTCTTTTTTTATTTCAAGCTTTCTTTTGCTCTTTCTTTATTTTCGTACTTTGCACGTTTTTTTTTTTTTTGCTTTTTATCGCTTTTTTATGAAAATTTATTTTATTTGAACACACTTTTTCTTGTTTTACTTTGTTTCACTTTATTTCTTGATTTTGCTTTGATTTTTTTCTTGCTTTACTTTGCGTTTTATTTGTATTAAATATTTTTTTGCTTTTGCACTTTAATCCGTAATTATCGTTTTTGATTTGCGATTAAACAATTAGATTTTATTATTAATTCACTTTATTTTAATATATTTCACTTGATTCTATAACACGCGTTTTTATTATTTCTTTTATTAAACGTAATTCTTTTTCTCTAGTTATTTTTATATATATTTTTTCTTTTTGTTGCAATAAACTTATGTTGTGTTTCCAAAAAATATCGGTCGACTGATTTCACGAACTTGTCCGTGTTTTTTCAATTGTCTTCTTTTGCTTTAATGTAATTTCACCATACTGACGCATCGTGAAGAATATCAAAGGAAAACAAAGCAAAATGTATAAAAATCTCAGCAACATGTTGTTTATAAACATCATTGGCACACTCTCGCAACATATGTTTATAGGGAAAAGCTTTTGAAACATACAAAGCTTAAAATGTTGCTAAGCGTTTTATTTTCAAACAGAGTTGAACTTTAAATATTGTGAAATAGTACCATAAAAAGTACTTTTTGGGGACTAAAGCCATCGAAATGTTTTTTATACATTTTGAACTGTGGAAAAAATCGTCATAAAATTGCTGAATTACTTTCTATATCTATTTAAAAATGTCTGTCCTTCTGTCTGAATTTATGAATTATTGTTTTTTGAAATAAAGTTTGTAGTAAAAAAAGGACTAGATGTTTTAAATTTAGTATTTTTTTCATTAAAAGCAGACAGCATTTGCAAGATGAAGCTTTTTCCTCGTTTTTCTATATCTTAAAATATCGGAATTAATCTCAGAACTAATTACATTATGTCCGTCCTTCTGTCAGAATGTATTAATATTTGGTTTAATAAACTATTTTCATATTTAAAAAAAAGTACTAGAGCTTCCAATTATATATCAATTTGAATGAAAAATAGAAAGCAAATTTTAGGTAACACTATTCCTAATTTATTTTTACCTTAAAATTTCAGAATCTATTTCAGAATGAATATAATAATGTTTGCCATTCTTTCTGGATGTTTAATTTGATTTATTATTTATTGTTTTTATAAATAAAGTTTATATTTAAAGAAAGTCATAAAGCTTCTAATTTTGGAAATTTTTTAATTAAAAATTTAATTTACTTTGGATAGTTTTTTCTTAACCTTAAAATTTCAAAATCATTTTCAGAATTGTTTTAATTGTGTCTGTCCTTCCGTCTGGATGCATTTATTATTGTTTTTATAAACAAAGTTTATATATTTCAAGAAACTATTAAAGCTTCTAATTTTGATAAATGATTAAATAAAAATAAAGCGCAAATCCAATATGGCACTTTTCTTAGTTTTTTCTTAACCTCAAATTTTATAATAATTTTCAGAATGGTTTTAATTGTGTCTGTCCTTCTGTCTGGATTTATAATTAAATGTATTCATTATTGTTTTTATAAAACAAGTTTATTTTAAAAAAAATACTAAAACCTTTAATTAAACAACAATTTAAATAAAAAATACAGTGCATTATCTAAGGCGAAAATTTTGCCTGATTTGTGTTCTCTACCTTAAATTTCAGAATTCTGTTCAAAACGGATTTTATTATGTCTGCCCTTCCATTTGGTTTACTTTTCTATGTCAAGTTCATGTTTATATTGAGTACTAAAAATTATAATTATCGATATTTCTTAATAAAAATAGTGCTCATTTCCAAGGTGACTCTTTTTCTTAGTACGTCCACTACTTTTAATTTCAAATTTATTTTCAGAATTGATTTAATCCGTCCATCCGTCTGGAACATATGCTGAAAATGTATTTGATTATAATTTTAAGAATTTTGAAGCAGATTTTATTAACATTTTTTAAATATGTTAATGAATCGGGGCACAGTTTTTTTTTTTTATTGAATATATAGATGATTTTTTATATTCTCAGAATTAGAAATCTTTTTTTAAATATTTAAATCACTTTTAAAAATACGTTGATCCATCTGGATATTTAACTAAAAAATATATTTTTAAGATATAAAAATATAATATGGAATGACTCCGAAAATTATGGTATAATCTATAGTGAAGACTATAGTATAAACTATAGTGGAGACTTTAGTATAATCTATAGTCGAATCTATAGTATAATATATAGTCGAGTCTATAGTATAATCTATAGTCGAGACTTTAGTATTATCTATATCGAAACTTTAGTATAATATATAGTCGAGTCTATAATATAATATATAGTCAAGACTGTAGTCTATAGTTTACTCTATAGTCTATAGGTTAATCCATAGTCGTGACTTTAGTATAATCTATAGTTGAGACTACAGTATAATATATATTATTATTCTATATTATTATTCTATAGTCGAGACTATAGTTTAATCCATAGTCAAGACTATAGTTTAATCCATAGTCAAGACTATAGTTTAATCCATAGTCAAGACTATAGTTTAATCCATAGTCAAGACTATAGTTTAATCCATAGTCAAGACTATAGTTTGAACTATAGTCCAACCTACAGTCGAGGTTAAAGAATAATCTAAATTTAAAATATAAACTTAATTCTAATATCTAAATTAATTCTTATTAATCATTCGATTCAAAATCGGCATTAATTTTCTCTTTTTTCATAAAAAATTACAATTCTCTTTTTCTTTTCATTATCTCTTAAATAAATATATAAGTAATATAATAACAAAAATTTGTTTAAATCGTTTGCCATATCACTTACCTGAGATATATAACGTAAACTTCCACCATTATTTATACGATCCGTTCCATCGTCACTATTGTTACCAGTTAAATTACCGTTACTGCTAATCAAATCATCATTAGTCTTGCAACTAATGTTGTTAACAGTTTCCGCATTCATGGATGTTGGTATTATCGTCATTCCGGGAATGTTGGCATGAGTTTGATAATCATCATCAATATCCCTTATGGGTGAGAGAGATTCTAATCGGGGCAAATCTTCTAAATCAATCATTTTGTATGATCATGAATAGAAAAGTGCTGGGGAGAAAGAAAGATACAGAAATGGAATATGAGTAGAGTAAAAAAAAATAAATAGAACCGTCTTCTGAAAAATCTCAGAGTTTAGTATATAAAATATATTGAAATAACTTTTTTAATTTGGTCTAAATCTCTTACAGAAATATAAATTATTGTAACTTAACTAAACTTTTGAGAAACTTGATAGGAAACGTCTGGAAAAAGAAACGGAAATTAAATACTAGATGATCAAACTAACGACCTTCTGAGACATTCGAAATAATCGGAATGGATCTAGCTTAATACAACTAATGACAGAAGGATACAAGTGGTCACTTTTCTTGTGAGTTGAATGGGTTTATCAAAATGGGTTTGTACTGTGAAGTTTGGCCGTAGCTGAATTACCAATGACACATGATCTAACCTACGAGGAGCTTGATTAGAAGAAGTCTGGAAAAACAGTAAAATCTACAGCGAAGCAAATTATCCTAAACCAAGGAAATGCTTTGTTTTTAAAGAAATCGGAAGGCAAACACGAGGACGCAATCTTCCATCATTATATGGGCTGCATGATGCAATACCCAATAAAAAACTTAATTGGAAAATAGTTCAACTCACCGGCCTTATAATCCAATCTTTGCACTTTCTGTCTATCATATATTTCGAGCGATACAGAACGACATTGAATGACCCATCCAAATCAGAGAAGTTCTTATGACTCTGAATCATTATGCTGGTAGAACCATTATGCTTAGAAGTTCAGAATTTATTTTTTGCAAATTTTTTTAATTTGAAATACTGATAGCAGAGGAGTGTAGCTTTCTAGCTTTGAAAGTTGGAACTCTATAGGAAATTTATGAGTGGAATTATGAGGTATCAAAAAAGGGTATCTTGGACATTAAATATATTTTTTTAATTACGTACGAAATGTTTTTTCCAGTTTAATTAAGAACAACAAGATCTAGATTTTCTAAAAATTTCAGATCGATATCTTTAATAAAAAATATTTGTTCAAGCATTCAAAAGAGCCGGGAGAACTTGTCGTTAATAAAAAACCTGGTTCTGGCAGAATGAATGGTTCCTAAACGATAATTGAAGTCAAGTTTTCTAAAAAAAATATTTTTTCTGCAAAATGGATGACGAAACGTATGTTCTGGCAGATTTTTCGTAACTTTCTTATCAAAAATTTAATGTTGCTGATACTCGAGAGAATGTTAAAGAAAAGTTTAGGACCCAAAAGCATTCAAAAGTTTCCAAAATATGCAGTTGTTGCAAAAGAAGTCAATTATTTTTAACAAAAGGTTCTATAAATACCGAAATTTACAACTGTTTCCATTCATAAGACTTCATATTGTATGTGGAGACATAATTTTGGTCTGCCTTGGCATCCTGTCACTATGGTTAACAGACCCTTAAGTGGTGCAAGAGCAATAATGTGGTATTTGTATCAAGAGTGACAAATCTTTTAAACATGCCGAAGCTAAGGCCAGTGGAGAGATAGTGGACTCTTGTTAAAGGGAATTGAAGAGCACAAAAAAGGAGATGGACTACCTATCAACTAATGCCTCCTCTAAATGTTAACATATGTACGCATATTTGCTTACGTTTGATTACGTTTGATTACGTTTCTTAGGGGTTATAGAAATCTAATCAGATATCTGCATATATTAAAAAACCTTTCAAAGGTTTCTTAGACTTTAATTTATTTAAATTTATAGTTCTTCCAATTTGGATTTTAATCATTCTAATTAAAATTAAAGTTTACATTATTAACATTTTTTGGGGGGAATTTTGACATAAATAATTTATAGATTCTGGCGAATAAAAACAATAATAAAATAAAAAAATGACAGCACATGTGTTGCTGTTAATTATTGTTATTTAGAGATTCATCTATCGGATTTGAAAACCTGTTTTTTTTCTTCTAATTTATTTCCTATCTTCCCCTCTCTCCCTCTCTCTCTCTCGCTCTCTTTTTCTAGCTGTCAATTTAATATTTTGTAGTTTCAAAATCATTTTCAAATTATATAAAAAATAGAAATCTTTGCATTTAAAATAGTTTGTAATTTTTTTTATTATGAATTATTCATTTCAGAAACCTTCAGAGTTATTTAGATGAATTTAGGGAGCAGAATTTATAAATCGATTTTGTAATAAAAAGAAAAACAAAACAGAGAAAAATAATGTAAAGTCGATAAGAGAGAATAAAATGGGAATCGAGAATTTTTATAAGATTTAAATTTTATAAAAGAATTTTTTGCAAAAGGGTCTCCCTAATTCGTGCTACTTTTAAACATTTTTTTTGGTAAAAATCCCAAAATTATTAATACACTGAAACAAATGTCGTAAAAAAGTTGAAATAAAAGGTGCAAATAGAAGATCAGCTGATCAACAAACATTAAAGTAACTTTTCTTCAGAAATACAAGCCGGTCGACTTACCACAGTCCTTTTACATTTCACTACATTTAGTTGTCTATTGTGTTTCTACAATATTTAATTATTATCTAAAACTAGCTTTAACCCGGTTTGCTTTGCTGTACAAAAATTCTCCTCAGTCCTAAATCTCGAAAGAAATTTCACAAATCGACGTGTATTAAAAAAAGTAATTGGGACCAAATTCTCGCTGTAGTAGATCTATAGTTATTTGTATGGAGGCTACTTCCCCCTGACCTATCCGTCTTATTTCTTGTCCAGTAAAACAGTTCCTTCAAGAAGTCTTTGGGACCAAACATGAAAATTCTCGTTGTAACAGTTCTTAAAATATTCTATAAACAATTTTAGCTTTGTATTGGAAGTATTCCTTCCCTTGGTCCTTAATATTTTATGTATTAATTTGTAACGACAATTTTACATAATTCTTTCCTCAATTCTACAAAAAATTTCGTAAATTTAACGTAAATATGGTAATCAAATTGAATAATATTCATCAATATAAAGAATTTAGTTTTGTCAATTTGAATAATTTATTATTCAAATTGAAGAATATTTATTCATATTAATTGCATTTTTGTTAACAAATTCAAATAGTCATATTGACAATTTTTCGTCAATTTGAAGAATTCGCGAAAAATTAATGAAAAATTTCATTATGATGAATAAAGTTTTCATTAACTGAAATTTAACCTACATTTCTTCAATTCTACACTTACAGCTATGAAACCAAAATGAATTTCAATTAATTAAAGTGTTTTTTAAAGCCATAAAATAGAAAGATTTTTGAAAAGAGCATATCCTATGGGAAAGCAGTAGTTAGCTATGTGCTCGGACCATTTGGTATGAAAAGTTAAAGCTGAGGCAGGTTAAAAAACATACAAGGCTCAAAAGCCTCTGACAAGTAGGCTGCTGAGAATTTAGAGGCTAAAAATTGCAGCATAATGAATGTTGAAACGTGTTTTTTGGCCGATTTTTCGCAACTTCCTGGTCGAAAAATTTACTTGAAATGGTGAAGAAAAGTTTTGAACCCAAAACTTAGTCCAAATTATCCAAAAAGTTCTTGGTATGACAAGCAGTATGCAGTTGCGGCATAAGAAGCAAATCATTTGTTACAAAGGGCCCCATAAAAAAGTCTGCTTCCATTCATAAGACTTCATTATGTGTTTACATATTTTTTGCCTGACATGACATTCTGTCAGTAGGGTAAACAGGTCCTTGAGTGGTACAAGAATAATGATGTGGTATTTGTATCAAGAGAGACAAAACACTAAACTTCTCGAAAAAAATAGTGACAGAAAGGTTTTCCGCAAAAGCTTCAAAATTTCATCATTAGTGATGAAAAATATATATATTTTTTTCTAAATTGTGAAAACAATTTCACTCAAATAAAAAAATATTAAGTTTAGTGATTTAGATTTTTAATCACATATATGTGTGTTAAGAATTTTTCGTTCTCACACCTCACACGATCTCACTATATAACTATATATTAAAAGTTATCTTAATCATCATTATGAACTTGTATACACAACAAAGTGTTGAATATTATATAATTCAAGTTGTATCCGCCAAACGCATTCACTTGTTTTAATTGATACATTTTTAAATAAATTTTTTTATTTCGTTTATTATAAAACGTGTGTATATTTTTTATTATAATCAAGAAGAAGAAAAAATACATTTAATTTGTTTAAAACTCGTGTGTGAATCACCGTTAGTAACTTTATTAAAAAATTTATATATTTTTTTTGTATAACATTGTAAACAGGGCCAAGTCCACTGTATATGGTTAAATATCACATGCTGTGGACTTGTGGAATTTTTATTTTAATTGTAAATTTAAAAGAAGTTAAAGTTATAACGAATTTTGAAACACCCTTCAAACTAATGAAATATATCGTGTATTTTGTAGAAACTTTGGTCCAAAATATTTAAAAAGTTTATCGGAATTTTGTTGAAGAGAGTCTAATAGCGGACCTAAGGAATCGTAAGTATTAAACAGTTTTTTTTTAAATCAATTTTTTAACTGATTTGTTAGAGTGACAGTACTACGTTTCCAGGCCGATATGAACAGTTGTTTAAACATTTTTTTAATTTTATTTATTAGATTTAATAAAAATTTTTCTTGGGCTATTGAAATCCAGAGAAATTTTAAATAAGTTCTTGAAATCACCCCAATAAAAATATTTTATTTCTTTATTTGATGTCTAATTTTTAAAAGGTAAATATATGTGGATCGAATTTCAGGATCCCCTTAAAAAGTGTGTCCAATTATAAATGACAAAACATTTTGTATTTTTAAGGTGGAAAAATATAAACTACGGAGTTAAGTATCTGTTAATTTCAACAATGTAGATACGAGTCTTAAACATATATAGGTGGCAACAATTTCAAGACCCCAAATTAACAGTTTGATGAAAAAGTAAAATTAAACGTTTTTTTTTGTATGAACTCAGAGACAAGTTCAAATGGTTGGCACAAATGCAAATGGTCTTTATTAGATTCTCTCAGAAAAGTACTTATGAAGAAGGACCAATAAAAAGTTTACATAACGGAAATGGTTAATTGTAAAGTCCGGCAAATCAGCCTAATAAACGCCACAGTTGAATATCCATGATTGTCAGGTAGTGTTTTGAATTTGATGAAATTACAAGGGTGTTTATACCCTACACCATCGTTGGTGGTTGGAGTATTATGTGTTTGTGCTAATGTTTTTAACATACTGAAAAATAGTGTTACACCCAGGTTTAAGTATGCCATTCGACTCAGAATAATGATTCGATTTAACGATGTTCGTTCGATTGTCTGTCTGTCCGGCTGGCTATTCATGTAAACGTTGTGAACACTTTTCACTCTTCTTCAAGGACGAAGCCTATTTCGGGTACCTCCCATACAAATGTCCTCCCGGAATAGTGTTACACTCACCTTCAAGTAAACCGTTAGACTCAGAATCATTATCTGATTCGATTTATCGACGTCCGTCCATCCGCTTGTCTGTCTGTCCATGTAAACGTTGTAAACACTCTTCAGGGCGCAAATTTTGAGATATTTTGTACATATCTCGATGAAATTTGGTACATTTGGCCCATGCAAATGCCTATTTCGGGTACCTCCCATACAAATGTCTTCCCGGAATAAGGTTTTATGCTTAAAATTGTTCTAAATATAAAACGATTTTAACTACTTTTGTTAGTCTATAAATTAGACCAGTTTTCTATAAAATGGACTACTTTTGCTAGTCTATAAATTGACTAGTTTTTCTAGTCTATAAAATAGACCAGTTTTCTATAATATAGACTAGTTTGCTAGTCTATAAAATAGACTAGTTTTGCTAGTCTATAAATTAGACCAGTTTTCTATAAAATGGACTACTTTTGCTAGTCTATAAATAGACTAGTTTTTCTAGTCTATAAAATAGACCAGTTTCTATAAAATAGACTAGTTTTCTAGTCTATAAAATAGACTAGTTTCTAGTCCATTAAATAGACTAGTTTTCTATAAAATAGTCTAGTTTTGCTAGTCTATTAAATAGACCAGTTTTCTATGAAATTTATTAGTTTTGCTAGCCTACAAAATAGACTAGTTTTCTATAAAATAGGCTAGTTTTGCTTTCTATAAAATAGACTAGTTTGCTAGTCTATAAAATAGACCAGTTTTCATTAAAATAGACTAGTTTTGCTAGTCTATAAAATAGACTAGTTTTGCTAGTCTATAAAATAGACCAGTTTTCCATAAAATAGACTAGTTTTGCTAGTCTATAAAATAGACTAGTTTTGCTAGTCTATAAAATAGACCAGTTTTCCATAAAATAGACTAGTTTGCTAGTCTATAAATAGACCAGTTTTCTATAAAATATACTAGTGTAATACTCCATGAAATACATATATACATATGTAGATATATAAATAAATTCCTCTACATATGTAAATTCCCAAGTAAAAGTAAACAATTCAACCCTTTTTCTATTGAGGTTTAACATTTTGTTATCTTCCGATGGTGAAATAATAAAACAAATAATAATATTCCAAGTGGATATAAATATAAATAAAAAGTATCTAAGTATCTGTGAAATAGAGGGGGCAAGAAAAAAACTTGTTGATTATTTTGCTAAAATATTGCAAATTATAATTTGTGTTCTGATCTAAGTTTTAGGTTTATTAATAAAAAACAACAACTACGTTTTCAAATTGTACACTTTTTCAGAATGCAATGAAATAAATAAAATATTATTAACAAAAAAAATATATAAAATAAATAAAAATCCATAATTAACACAACATTCGTCATTTGTTTTTCCCTGAATTAGTGACGTGTTTAGTGCAAAATAGAAAAATACAACAAGTAAGAATGTTATGGTCATTCAAACCCGAATGTGTAATACCCTACATCACAATGTTGGCTATAAATGGTAATTTGCAAAAAATTTATGAATAACCCTCGTATAATTTTATTTTCCGATTTATTCTTAAGTGAACAGTGCATTATTGTGAAAATTATGCGTTAAAAATTAAATGGGATAAAATGGGAACTACAATAAATTATCAGCCGGCCCTCGCATTATTTGGGAAATCGCTTTAGAATATCATAAGACTTATTTCAGTCAAATTTCATTAAAATCGATTTATATTGAGGACTTTTATGAGCTTAAAATCTTGTGGAAATACATTTGCAGGGGAGATACCTGAAATATTGAATCAAACAATTTCAATAAGTTTCATCTCAAAAACTACGACCTGTAGAGTGTTCACAACGTTTACATTAGTGTATTCAAATAACCGATATTTTCAGAAAACCGGTTTTCGAGTTATTCGAAAAATGAAAAAAAAACATTTTCAAATATGGTTTTATGTCAAAAAACCGATTAACCGGTTTTTATAATTATTATAAATTTATAATTGTTTAATAGAAGTTAAAAGTTTAACCAATAAAAACCATATACTGTATGGATTATGGCCTTCATATGGAATGGTTCTCTTAAAATCGAAATGTGTATATAACGCCCTAAATACGGGGTGGGGTGGAGTTTTTATTTAGTGTTTTGTTGCATCCTATTTGGTGTCTAGATACCATGGTATCAAACTAAACCCGTCTAAGAGACTGAAAAAAACTGGCGAAAATGGAAATTATTCGAAACCTGTCGGTTTTCTGAAATGCTAAAATTCGGTTAAAATATTTCCGGTTTTGGAATACACTAAACACGCGGAAAGAATAATTTTATACATTAACATGTCATGGCGGAATATATAAAAATGAAGCTTAATATGTTGGTGAAATGCTTTAAAGTTCTTTCCATTAAAAACCGGTTAACCGACTGAATTTTTTAGTGAAATGCCTTAAAGTGGTTTCCATTAAAAACCGGTTAACCGACTGAAAAAACCCTTCTATTCTAAATTGGTCGGTTTTCTGAAATGCAAAAAACCGATTAACAGGTTTCTGGTTTCACTAGTTTACATAGGACAGCCAACCAGACAGACAGACGAACGGACATGTAACGCCATTTTTTCTTTATTATATATATTATATTACAAATATTATATTACAAACATCAGCACAAAACACATAATTAAACCAATCACCAATGATGGTGTAGGGTATAACAATTTGTTTAGATACCGAGAACAAAATATTAATAAATATATTTAGAAAAATTGAGTAATTGAGAATAAAATAGAAAACACACACACACACCCATTCAATTGTTTAGGTAGAAGAAGGAAAATAACTAAAATATCTTAGAGATACAATTTGTATCTCTCAAATGTTGACATAAAAATTTTACACATTTTCGATTTTTTTTTTCGATACAAAAGAGAATAAATTGAATTCAAAAAAGCGCATTTAATTAATTGTTTAATAACAATTTTTGATTTTTAATTAATTTAACAATTCGCCAAGTTTTCAGTTTATTAAACGTGTGAGCAAAAACTATAAGAAAAATTATTAATTACGCGCGATTAAGAACAAAAAAAAATACACTCGAAGAGTTTAATATTAATTTTGTTGTTGTTTATTAATTAAAATTTAATTTTTTCTTGTTTTTATTTATTTTTATTTTTATTATTTATTTATTTAGTTGTTTGTTAAATTAGTTTGTTTTGTTGTTTTGATTTCTTTTCAAGACTCAGTACTCAGTATGATTCCAGCTACTGTGTTTTTTTTTTTTTTTGCTCTCAAATATCATTTGGAAATTATTTTTTGTTTTTTAGTATTGAAATCGTTAATTCGTGTATTCAAAACACGATACGAACAAAAACACACACACACAAGTTTTATAGACAATAGTAATTTTAACGTTTTCGGCTGGGGGGCAGGGGGGAATAGAGGAACTAATGGTGTTCGGGAATAGTTTGAAAAACATATTTGATTCATAATACGTAAGTTTAGTCGCTTTTTTTTGTTAATATTGGGGCGATAAAAATAAAATAAGTTTTATTCTAAATGATCTAGAGAATTCTGATTAAAATTAATTTAAAACAACTAAACTAAAAACTAAAGTCGGTCAAGTCTGACTATTTAATACCCTACACCACATTGTTGGTTATTAATGGTAGCTATGAAAAGTTAATGATCGACCCCTAATTTGTGCTTAAGAATAGAGATGATCCACATCGTCGTTCCCAATTAAAGTGATTTTTAAATCACTGTTCTTTAAAATAGTGACAGTGATCGCATTATTTTAAAAGAAAACAAGAATGTTTTTTTATATAAAAAGTGATTATGTGAATATAAAAGCCCCTACTAGAGTTCACACTGTGGGGAAATTTCCATTCTGTATCGCAAATTTATGTTCAGCACAACCTTTAAGTAATTTTGCTGGCTCAAAATGAAAACAAATACATTTCCGTATGTAACTAATTACAAAGAACGAATTATTTCATAATTTCAGTCACTGTTGTTATTACCAGTGATTTTCCAGTCACAGTGATTAAATCACCGTCTTGAAAATAACGCTCATCTCTGGTATATTATGGCACTAATGTGAATGATTTGTGCACTTTAAAAGGACTTCTTCTAGGGTGATAATACGTGAAGCTAGATGAAATTATGTACCGACCCTCGTAAAATTTCATATATCGATTTTTGCTTATATTTATCTTTATTATTTGAACAATTCTTATCATAATATTTGCATTTATACATGAGATTTAAGCCCTTCAAAGTGTGATTTTTAAGGGGCCTTCTATGAAAACTATGAGAAAAAATGGACCGATCCTCATATCATTTGGCACATCATTTTAGAATATTATGAAATTTATTTGGATCAAGTTTCGTTAAAATCACTTAAAATCTTAAAACTCTATTCCGGGAGGAACATTTCAATAGCCAACATAATGAAACATGCCAAGTTTCATCGAGGTCCAACTGATACTCATATAATTTAGTACATTATTTTAGAATATTATTAAATTTTTTTGGGTCAAATTGCTTTATATTCTGGAATTTTATGACCTTGAAACAATGAACCCATCACCACCAATTGCAAAGGCCAAAATAATGACACATGTCAAGTTTCATCGAGGTATCAAAAAAATTGTGACCTGTATTTTGTTCATGTACAGCCAGCCAGACGGACGGATTTCGTTAAATCGACTCAAAAAGCGAGTATTTGTTACAAACTTAAGCACAAATGCATTATAACCCAGTCACCTATGGTGATGTAGGGTATCAAAGCATATTTCAAATGATCAAAACTGTTATCAGTTTTAAAGACAAATTAGTTCTGTAGTGAGCGTATCAACAACAGACAGATGGACGGACATAAATTTAAACAGTTTGTTATATTAATGACTATAACTCGTTATAACGATTACTAACTATAAAGCGATAGTGTTCATTTGAAACTGCAGCTATATAATGTGATCAATTTTATTTCATAATTTCGTGATAGATTTCATATTTCACTTTTTATGGTTAAAGTTCAGGTTTTTTGAGCTGTTTTGGAGGAATACAGGCGACTAAATTTACGGGGACGTAATCGGTGACACTAAAAAGTACGTCATGTCAGGTTTGTTGATTTCGACAAAAATGTTATTCTGTCAAATCATTCACTTGTTCTAAACTTTATAATTTCTTTATTTTTTTTTTAAAGATGGAAACTAAATTTAGACGAATATGATCTGCCCACAAGCCCCCAACCAATTTAAAAAAATATAAAAATATTTAGAAAATAACACAATTTGACTAGAGGAATCCTAATTTAGGTTGGATTTTCAGTCAAAGTACTCAAAATCCCATTCCATATAAAACTTGTTTCAATATTTGACCTTTTTCATTACAATGATCACCCTGTAATTATAAGGACCTTCTTTATAAAACTATAAAAAAGTTATAAAGTTATAAAGTTATACATTTTCCAAATAACGATTCAATTTCAGATTATTACAACTTTTTTTATCGGAAAATGTCTAAACAACCAGGGTAAAAATTGGTTAAAAATATATTTCGACTTGAATATTTCCTGACCTACAAATTTGGAAAATCACCGACCACGCTTCTTTCATGAAAATATCTTTAACGGTTCAATTCAAATCGGCTCAAACGATCAGATGAAATTTTTACCGAAGGCAAATGACTCATTTGAAGAGAGTAATTAGCGAAAAATTACCACGAGTCCATAATCGTTCGTCATGACAACTCTCGGCCACATGCTAAGAGAACGACTTAAAAACAATTTTAACGGTAACTGATAGCTCAAATCATGCCCTTTATGGTTACAATTTAAGTTGACCTTATTCGAATACGCTTCACTTAAGAACGGTTTTCACAATAAAATAAGGTTGCCTTAATTGGATCAATATAATGGGGTATCTTTTGGGGCAAATTATATTCTTCATTTTTTCTGTGGAACTAAAGATCCAAAATAGTAATGCCAGAGTTAAGTACATTGTTTTTATAACAGTTCGGCTGAAACCGATAGTTTTTTTTTGGGGGAAATAACTTTCGTTTGATACCGCTATCGCTGGGTTGATAATCTTTGGCCGAAAGTAACTAGAGTCGTTCCGGAACAAAGATCCAATTGTCGTGGGTCGGTTTTAGCTTTATGAAACTCAGAATTAATTCATAACTTATTTAGAATATAGAATATTTAGAAGGTTTTAAGACGTATATTTTACTTAATACTTGGATCGATTTGTAAAATTTTGGTACGATATGGACCTGTTCCTATCAGGTCTAAAAAAGTACAAACTCATAATCTTTACTCGACTACACCTCTACTCTCATTACATGACATTTAATTATTCACGCTTCATTGAACACGATGCCTCGTTCGCAGAAATGTCGACCCGTAACCACACAGATCATCATTTTTACCTATGAAGAAAGTTGAATGAGGGCCCTTTTTTTGATCCAATAAATTAGTTAAAATGCATCGCTATGTAGTCGGGGAGGGTATATGCCTTATTTCTATTGTGAAATTGTTTCTTATGGGTAATTAATATCTATTTAAATTATCGACGTGGTCAACATGGACCTAAGGGACATTCGACTTCAGAGCTACAATTTCTGATTTGAAATTTTGAAAAATCTTTTCCTCAAGTAAGTTTTGAAACAAATAGTTGGACAAAGAATTTTGGAAAAAAATTAAATTTTTAATAGAACAGTGGGACAGAATTGATTTTTTTGCAAAGAAATCTATAAATTTTGATCGACTGGATGAAATAAAAATATTACAAATTGTTTAGGACTTTGAAAATTAACGAAATTTGGATAACTTTTTATAAATATCGAAGGAATTTAAAAAATCGAATTGTAATAAAATATTTTATAATAAAAATATCTGTCTGAAATTTTTAAGAAATTTTAAAGAAAAATAATGAAAATTCCAAAACAAATTTTAACAAGTTCAGAGAAATACCTCTGGATATATAAAAAAATTAACTCATAATTTTGAAAGTTGAAAATTCAAATGGAAATAACTGGAAAACTTTAAGAGATAATCGCATATTAGAATTTTTTCAAAGATGCCATCAAGGGTTATGAGTCCCATTGAAGGAGAAACAAAAATTTGGCAGGCATTTAAATAAAGTTAAATGGTCGGGGTACCTCACTTTCCGCCCCTTAAACACGGCCCAAAAGAGCCGAGTAATATGGTTGCAAAATGCTCTCTAATGTCACACTCTTCTGCTATCATTATATTAAATTTGATGCAAATCCATTCTTCCGATCAAAAATTAGAGATTTATTTCCAGCAGAAATCGATTCTGCTGTACTGTACAGCAATACAGTTCTCTTGGTACAACAAATTCCATGAGAAATATAGAACATAATTTAGAATTCCAAGGACATTTTAGTTCATTACCATTACGGTAAGAGTAGAGTGTGTTCCAATCTTCTATTGGAATCGGGTGCAACAACACTTAGGTCCCTATTAGGAATCAAAGCATATCGATTTCATTTCATCTTAAAAACATAAACATGAATAAATTTATGAAAAAGAGGCAAGAACTTTCATCTGAACTATCATATTTTAGTTATAACTATAATTATGTACATAATTCAACTATATAATTTAACTCCATATTTCAATTTCAACTTAAAACTAAGAAGAAATATTAAATCTATAATTATTATCAATTTAAAATTAACTATTCCGTATTAAAGTTGAAAACAGTAAGAATGCTACATTCGTTTATGACGAATCTTCAATACCCTCCACCACAAATGTGTGTGAAGTACATAAATACTTACACATACACTTATAAATGCATAAAATATATAGAAGTTTTTCTATACACAGAAATATTTAATGAATCATAAAATTAGTTATATTTTTGACTATAACTTTTTTCTACTGAACCGATTTTGATTATTTTTGGAATGAGAATGAAGTACATAAAACTTAATATAACTGTAAAAATCAAATATCGGTCTATATCTATATTCTCAGTCGATTTTATTTCTGGTTTATTTTAAATAGGAAACTTCTCACTAAACTTTTAAAAATACACAGATGGACAGACTGACGGACGGACGGACAGAGAGAAAACGGACATAGCTAAATCGACTCAGAGTTTGATATGATGCAGGACTATATAAATACATTATGGGATCTGAAATGATTCTTTCTTAATGTTACACACGGAAGAACAAACTTAATACACCCGTCTTTACCACTTATGGTGGTGCAGGGTATAAAAATTATCAGTAAAAATTTGTATTTATTAGGGGGAAATTCATGTCACTAATGGGTGGTCAATATTATAATCTAACTTCTTTTAATTTTGAAATAAAATTTATATGTTTAAATAAGAAATGAGATCAAAAAATTCTTAACACACGTTTTTAATATCTTATGATTTGGATCTTTATATTATAAGTTTACGAGATATTGGCTATTGAAAAATTGGATTCATGAGCCAAGAAATGTAGTAAATATAAAGAAAAATGGTATAGAATTGAAGAAAAGTTTGTTTAATATCAACCAACGAAACTTTACTTCATCATAATGAAAATTTTCGTAAATTATTCAAATTGATGAAACATTGTCAATATGACTATTTGAATTTGTTAACAAAAATGCAATTAATTTGAATAAATATTCTTCAATTTGAATAATACATTATTCAAATTGACAAAAATAAATTCTTTATATTGATGAATGTTATTCAATTTAAATAAAATATTTAAGTTAAATTTACGAAATTTTTTGTAGAATTGAAGAAAGAATTATGTTAAATTGTTGTAATAAACTAATACATTAAAACTTTTAACTCTTTTTTTTTGATCGAGTTACCTTTGGAAAACGTGTCAGTTATTATTTTGAATATCAAAATGAATTTATTGTTAATCTGACTAAAATCAGTGACCAGAAAAAAGTGCGCGCTAAAATATTAAAGAATTAGAACAAAACCTAACTTGGTCAAGCATTCAAAGGTCTGTCGCCATAATGTAAAGATTCAAAAGGGCCAGGGAAGGAGTAATTCCCATTCAAAGCAATATTGATTATCAAATATCAAAAAATATAACAACGAGAATTTTAAAATTTGGTTTCAATCACTTCTTCAAGGCACTGTTTTACTGGACAAAATGAAGGGACGGATAAGGATAAGGGGGAGAGAGTGGGCCTCTTTACAAATATATGATGGGCATCGACATAGTAAAAGCACTAGAACGAGAATTTTAAAATTTGGTCCGCCCCACCATTATCAAGGGCACTTATTTTACTATGGCATATGAGGAGGGATAGATTTCAGGGGGATCAAAAGAACATTTCACCGGAATAAATTTGGTCAAAAAATCTTTTGTACCATTTACTCGACAGATTGAGGCGATAGATCAATAGAGAGTCGTCCCCTATAAAAGAAAATTGTTTACTGATTAAATTCTAATCAAGATAAAGCGGCAGTATTCAAGTTGGTTCCAATTACTTTCTCAAGGATATTTTTACAGGCTAAAATCTAGGATGAATAGGACCATAGGGAGGGGTACTATCCATTCTAAGCAAATATTGATTATGAAATATCTGAAGAACTACAACAGCGAAAGTTTTCGAATTTGGTTGCCAAGAATTTATTTTACTGCTTAAAATGAAAGACGAATAGGACCAGAAGGAAAGGTAGCCCCAATAAAAAGCAAATTTTGATTATTGATTATCTAAATATCTATTACAGCGAGAATTTGGTCTCAATTACTATTTTTAATATATCTCGTGATTTGTAAAATTTCTTTCGAGATCTAGGACTGAGAAGAATTTTTGTGCAGCAAAGCGCACCGGGTAAAAGCTCGTTAAAACTATAAAAATTATATTTTTCTGTGTTAATTTTTATAATTATTTCAATCAAATAGAAAATTAATTAAAACTTTAAGTTTAGTGATTTCGTTTCAATGGACATATATGTATGTTAAGAATTTTTTCGATCTCACTCCTTAAATTGATAAAGTAACAATAATTATTTTATTTTGAAAAATCACTATTACAAGAAAATTGATAATAATTTGAATTGATATTTTATTTATTTTACTTCACTTAAGTGTGAAATTAAAATAAATAAATATTTGTGAATTTATTTATAGAAAATTTTACATAACGAATTATTGAAATATTAACGAAACGAATATCGATATGAAAATCAAATATTGAATTTCATGAAATATTTTTTTGAATTTCTTGTAATTTTATAGAAATTCAGTTTGAAATTACGGAATAATTTTTGTATCGAATGAAACATTTCGGTTAATGACCTGAAGTTGAAAAATTGATAATGATTAATTATTTCGAATTTATGAGGAAAATGATGGATTATGTAAAAGAGCAGTTTAAAAGCTTTTATTTTAAAGCTTTTTGGAGGTAATTAAAAGCTTAAATTAAACTAAATTAAAACTTGTACTCATCTAACCTTTTAAGTGCATTTTAAGGCCCTAAAGATGAAGCTTAACCTCTAAATTTAATATCTTATGATTTGGATCTTTATATAGTTTACGAGATATTGGTTATTGAAAAATTGGATTCATGCACTGAGCCAAGAAATGTAGTAAACATAAAGAAAAATGGTGTAGAATTAAAGAAAAGTAGGTTAATTATCAGCCAACGAAACTTTTCTTATAACGAAAATTTTCCTTAATTTTTAATTCTTCAAATTGATGAAAAATTGTCAATATGACTATTTGAATTTGTTAACAAAAATGCAATTAATTTGAATAAATATTCTTCAATTTGAATAACACATTATTCAAATTGACAAAAATAAATTCTTTACATTGATGAATGTTATTCAATTTAATTAAACATTTAAGTTAAATTTACGAAATTTTTTTGTAGAATTGAGGAAAGAATTATGTTAAATTGCTATAAATAATTAATACATTAAATATTTAGAACCAAGGGCTGCAATACTTCCCATACAAAACAAATATTGTTTATAAGATATCGAGAATTTTCAAATTTGGTCCCAAAAACTTCCTGAAGGAACTGTTTTACTGGACAAAATGTAAGACAGATTGGATCAGGGGGAAAGTAGCCCCCTTACAAAGCAAATATTTATTATGGAACATCTATAGAATTTAGTTCCAATTACTTTTTTTTATACAGGTCGATTTGTGATTTATAAATTTTCTTTCAAGATCTGAGACTGAGGTGAATTTTTGTGCAGCAAAGCGCACCGGGTAAAAGCTAGTTTTAGATTATAATTAAATATTGTAGAAAACGTAATAGACAACTAAAAATATTGCAATGTTAAAAGGACGGTAGTGAGCCGAACGGCTTGTATTTCTGATAAAAATTTACTTTAATGTTTGTTGATCAGCTAATCTTCATTTTGCACCTTTTATTTCGACTTTTTTTACGACATTTGTTTCAGTGTAAAATTTTTATCTATAACTGCAATAGAAGCTATAACTTAACGGGGATTTAGACCAAGTTGTGCAGAAGCGGTAGAACCTGCTAAAGATCTGCTGGGTTAATTCTTAATTTAGTGAACCGATGATTGCACTTAAAAGAGGATGGGAGTGGGATGGAATTATCTGACGGAAATATTCTAGAATGAACAAAAATCCAACGAATGGATTTCAATTGAACGACATTTTTATTTAAAGTCGATTATGAGCAATAAAGTCGTAGCGTATAGTTAAGAAGTAAAGTTTTGAACAATATAGTTGATCTGATATATCGTGTCACGGTTTAGGAAGATCTCTCTAATATATAATAGATCTCTCTAATGATAGTTTGAATAAACTGCATTCCTGTGAATTGGACAAATTTATAAAATACTCTAAAACCTCTCAAGAGTTCTCTGTTCTAAATCCAAGAGAAGAAAATGATTCATATTTGGCTTCGAAGCAATTTTGTGCATGTTCATATTTTCTGAATAATACCACACAGATCTGGCATATCTGATTGAATTGATGTCTTTAATTTTTCCTAAACCAATAGAAAAATGAGCTGCCCATTAACGCAAATAGTCATTGAATTTCAATGATATTTCGAGCACTTGTGTCCACAATTATCCTTTAAATCATGGCTCCTAGTGTTATTAATACGAATTTTATTTGGACCATCCATTTTTTTATATGCTTTCATTTTAGGAAGTGAAAAAACGTATAAAAATTATCTTTTAAACCAAAATTATGATTATGAAAACAAGTAAGAATACTATATTCGGCTATGACGAATCTTCAGTACCCTCCACCATAAATACGTGTAAGTAAATACGTTATGTTTCGTTCATAAACAATCACACATACACTCACAAACATGTATAATATTAAACCATATTTTTTAAATACAAACTTATGGAGTCATAAAGTTAGTAATATTTTTGGCTATAACTTTTTTCCACTGAACCGATTTTGATAAGTTTTGGAATGACAATGAAGTACATATAACTTTAAATTATGTCCAAATCTTATTTAAATTTGTCAATTTCTTACTGACAGTTTTACGAAAATTCTTCGCTAGAACTTAGAGGTTTCCTTAGATATTGGTTTATATCTGTTGATATACTAAACAGATTTTGCTCATTTTATATAGAAATCTTTTTAGGACTATAACAAATACTCAGGTCAAATTTCATGGAGCTCAGTCAATTATTGTTGGTGTGAATTTTAAATTAATATTAAAAAGAATTTCGAAAGTTTTTATTTAAGGTTTTCTTAGATATCGGTCTATTATAAGGTTTTCTTAGATATCGGTCTATATCTATTAATATACTGAACAGATTTAACAAATAACGATTGTCGATGTGAGAGTGCTAACAACACACAGACGGATATAAGTAATTCGATTCAGATTTTGATTTGATGCAATAATTTGTATACACTATGGGGTCTGAAATGATTACTTTTAGCGTTGCACACAGCAAGACAAAGTTAATACATGCTCTTCATCACTTGCGGTAGTGTAGGGTATAAAAATTTTAAATTTATAGTTTCAAATGCAATTGAATTAAAAGAATTTCAATTAAATGTGAGTACAATTTTTATGATTAACTTTCTTTTTCAAATAGACCCTCATAAAAAGGTGTAATAAAAAATACAAAAAAAATTCTTAAGAAACTACAAGTTCCACATAAAACGTTCCAAAAAAATCTTTATTTAGCCTAAATATTTGAAAAATGTTTTCTATGAAATTTATCTAGATTTCAGCTAAACATCCATTATTAGAGATTCAGTTATTTAACTACAGATTCCTATATAAAATACACATATGAAATAATAAATCAGTAATTTTTGATGAAATTTTACAATAGCTGGTCTAGTCAAAAGATCAAGTTCTAATCAGTTTTGCAATTTGAAGATTTTGAAAAATATAAATTAAAAAAAAAAAGATTCGAAAGAAATTGAAAACGTTTTTCTCACACGCAAAGAAAATAATAAACGAAAATTTATATTTTAAAAAGAAGTAAGAATACTATATTCGGCTATGCCGAATCTTTAATACCCTACACCACAAATGCATGTGATATAAATTCACACCCATACATACACACTCACATATACACCACACAATATATATATGTTTTTTAAACACAGGAACATGTATTGAATCATCAAATTTTTTATATTTTTGGCTATAACTTTTTTTCTACTGAACCGATTTTGATAATTTTTGGAATAGCAATGAGTTATAGTGAACTTATATTAATATAATGATGAAATTTTATTCTAATCTTTTGATTTATAATCACTAATTTTACGAAAGTTCTTTGTTTGAATTTAGAGGTTACCTTAGAGATCGGTCTATATCTATTAATATAGTGGACTGACTTTGCTTGTTTTAAATAGGAAACTTCACAGGACTATAAGAAATGATCAGTACAAATTTGTAGGAGTTCTGAGAATTATTGAGGATGTGAATTTTATTCTAATCGTCTGATTATAATTTAAAAAATTGCAAAATTTTTTTACTTCAATTAAGAAGTTACCTTAGATATCGGTCTATATCTATTAATATACTGAATTGACTTCGCTCGCTTTAAATAGGAAACTTCACAGGACTATAACAAATGATCAGTACAAATTTGTATGAGTTCTGAGAATTATTGTAGATTTGAATTTTATTCCAATATTTGGAGAGTTTTACGAAAGTTCTTTGTTTAAATTTAGAGGTTACTTAAGAGATCGGTCTATATCTATTAATATAGTGAACTGACTTTACTTGTATTAAATAGGAAACTTCACAGGACTATAACAAGTGATCAGTACAAATTTGTATGAGTTCTGAGAATTATTGAAGATGTAAATTTTATTCTTATCGTTTGATTTATGATTAAAAATTTAATGAAAGTTCCTTGCTTGAATTTTGAAGTCACCTTAGAGATCGGCCTATATCTATTAATATACTGAATTGATTTTGCTCGTTTTAAATGGGAAACTTCTCAGGACTATAACAAATGATCCGTACAAATTTGTATGAGTTCTGAGAATTATTGTGGATGTGAATTTTATTCGAATCGTTTGATTTATGATTAAAAATTTAATGAAAGTTCTTTGCTTGAATTTAGAGGTTACTTTAGAGATCGGTCTATATCTATTAATACATTGAACATATTTTACTGGTTGTAAATAAGAAAATTATTTGTACTATAACAAATACTCCGCCCAAATTTCATTGAGTTGTGTCAATTATTGTGGATGTGAATTTTATTCTAATCTTTTGATTTATAATTTAAAAAAATTGCGAAATTTTTTTACTTGAATTTTGAGGTTACCTTAGATATCGGTCTATATCTATCAATATACTGAACCTATTTTGTTGGTTTTAAATAGGAAATTTCTTAGGACTATAACAAATACCCAGACTAAATGTTTTTGACTTTTGTGAATTATTGTGGATATAGGCGTGCCTATGCTAAGTCCATTTTGATTTAAAGCAAGAATATATATAGATTATGGAGTCTTCCATGATTCTTTTTTTTCATGTTACACACGGAATGACAAAGTTAATATACCTTCTTCATCACTTGTGATGGTGGAGGGTATAAATATTGAAATAGTAGTTTTCAATTTTAAAACGTAAATACCGGTTTCGAAACTGAACAGATAGAGAGGCAGAGGTATGAAGAGACATAAAGAGAGAGAGAGAGAGACACGTTTTAATATTTAATTTAAATAAAATATGTTTTTAATTGTTTAAAAAAAACCCTTTTAAAATATTAAATAATTTTTTGAATATTTTCAATTTTTTGACACACACAGACACACACACTAACATATTATTTTTTACTTTGCATCTAAAAGATACTTTTTTGTTATAATTTATATTTCATAGATAATTTTATAGCTTTTTTATAGTTCTTGTTGTTGTTGTTGTTGTTTTCAATGACCTTTGTACATATTTCTGCTATAATGAAGATTTTTTTTCATGTTTTATTGATAATCACCTTTATTGTTGTTGTATTTTTGCTTTGTATTTGCTGTGGTGGATTTTGAAAATAAAAATCGAAATTTTCTTTTTTTTTTGTAACAGAATTGTTTTTGTTGTTTGTTTGTTTTGTTTTTGTTTGATATTTAAAAGATAACAAGTGGATTTGTTATTATATTTTGTATCTTATAGATTGATTTTGTTATTTCACCAAAAAATTCACTAATTTTTTCAATTTTTTTTATTAAAACGCAAAATAACGTGTTTAATTCACTTTAAAAAATCTATTTTTTATTTTTTGAATATTGTATCTGTTAGATACTTTTTTTTAATTTCCAAGATATTTTCAGTGGTTTGTTGGGTTATTATTAATATAATTCACTAGTTTTTTTTATTATTCAATATTATTTTATTTTATTATTTTTTTTTTTTTTGTTCAAATTTGTTTTTCTTGATTTTATTAATAAAATCAAATATTTAGTTTTGTTGTTATTTATTTTTATTGTCTCTTATTCTTTTTTTATTATTTTTTATTATTTTAAACGTTAAATATTGAAAACTCGTGTCACACACTTTTTATTTAATTATTAAATGATTCGGTCTACACAAGAGCTGCCGCAATACTATACGCTCCCTAAAAACTGTATATTTTGAAAAAAAAATGGTATTTTAAATGACAAGTGTTTGAGAGCATATTTAGACTCACTAACGCGCTCTCTCTCTATCACACTCTCTAATAGATCTTCTAATATAGACCTGAGTAGCTGATAACGCGGCACACGATTTCGTTAAGAAAAAACAAAACAAAAATAAATAACACGACAAAAACTAATAATAACAACAAAAATCCACAAAGTAAACTACAACAAGTTAAACAATAAAATACACTGGTGCATATTCTTCTAAACGCATTAAACTTTTTTTAAAGAATTAGAAAAACGTAAAAATAATTTTTTCATCAAACCAAATAAGACTGTCATTTTTATACCCTACAGCATCGTAGGTGGTTGGTTAGCTGATGTTTGTAGCTAACAGAAAAACAAGGCGTTACACTTTTAAATATACCGTTAGACTCACAATCACTTTCCGACTTGATTTAACGATATCCGTTCATCCGTCTGCCAGTCAGGCTGGCTGTCTTGATGAGATTTGGTACATATTCGTCATGTTCGGTCCAATATTTCACATACCTCCCATATAAATGTCCTCCCGGAATAAGGTTTCATGCTCATAAAAGTCCTAAATATAAAGCGATTTTAACGAAAATCGATAAAAACAAATCTTTGCGTCAAATTATGTAAGAGTCGGTTCATTGCTTCTCATAGGTCCATTACAAGCCCCCTTCCAAATATCATTTTGAAAGGCAAAACTTGTCGGTTTATAGAAAACCTGGCACAGGTAAAAGGAATTTGGTCCACATGAAGTTTCTAAAGCCAAAAAATAGAAAGCATTCGGCAGGAAAGCAGCTCGAACAATTTGGTTCGAAAAGTTAAAGCAATTGCAGGTTTAAAAACATACAAGGTTCAAAAGTTCCTGAAGGAAAACAGAGCAATCAAAGTTGAAGTCAAGTTTTGTCAAACATATTCTTGCTGCACAATGGATGACGAAACGTATGTTATGGCAGATTTTGTTGTTAAAAAAAATTTATCGAGGGAATGTTAATGAAAAATTTAAGTCAAAAAATTTATTGGTATGATAAGCGATATGCAGTTGCGGCCAAAGATCTTTACAAATTAATAAGGCTTCATAATGTGACCACTTATTTTTTGGCCTGACTTTATGGTACAAGAACAATATTGTGGTATTTGTACCAAGAGGCAAATTCTCCAAACTGCCTAGAGTTAAAGACAATGTAGAGATATTAAGCAACGTATTTGGAAGCCTCAGAAAAGTTTTTTTTTATTTTTGTAGAATTCAATTTGTTTTGGAGAATCATAATTCTATCCATTCTTAAAGATCAGATCGGAAAGAAAATTTCCCTTAAGCACCTTCAAACGTTCCAAAATTTATTGATTAAATTAGAAAATTGCGATATCGCCAATAAAAATACAACTTTATTTATAAAAAAATAAATATATAAAAATTTTTAACGTCTGCATTTATAGAAATATTCCCCATAACATAACACCAAAAACTTTTGCTTCTCTTTAAAAAAAAACATCAGTTTTATTTTTCGATGAGAAAACAAAGATAAAGGAAAAATAATTAAAAAAAATCAAATGCGTTTACAGGAATATGCAGTAGTGTATTTAGTAGAAGAAAACAAAAATAAAAACATATGTTTTTTTCTAACTTAATATGTAGATTAAATTAAAATTTACTCATTGTTGACAAGCGATAACTGGCCAAAGAGAAAATAAAACAAAAACAAAAAAGAAATTAAATAAGAGAGAGAATCTTGACCAATTAGAATAACAATGAAATCAGGGCATTGTTAAACTACAATAAGGGCCCATATGCCATATATGAAAATAATATTGTATGAGAAAGATATAAAAAATATCTTGCAAATAAATTTAAATCTGATAAGTATCGCTAAGGCGAGAAATTATGTCTCTCAAGTGAAAGAGAACCTAATCACTATAGATTAACTTCCCTTTGTATCTTACCAAAATGGCCCCCTGTTATAGTATGGTTAAATGGTTCTGAAAGTGACCAAAGTATTTGGACAGTAAACAAACCGTTTTGACACGTTTGTCATTTATTATTTTGACGTCATAAAATTGTTTGAAAAAAATGTGATTTTGTTTCGAAAAACCCGTATGCAGGAAGTATTTATTTGAATCGAATAAAATAGCATTTTGGCTTAAGGAGAGCTTTAATGTAGCTTTAATAAAGAGTTCCATTTGATCAGCTTCGATCAAATCCAAGAATTGCCATGTAATGTGATCGTATCCATGTTTCCAGTTTTAATTTTAACATCTGTCTGATAATGGAAATCTTCTATGTGGTGATGAGTATCAGTGATATGATCAAACTAAATATGATTCCGTGATTGTGAATTTCTAACTTGACGATCGTTCGCATGGTGGAGAGCTCAAAAAACAAGGACTATCCGTTTTGTCGCCTGCAAAACAATGGCTTTAAAGGCAAAAACTCAAAGGTTTTCAAAAAGAGAGTTCTTGGGACTAAACTCAAAATAAAACTCCTGAACTTTGGTTTGCGATATTCAAAAGTGGCGAAGTTGACACAGAAGGAAATGAAGGGCTAGTGAATCGAAAATGTTTGACTTTTACTGTTAAACTCAAGATAATACAAGTCTATCATGGGAAGTCATGTCACAATCCATTTCCCCACATTTAAAAGCATTTATCCCGATGCTTCAGTATCAGAATTTAAAGCAAGAGACATTGAAATGCAAATTGTATATCACAAAGAAGTCATTTTTACATCGCATCGTCATATGGAAAGCCAACTTAATAGCGAAATTAATGACGATACCGAATATCCATAATACTAGTTATTGCTTTGTATTTCGTAAGATCAGTGGAGTTTTGAAATCGGTTCAGACGATCATAGGGATGCTGTACAATCGATACGTTTTAAGAGACAAATAAACGTAAATCTACATAATATTCGATCAGACATGACTTTAGTCCACCATTTATATCGATTTATAGATAGAGAAGATGGGAAAAAGTAGTGACCAAAACTGTGGTCTCTATACACGGCTTTGAGAAGATCTATATCGATTACCATTTATGAGAGATTTATTAAATTTTAATCGATTTTTATTAGTGGACCTTATATTGAGCCTGTAGGCCTCAAAAATTTTAATTATTCTTTATTTTATCTGCAGGCGTATTCAAACAGTCCATATATTTTGTCTTCCACAGGTAATAAAAATATTAACCTGTGAAAGCAAAAAATATAACTAAAACAGGTATAAGGGAATCAAGAATTACATCATGCTATTTCTAAAAGAATCGACTATAACATACTAATAAAAAATCGCCAATTTAGTTAAAAGGGTGTCCCAATTACCCAAATAATTCTATAAAAAGGGGGTCATATTTGAACCATTTCTTTGTCATTCTAGAGGATTACCCATCACATAGTATTATAAAGGAGGTTTAAGGAGATCTGGTTCTTAAGCTGTTTTGCAGCAGTTGTGTCATTTGAAGTCTTTAAAGATCTGTAGGCAACAATTTAAGATCTTTTTCACTAGTTTTACCACAATAAAATTGCGCTATTTTTTTCAAAACACATCAGGGAACTTTGTGGCCGATATTGGCTTATATTATGACTATTTATTATAAACATTTATTTAGGTGACATAATTCTAGTGGTGAAATTATTAGGGGTTTTCTTTAATCCTCTTTTTTCTATGCGCTGTACCCTACAATCTTCATTAAAAAATAAGCGCTAAAACAACACAGGGGAATAGAAGTTCTGAAATTAAAAGTGATATTAAATGTCTAATCACTTGTCGCATTAAGAAATTTATTTCTTTGCCAATTCGCTGAAATTTTACACCGATCTCCCCTTCACGTTTTAAAGCAATATATCGCACTTTTTAAGATATTTTGATTTAATTTGGTACATGTTACTATTTTGGGCCAATAAGGAAGCCTATTGGAATTGGTCATGTTCGGTAAAATATTTCGAGTCCTAATCAAGTGACCGGTAATCAAGTGATCAATTTTGGTATTGTAAATATCATTACCATACTAATGAGTACAATGCTTACATTTCAGAGTTACATACGCTTAAAATACCGTTATAAATTTTGTGTGATCGGTCTATAATTTCCTATAACCGTCTGTAATCATTTCAAATGGCAGAACATAATTCTTATAAAAGTTTTTAAACTTTTTTAATTAATTCTTTAGACTTAAATTAATATATTAATTTTCTTTGGGTTCCTAGCAGCGCAGTACAGATCTTAAGTTTAGTTATACAGATAAAGATATGCGAACCAATTCAAGATATTAAACTGTAATTCTTTTCTAATCATTCAAGTGCTATAAAAATTTGTTCTAATAACTTTATTTTATTATTCTAATGGCCCTCATTATTCATTTGGTTTGGCTTTACCTGACATTATCTGTGTAATTTTGTTTTATAGAAATCATTTTCAGTTTTGTTTTGATATCGAATTTATGCTCTAAGAAATAATTCCCACATACTTTTTCCACCTATTCATATTGATACAATATTTTGACAAATGATTGTTTTTGTTTCTAATTTTTCTTTAGACTTCAATGGGTGATTGTAAATGATTAGTTTATAATGATATTTGTACTATTTGGAAAATGGCTTTATTTAGTGATTCCAAATTTTATGTTATAAAAACCTAATTTTTTAAAAAAACAGATCAAGCGATAACATATTTCCATATACAATTTCTTATATGGAAATTATGAACAATTTTTCAATGTCAGATATCGGTTTATAACATGTCTGCTATTTTAACCGATATTGTTGGTTTTAAATAGGAAATTGCTTAAGACATTAACATACAATCTAACCAAATTTCATTGAATTCGGACAATTAGTTTGGTCATCAGAATTTCTCTAACGGACATTTGAGTTAAATCGGCTCAGATATTGATTCAGTTTAATAAAATATGATCTTAGGAAAATATTATTGTTTCACATTGAGTGACACTGAGCTCAGTGTTTAGTTATGTAAATTATAATAAAATTCTCCGCAATTCTCTTTTAAAGATCCCTTAAAAAGAATCCATTCTCTTTTGTAGCATATCGCTTAGTCGTTGTTGATCGACCAGAACTTTAACAACAATTATTATTTATTTTCTTATATTGACCACTAATTTCATTGAAAAATTAACATAATTTAATTTTTTTTTGACAAAACCAGAAAACTTGAACCCAACGATGGTACGGAATGGTAACCAATCAAATCATTAAAAAGATGAATTCAAAATAATTTTGAATAATTTGAAAATTTCAAATGTATTCTACTCACTAATATTTGAAAGCAAAACTATTAAATAAATTATAATGTGTGACACAATAGAAAAAAAGTTGACTAAACAGTCTGTCATAAAACAATTTACACATTCAAAATTAATTAATTTACGTTTAATGACAGAATGACTGAATTTTGTTTTTAATATTCAAACTTCTTGACTTATTAGCTAATGAGATAAATGTGCAAAGATATCTTTGACAGACTGTATATATCAAATATATACGTGAATTTTAGAAAGCAGGAGTGACCTATTTCATTGGAATATACAAAATTCAGATTTTTATACGATGAAACTGCTCCAGAGAAAAGAGTCTTTAATATTTGATTTTTTTTACCTGAGAAAAAGTTATGTCAAATTTAGGAAATTTTTTCTCTTTGAAGAAATCTGTACTGATATTTTCATTAACAGACAAAGAAAGAATGGAATTTTTTTGTACAAAAGTTTTGATTTTAACCATCCTCGATAAAAAGTTTCGCGCGAAAAACGCTTAATATAAACAATTTTGGGTGAAAGCAATAAATATATGAGAAAGAAAGATTTTATTATGAGAAAAATGAAGGAGATTAAAAATGGAAAATGGGGTTTTTTCTGATCGATCTGGCTACACTGCTGAGAACTATTTTTATCTAGACGAAAATGAGTTTTGCACATTTTGAATGAAATCGTAAAGTAGCTCTGGGTGAGTAAACACATATCGCGTCATCGTTGTTATTTCTTAAAGTCGGTCAGGCTGAACTTCGTTTACTTCCCTACGGGAATTTCGCGTCTCGCTTTTACGTATTGGTTTATGTTGAAGCGTCGCATAGGGGTATTCGTGTACCGTTATCAGGTACTACTGGTGAAGACCTTAAAAAACTCAATTTTAATCAAGAATTTAAGGACCCCTCCTTCCTATACGAAAGGTATAGGTCGTGATCTGGAGTAACCAGAATCATCGTGAGATACCCTAGCTTTTTGGCTTAGCCATGCTATCAAAATTAAAGAGAGAAAAGAACAATAAAATACAAATTAGATGATATCATGTTTAAAGGTCCTTAAACAATCTTCTTCACGATCATGTTCGATATATCCATGTTCGGTATTTCCCAACTTAGAATTATGCATATTTTCGATAGTCTGTTCTGAAGTGAAACGCATTCCAGTAGGGATGCTATTAATAAATCAAAACAATATTAAACAGGAGGACAAGATTCTGGGGCTTAATATAGAAGATCAAAAAGTTTTAATCTGCTTTTTTCTTGACCAGTCTCGCAAATAAATCACAAAACTTTGTCATGATGGAAGATTAAGGTCTTATAATAATCACAATACTCGGTTGTTTTTTTGGTTCCCTTCCAGTTGAAGGAATTGCCTCTCTTGATACAAATACCACATTATTGTATCTGTACCACTTAAGGGCTTGTTTACCATAGTAATAGGATGCCAAGTCAGGGCAAAAATTAATGAACATTTTATGAAGTATTTTTCGTAAACATTCCTGCTTGTTACATCAAGAATTTTTAAATCCTAAATATTCCCTCGAGCATCAGCATCATAAAATTTTTGGCCAGGAAATTGCGACCATACGTTTCGTTTCCTATTTTGCAGCAATAATATTTTCTTTAGAAAACTTGACTTCCAAGTCCATGTTTTGTTTTGGGTCTCAACATTTATAGCAGCGTTCCGGTCTGCAGCTTTTTAAGCCTTGTATGTTATTAAATCTACATTAACTTCAATTTTGCACACCAAATAGTCTGAGCACTGAGCTGATATGTTGGGAGCACTTTTAAAAATGATTTTTCTATTTTTTTGGATTTAACAACATTATGTGGACCATTCATCAACCTAACAGGTCATTAATTTTAATTAAATTAGCAATACTGATATATTTTACAAAGGTGACTTGATCGAAAGAACCAAATAATACTTGGGTTAAGGGTGAAACCCTGAAATACATCTGTTAAGAATTTTTCGATTTTACTCCTTAGTTATTCTAAAACATTTAATTATACAGTATTAGTGTATTCAAAACCTTAAACCGAAAACCGGTTTACCGGTTTTTTGTATTCCAGAAAAATGGCCAGTGTCGAATAATTTGAAAATGGAAATTATTCGACACTGGCCAGTTTTCTGGAATGCAAAAAACCGGTAAACCGGTGTTCGGTTTCGGTTTCTTAAATACACTAATTCTGTATAATTAAACCTTTTTATGCCGGTTTTTTTCCAGTTAACCAGTTTTCAATTGAAGGCACTTTTAAGCGTTTTAGTAAAATATTCAGCTTTTGTTTTGTCTATTCCGCCATTATTTTTCATTCCGTATGTTACCTGAGCAAAGTGCTATATGCATTCTAAAACATTATATTCTGAATCGTTTATGCTATAACCGTCTGTTTTAGACATAATCACGTCAAAAAAAGAAATTAATTAAATGAGACTTGTAACCAGCAATATACATTTTTCAGGTAAAGAGATATAGACCTATAATTTAGACTTATTCAGAATTTAAAGAAAAAGTTGCTGTAAAGCAAAATAATGGATTTAAATAAAACCGGAAAACAAAAACAAAAAAACTTGTTTACCCCACCCATTTAGGGCATTATACAGTGGATTTTTTTTAAATTTATAATAATTAAACAAAAACCGATTAACCGTTATTCGAAACCGGTTTTTTTGAAAAGCCCATTTTTTAATAATTCGAAAACCGTTTTTTTGAAAATGTTGGTTTTATGAATACTCTATACAGAATGCTTAAGTTTATGTTTTATATCACAAAACTCCTTTAGAACTAAGTCTAGATTCTCTCGAATTTGACCCTTTTTTAATCGAAATTTTTAATTTATATTTTTTGTTCTAAAATTCAAAATCCTGAATTTCAACATCGTATTTAATTTTGGAAATATTAAAGTCTAAATGCTTTATATTGGTATTTTCTAGACCTCCGCTGAACATGGACCCAAACAATTCCATTTTCTGGATTTTTCCTTAATTTTATTATTTCTCTTCACATTCTCTATATCATTATTATAATTATTAATCCAAGACCTGTGTGATAATTAAGTAAATATATTATCCAAATCTACACTATTAACTTGTATACCCAATAACAGTAAACGTCTTAAGAATGAGAATTTATAGAGAGAGAGAGAGAGTTTCTTTAATTGAATTCAACATGATACGGATCCGCAGGGAATTTTTTGAATTATTGAAAATTATTTTGGAAATCGAAATAATTTTGTTTAAAGAATTTAAAATTCATTATTTTCATATTTTTTTAATATATTTTTTTATTTTCTTCTTCTTCTTTTTTTGGGGTTTTTATATTTTTGTTGTTGTTTTTTTGTTTTTTATTACAATATACATTCATTTATTAAATAATAAAATTATAATAATTATATTCCCTTCATTAATCTTGTTGTTATATTTTTCTTCTTTTACTTAAATTTATTTTCTCTTACACAAACAATTTTTTATTAATTATTTTTAATTTTTTTTAATAATTTTTCTTTTAATCATTTAATTTCAGCAGTTAATCAGGGATTCGAGAATTTCAGTTTAAATAATTTAAACTAGATTTTTTTTGGGAATTATTTTTAATTAAACAATTTTTAAATTTTAAATAATTTTTTTTCTAAATTAATTAAATTATTTTTGTTTTAGAGTAAAAATTAAAAAAAAATATTTTTTAATTTTTTTTATTTTATTTTAACAGAATAAAAAGGCAAAAAAGTTGTGTAAATATTTTTTAAAAAATAAATAAGATTTTTTTTAAATGGAGATTTTTCTGTTAAGAGATTTATATGTTAAGACATAAATGTCAAGACATTCCAAATTGATTTTTTTCGCAATAATTCTGTAACTTTTGAACCGTTAGAGATATTTTAATGAAAATTCACATAATTAAAGCTGAAATATTTTCGAGCAGACTCGAAAGAATGCAGATCCCTATCTGATTAGGCTAGCAGGCGGTAAACCTCCAAACTTAGGCCCCTCATTTGTATAGATTTTTTGTTTAAATTCGCCAAAAATTATTAATTAAGAATTAATATAAAAATTCGATTATTTAAGCAGTTGTTGTAAAACTCTATAAATTGTGTGATTACAGGTGCAAGTTATCTCTTATAGTTTCAGAGATATTAAACTCGAAATATTTTTAAAACATTTTTTTCCTGGTTTCTCTTAATTTTTTTCATTTAGCGGCCTTAATAGAGGTCCTAATATTTTTTCAAAATATGTGCCAGATTCTCTATAAAATTCTTAGAAATAAAGCTGCAAATAACTTTTTAATACATGAATCCCTAAAAAAGTTATATTAATCTGAAGTTAAAACTTTGAAAAAAAAATATATTTTTTTCAGATTTTCCAAAAAGGTGGCAACAATTATTTAAATAAAACCATATTTTTCTGTTCTGAACTTTATAATTATTTTGATAGTTTTATAAAAAAAACCTAATGCGAATATGTGTAAATAAAATCCGGATCAGTTGGGTGCAATAACCTGCCCGTAAGTCCTTTTAAAATTTGGTCAATAAAAAAGAACAAAATTAAACTTCTTCTGTTAAGTTCTTAATTCGTAAAGCTGGAGTCATCATTAATTTATTCTTTAAAAATATTCCAAAAGGAATTTTCTGCCAAAAGGGCCTTATAGTGAAAAGGTGGTAATTTTTGAGAAAAAAACAAAATTTTCAAACATATTTTAAACTAATTGGGATTTTGGGTATTTTTTCCATAGAAAATAGGAATCTTTTTGATTCTCTGATTCATGGAAAAGTTCTTTTACATCATATAGAAATTTCATATAAATATCATTGTTCGTTTCGATTAAATTCAAGTTCAAAAATTAATATTATTTTTCACACAAAACAACAAAAATTTCGAAATTTTGAGTTTTTCATAAATTTTTGACATTTAATGTCATTTTATTTACTTCTTCTTTGAAAATTGTGAATCTTTAAGTCTGAACGATTTCATAGATATCAAATAAAAGTATAAAACGTTTATACGTTGACTGAAAATCCAACCTGAACTTGGCTTCCCCCAGTCGAAAATGGCAAATTTTTTATACATTTCTACGACAACTGATACAAACTTATCATGGACTAGAGCCTTACACAAGTTGTCAAGTACTTGGTATCTTTGAAAACCTTAAAACTTGAAGATTTATAAGAATCAAATAGATTCCCAGTTTAGAATGAGAAAATACCCAAAATCTCAATCAGTATAAAATATGTTTAAAAATATTAATTTTTTTCTTGAAATGATCACCCTGTTATTATAAGGGTCGTCGAGCAATACATATTTTTGGGTACTTACCTTACATATAGCATGTAGCTATATAGTAAGGTTAACTTAAAAATGATTCCAACTTTGGGAGTTGAGAATTTAACTAAAACAATTTTTATTTCTTAAAAAAAATTTACCAACTTTAGGTAGGACTTGTGGGCAGGTCAGTGCCCTACTAAGCCTAATTATTATTAAGTCAATATTTTTTAGAATTATATAGGGAATCTGCCACATATTTTTAAAAAGGACCTGTATTAAGCCCATTAACTTAAAAAAAGCTGTAAAAAAGATGTTAAAAATGGTTTTGATTTTTCATTTCGATTGGAATATCTCTTAAACTATGGGATATAATCTAACTATGAAAGCCTATTTTTATAGAGATTTCAAGATCTATCTAAATAATAAACTTCGTTTGTCTCAATTCATAAATTGAATTTTCGGGAATTTTTAAAAAATCTATAAAACCAAGATGACCAACTTTGAAGAGTCACCAATTATACACCTAACCAGATAAGGGACTTTGAACTTTCTAAATGAACTAAGAAACACCTTAGCTCTAACCAGGTCAAGTTTCACTAAGATATCTCTAATGGTTCAAAAGTTACAGAATTATTTCACCAAAAATGTTGATTTGGATACACTGAGTGACATAAGTGTCTTAACATAAATGTTAACAAAATTTTAAAAGAAATTAAATGTGGACGGACATACAGTATGTTATGAGTAGAGAAATTATAAAGGAAATTGTAAAGAGTATAAAAAACAAAAAAAAAGAGAAATTTTTGGTAAAAAGGAGTCAATGAAAAATTTAAAGAGAATTAAAGAAGAAGGACCAAATTTTAATGAAAATTTTTCAAAAAAAGGGATTTATGATTAATGAAATATAATTTATATAGTTTTTTTCGATCTTTGTCTTCTTGTAAATTTTTTTAATAATTTTTATTATATTTTTGTTGTTGTAAAATGTCATTTATAAAGTTTGTTTTGCTGTAGTTTTTGTTTACATTAAGATTTTCAATTATTTTTTTTTATTTCTTATTGTTGTTTTTATTTTCCATTAATTTATTTATTGTTATTATTTTTGTTTAAAGAGTAAAATGCATCCAAAAAGTTTGTTTTATTATTATTTTTAATAATAATTTTTTCTGTTAATTCAGTTTCTGAATTTGTTTTTTTATTGTTTTATAAATTTTCATTAAATTTTATTTATTTATTTTGCTACGATTGACATTTGTTTAGAGTTTTACTTAAAAAAAATTAATTATCTTTTAGATAGTCTTTCTGTAATTTTATATCATTTTTTTAAATATTAAAAATAATATTTTTTTTTAATTTCAAAAAAAAAAAAAAAAAAAAATAAAATAAAAAAATAATAATAAATAAAATTAATTTAATTTTTCAATATAAAATTTCGAATAAAAATTAATTGAAAAAATTAAATTTTTAACAATAAAACGCTATTCATTATGATCAAAATTATTTAAATCAAAATTTTCTCTTAATTAAAAAAATATAAAAAAAAATTATTACAAAATAATTTCAATTTTTCTTTCATCATTTCCATTTTCAATAAATTCCGACATTTTTCTATACGCTTGACTGAAACTGATTATGTTTTTGTTTTTTTAATTTGTTCAATTAAAAAAACAGAAGTGAGATCGAAAAATTCTTAACACACTTTTATTATTTGTTTCTATTTTAAACAAGTTACCTTTGTTGTAACAGTTCAGCTGTACCCGATGGTTCTTTTTTCGGGGAAAAAACTTCCATTTGATACAGCTGTCACTGGGTTGACCATAATTGGCCAATTGTAACTCGCATCGTTATGGAATAGAGATTCACTTCTCGTGGGAACGTTTTAATTTTTAAAAAATGTGATGTTTTTGTTAATCTGATTAAAATGAGGAATCAGAATAAAAACGAGTACTAAAATTATTCAATATTTTCAACAAAATCTAACTTGGTCCTACAAAAGTATGCCGCCAAACTGTTTCCAATGGAGAACTTGCCTTTTAATAGAAAATCTAGTAGAGGTAGAAGGCATGGTCCACATAATGTTTCTTAAAGCAAAAAAAAAAAAAATATGAATCCTATATTCGGCTTTGCCGAATTTCGTGTGATGTAATAGATTATGTTTCGTACATACACACTCACATAAAGTTTTTCTCATAACTTTTTTTTTGTACTCAACCGATTTTGATTGATTGGAAATTGATAATGAAGTACATGAGACATAATATGAGAGCAAAAGGTCATTCTAATTTGTCGATTTATAATTAACAATTTTACAAAAGATCTTTGCTGGAACTTAGAGGTCGCTCAGATATCGGTCTATATCTTTTAATATACTGATCCGATTGCAGGTTGAAGAGAGAACTTCTGAGAACTATAACAAATAGTCAGGCCATATTTCATCGAGTTCTGTCAATTGTTGTAGATGTGAACGTGCCAACAACGGACAGACAGATAGACATACAGAAATAGCTAAATCGACTCAGATTCCGATTTGATGCAAGAAATCTGAGATGATTCTTTTGTAGCGTTACACACGGGTTGACAAAGTTATTATACCCTCTTCACCAGTTATGGTGGTGAAAGCTAAAAAAAGAAAGTATTTTAAAAAGAGCTCCCAACCGATTAGGCTCAGTTCTCGTAGTATTTGCTACGAAAAGTTAAACCAAATGTAGGTTAAAGCACAAAAAAGGCTCCAAAAATCCTTGATAGAAACGCTTCTCAAAATTAAGAGGCCAAAAACAGAGCATGAAAATTGAAGTCCAGTTATCTAAAAAAAATATTCCTGCTTCATGGATGGATGATGAAACGCATGTTCTGGCAGATTTTTCGTAACTTCCTGGTCATCAATTTTATTTTGCCGATACTAGAAAGAATGTTAGGATCCAAAAGTGGTCATAATTCCTCAAATATTCTTGGTATGCCAAGCAATATGCAGTTACAACGGGTTTTATAAATAACGAAAATTACATCATTCGTAAGACTTCATAATGTGCCCACTTATTTTTGGCCTGACTTGGCTTTTTGTCACTTAGTTAAAAAAGTCCTTAAGTGGTACAAGATCAATAATGTGGTATTTGTACCAAGAGAGGTAAATTCTTCAAACTGTTTCGACCTAAGACCAGTGGAGAAATATTGAACTCTTGAAAGTGCTCAAAGAAGGTATCTAAAACTATGGTGGATTTTAAAGGGAGATGACCTACCTGTGTAGGTAAATTGTAATAATAATTTCAATCAAATCAAAAAGAATTAAAACTTTAAATTTAGTTTATATATATAAACATATATGTATGTTAAGAATTTTTGATCTCACCCCATAATTAAATATTTGTAAATAAAAATTATTTTTATTTTCAAAATCGCTTAATCACATTTTAAATACTCTCTCTTTCTCTCTGTCTTGGTCTCTTATCAATTGTGTATTTACGTTTTTCTCATTTCTAATAAAAGACCCTGACTATGAACTGTAAAAAGCCTTCAAAAAAGACTTATATGACTAGATTTTATATGGAACAATTAATCAGATGGCACACGTATCTTATTTCAGCAAATTTCATTATAAAACTCTAAAGATTTAATTAAGAGGACTTTAGTGCAGGTTATACACTGCTGCATACACTTATAAACGCATTTAATTTTTTTCTCTATTTTTATTTTATCTTTGTTGTTCTCATTTAAAAGTTGGCAGACAATATAACGTCACATTTTTAACAGTTCATGTGATCAAGTGTTCTTGGTGCTGTTTTTTGTGGAATATTTCTATAAACGCAGACTTGAAAATTTTACATAAATAAAATATTACAAATTTCTGACATTGAAACGTTTTATTACGTTGAAGGATGCGACCGTGGGAACTTTTCTGTCCAATCAACAAAAGATTTAAATCTTTCAATATTCCAATAGAGAAAAATTAAATGTTACGAAAGTTTGTTGTGAACAGAGTTATTGCATTCGGAAACCTTTCAAGACAGATTAATTTTAGAGAGCAAACAAATCTTCTTGAGACTTCCAAACACGTTGCTTACATTTAACGAATATTATAAAAACAAGTATAGTCGGTTGAGCTCGACTTATAAATACCCTACACCACTTTGTAGGTTATTAATGGTAGCTATTGAAAATTAATGATCGATCCTCGTATAAATATATTTTATACTTTGTGCTTTAGAGTGCAGTATATTATGGTAATAATATATATGTGTGTGTGTTTTAAAAGGACTTTTTCTGGGGATGATAATACAGTAGGACCAACCCTTGTACAATTTCGTAAGATTTTTGCTTATATTTCTCTTAATTTGACCAAATCTTATCACAATACCAATTCAAAGTGTTATTTTTAAAGTGGAATTGTATGGAATCTTTGAGAGAACTTGAACCGATCCTCGTTTAATTTGGCACATCGTTTTAAAATATTATTAGACTTATGTGTGCCAAATTTCATTAAAATCGATTTATATTCTGAACTTTAAAACATTAATAATGGTTTACATGGAGAGTCAGACGGATGCACATCGTTAAATCGACTCAGAGTCGATTGGTATACAATATAATTTTTCTGTGCGTTAAAATTAAGTTTTAGTTAACAGTATTTTTTACGAATTCTTAGTTGATGTCATAAAGACAAATTTTCTTTAATTTAAGTCCACTTTTTATAAAAATCCCATTCTTCATGAAAAAAGTCAATAAATTCTAAAATAATGGAGATATTTTATCCCATAATAATTTCATTATATAACAAATTAATATTCGAAAATTTTCAAAAAATCTAGCCAATTTCAATATTATTTTCTAAATATCAAACAATAAATAATTAAAAAATACGTAAATAAGTAAATAATTTAATTAAAAATTAAAAAACAAATAAATAAATTGATAAATTAATTAATAAATAAATAATTGAATAAACAAATAAAATAAATAAATAAATAAACAAATAAAATAATTAAATAAAACACATAAATAAAAATACATAAATAAAAAATAAATAAATAAAAAAATAAATAAATAATTTAATAAACAAATAAAATAAATAAATAAATAAATAAATAAATAAATAATTTAATAAACAAATAAAATAATTAAAAAAATACATAAATAAAAAATAAATATATAAATAAAAAAATTTAATAAACAATTAAAATAAATAAATAAATAAATAAATAAATAAATAAATAAATAAAATAAAAAATAAATAACTTAATAAACAAATAAAATAATTAAATAAATAAACAAATAAAATACATAAATAAAAAATAAATAAATAAATAAATAAATAAATAAATAAATAAATAAATAATTTAATAAACAAATAAAATAAATAAATAAATAAATAAATAAATAAATAAATAAATAAATAAATAAACAAATAAAATAAAAAATAAATAATTAAATAAACAAATAAAATAAAAAATAAATAATTAAAGAAACAAAATTCATAAATAAAAAATAAACAAACAAATAAATAAATAATTTTATAAGAAAAATTGAAAAACATTAAGAATACATTTACGTTATTCAGAAATATGAATTTAATTTAAAATTTTTCCAAAAATTTTAACGAAATAAAAATTTTTAATTTTAAAAATTATAAACAATTTTCAAAACATAAATATTGTGAAAAAATGGCATTAATTAGTTGGCAAAAAAATAAACAATAATTAACAATAAAAAATAAACATAAATAACAAAAATTAAAAATAAAAATAATTAACAATAAACATTTCTTTAAAAATTATTCATAAAAAATAAATTAAAAAACAAATAAAAAATAAAAATATTGAAAATTAATAATAAACACTTTCTTACAAAATTGTTTTATTCATAATAAATATTTTTTATTTTCTTTATTATTTTCAATTTATTTTTTATTATTATTTTATTTAAGAGTGTAAAATTTCATTTTTTGCAAGTATTCCAAAATATATTTTTATTACATTAATTTTTTTATTTTATTTTATTTTATTTTATTTTATTTTATTTTATTTTATTTTATTTTAATTTATTTTCATCATATTTATTTTTATGTTTATTTTTTATAAATATTTTTTATATAAATTTTCTGTTAAGTTTTATTATTGTTTTGGGGGGTGAGAGGAAGGATTATGGTTTAAATATTTTGTTTATTAATTAAATTAAATTTAAAAAAAGCAAAAAAGTTTGGTTATATTGAGTTAAATATAATAAAAAAAATTAAAATAAATTGAGGAATTTCAAAATTGAATTAAAAGCTGTTTTTTTTTTTTTTGAATTAATTTTATACAATAAATGGTTTTTATTTAAATTTATTAAATTATTATTTTTTTATTAAATATTTTACAACTATTTTAATGGTTTTTTTGTTTTTGTTTTGTTTTTTAGACATCTATACAGTACACAATTATCAAATTACACAGTACATTTTTTTAACTATTTTCTAATTAAATGATAATTTTTTTCTAAAACGGAAATTACAAAATTATTTAAAGAAATTTATATTAAATTTGATTTTAAATTAAAATTTCAAATAATTTTTGGAATTTTTTTAATTTGAATTTAAATTTAATAAGTCAAATTTATAGAGAATACTCAAGTTTAGTTTATACACCAGTCTATAGTCCAGTCTAAGCTATATAATATTTTATAGACTAGACTCTAGTATATGGAGTGAGATCGAAAAATTCTTAACACACGTTTTTCATTTCATCAAATTACCTTTGTAAAACTTGTCAGTCATTATGTTTAACATTAAACAAATGAATAAAATGTTTATCTGATTGAAATTTTGAACAAAAACCCAAATTGGTTCTATCGACTAACTGTTTCCAATGCTATTAAACAGTACCGGGGAGACCGGTCCGTTAATGAAAAAAACTTATTTCATGGGGGAGGTCAAGAGAGCTCCTGGTGGGAATGCAGCCCGTTTAATCCAGTGATTGAACTATTTGGTGCAAAAAGTTAAAGCTAATGCAGGTCTGAAAGCCTACAAAGCACAAAAAGTTCTTGACAGAAACGCTGCTAAGAATTTAGAGGCCAAAAACAGAGTCAAATTTTTCTAAAAACAAATTCTTGCTGCAAAATGGATGACGAAACGCATATTCTGGTCAAAGGTTTTATTTGCTGATGCTCGAGGGAATATTGAAGAAAAGTTTAAGACTCAAATGTAGTCATAATGCAGTTGCGGCAAAAGAAGCCAATAATTTGTTACAACAGCCCCTATAAATACCTAAAGTTACTTTAAGAAATGTTTACAAAAAAGGCTACTTCCATTCATAAGCCTCATAATGTGCCCACTTATTTTTTGGCCTCACTTGGCATCTCGTCTTACCATGGTAAACAAGTCCTTGAGTAGTATAAGAACAATGTTGTACCAAAATGCTCGGAACTAAGAGAGATACTGGGCTCTTGTTAAAAGAGAATTGAAAATCGCAAAAGGGATGCCCCACAGTGTGGTAGATTTTA